>OW569414.2:11252500-11877500 GCA_937662695.2 Halyzia sedecimguttata | reverse complement strand
TACGCCTCAAGTAACTCCAGGATATTATAATAACGAAATTCCCCAAAATTAGTGAGACGGCATTCTACAAGCAATCACCGAGTTTTAATTGGATCCGATTTGTATATTTTTAGTTATAGAGGAAATAACAAAAAAAATTCAGACGTGTATAACTCCAAGCCCATATAGCCGATTGTGCAAATTAACGAACTCAAATGTCATATTGGGATGCGCAACCCAACCTGAAAGTTGCAATTCGTTATCTCTTTCCGTTCTCAAGTTATCGTGAGATACATAATATTTTGTCGTAATTTTTTTTAAATTTTCTAGTGGTACGGTCTTCACAAAATTTCACACACGTCGTTATGTCGATATTCTACAACTAGTTACGAAGCTTCAATTCAATCTGGTCTGTATTTTTTGAGTTACCGAGGAAATTACATTTCAGATGGGTATATCTCCGAAACCGTTGGGTCGATTGTGCCCAACAACGCCTTCAACTCTCCACTTCAGATTCGCAACCTACCCTGAAAATTGCAAGTCCCTATCTCATTTCGAGAGTTATCAAGGCAACGGTCACCCATCTAGCTACTGAACTCACCAAAGGCTGCTCGGATCTCCAACAATATAGATTCGATCGTGTTCACACTTGGAACTTGGCAGGAGAGATAGGTTTTGAAGGCTCTCGCGAAATTTCAGCGATGTCGGACTAATAGCTTCTGATATTGAGATTTTTCAATGATTTTTTTTCAATTCTATAATGATACAATCCTCACGAAATTTTGCAAAAATGTGTGCGTCGGCATTCTACAAATAATAACCATGATTTGTCAAAGTTTGAACAAGAGCGCCAAAGCTCCTGTCCAGGCGGCTTTCTCACTTTTTGGCGCTCTAGTTCCTCGGAACTGAGTGCTTATCAATTTGCCCAAATGTCTGTAATTTTCGAATTTTTCGATGAAAATGGTCTTGAACGATTTGGTTCGACTCACTGATCAAGAATCCGTGGTCGAAATTCATTCTGTCCGGCCGGTCCGGAATGAGCTAGAAAGTTGAAATTTTCAGAGTAGGTTTGGGGGATAAATATCTCGGCTAAGTTCGTTATTGGGCAAAATCGGACAAATGGTTTCGGAGTAACAAAAAAAAAATTTTTTTTTTACAAAACAAATCCAAATTAAATTTGTTTTCAATAAGCAGTTTTACCATAAGAATCCATTCATATTATTTTTAACTCTAACAAGCTAATACTTTCGGAGATATGATTTTTCAAAATTTCAATGTAAATCGTATTTCTACGTTTTCACACATGATAGAATTATTCTGTGGGTATTCTATGAATTGTTATAATGTCAAATTATTTTCCTGAGACATGACGTTGTCTCATTGTCATTCATTCCAGCAATCCTATAAATATGATAATTCTAATTTAATATCATACTTTTTGTTGGTTGATATTTTCATGCCGATGGTCAATCCATATGATGATGGGAATGGTAATGGTAAGTTAATAATATTGAGTTCAGAATATCTCCACTAAAAACAAAAATATATATATAATCGTTCATCATAGAATTGAGGAATGAATATCTCGGATGAGTTCGTTGTTGGGTAGAATTCGTCTATTGGTTTTGGATTGATAATTTTTGGCACTCTTGTTGAATTAAAATTCTTCTATGATGTTTGAATTCAATTTCTGCTAAGATGAAGTTCTAAATTTCAATAATGAATCGTACTTCTATGTTTTCACAGAATGCTATAAATATTCTATCTAAGCTGTATTATATGATCTGTGTTCATACTCGTACATTTCATCCTGTTCTATAAGAGAGAGTCAAATTCATTTCAGCTATTTTAATTTGGTTTCTTCCATGGTGCAGTTCTCATTCTCAGATTGCTCATTTAATCTTGATAAATATACTATTATTTGAATTGAATTTCCTTTATGATGCAGTTCTATCATAAGAATACATTCATATAATTCTCAACTCTGAGAAACCAATACTTTTGGAGATATAATTTGTCTGTTTGAACTAGAGCGCCAGAAAGCTCCTGTCCACAGGGCTTGAACCCATTTTTTTGCTCCTTGTTTGATAACTTTTTCAGTTTTAGGTAAGTTCTTATCGTTTGCGTTTCTGAGAATTTCGGATGAGTTATTGTTTTACGTTCTTACAATCAACTTTGATTTAAAATCTGAAAATTTGTTTTGCGATAATGCCTAGACATAAACTCAGTAGAGATGATCGATGCGGGACGTATACAGAGAGATGTTGCGAATTTCTTTCAAGTTTGTGAAAGCGTAGTTTCCCAGCTGGTCGATCGATATCGAGAAACTGGAATCGTGACCGAAGGACCGAGAAGTGGACGCCCAATATCTATCACTCCTGCACAAGATGAGTTTCTGACTGTGTCTACCCGTAGTCAAGTTATGCAACAGCGCCTTTCGAACGCTACTGGTGTTTTGGTATCGATTGAAACAGTTCGTCGAAGACTTCGAAACGATAATCTACATTCTCGACGACTTTTGAGAAGGATATCACCAACTCAAAATCATATTGTATATTATTGTATATTATTATAGGTACTGATTTTCCAAGTTTTTCCCCGAGGAGACCCCTCATAAACTCTGGAAGAGCTTGAGCGAGTGAGGAGAACCAGTTGTGTTCTATGTAGGCTTTGTTACTGTGTCCTTACGCCACCTTAGGCACAGCACTGTTAATTTTTTGACCCAACAGTGAATGGTGGCGATTACCGCGACTAGAAAATTTCTTCCCTAGCCTCGGGATTGAACTTGGGGCTTCCGCTCCCAAGTCAATCGCTCTACCCCTGAGCCAACTTGCGACTTTGATTGGAATGGGCCAATGAGCACATGCATTGGAACGATCAATGAAGGTCTATATTCAAGGCCGTCTTAAACTATGCTGGGGCCCTTGGGCACACAATAATTTGGGACTCTTTTGGAAAGTGAAGAAAGCGAATTATACATTTTTCTATCTCGATAACTCTTGAACGAAATGAGCTAGACAGTTGAAATTTGCAGAGTTGGTTTTGGATATAAATATCTCGTTCAAGTTTGTTATTGGGCAAAATCAGTAGTTCAGGAGTAACGAAAAAAAAATTTTTTAAATTAAAAATTTCAAATTGATTTTTGTTAAGATGCAGTTTCATCATAAGAATTCACTGATATAATTCTCAACTCTAACAAACTAATACTTTCGGAGATATGATTTTTCAATATTTATGATGCAGTCAAAGTTTGACCAATTACTCACTAGTACTTTGACAAGAGCGCCAGAGCCCCTGTCCAAAGAGCTTTCCCACTTTTTGCGCGTATGTTCTGGGGAGCATCGCGTTATCATTTTGCCCAAATGTCTGTAATTTTCGAATTTTTCGCCGAAAATGGCCTCAAACGATTGAGTTCAACTCCCTGATCAAGAATTCGAGATCCAATTTGATTCTGTCCGGCCGGCCGTTGCCACGATAACTTGAGAACGGAAAGATATAGCGACTTGAAATTTTCAGGGTAGATGGCGCATCCCAATAGGACGGATAAGTTCGTTAATGGGCACAATCGGCCCAACGGTTTCCTAGTAATAATTTTGTCTACAACAAATACTAATCCGATCGAATTGAAACTTGGTGAGTCGTTGTAGAATATAAACCGAAGGACGTTTGTGAAATTTTGTGAACATCGTGTTGCTAGAAAATTAAAAAAAATTATTAAAAAATATTATTTACGTCACGATAACCTAAGAACGGGAAAAGATAGCGAAATGTAAATTTTCAGGTAAGGTTGAGATTCTCAATGCGCCATTTGAGTTCGTTTATAGGCCTAATCGGCGAAACAGTTTTGGAGTTATACCCATCTGAAATTTGGTTTTTATCCTCCTCAATAACTCAAAAAATACAAAACCGATCCAATTCAAACATGGTTATTAGTTGTAGAATGGCAACGCGAAAATTCTTGCAAAATTTTGTGCGGATCATATAACTAGAAAATTTTAAAAAAATCATAGAAAATTATTGAAAAAATTCTATATCTCAGAAACTGTTCGTCCGATATCGCTGAAATTTTGCGACAGCCTTCAGAACCTAACTCTACTACCAAGTTCCAATTTTGAGCATGACCAGATCTAATGGACCATAGAACATACGCGCAAAAGCTCCTGACTTCACGTCAGTGCTTGAACCAAGATTTTTACTTATATTGAGCCAAATACAAGCCAAGTTTAGTCTTATATGACTTTTTTGTCTCAAGTCAATCCTAACTAAGCTGATTTAAGTCAAAATCAAGTCAAATGTTAGGGACATTTTATACTTCAAAAAGAAAATAGGCAAAGTTTGACTTGATTTTGTTTTAATCTGGTTAAATAAACATAAGTTTGATTCAAATTTAAAGATCAAAGTGAATTTAATTCTAGACTCGGGTGCTTACTATTAATGTTCCCGAGAAAAATGTTCTTAGAATAAATGAGAGAGAAATTGTCTTTCTTTCGGGGCACCCCTAAGGATGGGGGCCCTGGACACGGGCCCAGTGTGCCCTTATGGTAAAGACGGTATTATCTATATTGTTCACAGATGAGACAGTTTTCGGATAGTAGACGTGTTCGGGTATGGACATATCCTCTGGTGCCCAGAAATCGTAGATCGGTTCAGGAAGTTCATCCGTTCAGAGGTGGTACAGTTACTGTTTGGGGGGAAATTTGTTTGAATTGACGTACATAATTGTTGCTTGATTCTACCATGAATGCGCCGATTTACAAAGAGAAAGTCATTGACAATATTATTCCTTTGTTCCATGCTGCTATTGAGCAAAATTTTTGGACGATAATGCGCCACCCTATTGTGCAAGAATTGTCGATGCAGCTCTAGAAATCCATGGTATTCCACATTTGGCCCTGCCCCTCGGTGACCAGATATCAATCCCATCGAACACGCTTGGGATCAGCTACAAACAGCTTAAGATTCTCATATCAACTATCTCCACATACACTTCTAGAACTCAGACGGCATTTACCTGAACTCTGGAGAGAAATTGATCAAGGCTACATCAACAATCTGATCGAAAGTATGCAAAGGCGTTGTCAGGCTGTGGTTTATGTTCGAGGAGGCTATACTTTTTGATTGAAATTTATTGGCGCTCTAGTTCCTCGGAACTGAGTGCTTATCAATTTGCCCAAATGTCTGTAATTTTTGAATTTTGGCTGAAAATGGTCTCAAACGATTTGGTTCGACTCACTGATCAAGAATCCGAGGTCGAAATCAATTCTGTCGGGCCGGTCCGGCCGTAGGCACGATAACTCCCGAACGGAAGGAGTTAGAGGATTGAAATTTGCAAGGTAGGTTTGGAGCTTAAATATCTCAGTTTGGAGCTTAAATATCTCGTTAATGGGCGAAATCCATCAAGCGGTTTCGGACTTATACTAATTTTAGTAAAAACATTTTTTATGAATATTTCCGAAACCGATCACTCGATCTATCTGAAATTTAGCATCAAATTGTAGAATCATGATCTTACACGCATGTGAAGTTTTGTATTAACCAGGTTACTGCAAAGTGTAAAAAAAAAATTTCAGAATTTTAAAAATTTTTTCTACAATAACTCTCTAACGAAATGAGCTAGGCAGTTGAAATTTTCAGAGTAGGTTAGGGAGATGAATATCTCGGTTAAGATCGTTATTGGGCAAAATTTGCCAGATGGTTTCGGAGTGACGAAAAAAAAAATTTTTTTTTAAGTAACAAATTTCAAATTCAATTTTTATTTAAATTGCAGTTTCACCATAAAAATCCATCGATAGCATTTCCAACTCCAACAAGCTAATACTTTCGGAGATATGATTTTTCTAAATTTCAATAATGAATCGTACTTCCATGTTTTCACAGAATGCTATAATTATTCTATCTAAGCTTCATTATATGATCTGTGTTCATACTCGTACATGTCATCCTGTTCTATAAGAGAGAGTCAAATTCATATCAGCTATTTTTTTTTTTTTCAATTTTTTGAGTGAACTGATTTTGAAGTACAAATACTAAAAATAAATTTTCACCTGAAACTGCAAAACTTATGAAGAAATAGGCAAAGAATGAGTTAGATAAGTGGGTAAACATTTAGATTTCTCATATAAAAAATTGGTAAAAAATGGAAACAGTCTCAAAATTTCTGAACTTCCTTAACTTATGTGGAGCAGTATATTTATGAGTATACCGGAGTTATGTGGATGGTCCCTTGATCAAATCGTGACTGAATGCGTGACCTAAAATGGACAACTTCCGCAATTCCATTTCGCTTATGGGTTTATTTATGTGATCCAAAACAGACTCGCTGAGAAAACCCAAATTATCATTCAGAGTTCTCGCTCTGCCAACATCGTTTTTCCAAGAGATTTAAGTATATGTATATCACCCCTTGCCTTAGAAATTGAATCTCCTAAAACAGGCCAGTAATTTATTCGTTTAATCCATTCATTCAGAATTTGGGACGCAGGCCTTATATAATCCCACAATTGTATCCTCCAATACATTTAACGTGAAAAGAGTAAATAAACGGTACTCGGTGCAGTGTACATAAAATAAAAATTCTTTTAAAGGATTGCAGGAACATTTGCGCGTATGTTCCATTGTCTGTTCACGCCTCATACAAAGTAGATCGAACTGCAATTTGATACCTATACGCAATTGTAAAGTGCTTTCCCTTTTCGTTCAAAAGTTATCGTGGCATCAACGGTCACCTAATTAGCTACTGAATTCGCCCAAGGTTGCTCGGCTTCCAATATATTTTCTATATCTCCAACAATAATAATCCGTTTTGAAGGCTCTCGCAAAATTTCAGCGATATTGAACGGGTACTTTCTGAGATACAGATTTATAATTCTTTTTTTTCAATTTCTAGTGATACGATCCTTACGAAATTTAAACGTTAATTAAATTGTTGAATGGTTTTTTTCTGGGTTTTCTCTCTAAAACTCTGAAAAATATCTATTAAATAAAATTTTATTATTTTGTGAAGTGCTTCGGCGCAAGAAGTACAAGATCTTTGTCAGAAGCAATAAATCGAATAATGTTGCCTAACAAACAATAACGAAACAACATCAACGACGAAACAACTATTAATTGAATTGGACCTGATATGTATTTTTCAAGTTATGGAGGAGATAACAATTAACAACATTTCAGTTGGCGTGACGACGGACGGACGACCGGACAGAATGGAATTTGACATCGAATCCTTCATCAGTCAGTCGAACCTAAGCGTTTGAGACCATTTTCGGCAGAAAATTCGAAAATTACAGACATCTGGCCACATCATACCACGCTGCATTTCGTGAAAAAAATATAAAAAGCACTGACGTGAAGTCAGTATTCTTTGGCGTGCGTGTTCACGTTGGCTAATTAGAATTGAATGATGAGGGTTTCAAGCTCAGCGGATAGAACGAGCCAGTGTTCTACCCAGAGCGTAGTGAACAACATTCACTGTCGGGTCATAAATTAACAGTGCTGTGTCTAAGCTGGCATAAGGA
The DNA here is from genome assembly GCA_937662695.2 of Halyzia sedecimguttata. Taxonomy (NCBI): domain Eukaryota; kingdom Metazoa; phylum Arthropoda; class Insecta; order Coleoptera; family Coccinellidae; genus Halyzia; species Halyzia sedecimguttata. The sequence continues at coordinate 11,870,007 of OW569414.2, read as the reverse complement.
TAGAGTAACAAAGCTCCTATAGGAGCTTCTGAGGGATTTCCATGGGGAAGACTTTGGGAGGGTCAGTATCATCCTCAATACCGTCTTTACCATAAGGGCACAAGGGGCCCGTGCCCAGGGCCCCCATCCTTAGGGGGGCCCCCGAAAGACAGACAATTTCTCTCACTATTCTAAAAACATTTTGTCGGGCACAGTAACAGTAAGCACCCGAGTCGAAAATAAAATTTACTTTGGTCTTAAAATTTAAATCAAAATTATGTTTATTTAAACAAATTAAGACAAAATCAAGTCAAACTTTGCCTATTTTCTTTTTGAAGTATAAAATGTCCCTTCCATTTGACTTGATTTTGACTTAATCAGCTTAATTAGGATCGATTTAAGACAAAAAAAAGTCATATAAGACTAAATTTGGCTTGTATTTGGCTCAGTATAAGTCAAAAAACTTGGTTCAAGCACTGGCGTGAAGGCAGGAGCTTTTGCGCGTATGTTCTATGGTCCTTTCTCTTGTATTGGAAATACAGATAAATTCGATTAAGAGACAATAGATTATACGCGCAAAAGCTCCTGTCTTCACGTCAGTACTTGAACCAATTTTTTTTTCGTGATATTTTTAAAATTTTCTAGGGGTATGGCTCTCACAAAATTTTACACACTTCTTTATGTCGATATTCTACAACTAGTTACCAAGCTTCAATTTGATCGAGTCTATATTTTTTGAGTTATCGAGGAAATAACATTCCAGGTGGGTATAACTTCAAAACTGTTGGACCGATTATGCTCAAAAACGATATTAACCCTCTCATTCGGATGCGTAACCTACCCTGAAAATTGCGAGTCCCTATCTCCTTTCGTTCGAAAGTTATCGAGGCAACAGTTACCCATCCAGCTACTGAACTCACTAACTTTTTCGAGTTATTTAGGAAATAATAACCAAATTTCAGATGGGTATAACTCCAAAACCGTTTGGCCGATTATGCCTATAAGCAAACTTAAATGTTGCATTCAGATGCACAACCCAACCTGAAAATTTCAAGTTGCTATCTCTTTCCGTTCTCAGATTTTTTAATAATTTTTTTGTAATTTTCTAGTGATTCGATTCTCACAATATTTCCCAAACGTCCTTAAGTTTGTATTCTACAACCACTTGCCAAATTTCAATTCGATCAGATTTGTATTGCTTATGCCCATTAACGAACTTGTCCGTTACATTGGGATGCGGCACCTACCCTGAAAATTTCAAGTCGCTATCTGTTGCCATTCTCAAGTTATCGTGACAACGGTGATGTTCCCCAGAACATACGCGCAAAAAGTGGGAGAGCTCTTTGGACAGGGGCCTTGGAGCTCTTGTCAAAGTACTAAAGAGTAATTTAACTATGCAAACTTTGACTGCATCATAAATATTGAAAAATCATATCTCCGAAAGTGTTAGTTTGATAGAGTTGAGAATGATATCAGTCGATTCTTATGATGAAACTGCATCTTAGAATTTGAAATTTGTAAGGTAACTCCGAAACCACCGATTTAGCCCAATAACAAACTTAACAGAGATAGGTATTTATATCCAAATTTCAACTGTCTAGCTCATTCCGTTCAAGAGTTATCAGGGTAGAAAGATGTATAATTCGCCTTCTTTACTTTCCAAAAGGGCCCCAAATTATTGTGTGCCCAAGGGCCCCAGCATAGTTTAAGACGGCCTTGATCATCCTAATGTTTATAGCTTGCGCTCCAAAGCAGATTGACCCCAAGTTAATGCTCTTTTAGCCTTTTTTTTCATTGTGAAGTCAATCTGCAATTGGCGCGCGTGCTATAAACATGATTATGATTATACTGACCCTCCCAAGTCTTCCCCAGAGATCCCTCAGAAGCTCCTAGGAGCTTGTGTGACTAAGGAGAGTCAGTTGTGTTTTTTGTCAACGTTGTTATACTCTATCCTTACGCCAACTTAGACACAGCACTGTTAATCTATGACCCGACAGTGAATGGCGTCCAATACCCTCTGGGATCTCCGATTCGTTCTATCCGTTGAGCTTGAAACCCTCATCATTCAATTCAAATTAGCCAACGTGAACACGCGCGACAAAGAGTACTGACTGCACGTCAGTGCTTTTTTATATTTTTTCAAGGTCCTTCAATAAATCTGGCTATCGTACAGTCTGGTTATTAGTTTTAACGTAGATCGAAATAAAGAAAACAAGCACTGACGTGAAGTCAGAAGCTTTTGCGCGTATGTTCTATTGTCCATTCTTCTGTATCACCCTTAGGGCCGATATATTCACATATCTGTAAACTTTCAAGTAGCCTTACCGAAAAGAAAGTATTCTATAATTGTTTATTCATCTATCTGTTATACGAAGTGATCTGCAAATATGTGAAACATGAATAGATTTTATTACTTTAAAGGGTGTCGGTAAATTTAACGAGCACGTAGTTAACGAATACTTTACGGAGAGGTTGAATAAATCGGCCCTTAATCGAATTTACCATGGTAAATTATGTTGACCATTCTCCTGTATTGGACACTCTTAATTCGAATTTACCATGGTAAATTCGATTAAGGGTGTCCAATACAGAAGAATGGACAATAGAACATACGCGCAAAAGCTTCTGACTTCACGTCAGTGCTTGAACCAATTTTTTTTTTCGTGATTTTTTTTTAATTTTCTAGGGGTGCGATTCTTAAAATTTTTTTTTTTTTAATTTTTTTCAAATTTTCTAGGGGTACGGTTCTTACAAAATTTTAAACACGTCTTTATGTTGATTTTCTACTACTAGTTACCAAGCTTCAATTCGATCGAATATTTATTTTTTGAGTTATATTATAACCGAGTTATAACTCGGAAACCGTTAGACCGATTATGCCCAAAAACGAACTCAACTCTCCCATTCGAATACGCAACTTACCCTGAAAATTGCAAGTCCCTATCTCCTTTCGTTCGAAAGTTATCGAGGCAACGGTCACCCATCTACTGAACTCACACAAGGCTTCTCGAAACTCCAACAATATTTAACCGATCGTGTTAAAACTTGAAACTTGGCAGTAGAGTTAGGTTCTAAAGGCTCTTGCAAAATTTCAGCATTTCAGACGAATAGTTACTGATATATAGAATTTTTTTTTTCAATTTTCAATGATTTTTTGAAAATTTTCTACAAATACTATCCTCACGAAATTTTGCGAGAATTTTCGCGTTGGCATTCTACAACTAATAACCATGTTTGAATTCAATCGGTTTAGTATTTCTCGAGTTAATGAGGAACAAAAAACAACCAAATTTCAGATGGCTATAACTCTAAAACCGTGTTTGGCTGATTATGCTCATAAACTCAAATGTCGCATTCAGATGCACAACCTAACTTGAAATCTTCAAGCCGCTATCTCTTTCCGTTCTCAGGTTATCGTGAGAAGAAATATATTTTTTAATATTTTTTTTAATAATTTTCTAGCGATACGATTCTCACAAAATTTCACAAATGTGCTAAGGTTTATATTTTTCAACTCTTCACCAAGGTTCAATTCGATCGGATCTATATTGGTTGAAAACAAAATTATTACTCGGAAACCATTGGGCCGATTATGCCCATTAACGAACTTTTCCGTCGTATTGAGATGCGGCACCTACCCTGAAAATTTCAAGTCGCTAGCTCTTTTCGTTCTCAAGTTATCGTGGAAACAGCCGGACAGCCGGCCGGATGAAATCAAATTTGACCTCGAATTCTTCATTGGGGAGTCGAACCAAATCGTTTGAGACCATTTTCGTGAAAAAATTCGAAAGTTACAGACATTTGGGCAAGATGACCAACCAATAACTTCGAATAAAGACGCTGAAAATGAATAAATAGAACCGATCGGTATGCTGAGTTGAAAACCAGCGCTCAGGTTTTAAATATTCACGTTCCTAATAATTACATTATGGTAAGATTTAATTTTTCTTAAGCTTTCCAACGAGTCCACACATGACATTTGTTCACATCTGAAAAACAAAAGTTAGTGTTTCAGCCACTGGGTTGAAGGGAAATATTACATTTTATCGCAAAAAATGAAGAATATTGAAAATCAATTCACTGCTTTCAGCGTTATAATTCTTAGTTATTGGTTGACTCTCCATATTATCCGGGATAAACCTTGCCTGCATCATTGTATATAGAATTCTTTATTCAATGCCTGCATCCCACCCTGTATTTTCTTACGTAGTTGACATGAACTCTCTATAGAGGGCGCATAATAACGGGTGTCCATTTGAACAGTATCAAGAATTCTCGCTAGATGGTTCTGAAACACGTGTTCCATAGGGTTAGCCTACTAGGTATTCTATTCACAATGACTCCATCTTATTGATAGGAGAATATTATGAAAATATAATTCAAATCAAAATTCTTCATATTATTGTTAGAAATCTATTATATTTCAGGGTACAAAATAGTACAAAAATATCATTCATATAGTTTTCAATTTTCCTTTCCAATATGCTCATTCAGCCACAATATTGTGTTGATTATGTTATCCATCTCATTTTTCACCTGAGCTATGGGATGATTATCCTCATACGTATGCATCCTGAAAATATTATATTTGTGAAAAAATAACTAAACACAGGTCAGAAGATCCTACATGACTTTAACTCCATTAGCTTTCAGTCTATGAAAATATTCCATTGATTGTCCTGGAGGAACTCTCAAATCATTCAAACCAACTTGAAGCATAGTGGGAGCTTTCACTTTATGAGCATGTACCAATGGTGAGCATTTCCTCATTTTAAGTAATATTTCATCGTCAACTGGCCCCTCTTGGGAATATTCCTTGCCAGCTTCAACGTAACACCTGAAAAATAATTTCTGATTATGAAAAATTACCATTTCGAAAGAGTAGACTTAGGATCCACACCAGGGGCGGCTGGTGAGGGAGGGCGCCGCACTCCCTAGAAAAATGACGTACATACATAAACAATTATTTTTTATATTTCATATTCGTGCTATTGTCTTCAATAGCAGACCAGCCGGACCGGCCGGACAGAATCGATTTCGACCTCGGATTCTTGATCAGTGAGTGGAACCAAATCGTTTAAGACCATTTTCAGCCAAAAATTCGAGAATTACAGACATTTGGGCAAATTGATAAGCACTCAGTTCCGAGGAACTAGAGCGCCAAAAAAACCGTTATGTCCTGTCAAAAATTGTCGATATTGTTGTGCCTGCAATAGGCTTTTTGGGAAGACATGGGGGCTGTAACCGGAAATAGCAATGTGATAATGAAAAATGGCGATACCGTTGTTAATAAATCAACAAGTCCAGAGCGTTCCTGCCAATCGGGTCCTTCATAAATGGCTTCGTATAATAAATATACTTATGCATATATTTCACAAGTCAAATAGACCCCAGGGGGTTCATTGATTTGCCGAGAAAGCAAGAGCAGACGCGTTTCTGGCTTCTTGGCCTTCATCAGTACTCTGTAGCTTCTCAACAAATTCAACTAAACTGACCCGGGTTAAGCCTCTCAGAGCCGGCTTGGTCGATCATACCTAATCGCCCACGCCACCTATGAGACAAAACACGGAAATCAGCCTTTCCCCACCAGTGAATATTTGAAGCGTGAAATCATATGCCACCATTCACTCGATATTTAATCGAGAAACGAGTCCCGCAGAGCTCAGACAGTATCTTCCTATCTTCCCAATGGCCATGAACGCTGTTTAGCGTTTTCAAAAATAATAATGAAAAATGGCGATACCGGTGTTAATAAATCATTGGCAGGAACGCTCTGGACTTGTTGATTTATTAACAACGGTATCGCCATTATTCATTATTATTTTTGAAAACGCTAAACAGGGTTCATGGCCATTGGGAAGATACTGTCTGAGCTCTGCGGGACTCGTTTCTCGATTAAATATCGAGTGAATGGCGGCATATGATTTAACGCTTCAAATATTCACTGGTGGGGAAAGGCTGATTTCCGTGTTTTGTCTCATAGGTGGCGTGGGCGATTAGGTACGATCGACCAAGCCGGCTCTGAGAGGCTTAACCCGGGTCAGTTTAGTTGAATTTGTTGAGAAGCTACAGAGTACTGATGAAGGCCAAGAAGCCAGAAACGCGTCTGCTCTTGCTTTCTCGACAAATCAATGAACCCCCTGGGGTCTATTTGACTTGTGAAATATATGCATAATTATATTAGTTATACGAAGCCATTTATGAAGGACCCTATTGGCAGGAACGCTCTGGACTTGTTGATTTATTAACAACGGTATCGCCATTTTTCATTATTATTTTTGAAAACGCTAAACAGCTTTCATGGCCATTTGGAAGATACTGTCTGAGATCTGCGGGTCTCGTTTCTCGATTAAATATCGAGTGAATGGTGGCATATGATTTCAAGCTTCAAATATTCACTGGTGGGGAAAGGCTGATTTCCGCGTTTTGTCTCATAGGTGGCGTGGGCGATTAGGTACGATCGACCAAGCCGGCTCTGAGAGGCTTAACCCGGGTCAGTTTAGTTGAATTTGTTGAGAAGCTACAGAGTACTGATGAAGGCCAAGAAGCCAGAAACGCGTCTGCTCTTGCTTTCTCGGCAAATCAATGAACCCCCTGGGGTCTATTTGACTTGTGAAATATATGCATAAGTATATTTATTATACGAAGCCATTTATGAAGGACCCGATTGGCAGGAACGCTCTGGACTTGTTGATTTAATAGCAATGTGGTTATACACAGCAGTATACGCCTCATTAGAAACTACGGATCCTTAGCATGATGGAAAAAACTGATGAGGCTACTACACGAAGTCGGTTGCAGAAACTCTAAAGAATGGCCTGTATTGGTGTCACAGGAGCTAGCTATACTGCTCCCACAGCAGCGCATGAGTTCATACTCAATCTGCCTCCCTTGCATTTACATGTAAGGAAATGTTGCCTGCTGGATGCAATAAGAATTTCTCGTATTGGGAAACTACTACCTGATAACTGGGTAGGACATTTGAGGTTGCTGGACCAACTGGACTCAAACCTCTTGTCAAAGCCCTCAGATGTAATACCAACCATGTTCATTTTCGAAACACCCTTTGCAACGGTCATAAGGGAACGAATGAGTGTGGTAGACTTCATTAATCAATTGAACGAAAAGTCATCCATTTGATAGCCAGGCCACACTGAGAGATCTGGAATCACCCGCACAAGGTTTACTGTCCTGGAAATGCCGCAATACCATAAAGTTGCTGGCTCGAGGCAATAAGGTGAATGTTCTATGGGTGCCAGGGCAATAAGGTATTGAAGGAAATGAGAAGGCCGATGAACTTGCGAAAAGGGTCTCCAGGGTAACACCTCCTTGGAAAAGACAGCAGTTCAACAATGGGAGCTAAATAACAGAACAGCTCTTTGAGGAAATAGTCCAGGACTTGCACAAGCAAAGAGATTCGTGGATTTCTCACCATACTATACCCGAAAGCTCCTACAGCTGCCACAAGCTGAGCTTCGTGTAATGCTAGCACTGCTGACAGGGCACTACCAATCACAGAATATACCCCTAGAAGAAGTGATAACTATGACCAAAATCTGGAAGCAATCTAGTAGTTCTGCACCCGAACACCAGAGGCGCGACTGTGACAGCAAGTAGATGCAAATATAATCCTTATTAAAGGGACAATAAGGTGATAAATAGTGTGAAAGATTTGCTCTTGTGGTTTCGTTTGACAGGATACTGGATAATTGACAATTTTCATTTGTCAATTCGACCGCCAGCTATATTTATCGAGTTCTGAATTATTTATTCATGTAAGTATAAATTTGCACTAAAAATGTCGATTCATACATTCATTGAAAGCTAAAAACCATCATACATCTTCACAGCTGTTTAGAAATCGTGGCCAGGCCAGGCAAGCCGAGAAATCGAGGCGACAATTCAAGTGCTCGGTGCATTTACTGATTTTTGAAGAAAAGTATTCATGTAAGTATAAATTTGCACTGAAATGGTCCGCACATTCATTTTAAACATCATACATCTTTGCAGAAATTGTTGCCAGGGAAGAGAGGAATCGAAGCAAGATATAACATAGACGTTGGGGTAACAGCATTCTAGTTGAACAGCTAAGCATTTTTCATAATCATCTTTAATTATTGAAATTAATATGTCGACTCCGAGACAGGTTTATTCTTTTAAGTATCCAGATTGCTAGAATGGATATTTTGTAGGATGTGGAAAACAGTTTTTCTAATTGCTGCAGGAAGAAATTTAGCTTTCTAAAAGGAGGAAAATTTGTTAGATTAAAGATTCCATCATTTGCTCAAATTTCAGTATTTATGTGAGGATCATTTCAATGATACTGATTTTGTTAATAGCAGAACAAGTAAACTCGTTAAGCATGCATCACCTCATACATTTTTGACTTCAGTTGGCAATAAATCATTCTCGGAACCACGATGTAGCTCCTTGAATGTTCAAAAACTTTCTGAAGAACTCTCAATCAATTCACATTCAAATTCAATTTTTAAAGAACACAATTATTTCTTACCACATTATTCAATAACCAATGAATTCTTGGTTGTTTATTTATCTTTTATTTCATAATAAAACATACAGTTCGTATTCATTTTTGAATTGGTTATATGTATTATTCATTTTGAAACTTGATAGCGATGAACATTTATAGTTTGTGTATTTCTTGATATCTGGTTTACGTTTATAAAGTACCTATTATACATTAGGGAAAATCTATTTAAATTTATAATTTGTTAGAGCATTGTTATTTAAATTTTTAAGTAATACACTAATAATTTGTAAAAGAATATGTAAATTATTTTGTTTATTTATGTTCAATTTTGCAATAAAGCATAATTAGAATTTGTGTTTGAATTCATTTTTTTTTCAATCAATGGTCTTAATGAAAGTTATCAATTGAATTTTACCATTCAAAATAATGAGCTTTGAATGGTAAAATTTAAATTGATACGAATTATTCAATTTCATAAAGAATAATCTAGAAACATGGAAGAGTGGTTCAAATTTCCCGCCTATTTTAGTGTTCAAATTTCGCGCCAAACAAATAATACAGCACCCGGACACCAGGGTGTGCTATTTTTTGTTGCCATACAATTTGTTTGGAGCTTGCACTTCTTCTAAGGTATATTCTGTGCTACCAATTGTACCGAATGAAAAGTCAGCAGACAGAACATGCAGTCTCTGTGGATTGGAAAAGGAAAGTGCCGAACACATAGTTTGCTAATGCCCAGAGCTGGCCAGCTTAAGAATTTTACATATGGGTTAGCCACTTCTAAATCCTCAAGGCGTGATAGCCAAGGCTCCTAAGCTCGTCACCAGATATGTTTACACCATTGACAATGTCCTCAGGAACGAATAAGTACGGTAGGTAATAAAACAACCCCCCTCCCGCACCGCGAATAGATTGCACATGCGCAGAAGAAAAGTGACTGTTTTTGGCTTGTACGGGTTATGTTGAGAGTGCTTAGCCGATATTGTGAGGTTTTAAAAGAATATTCATGGCAATTCAGTGCACGGACAAGTCATTTTGGGGAATGTAGCGTTGTTTCCGAGTTGAAGTGTCCGTACCGTGGCTCTGGGGCTAATATTGAAATTGATGTTACCCCTTACGGGCATTTTTCGTTATGCGCATGAGCAGACGATAAGTGAATGAACTGCTGGAGTTTTCGTCTGAGAGGATTGGGAATTTGAGGTGCAGGATGCTATTCCTCCATAGAATCCCCTTGGAAGTGTCTGCGCATGCGTGGATTGGAGCAGCGATATCTCCTTATAGCACGCGCGCCAAATGCAGGTTGACTTAACAATGAAAGAAAAAGTGTAAAAATGCATTGACGTGGGGTCAATCTGCTTTGGCGCGCGTGCTATAAACATGATTATGATCATACTGACCTTGCCAAGTCTTTCCCAAGGAGATCCCTCAGAATCTTCTAGGAGCTTGTGCTACTAAGGACAGTCAGTTGTGTTCTTTTTCAACATTGTTACTCTATCTTTATGGCAGCTTAGATACAGCACTATTAATTTTTGAACCGGTGTTCACTATCCTTTGGGTAGATCTCCGGCTTGCTCAATCCACTGAGCTTGAAGTACTCATCACTCAATTCAAATTAGCCACCGTGAACACGCGCACCAAAGAGTACTGACTTCACGTCAGTGCTTTTTTTTTATTTCTTTTATTCCCGCGTGACCAGGAACCCAGACCAAGGAGACCCTGTTGTTCTTTCCTACTTCATTGAGCTTTGTTCGGCACTCCCATATTAGCTTGGGCTCGGTAACACGGGAGCTCAGTGCTTTAATAGCAGCTTGACTGTCAGAGTGGATTGCTATATCACATCTCTGATAGTTTCTTTCGAGGTTCATTTCCATGCATCTTTCGATTGCAAGTACTTCTGCCTGAAAGACGCTCGGATAGGAGCCTAGCGATACTAAGCATTTGGTGCCTGGCCCATATACTCCAGGGCCAGCTCCTGTAAGGTTTTTGAACCGTCTGTGTAGCATTTAATGGCATTTATTTTAACAACTTGGGTAGTGGATTCCCTGTCCCAGTCTTTTTTCCTACCGAGCATCGTAGTGAAGTCCTTTTCGATGCTTACTTTCTTAATCATTTCGTCACTAGGAAGATTGGCTGATGAAATGTACCTGGTAAGATAGGACCAGGCTTTCTGGTTTTTAATACTCTCATCATCTGTTCCTTTCCTAGATATTCTGAGAATGGCTTCATGGGCCATCTTGTCTATCACTAGATGAAGTGGTGTGAGATTTGTGATAATCTCAAGTGCCCTGGTAGGACCGGTTCCCATAGCTCTAGTGATACACAGACAGGCCAGCCTTTGGACTACATCGAGGATTTTCCTCGGGCTATTCTGGCTCGTATTCATGTACTACACTACTGATCGTATAGGCCGCAGTTCTGAAGTGCTGGACCAAGGCTCACGGTCAGAAGGACTTTCATGGCTACCGCTGGCGTCGTGTCGAACGCAAATGTGGATGAAAAATTTGTTGATTCAAACTCACCAGTCAGGTATATCCGAAAAAATACTCATGGAAGCTACATCAATCACGGGATTTCTAGCTACCACTGCCTTGAACATATCTGGATACTGACCACTCAAATGAGTCACCAAAAAGCCACCATGAGAACCTCCACATAGTACCATTTTTGAAGGATCTAACCATGGATATTTTTTGAGAGCCTCATTTGTAGCCATAATGCAATCGGAAACATCAGCTACGCCAATCCGGCCAAGGAGAAAGTTGACACTGCTATTTCCAGCACCAATAGATCCTCTGTAGTTAATGAGAAGGACTGCGTACCCTAAATAATTCATTCAGTCTTAATATTATTTCAATCAAAAATAATAATATAATAATATGAAAAATTCAATGAGAAATCGATAAATAAAATTGTTTCACCGTCAAAATTCGATATTTCGATCCTTTCTATACAGATAATATTTACAATCAGTCCCCGAACAGCTATAAATTCTTCAACATAATTTGATTTTTATCTATTGCAATATTGTACAAGAGCTATCAATTGTTCACTTGAAATGGTAAAACCTTCGATTAGGGAAGAGAGGGATTTCGCATGCCGTACTACGCAACGCTATCGATCTGAAAACTTTGGCAGTTTGGTGGACACCAAACGATGTGGTGGACGTTTGTTTCTTGTGTTTATCTGAGCGTTTACGAACTGTTTTGTTGTAAAACTGTGTTACACATAATGGTAGGATGTGCAGCTTACGAATGTAGAAGCCACAGCAGGAAAAGAGGGCCGTGTTCTGTGGTCATGTGGTGGACATTTGGTTTCAATGTCAGGGAATATGTTATCTGTCCTCTCTCTTCTATAGTCTAAGGGTGAACCACTCAAAAATTGCATTATTTTAGCAAGGAGTTTGTTCTCATAAATTTCCAGTAACATCTTCTAACAACTTGAGCGACACTAGTGACAAAGAAAAGTTGATACGGTGCCTTTGAGGAGGTTGATCTCCACACTGGAGCACTACTACTGGAGTTAGAGGAAAGCTCTCGAAGTGGATAGAGAACTAGCGTTCTGGACGAGCGTTTCGGGTGAGTGGGGTACCGAAGGAGTCTGTCCTCGGTCCTTTGCTCTTTATCGTGCAGAGTGAGTTGAAGATACAAACATATTCAGCGACCCAACAATCCAGCATGGGGATCTGGTGAAGAACCTTGCTGAACTAGACAGATGGACGGATCGGGAGCTGCTAAGGCTCAACACAGACAAGCGCACAACTCTATATATTGGCTACAATGACCAAGGTCCCGCTTACAGCATTAATGATAAAACATTGAAACCAGTTTTTGAATACATAGATCTCGGGATTAGTGTCAGAAAATCTAAAATGTGAAAGCCAGGTAACTAGATGTGTTAAACGTGCTAGTACAGTTCTCTATCTCATCTGTCGTGATGTCTCCAATGTGTCATCAGAAACTTTTCTTAGAGCTTATAAAAGTTACGTAAGACCTATACTGGAACATGCCATTGAGGACTGATCGCCGTATTTTCCTTCCTATGACGAAGCTTTCGGGAGGTGAAAGGTGAGATCAAATAGAAACATTTTAGATTCTCCACTGCCGCTATCCTTGTTATATAGACTTTTTCAAAAGAAATTATAATGAAGATCTTCTTGCCCACTATCTAAAATTAGTTAAAGAACGATGTCACAGACTTATCTCAAGATATAACTTCATAGCGAACCAGTGGAATGCTCTTCCAGAAAATATGAAGCCCCAAGCGTAAGTAATTTCGAAAACTCATGACAATTACTTTGTATATGCACTGTTTGTGAAATTGTGAACATCAAAATCAAAATGCAGTCTACCGGAATGTCGCCTACCGCTGTACTTTAATGATAGCAAATGGATAATCCATCATTTTATCAACACTTTCTCTGTTATGCTACTGTTAGACAATTGTTATGTTCTAGTCAAAGGGTGGCCTTATACAGCTCTGAATTCCTACTCTTAAGTCATATTATTAATTCAGAAAACACGAAATTGCATCCTAATTAACTATTCTCCTCGCACAGTCTGATTTTTTTAGAGTAATAATTTTTAGATTTTGCAAGCTTCCATAATTCAGATTATGAATTAAGAATATGAATTCAGAGAGACATTCCGGCTATTTGAGGCCAGCCTAGGGTGTCCTGTGTGACCTGTCATTTAGAGTAAACCTTTATTTATTTTGCCAATGCATATGGAACCCACTCAACATACAATATCCTCATATACCTATTATGAATTTCCGAATTACTTCACAATAGGTAGTTCACTGTGCCGTCTGTTGTTTCCCCCCTCCGCTGGGGGCTTTAGCCCCAGCTTGAAGGAAGGATCAAATTTGTGAATTGCTGGACTCCAGTCACTCACCATTTTCAGGAGTGGGTGACTAATAATAACCCCAATCCCAGCGTGTCCGTATGACCGTTATCTCCTGACACCGTTTAGCTGCAGCCTGTAGGCCCCCCAGCCTCGCCTCGGCCCTCACCAGAAAGTGAAGGGGAGGGAGTCCCACTACAACCTCCATAGCCGCGGTTGAAGTACTTTTCATTACTCCAGTATAATCATATAATAATAATAATAATCGCATATAGTATTTTTCAGTGCCGGATGACCATTAGTTTTTGATAAATTTTCATATTTAAAAAGAATAAACCTTTATATACCGTTAGATAAAGAATTCGAAACGTCCAGAGAAAAATTGTTAGCAAATGCTGAATGAGGTCCACCATGGGGATACACAATTAACGGAACACTTTTTACATCTCCGGTTGAGGGTCCAAGGTAAATCGCAGAAAAATTTTCTAAAATAAAAAATTTCAAGATTTTGTAATGAAATATAATCAACTTGTAATTACTTACTGACATTGTCTTCAACATTTTGACACAGATCTAGATATTCATATTTTTGATCCTTCAAAGTCTCCACTTTTTTCCTTTGTGTTAATTCTATCCAAGTAATTAACTGTTCTTGACCTTTTGGAGGTAATTTACCTATTACTAATACATCTGTGTTCAGGAAATTTCGACTATTTGCAAGTATTATATCATTACAAACATCTAACACAATTAAACTTCCATTTTCATTTGGCAATCTAGTTATATCTCCACTATCTGAAATAATTTTATGATAATTTTTTATACATTGTGTTTCACGAATGATTGTACAGGCTTTCAGTACAGATACAGGACATTTTGGTGAGTCTAAATCAGTGTTCGAAATATGTCCTAATTATATTCGTTCAAGTCAGTATGTATTTTATCAAAAACTTTCAATTGGCATAACTCTTGAACGCCTGCATGGATCTTCATGAACATTTCAGGGAATTAGTATAGGCATATGCCTAATATTCATGCATAGTGACTTGTTGATAGCGCAGGTACGGACTGAGAAAATTATTTTCTTTATTCCACATCTTGTAAAACACCCTGTACATCAAATTTTCAAGAAGCGAAATTTTTCTCAGAATCTACAATAAATACTCTTTTAAACAAGCCTATTTGCAATATATATATATATATATATTCTTTTGACTGAGAGCTGTATATGTGTTAGCAGAGGTTGGTGTAACGGGGTACCATACAATTCGACGTATGATACAAGAGCTTAGGGAAAAACCTCAGCAAAAAAACCCTGTCTCCCCGTGAGTGTCGTGATTTGTAACTATTGTTCACAAAATTTACTGCAATTTAAAAATATTGATAGGCATTTATTTCTTCAAATGGACTCCTTCGTCAAAAAACGGAGAGGTTTCTACAAGGTACCCGAAACTCCTGAAAAATGAAAAGACAAGAGGAGAAGAACGAACAAATTATAAATACTACATAATCTTTCAAAACTCTCCTCTCACAAATATAATTCTCTGTAGGCGCATGGGTTCTCTTGGAGAAGAATCGCCTATTTGCAATAATAGCACACTTCGCATCAATATTTTATGACCCTTGAATATCTGGAATTTTCAATTCATCATAAAGACGCATCTGTGTGCCTCCGATTAATGCGTTTATACATATTTAATGAATTGAATTTCTCAGTATCATGTCCTCAGGAATGTGGTGCATCTTATTTCACCCAATACACAAATTCATGGTTTCGACTTCAGATTACCCACAAGAGTTTTTCAAAAAAATACACTGCTATATGTGTAAATACACGAATTATTAATCTTCGAAAACTCTTTGTTTTGAATAACTGAAACAGATGGTAGCAGAATCAAAGATTTCATAGAAATAAAAACACAAACAACTATTGATCATTGAAGTGAACTCATTATAAAAGGGAATTAAAGGAATGAGAATGTGATTTGTTCTCGAAAATTCCCCTATTTCTTTTTGACACTTGCTAGCTCTTGTATTAAATGTTTTGCAACTTTCATTAGCCTTTCTGGTCGATTATTAACTCAAGCTTGCGAGTAACTCGAGTGATACGCGTTCATGAAGATTGCTAAATACTAGTGACCGACCGAAAGTTCGGTTTCGGTTTCGGCCAAGAAATCTAGTTTCGGCCTTAGTTTCGGTTTCAGCCCAAAATGGCCGAAACTTTCGGCCAGGCTGAAACTTGAATGTTCGTGAATTATCCTGGTCGTTTGGCCAGGAGTTATAAGTAGGTATACATAATTGTCGTACGAGTTATTGTGATCTATCTTTGTTAAGACTGAGAATTCATGAGAATTCACTTTACATAGGGTGATTCCAAATAAGACCTGAAACTTGGAGTATGACTCATTAGCTGTTGTTTAATCCATATTTATTAATAACCGAAAATCAACGGTTTTTGGAGTTCGGGTAATTTTTAAAAGATTTCTGAACTTATAGTACATATTTCGTCAATTTTTTCTACGTTGACCAAATTTTGTCATAATTTTGGTTTATTTTCATCTAAAAAGAATATGATATGTACGAAAAAAGCAAAACTATGCTTTATAAGAGGATGAAAAAGAATTAGTATGATTTGAAATGTGGTATATGAATAAATTACAAACCAATTTCTAATATCAATTTGTCTGCAACTTTCGAATTTCACAATTTTGTATGCCAAAATTATTTTAAAATCTTGCCAAATTCCTTCTTCATTCTCTAAAAGATTTCGTTAGATTGCTTAACCAGTTTTGTTTCAGCAGATTTTTTATAAGCAACCTTTTGAGTGTCCGGCATTTAAAATAGTGAATGTGTATCAAAAGACAGCGTGAGTAAAATTCAGGCGGAAAATAACAACTGAGGACATCAGAAAGACGGCACGTGCTAGCCTATGGAATGGTGGAACATAATTTATGAATACATTTTCTAATGTAATTTCGAGCTTAGTTGCAACAAAAAAATATTGAATTCGTTATTTTCCTCTATTTGCTTCTTATATCCCCTTTCAAATCATACTAATTCTTTTTCAACAGAACCAGTACTCAAATATCTCGGAAACCGTTGATTTATATAAAAATGGCTCAAACCACAGCAAATGATCCTTACTAACACCTCCTCTAAGGTTCACGTCTGATTTGGAATCACCCTGTATACTTCGACTGATTATTTTGATAACTTGGTAATACCAAAATAATAAATAAAGATCTCAAAAAACATGTCTTTTTATTTTATTTAACACTCCTTAACTATTTTTATGTAT
This sequence comes from Halyzia sedecimguttata, assembly GCA_937662695.2. Taxonomy (NCBI): domain Eukaryota; kingdom Metazoa; phylum Arthropoda; class Insecta; order Coleoptera; family Coccinellidae; genus Halyzia; species Halyzia sedecimguttata. Next base: position 11,853,398 of record OW569414.2, on the reverse strand, counting down.
ATGCGAATAAAATTGTAAAAAATACAGTAGATTTCAGTATGAAATATAAAGTTTCGGCTTCGGTTTCGGCCGAAACTGAGACCCTGGCCGAAAGTTCGGTTTCGGTTTCGGCTGAAATACCAGTTTCGGTCGGACACTACTAAATACTTGCGTAACTTGCAACATTGACATAACTCGCAATTGAGAAAACGACCCTCAATGGTGTAAATGGAAACATTTGGCTTCAAGTTCAAAAAAATATGGAGATCACTTTCCTTACCTCAAAATAAGTCTGAAGTACTTATTAATTTCTTAAAAGTTTCCTCTAGTTGTTTTCAAACAAATGAACGAAATTTGTATAAATACAACAATTCGCCACATAATCCATTAAAATATGTGAAATAAGCGCCCCCAATATTACCTTATATAATTTTTGAGATTCTTTTTTTTTTTGTTATTATTCACATTTACATCAAACGTTTTTATTATTAGAATATGTAAATTCATTGAAATTTAATTAAAATGGTCTTGAAAAATCCAGACACTTTCATTGAATGGGAATATTTTTTGTGAAAAGAAAATACAAAATAACCCAATACCAAATTGGACGAATAGTTTGAATTAGTAATGTTTGGTTTAGCTGAATGACAGTGAATCAGTTGTATGAAATCTACCCATTAAAATCCTTTAAAATGTTCGTCAAAACTGACAAGAAAATGAGAAAGGTATAAATAAATTTTTTACACCACCTTGTAAAACATAAAATTAACAACCGAACAAGTTCCTACGAAGCTACAACTCACCCAAATCAATCACGTATGATTCAACAGAATTTTTTTGATTTGTAGAAAAAATTAATCTGTTTCCACTTCCCCAACACCTTTTGCCAATAATGAAACTATAAAGTCCGAAAAATTTTTCATTATTTTCTATTTCCATTTCCTCTTCAACAATAGGAATAACGTTTTTTTGTGTACTCTAAAATATGTCTCATTAGAATAATATTCTCTGTAATGAGAATGTTGAAGTGCCTACTGAATCATCCGATTGAGTATCCCGCTGCACCAATTTCACAGCAGACATATGAGGGCCTTTCGCTTCCTTCTCCACATAAAGCATTAATTTACCATCTGGTGTGAATATTGGATTTCTTGCTGCTCTGCCCTGTTTTGAGATGATTTCTAAAAAATTCATATATGTACTCCAATGACATTTGTTTAGTTTGATCAGAAAGAATTAGTGAATATTTATCAATCATTCATACTCACTCACACACACTTGTCCACTAGAAATATTACTGATATATTCTGTTTTGGGGACAATGTTCCCTTCTTCTGAGATTAAACTTTACTTAAGTCATATGTCAACAACAAGAGTGTATTTACTTGTAGCATCAGTCCACAGACAACTCATATCATATTCATATATACATCTGGCAAACCTAGGTCTTGGGTGTCACATTTTAATGCAATAAACAGAGATGGCACCATAGTAAAGCCTTAGATAACTCTAGAGAGAACGATCCAGATTTTGCTATATTTGCCTTTCCACTTTGTTGGTTAGTAAGAACTGATTCTTCGTGGAGTGAATATCTCTGGCATTTTTATGTTGCAATGTTGTTGGATTTTTATTAGCCTTAAGCCTAAATATGAAACAAAACAGCCATCCAGCCATCATCATTAGCCGTATCTGCGTTCAATTATATTAGAGGTTGCCAAAGTTACCCTCACATCCATGAGTTTGGTAGTGGAATAATGGAAATCGTTTTCGTTTGATTTTAGGCTTTCTCTAGGACATTTCGTTTCATGATATAATTAGTTGACACCCAAGACTACAGTTTGCCAGAGGTGTATATGGAAGAATATAAAATTAACGGTATTCCTTTAGATGAAATTTCCAATGAGATGCCATAGATGAAGATGAATGAGAATTGCAGAAAAGAGAAGATAATAAAATATATATTTTTTAATAGGGCTAAGAAAATATTCATGTGCCGATACCACATTGACTGATTCACTAGATTGAAACTAAAAATCGAAATGGATGTTCTATGAATGTGTAATGGATTTTATTTCTTCATATGAAGGACCTCCAATATCCACTTATTTCAGTACATGTATAGTGTTGGAAATCAGTGAAATCTATTAATCAGTTAACCCAAATATGCCTATTATCCTTTTAAACGGACATTGCATAGTTCACTGTACTTTGGTTAGATATTGAATATTAATTATAATATTCAATCATATCTGACAAAACGACAACAGAGAGTTATTATTTTGAAATAAGGTAAAGAAATAAAGTCAGATAAGTAGAATTGAAGTTTGGAGTACCCAAAGGCAGCATGTAGGGGCCAATTCTATTTAATATTATTGTAAATGATTTTTAGTCAGCAATACCATGGTTGATAACTGGTTTCTTGAATGATGCAAATGTGTTATTGGTGACTTTGAACAATTATTGCACAAGATTCTTTCGAGCAAATAATAAACTTATTTTAAATGGAGACAAAACAACTGCAGTAATGTTCAGTACATATATCAGGCCACATAGAATATCTTTCAATGAAATTGAGTATAATATGGTATGGTATCAGATCTCTCATAAACTATCAGAGTCAGTCATGTCTAAAAATATTGTATTTGGCGAATTTTGAGTCTCTGTTGAGATATGGAATTATATTCTGGGGGATAACTGCAAGAGTGGGTGAGATATTTGCAAAAGAGAATTGTAAGACTGATGTTTTTATTGAAATTTTTAGAATCGTGCAGGGGAATAATCAGGTGAATCAGTCTATGGTATTTATCTGTTTTGAGTGCTTGGTATTTATCTTTAAAAACAAAAAAAAATATGTTACAGCACACTACAGTTCATAATTACCCAACAAGAACTCGGGATTTAGACTATCCGAGGCACATATTGATATTTAAGTGAATAACATCTGTCTTACAACTGTATAGGAATTTATAATAAATTACTAAATGGTCTTAAAATTTTGAAAAGTCTTGTTTTGCTCAAAAGAAAATATTGTTTGAGTTAGAACCATACTCATTATCTGAGTATTTTGACAATGAATTGGAGATGGCATTATAAAGAATATCAAATCACTATTTCGTTCTATGTTGTAACATGCTCTGAAATAAAGATGTTTATTATTATTATTAATCAATATTCCATAGTTGCCGTCAATGCAGGATGCCTCATTATTTATCATCCTAAAGCTATTATAGAGAAATAAGATTAGTTGTTTATATGTGGGAGATCCTTTATGAATTGTCTAAGTATGACATGCAGTATGCCCTGGGTCATAAGATCAAGTTATAAAGATGAGTGACATTTAATACACCTTTAGCATATGAATGAGATACATGTTAATTTGCAAATTTGCATTAGTAAAGCTTAGAAGAGTACGGACAAGTTGACTTGACTATCCTTTTGAAAAGACGTTAAAAATTTGAGTATGTATTAAATTCTGATTCCTCAAATTACCAGGAGCAATTCACTTCATGAAGTTTTAGTGGCTCTTGAAGATATTTCTGATGAAGAGAATTCGCAGTAATTTGGAATAATAAAGTATAATTTATTTTCTGTCAAGGTTTACATGGAGTGGAGGGTCGCAGCAAAAAACATTTATGCCCAAATAAAAATATAAACTTCACAATCCTAACTGAAACAAAAACACACTGACTGGACACCATGCTGAAATTCACTTGAGACGGCTTGGAGGAGCATAGCTTTTACCACTCCCTCTAATGTTGTGTTTGGTCAAAGGTTTTTCACTTCTAGGAGAAGGGTATCGAACACAGTAATATGCACAGTGTTGAAATTTCTTCTGCTACTCGTCAATCGGTGGCAGGGTAGTGCTAGATTGTATCCCCCTCATGTAAGGTAAGTATGGCCCACATCTTGTCTCTCAATATTCCACTTGGTTTCGTGGACATGACATAGAGAGGTAAGGACAAGGCAAGAAGGAATGGTGAGTATTCCATATATTCTCTGAATATCGATCTACGATCACAACTATAAGTTGTGGAACCGTTGCCAAGCTATGGGACTGAGCATGGTATGTCATCAACACAGCTTCCCAAGACAATTTTTCAACACAAGACATCAATGTTGCCTTTCCAGCATGTCACATTCTTCTCATCTTTGATGAAACCTGGAATTCTGATCGCCTCCTACTCTCTATCTTCAGTTTTTCTGGTGGTTATCTTCTGTCTCTGCGTTTTGTCGATGTTCTGTGTTAAACTATTTGGGGAGGAACACTGTGATGCCTGCATCAAAGACTCAGCTGACTTCATACATAAGGTATCTCTCGTAGCAGTTCTGTTGGGCAATGTTACGTCATCAACATAAATGGATATAAGACATGAGTCGACGTTAACAGAGAGATCATTTACATACAAAATAAAAAGTATCGACCTTAAAATGGATACCTGCGGCACACCGTCACTGGTGGTTTCTTTTTGACTGTTCCACGCCACTATTTGCTTTATTTTTTCAAGGAGATTCCAGAATATCGTAAGTTTTTCCTCTTAGTCCACTATATTCAAGTTTGTCCAACAAAATCTTCCGATCCACACAATCGAAAGCTCTGTTCAGATCTAAGCAGTATATTTCTCCCCCCCTTCTCCATCAATAACTTCGATGAGCTTTTATAGTAGATCTCTCTTTTCTGAATACATGCTGGGAACTCCTCAATATCTGCCTTTTCTCAATGTACTTTATAATGCTATTCTTTATCAAGGCCTCGAGGAGCTTGGAAAACACGGGTAGCAAGGATATGGGCTTATAGTTTGTGGGTTTATTTATACCGCCTTTCTTGAAGATGGGTACAACCTTGGAAACGTCTAACTGGCTGGGTGGGAAAAACTCCCTGATCAAAACCCAATTTTAAAACATGACATACTTGCTCAGCAATAACATCAATGATCGGCTTTACGTTCACATCATATAAATCGAACGATGTCTTTATCTCAAGTTTTGAGACAATGTTAATTATTTTTAATTATGTCTCAAATAGAGCCATCAACTCATGATCATACCAATACGATTTTGATTCAAAATGTGACCAAGTTGTTCCAGCTATGGATATGTGAATTGGCTCAGTGGGTAGAGTATTTGACTTGGGAGCGGAAGCCCCAAGTTCATTGCCGAGGCTAGGAAAGAAATTTTCTAGTCACGGTAATCGCCACCATTGGCTGTTGGGTCAAAAATTAACAGTGCTGTGCCTAAGGTGGCGTAAGGACACAGTAGGATCATTATAATATTAATATAAATAATATAATTGTGACGAAATGGAATGATAACAATATGGTTTGTATGGCATTGAATTGCAATTGTACGCATCCCCTGCATTTGGTTATACCGTCGATGTGACGATAATGAGTTTATTTAGAGCCAACATCAGAGGAAAGAAGTTGTATTTCACTATTATTTCCAATTGTTTGGACATCATAGCATAAAATGTATAGCAACTACATGGACTGCAGAATGGCAGAAGCAGACACGATGTTGAGTTTGCCACAATAATTTGAAGACCAAATGTGTCAAATGTGATGTAGTACTTCATATTCATCGTTCCATAACAAATCATAGGAAATAATCACATGCTAATATAACGTCATATCAATTTTCTCAGAATAGATTTGATTTTCATTTCAATAAATATTGTGCAATATGCATTCGTATTTATATCCCATTTGCCTATTGTCATTTTAAAAGGACACCCAAACTAATCTATTTTTTGGTATTTCTGAAAATAGTTGCAGATTGCAGACGTATACATTTGGAACAAGTTTCCATAAAAAGACAATCTTATTTAAAAAATAGGTATCTGGCTGGATTAACGAGTACACTGGAACATTGACGACATGTCAGTGCTTTTATGATTTTTTAATACATGATTTTTTGTTAATTCCGTTTCCAAAGGTGTCCAAAATTTTTGTTCTTATTTTAAAAGTAATAAAAACGGTAATTGTTCAAGATATGTATTATTTTACCATATTTGCCATCCTTAAGCTTGAAAATGGTTGATGGTCGGTTAGTACAATAGATCAGACCAAGTTTTCTAGTCTGGGTTATATAGCCAACACCAACAACATACTCTCCATCTGGCGAAAATTTAACTTGTCCTGGACAAATGTCATCTGGAATTCCTTCTAAAATATTCACTTTATCATCGTCAACATTGTATTCAACTATAACAGATTGTTTTTTTCCAACCATTTGTTCGCCCCAATCTTGGCGGTAGATATATTCTTGACCAGGCTGTAAGTATCAGAAAGGTATATTAATATGCAATAAAATAAAAGCAATGAACATTTCGCAAATTATTTTTGAAAGAATACCGATTATGTTTATGTAGATGATTTTCTTTTACATAATACTAATCAATTGCAGAACGTCCCCAATATTAGATATTCTTACAGTTACTTTCTTTTCGTCATTTGCCTCTTCTTTATTTTTTCTCTTATAAAATGGTTTTGAGTCAGGTACTTTCTTTTCAGCAATATACAACAACTTCGACTCACTAGTAGACCACTGAAATGTAGAAAACTCGCCTAAAATAGAGAAAATAAATATCAAACAATGGGGCACTTGTACCCAATTACCATCGCAATAAACTTTCCCATGAACATCTAATACACCCAAATCAACTGTTCTGAATAGGTTGTCTTTTTGCCAAATTTCCAAATATTGCTTTTCGTCATTTTCCCTCAGAACTGCTCTAAATCTTTCCGAAGGTGAAAAGGACGACAATAGCCTGAAAAGGAATTGGTAAAACTAATTTCAATGTTTTCTTTTAACTTACTCATTCGAGACATCAATTGGTGTTAACTCTTGGTCTTTCTGCAAATCTGGATATAATAGTATGTGCTTCAAATATTTTGTAGTTTTACTCTTCTCTAAATTCCTATGAGACCATATACTGTACACGACTTTTCCACTTTTATCCAATTTTGCCCCAACTAAGGCAGGAATTAAACACAAACTTCGGTATACATTAACTATTCTATCCATTTTAGGAACAGTAGTAGCTTCGATCAGACAAATTCCTTCTCTTATTTCATCAAAACAATTTCAACTGAAAGAGATCAATTAAGTGTTCTTATCTTGCATACAAATATCTAAAATTAAATATTCATTGTTTCCTTCAGTGATAAACAGGTGTTTGAGTATTATGATATTCAAATATTGGTTCTGGCGAAAAATAAATAAACAAAATGACTAACTATATACTAACTTAAAAAAATGCAGACTAAAAAAAGCTCAGAACACTCAGCCTAAAACTGTTAGGTATATGGAAATGGAATGGAAAATGGAACTGAAAACGGTAGGCCAAAATGCGATATGATTCGGAAATCTGAGGTTAGGTATGTACCAGGGGGGCACCTTGTGTATATGTACAGAGACAACAATTTATTGAATAATATTCCTTTTTTGGAGACTTTTCCTATTCATTTCATATGTTCAAAATTTGATTTCTATTATTTTCATGATGTCCATAAGAATCAAACAGGATTTTTGCGCGCATGTTCTGGTGAATTTTCCCGAATCTGTAATAGTCGATTTTTTGCCGAAAATTGTCCCAAACGATTAGGATCGACTCACTGATGAAGATTCCGGTGTCAAATTTTATTATGTCCGATCGGCCGTCCGTTGTCACGATAAGTTTCGAACGGAAAGAGATTGAAATTTTTAGGGTAGATAGCGCGTACAAATGCGATGGTCAAGTTCGTTAATGGGCATAATCGGCCCAACGATTTTGGAGTTATACCTATCTGAAATGTTGTTGTTATTTCCTAAATTACTCAAAAAATACTAAACCGATCCAATTCAAACACGCCGTTAATTCGTTGTAGAATGACTACGCGCAATTTTTTGCGAAATTTCGTGAGGATCGTATCATTAGAAAATTAATAAAAAAAAATCATTGAAAAAGATTCTATATATCAGAAACTACTCGTCCGACATCGCTGAAATTTTGCGAGAGCCTTCAAAACCTAACTTTATTATATTGTTGGAGATCCGAACAGCCTTTGGCAAGTTCAGTAGCTGGATAGGTGACCGTTGCCACGATAACTTTCGAACGGAAAGAGATAGCGACTTGAAATTTTCAGTGTAGGTTGCGCATCCGAATGCGACATTTGAGTTCGTTAATAGGAATGGAATTTTTTTGTTATTTCCTCTATAACTCAAAATATACAAAAAATCCGATTCAATTAAGTCGGTATAATTACTTGAAGAATGCCGATGTGCTAATTTTCGTGGAATTTCGTGAATATAGTATCCTGAAATTACTTGGGACGTACGTTTTTTCGTATTTTATTAAATAATTGAAGAATTTGAATTCCGATAGAATACACATGTCAGCATTAAAAATTCTGTGGTCTTAGACGATTCTCTCATTAGTCAAGTATGTCATTAAAATGGAACGAAATGTATTCATATCTTATAAAAGCTGAGAAAACGGTCTATATCGATGGTAAATTCGATCAAGGGTATCCAATAGAGGTATTTATTACATCTATCTTGAAAAATTATATATTTCGGAAACAATGTGTCAGAATCAGTTGAAATTCCGCACATAACTTCGAGCCACCATTTTACATTCGAGTACCGAATTTCAGATCGATCGACTTCGTATGAGGCGCGAAGAGACAATGGAACGTGCGCCCAAAATCACCCGACTTACCAAGTTTCCAAGATTCGGAAAATTACTGTATCCATGAATTGTACAGGTTGTTTTGAGGGGTAATCAGGTTCATATGAAGAGGGGGGCTGATAAGAAAAGCAATTCATGAACGATTCTATTTGATTCTTCTTGACATCAAGAAAATAGTAGAAATCAAATTTAGAACATACGTATACAAATTTTGTTTTCGAGGATATATAAATAAGTTTTACAAGATACGCACATGGAGTCTTGTGTATTTTGTTTTCTACATCGGTTTTGCAAGAGGAAGAATATGTATATACCAAGTTTCAGAAGTATATACCGGGTGGTTAAAAGTATTTGTGTTATAAAGGAATAGAGAAAATGCATAAAACACACGGTATGTCGGTAAAAACGGTAGCGGACCCTCATTAAATATGGGTTATTTAGAATTACCTTAGTGGCCCCTATGCGAAGCATAAAGGTTTCCGTACCCAGTGAAACACTCTGTATATGCACATTCCGGCAACCCAGTGACAGCTGGATTTAGTGTTCATTCAGAAATGTAACTTTACTCGAGACGATCATCACTGTCGTTCAGTCGAAAAAAAAATTTTCTTATAAGAGATTTATTTTCTTACCCTGTATGATGTCAGGCAAAAAATCATTAATGCTCTGAATCAGGGGATAGGAATTAAATAATCTAAAGATAAATAAATTAGCTGTCGTTCAGTAGAAAAAAAATGTCCATGAAAGATTTATTTTCTCACTCTGTATGATATGTCGAGCAAAAATTAATTTATATTGTGAATGAGGCTCACCGTATGAATTGAAGAAACAATATTTCCAGAGGATGTGTGAATAGTCAATAGAACATGCGCGCAAAAGCTCCAGACTTCACGGCAGTACTTTGTCCCGATTTTTTTCAATATATAACGACGAAGTTGTTTCAGAACCGACAGTTATTGGCGCTCTTGTTCCTCTGAACAGAGTGCTTATCAATTTGCCCAAATGTCTGTAATTTTTCGAATTTTTGCCTGAAAATGGTCTCAAACGTTTTAGTTCGACTCACTGATCAAGAATCCGTGGTCAAAATCGATTTTGTACGGCCGTTAACACGATAACTAATACTTTCGTAATTTTATGATTTCATAGACGCAGGTTACACGTTCAATTTGGCATCAGTTCAGTCTGACATCAATCATGGGTTGATGTCAGATTGACGGGAAACCGATTCTATACGCGTAGACTGATGGATTGATGACAAGATTGATGTCAGATTTATGCCAGATTGACCGTGTAACCCTCCGCCATATAATGCTCTAATTAAAATTTGCTGATGTATGTTAATCAAACATATGAGGTGAGTCATAGACGTTTAGAATTTAATTTTTTATGATGCAGTTCAACATCAGAAGAATAAGATATCATTCTGAGAAACGAAATCTTTCGGAGATTTGATTTTTCAAAGTTGGAATAAATACTTTTTAGTAGTTTGGCAAGAGGGCCAAAACCCCTGTGCACAGAGCTTTTCCACATTTTTTTTTAACGAATTGGAAGACTTGTAAAAATCATGTTTTATTGTTTTCTATCAAATGAATATCCATTAAAACAAAACATAAAGTAAGATACATATTCCAATAATTACAGTTTGTATATCTCATTTAGATACTGAATGATATTCCAAAATCTGCTTTTCCTTAGATACTCTGGTTTTTAACTCTCCCTGAGCTAGGGCTGTACTACTAAGGTAGTGATAGTTCGCTGTAACCAATAGGGTTCCATGAGAACGATATCTGGGCGTTACACAGTTCAAAAACTTGCTCGCCGACGAGACACTTAAACATGAATATGGTATTAGGGACTTCCTCTTCAGAGAAAAGTATTCGGAGACCATAGACGGCTTTTGTTGTGAAATGCCGCACTTAGGTTTAAAATGCAACGAACATTTTTCTACATTTTCATCAGCTTTGGCCGAACCGATGAAACAGGAACAGTTTCGTTTCTCAGGGCTTAGCTCTCTGATAATTTGTTCAAATTCCTTGAACATTCGAATTTATCGCCGAAAATGGTCTCTAACGATTGGGTTCGACCTTAGACTATAGTCTATAGTCTAAGGGTTCGACCCCTGATGAAGAATTCGAGGTCAAATTTGATTCTGACCGGCCAGCCGGCCGACCGTTACCCCGATATTTTGAGAACGGAAAGGGATAGCGACTTGAAATTTTCTGGGTAGTTGGCGCATCCCAATACGACGGACAAGTTCGTTAATGGGCATAATCGGCCCAATGGTTTTCGAGTAATATTCTTGCTGTCTACCAATTCAAATCCGATCAAATTGAAACACGGTGATTAGTTGTAGAATACAAACCTAAGGACGTTTGCGAAATTTTGTGAAAATCGTATCACTAGAAAATTTAAAAAAAAATTATTAAAAAAAAATTGGTTCAAGCACTGACGTGAAGTCAGAAGCTTTTGCTCGTATGTTCTATTGTCCATTCTCCAGTATTGGACACTCTTAATCGAATTTACCATGGTGAATTCCATTGCCTGTTCTCCTGTATTAGACACAATTTTTTTATGTTCATGCTGCGCCTTCCTAGCATCTTTCGTTATGCGCATGCGCAGATGAGAAGTGATTTAACTGCTGGAGTTTTCGTCTGAGAGGATTGGGGTTTTGCGGTGGAGGATGCTATTCCTCCATAGAATCCCCTAGAGAGGGTCTGTGCATGCGTGGATTCAAGATGCGAATCTCCTGAACTACTAGTGTTGGGGAATCTAAATTTTTTGTGAGGTTTGTGATTTTGAGAGGACTTTCAGCCGCGAGTAGATTGCGCATGCGCAGAGGACAATGTTGAAATACTGTCTGAAGTTGGTATCACTTAGTAGTAATCATGTCATTTAGTTTTTTCTGTACGTTATGGTTCCTGTTCTGTTACGCTTGTCAACTGTTTACTGTATCGTTTCCGAGGAGACAGTCTGAAATAAAAGCTGTTCCTGGAAAGATGTTCGTGCTTAATTTGTGAAACTAATCCGATTGAATCCTGGAATATCGGGCTGCATCATTGCGTAGCTCAATTGATTTCAACTGGTTATTGGCCCAGAATAACGTTGGAAATAGCTTGAAAGGATTCTGAAGAAGGATTGAGGAAACAAGCAACTTGTAAAACTGAAGGTGTGGTGTGCACCTGGAACTCAACATGGCGAACTCAGGAGGTGAGGCTTCAGCTCCCGGCTTTTTCGGCATTCTGAACCTGAAAGGACGGGATGATTACATGATCTGGGAGTTTGGGATGACGAATTACTTCAGAAGGCAAGGTCTCTTGAAAGCAATCAAAGGCGAAGACAAGGACACTGCCGAAGACAAAGGTTCAGCCCGTCGTGAAGAACGTGCTTTGGCCGACACCAATCTGATGGTGGACAAGATGAATTACCAGTATGTACGCGAAGCCGATACAGCTAAAAAGGCGTGGAATAATCTGAAAGACAAGTTCGAGACAAAAGGTCACTGGAAGTATGTGCACCTTGTTCGAAGTCTGAGCCAAGCAAAGTATGAAGACTACTCAGACATGGAGTCATACATTGCTCACATGGCCAACAGTTGAAGACAATGGGCGAAGTAATAAAAGACAAGTATTTGGTTGCGATCATTCTTCAAGGACTCCCAAGCGAGTTTATTATTATTATTATTATTATTTATTTGATAAGAGTTAAGAAATCTATAAACTCACAGAATAACAAAATAAAAGTTAATGCACATGGCTCAAGAAAAAAAAATAGTTTGATCACAATAATTAAGAATTGACAAATTTAATAAAAGGAAAAAAAAAACAAATTGACCATTTTCACGTTCGCCCTGATTCAACCTGTCATATTGATTCTTGAATGAATTGACGTTGGAGGCCTCCACAATAGCAGATGGTAAACGATTCCAAGACGAAAACATTCTATTGGATAGAAAGTACTCCCTCTGTGTTGTTCGGAAGTTTTCCCTCCGTAGTTTGAACCTGTGGCCACGCAATCGTTCGTTATTGTTTAAGGTGAAAATTCTTCCCAGGTCTGTGCTGAAAAATCCATTCAGAGCTCTGTATGTGATTATAAGGTCACCTCGAATCCTTCTCTCAGATAATAGGGGAAGATTCATAATGGATAGCCGTTCAGGATAACTGGGTCGAAGCACACCGTAAGGGATCCTGGTCGCACGACGCTGGACACTCTCGAGTAGTTGTGCATCACGAACCAGAGACGGAGACCAAACTGGCCCAGCATATTCCAGTATAGCGTGCAGATATGTAGTGTATAGGATTCTGCAGGTGGTCGGATCGCAACGGGAAAATGATCTACTCAGCAGATAAAGAATTCTCTTCGCCTTGTTGACAGCATGTAGGATGTGATTAGACCAAGAAAGGTCGTCGGAAACCACCACTCCAAGGTCACAGTGGAAGCTTCTTGAAGAAATCACGCAGCCACCAAGAGTGTAATCGACTGCTGGATTATTCCTTCCCATGTGAACAACAGCGCACTTCTGGAGATTCAGAGGTAAAAACCAATTTGCAGACCAGTCATAGAGGGCATCAAGGTCTTGCTGGATAACACCAGGATCGATGAGGGGACTGCCAAATATTTTTGAGTCATCGGCAAAAAGCGAACAATGAGATCGAATAGTTCTCGGCATATCCGAAGTATACAGGAGAAAAAGAATTAGACCCAGCACCGAACCCTGGGGGACCCCACTAAGAACAGGTCTCGTGGTCTCGTTTGATAGCATCGTAATGACAGTTTGAGCTGGAGAAGAAATGGAACTTGATCATGTGATATCGAAGCCCCTGGAGGACAGCATGAGAAGAGAGATTTCGAATAAGGATGGTAATTCCTGTGGGAAGTCTGCTCTGAATGCAAAGACAAAGAACTGGAAACAGAATAAATATCACGAAGGTGAGAAATACTTTGGGTCAGCTCCGTTTAATTGCTACAAATGTCATGGGGGGCATAGCATCAAGCATTGTCCGTTGAAGTCAACAAACAAGGAGTCTAACAATACAACAACCCAATGCAGGAAGAAAGATGACAGAACCAAGAAGAAACAGCACGATGATAGGAAGAAAAGTGGCGACTCGAAGAAAACGTTCCTGTGTGCGTTATCAGCAAAGTATAATAATGGTGCGACCATCATTATTGACTCAGGAGCAGAAGGTCACATGTCACCAAACAAGAGGATTCTTGAGAGCTATCATGCAGTTTCAGCTAATCAAATTGTCATGGTGGATGATAATGCACGTCTTGATATAGCCGGTGCAGGTAACATAAAGTTGGCTGCGAGTGATTGTGCTATTGAAATAATACAGAATGTCTTGAATGTACCAGGGTGAAGTGCCACTTTTTTGTCTGTAAGCCAATGTACAGATCATGATTTGAATGTTCTGTTTACTAAAGATGGGTGTCAATTTCTTGCCGCTGATAACTGTGAGGTAGTAGGAAAACAATTAGCATCAGGTACTAGAGTGAGTGGAAAAAAATTAAAAAAGCACCGACGTGATTTCAGTACTCTTTGGCGCGTGTGTTCACGTTGGCTAATTTGAATTGAATAATGAGGGTTTCAAGCTCAGCTGATAGAACGAGCCGGAGATCTACCCCAAGGGTAGTGGACACCATTCACTGTCGGTTCAAAAATTAACAGTGCTGTATCTAAGCTGCCATAAGGATAGAATAACAAAGTTGAAAAAGAACACAACTGACTCTCCTTAGTCGCACAAGCTCCTAGAAGATTCTGAGGGATCTCCTTGGGAAATACTTGGGAGGGTCAGTATAATCATAATCATGTTTATAGCATGCGCGCCAAATGCAGATTGACTTGACAATGAAAGAAAAAGTGTAAAAAAGCATTAACGTGGGGTCAATCTGCTTTGGCGCGCGTGCTATAAACATGATTATGATTATACTGACCCTCCCAAGTCTTCCCTATGGAGATCCCTCAGAAGCTTCTAGGAGCTTTTGTGACTAAGGAGAATCAGTTGTGTTCTTTGTTACTCTATCCTTGTGCCAGCTTAGACGCAGCACTGTTAATTTATGACCCGACAGTGAGTGGTGTCCACTACCACTGGGTATATCTCCGGCTCGTTCTATCAGCTTAAAAAAAAAACCTCATCATTCAATTCAAATTAGCGAACGTGAACACGCGCGTCAAAGAGTACTGACTTCACGTCAGGGCTTTTTTATATTTTTTTAAGCGTTATTATCCCCCAGTTATACAAAATATTCATATCTGAACGCACAACCTTGTTTGAATCTTTAAACCTCGCTTTAAACTCTCCGCCCATTTTCCTGGTCTCATGAGTGTAGCTTGGGTTTCCTGCGCACCGTAAGTAAGCAGTCCTACCAATTCACTAGACAATCACAATATAGCCAAGGTTAGAAAAATTAGGTCATAGACTTCAATAGCAGAAGTCCCGTGATACTGAACGTTTATTAATGTAATTGAAAACCGGAATCGGTACAATATGTTCTCTCATTTAGATCGAATATTGCGAATATCAAATTTTGTGCAGTTCTGGCTCAACTAGAGATGGAGAATTTTGTATGTTTCCTACAAATAGTAGATAAAACAAGACTATACTAGACAAAAGAATGTAGAACCTGCTAGGGTAAAGAGGTGATAGCAGATCTTCGTAGGGATGGATTTTTAGATGCTAAATCAAAACATTATTTTGTATAATTCGCAGATTTCATGACAGGTGGCTCGCAAATTTCTATGCTTTGGAATTCAAGGTTAACACATAAATAACATGTGACATAAGTGTTATCTCGTCATTTAACCCATTTCATTGTTGGTAAATATGTAGCAGTTGATAACAATAATTACAAATACTGATTTGATATTTCTTTATCAGAAATGAGTAATCGGCCATATGTTTTCGCTATTCTCATTATTTCATTGTTCATGATCCAAAGAAGGTGAATAACCCTGATTGAGTATATCCAATAAAATCCCAATGAATATGTATTTTCAGCCTGTGCGAATCTACTTACCATGACGAATTATTCGATATACCAGATTGGGATTACTTGATGTACTCCCAAAGATGGGGTATTTCTGCATGTATGGAATGGGAAGAGAAAGCTAAAAACAATGTTTGTAACCTTCCCACCCATCCTGATACTTGGCTAGTGCATGGAATATGGCCTACAAAATTAGGTACCAAAGGTCCACTTAGTTGCGATTCAGCAATTCATTTCGATCCAGATCAACTTCAGCCACTACTGGGTGATCTGAATGAATATTGGACCAACATTGAAGGTCATACAAAAGTAAACTCATTTTGGTCACATGAATGGAATAAACATGGAACTTGTGCATCCACACTGCCACAGTTGAATAGTGTTTATAATTATTTCGAAAAAGGGTTAGAGTTGAGAAAAGAATATGATATAATGGCTATTCTCTCAGATTCAAATATATTGCCTAGTTCTAACAATTTTACTGTAGAGGCATTCAGTGATGCAGTAATGAAAAAATTGCATGTTACACCACAAATTCACTGTGTGGTAGATCCGAAAACCAAAGAAACAATTTTAAGCGAACTTCGAATATGTCTTGATAAATCATTTCAGGTAATAAACTGCACTTCACAAAAACTAGACCTCAGCAATTGTAGTGAAAAAAAGCCAATAAAATATTTCAAAGATATTCCTGGGGAGATGGCGGAAGCTACTGTGGATGGTTATTATATAGATCCACAAGAGATTATTTCAAAAGAAGAAATGCTACACGAGTGGTATATCCTCATAAAATTTCTTATATGGTTCACTTTGTAAACCAATTTAGTGTATTAATTGAATCGTGTAAAAATTTGTTATATTTCTAAAATAAATGATAATTATCTGAAGTTAAGTTTGAGAAATGTTAATTTTCATTTTAGAAAATATCCGAGGTTCACAATTATTTTTGCTTACAATTTCTTTGCTACCTGTACAATCTTGCTTAACATGGCGGAAGAATGCCGTATACAAAAATGCATTCGAAAGTGTATTTCTGATTTTGGATGATTTTGATCAGTGTGTAACCTGTGCAACTTGGGTGAACTATTAACATTTTTAACCAAATTGAATCTGCAATAGTTCTGTATTAAAAGGTTCCATCAGGGGATTTCCGTCCCAAACTCTGAAAAATATCCATAAAATAAATAAATTAAATTTCGTGAATTGCTTCTGCGTTAGAATCAAAAGATATTTGTCAGAAGCAATGTATAGAACAATGTTGCCTAACAAACAATAAACAAACAGCATCAACGATTAAACAACTATTTCATAACGTTTCGGAAACAAGATAAGACTCCTTCGTCAGACACCAAACGAAAATCTTCAGAATTATTTTTTGTTGACAGCTATTCTGAAATTCGAAAATTGTCGAATCTGATCTAGTCTCTGAAACATTATGAAATAGCTGTTTTATCATTGATGCTGTTTCGTTATTGTTTGTTAGGCAATACATTGCTTCTGGCAAATATCTTGTGTTTCTAACAGACGTTTGGGAGAGAAAATCCATGAAGGAACCATTTAATAATGAATGTACCTCCCAAAGTATCGCCGATACTTATTACTATAATTCTGTGATTGGAAGTTTCTGGAATCTAGAGTACCAGATACACTCTAAAATGCCTATAGGAAGCTTCGCCTTCATCAAGATTACAGAGTTTCTTACAATTTTGAAATATGACCAGGAGAGTTCCAGCAATTTATGTGCAAAGGTATAAATCATGTTCAACTATTGGCCTCACATTCCCCAGTATCCAGGTGTTAATCAAATATTTATCAACAATAAATTTGATGAATTTGTATCCATCTGTGGCCACCAGTGTCTTTAGTGTATAAATATGTAATGCCTACGCTCATATTCGCTAGTTGCTGTAACCATAGCATGAGTCTGATTTTTGCTTAAAAATGTTGACGTGTATCCACATCGTGAGATAACTGCCTGTTTAGAGTATTTGGCACTTTTTTATATGTTCGTAATAACTCATTCCTCATATCAATATATAATCACAATAGCAATGTTAACAGTAAGCTCTCCTCTCACCTTTAATAGATCTCTTCAGACAAAACTTAAAACCAAGATATTTTAAACTTGTGCACTTTTCGCGATGCAGAACGAAAAGAAAACAATTCGAGGAACTTATAATACGACTTGGTTCCGTTCTTGTTCTTGCAAGTTGACACTATCAAGTCAATAGTCATAATAACACAATTAAATGAATATTATTGTATTGTATACAGCCAGTAATCAGTATATCAGTATCAGTTATCAATGATAGGATAGAATACTACTCACTACTCTACTATAATAATTGGCCAATTTATCATTTATCTTATCTTGCTAAAAGCAGTACGATGACATTTATTACGGGCACAGTATATAAAATATATACTGTGGTGTGGTACGAGTTTGGCGGGGAATACCCTAATAGCGAATTCACAGCGAATTCCATTGGTAGAACTCGTGCGCACTGAGGGCCAGTTTCTCAATTGCGAGATGATTGCGAATTGCGAGTTACCCCGAGCCGAGGTTGCGGGTAACCCGAGTGTTGCGCATTCATGAATATCGCTAAATACATGCGTCAACTCGCAACCGAGTTAACTCGCAATTGATAAACCGGCCCTGAGTGCATGAATCGTATTCCATTGGAGAATTTCGTCGAGCGTTTTGATTTGATACATTTTGCATTTTGACGCCCAGTGCAAAGTGCAAAATTTATTGCACTCAGTGCAGCACCAGTGCATCACTGGTTCCGCCAATGGAATTCGCCATTAAAGAAATCGGTAATACCCATAAGGCTTGTTTTGGTTCGCTGTAGAGACAGTTCCGAATCGGTTCTAAAGAGTGGGACAAACGTAGCGTGTGCAAGATTTCGCCCATTCACGCAGGTTCAAGTACAATAAACGACTGTGTGGCTACTTTGAACTGTTCTAGGACAGTCCGAATTGCGAACCAAAACAAGCCTATAGAGAGTATATAGTTATATAGACATTAGTTAGGTTAGGCGGGAAATTTGAATTACGATCCATCCGTGGATCCGAGCACTGAATTCCCCATGCATTTCTTATGGACCTAAAATTTACGCGAATTTCTCGCCTGTTTTTAGATACTTTGGCTAATTTCTTAAGGTTTATTTCGGTTGAAATAGATTCTGTGAACCTTTCTCAACCATCTAGAATCAAGTTTTCATAACAAAATTGTATATTTCCAAAATAATTAATAAATATAAAAGTGTTCACCAAATTCGATTGACGTATGTCTTAGCTCACTCGAAATCTGTCAAAAATAATAACATAACCCTAAATCGGCCTTGTAATGACGCACAACAGAAGTCATCTACGACATACGGTAATCTTTCGAACTACACTGGTTTCAATTTTGATTTAAGAATAAATTGAAGTAGATTTTAATGTGGAAATAACATGAAAACGTGCACTAATGATGAAGATACCCAATACTTGATGTCTCTGTACTAACGTTCTCTTTTAAATTGGGTGGTTTCATCTCAAAGTTGAAATTCCTTGTTAAAAAATTTGAATATGGATCTCCCGCCAAGAGAATGATTCTAACCTAACTAATGTGGTCTATAGAGTTACCACCTTATGTTCGATTTTGAACCTAGACCTTTCAATATAAAATATTCCTGTTATACATATTGTCACAGACCAACACCGCAGATTACTGTAATCGTGTAAACAGTAATCATCCCTTCTCGAGCTCTTGAGAACTTATGAGGGGTCTTCTTGGAGGATCAGTATAATAATATTAATAATAATGTCTTCCTCATCTGTGAATTAGCAATATAGGAGTATAACATGAGATATGATTTTCACAGATTAGTTTGCAGGGTAGGTTAGATGTCAAAACAAAACCCACTCAATAGATTCGGAGATTCATGTACCCATTTGAAATTTAATTTTCTGAATATTTCCAAAACGACAGATAAGAATAAGTCTACTATAGTTATTAGATGTAGGATATCAGCTTCTAATTTCATGCGAATAAACCATCTGTCTATTATATTCTATTGATCATCAATAGAAGAAGGGATAAACTTGGGACTGTTTTTCGATCAGAATCTCAGATTTTTCTGTCACATAACACATAAGAGAAAGTCGATACCTCAGTAATAACTTTCGTTCAATACCTATAGTGAGAATTGGTATGTCTTGTCTAGGATAGGGAACTTATTTTACAGCCAGTTCTCGATTTAAGCTTGATCGAATTGATAATATTTTTCTGAAATTAATAAATTTGAAAACAAGGTATCAAAGGTCAGTAATAACATAAGTTCAAGTTACAGAATTCATAATCGCATTAATTATTTAGTGCTTCTGTGGCCTAGTGGTATAGGTATTCGTCTTCTCGGCAAGTAGGTACCGGGATCAATTTCCGTAGCCGAAATTATTGATCGTTGTTTCTAATTCTATCGGAATAAGTATGTTATAGGGCAAAATCCGCCAAGTGGTTTCGAAAATATAACCATCTGAAATTTTGTTTTCCAAATAACTCGAAAAATACTGATCTGATTTAATTAAAGCTCGGAGCTCGGTATAGTTAATTGAAAAATACTGTGGGTCTCATACGACTGGGAAATTTTGAAAAATATATATTTAAAAAAATTCTGTATCTCACAAACTATCCGTCAGATATCGCTGATTTAGATTTCTTCTTCTTCTTCTTCTTTTCCTTTATATGTGCCCGGAAGCTGAGTGATTTAGATTTGAACTCGAACGGATCTATATTGTTGGAGATATTTGCAAATATCGAAAAATTACGCGATTACACTGTATTACTACATATAAGTATATTATAATCTGTGTTATTACACGCGAACAACAAACTTGTCGACTTATCGTGATATAATATAGGGTAGGTACCCAAGATTTGAGGATTTGCGAAAATCGGAAATATTCTATGTAATATGAGAGATAAACGGACCAGCAGAGACCAAAGTTCAGAGCAATAAACAGAGTGTGATTTCATCAAAGATGAATAGCTACATACAGCGGTTTCATCCGTATTAGGAATCATCAATTACTACGTTTACATGCATCCTCTCGAACCGTTTTAAGCCAATGCGTATTCCGTAATGCGCATTGAAAACGCATGTAAACATTTCTTCAATTCGAATTGAATACTCAAATGCGAATTAGTAAATGCGATTTCAAAAGGTGGATTGAGTTTTTCCAAATCGATTTAATGTGCATGTATACACCAAATACGCATTGAGAGTAGTTTTAAGAGAAACAAATTTCAGAATTACCAACAACAAATTTATTAGTTTGACAAATCTGATAATCTAACCTACCTGCTTTGGGGTTACGTTAATCGTAATTCCTAAGCTGGAAGATCGAAATATATCTCTTGAGATAAAAATGATATCATATATTGTTCGAGGTAACTTTTTCTATTATCTTTAATCATTTTCTTCCAAGTTTATGGATTAATTTTAAACGATTTGCTCTTTCAATCGTTGTAACCACCCAGAATAGGTTAATTCCTTGCGAAATTATGGTGATCTTCATCATTTTTTAAGATATTTAGAATGATTTTCTTTTCTTAATTTCTATTTTTAGTTTTTTTCAATCTTCCCATGTTGGCTACGCGAGCTTAGAATAAAGCCGAATTACAGAAAACTAGTTTCAGATAAGGCATGTAAACTCTCAAACCATATTTCATCTAATTCGCATCAAAACATGCGCATTGGTTCAAAACGGATCGAGAAGGTGCATGTAAACGTAGTAAATGAAACATAATTCAACGCTTATGAAAAAACATTACGATGTAACCGGTTTATCAAAATCAAGCAATCACTTCTGAGTACAAAGTAGACAGAAATGACACCTGGCGTTCAATAAAGCAAGCTCCACAAATCTATAGATCTCTACGTATACTATTTTTCCAAACGTAACTATTTGCAAATACTCTGTTTAGAATATCATGTGTCCAAAAGCAATATAAACTCTTTGTACTTATTTTCTATAGTATAATTCAGCAAATAATAAAAAAGCGTAAGCAACTTATAATCTTTGAGAATTTTCCAGGTTATCACAATTTTTTTCAATACGAAAGAACAGTTATTTAGATGCATTTATATCAATATTTAAAACCATTCGTTGGTCAAAGAGAATCAAATAATATGGTATTTTGAACGTATGCGATAATCTCTTCTCGATTTGCGTTATGATTGGGGCATATGCCTTCATGACTGGGAATCCTACGGGGATAAACGCTGGGTTTCATATCTGCTTACGTAGACGTAGATGACGTTTGCAATTTTCGTATCGCTCATAGCATAGCGCCCCTACGCGAAGTGGCGAAGGCAGATATGGAGCCTAGTTTGGTTGAGCGTTCGCAACAGCGGAATATTAATTTTTTAACTACACATCCAAACCATATATATATTACTAAATATAGCAAGGGTGTAGCCAGAGGGGGGTGGGGGATTCCAACCCCCCACCCCCCCACCCCCCGAAATTAATTCCTGGCTACGTCCTTGTAA
Source organism: Halyzia sedecimguttata (assembly GCA_937662695.2). Lineage (NCBI taxonomy): Eukaryota > Metazoa > Arthropoda > Insecta > Coleoptera > Coccinellidae > Halyzia > Halyzia sedecimguttata. The sequence continues at coordinate 11,831,225 of OW569414.2, read as the reverse complement.
TATAGTATATTGGGTCCATAATCCAAACAACAGCCTGTGTACAAACAATTTACGGTATAAATTCAAAAGTGACATGTAGGAACAAACCTAATATGTAATACTTTAATTTCAATTTCAAATTATATATTCTATAACTCTTGTAAAACTATGACTGAGGTAAATTACTATTTCAATTAATAAATATTCTTCTCTGTATCGTTTCACTTTATAAATTTAGTATAATTTCAAAAATGGTACATGCTTCCATAGATAACTTCTTCGGTCATAGATATTTAAAAGATGATAGAGAATCTTGTCATATTTTGATTGTAGATTGATGAAAGAAAAACAGCTGGATTTGTTTATGTATATAAAAATATATATGTGAAAGGATGGAAATGCAGTCGATTTTATAAATTTAAAATCCATTCTGATTGTGATTGTATTCAACGGTCAGTATTTCATGTACTTTCAGTTCTTTCCCTCAACAAATTCTATACCGCAAATCAGAATTGAAAAATTCCTAAATTTCAGTGAAAGTTATGCCCTAATTCATAAAACCATATGTTATACTTACTTATTAGAAACAATACAGTCAAATATGTAAACAAACTCATTCTTGTATTTACCTTAGACTGAAGACTACAGTCTAAGGATTGTAAGGTATTATCACTATTCCTATCTCATTTTTTTTTAGGGAATTGTCTAGTTTACAAGTGAAATTATAATATTGATAGCTTCTCATTTTGAAAGGTTATTTTCATTTCATTGATGAGAATATTAATTTTCAGGTAACATTGTCTAATACTTGCATCGCATTACATTTTCGTTTATAGTGGGGATGGAACTATATCAGGAATTTTATTATAGAATTGTCTAGTTTACAAATGAAAGTATAATATTGATAGTGTTCCATTTTTTATGGTTATTTTCATTTAATTGATGCGAACATTAATTTTCAGGTAACATTGCCTACTACTCACATCACATTGCATTTTTGTTTATAGTTGCGATGGATCTATATATCAGGAATTTGATTATAAATGTTTTATATGAATTTTCAAGCCTTCACCCTCAAGAAATTAGAGTAAAATCTGAAATATACATGAAATTTTATTTTAGGAAAATATATATATGGTTTGAGAAATCATGGAAAAGAAGCCAGAACCAAGAGAAACTCTGAGTAGTTTTTTGAATAAATCTCCGAAACATCAAGCTGATTTTGACAAAATATTGAGAAGAGACTTAATCATATCTCCAACTGAAGAACAGTTTGAATTGCTACTGAAAAAAATAAAACAGCAACTTGGAGAAGGAAGGGGAGAAATTATAGTTGAGGTGCATTATCAATTCAAGGTCTGGCTGAATAATGGCCTATTTTACATGATCTGCACATACATTTAAAGTGAACATGAATTGAAGAAGAATCTACATAGGCTATTATTTGACCAAGTTCTTCAATTATTATTAAAACTACATATTTCATCCATTAATTTTTTAGATTGGAGGTTCTGATGAATATAGTGACAGTGGATTGTTAGCAGATGAGCTAGACGCAGCTACAGCAACGCTACAATCCTTAGCAACAACCATCGAATGTAGTCTCATTAAGTTGCGGGAGAGAAAAGAACCTAGGGGTATAGTGGTGCAATATTTGATCAGGAAGATATTAGAGCCTACTGGTAAAACATCATTATCACTCAGAATATATTAATATGACAAACATTCCGAAACATTACAACAGATACAATAGGATCTTGTTAATCTGGCCGGGTGACAGTCCGGCACTGCTAATAATCCGGCGATAAATTATGAGGCACTGCACTATCTGTTATAGTAACAACAGTAAGCGGCGAGCCATAATCCGGCAACCACTTGTAATTTTCAAACCTGGATTAGCCAGATTCTACTGAGATGCGTTCGAATATTAGCTCCGTAGATTATTATTTACTAAATTGCGTTCGAAAAGTTATGTATATTTTACTCTATGACTGTCATTCGAAAATATCAGAGTATTCGACTACAAGTTAACAAAATTGACATAACTCAAGGGATGGAAAATCTCTTATCTTTGATGAAGGACCTTATTTTATGTTCTATGAGTACTCAGGTTGAGGTAATTTAATAGTTTTAATACTATCCACAAGAATATTTATTATTAGAGTTGCATATATGTCCAGAAAACAATAATAATAGGTTATTTCTTAATACCATCATAACCTATTCCGATATCGGCACCTTCTGTACTCGAACTCCTAATGAAACCTGGAACCGTTTCAATATTACATTAAGAGTTGTCAACTCCAGAGTAAATAAATCAAACCTTCAAAAACTCTAATCTACTCGGTGTAGTTAATATTCGAACACAACCCCATATTTATGATTATTATACATTCATATTTATGTGACATTCATAACAATTTTTTCCAGGTTTCGAAAGAAATTCTCATATCATAATTGAAATGTTTTCCTCCTAGATTTTCTAGAAATTCGGGTGGCTGTGGTTGGAAATGTGGATGCTGGAAAGTCCACACTTTTGGGAGTATTGACGCATGGCGAATTGGATAATGGTAGGGGGACTGCCCGACAGAAGCTATTTCGTCACAAACATGAGATGGAAACTGGAAGAACAAGTTCTGTTGGCAACGACATCTTGGGTTTTGACAAAGAAGGTTATTACTTGGAGATCATATTCTTGCTTGTTCAATAAAACATGAAATTCTCTAGTCCACAAATTATTTTCTTTTTCAGGTCAGGTTGTGAATAAACCAGAACATGGATCTCTGGACTGGGTTAAAATTTGTGAGAAGAGTTGCAAAATTATTACGTTCATCGATTTGGCCGGCCATGAGAAATACCTCAAAACTACTGTCTTCGGTATGACTGGACATGCACCGGACTTTGGAATGTTAATGGTAAATAAAATTAAATATCTCAATGTCATCGTTTTGATGATATTACAGAATGTATTCTTATGATTAATAATCATCATTTACGATAATAATATCTCTACAAAATTCCAATTTAATTATATTCTCTCATAATAATAATATTCTCTTGATATATTCTCTCATTTAGATTGGTGCAAATGCTGGAATAATAGGCATGACTAAGGAGCACTTAGGTCTTGCTTTGGCACTCTCAGTTCCAGTTTTCGTAGTGGTCACTAAAATCGATATGTGCCCACCCAATATACTTCAGGAAAACTTGAGGACTTTAGTGAAAATATTGAAGTCCCCAGGTTGTAGAAAAGTTCCAGTAATGGTGAAATCATTAGATGATGTTGTCTTGAGTGCCACAAATTTTGTGTCTGAAAGGTAAGTGTGGCTTATAAGTAGCTTATTTTGAAGATATCTAGTTTCAATAGACCACATTAGTTAGGTTAGGCGGGAAATTTGAATTACGATCCATCCGTGGATCCGAGCACTGAATTCCCCATGCATTTCTTATGGACCTAAAATTTACGCGAATTTCTCGCCTGTTTTTAGATACTTTGGCTAATTTCTTAAGGTTTATTTTGGTTGAAATAGATTCTGTGAACCTTTCTGAACCATCTAGAATCAAGTTTTCATAACAAAATTGTATATTTCCAAAATAATTAATAAAAATAAAAGTGTTCACCAAATTCGATGGACGTATGTTTTAGCTCACTCGAAATCAGTCAAAAATAATAACATAACCCTAAATCGGCCTTGTAATGACGCACAACAGAAGTCATCTACGACATACGGAAATCTATCGAACTATAATAGTTTCAATTTTGATTTAAGAATAAATAGAAGTAGATTTTAATGTGGAAATAACATGAAAACATGCACTAATGATGAAGGTACCCAATACTTGTTGTCTCTGCACTAACATTCTCTTTTAAATAAGGTGGTTTCATCTTAAAGTTGAAATTCCTTGTTAAGAATATGGATCTCCCGCCAAGCGAATGATTCTAACCTAACTAATGTGGTCTATACCTGCTATGGGTTATTTTGGAACAAACGCTGCAACGTCTAATGGACTTTCATGGATCATTTTCAGTTTATACCGAATCAATAAACAGTGAGGAGAAGTACAAACGGATTTGATATTTTTTTTGTACATGATTATTTGAACTGAAAGGACTATAAATATAACTTGGTAGATATAAAAAATAATTAAGTGGGCCCATCATAAGGAGTTCTACAAAAGATCTTACAGATTGAGGTTTGAAGTCTACCTCAGTATCTGCGAAATTATCTCTTCCATCTTACTAATATCGTTTTTACTTTTGTGATTCCACAAAAATATTGATGAATATTTTGCCAACAAAAAAATTTTGGATTTCTAACTATAAAAATTATCATTATATACACATCTACAAGATGGAAAGATATTTCTAAATTGCAGTTGTGATGATTTGTCGTCCTTCCTCGTGTAAACGGCAATCTAGATGAGGCAGCACTGGCGTAGATATGAGGGGGGATTTAGGGATCAATCCTCTTTGTCTACGAATAAAATGGGGATTCGATACTGAGTCATAACCTCCCTCACAAAAAGCTATCTACGCCACTGTAAGGCACATAGAGTGTTTTGTACGCGCATTTGTCATACTTTCAATAAAGAGCCCCCCCAGACTATTACTCCAACAGTCCTGTGTATATGCCTTTCAACAGCAAACGCAATATCACGTCGCTCTCTACCACTGGCGCAGCCGGGGGGTAGGACTACCACAGCCCCCTATATCTACTAGCCTGGAAGATGATAAAATGGCAACACCGCTCTGAGTCGTACACGAGGCGCTTCAGTCGAACGTTGGTTATTGTGAATGGACGATTACTTCTGATTCTGGACTTAACCATTATTGTTTTTCGCGGGCATTTCGTGGTATTTTTGTGTATAACGATGTGAAATGTGAATTAATGCAATGCAGTGATAAATATGGTCGGATATTCGTATGTTCTGTGATTGAACTGCAGTGTGTAAATAGTGAAATTTCCTTTGGATTATTTCTACTTTGAGATGAGTTCACTTCAGTTGAGACTATAGACAACAAGATGGACTAGAAATATGAGTGAAATAGAACTTTCATTTTTTCCGATTTTATAAAACATTTTGATGACCTCTTTTCAACAAAAATTGATACATCTGGATGGGAGATCAAGAAGCTCAATTAATCTATTTATTTTTATATATGTATTCAATTGTAAGCAATAAGGACCTTATTCATCTTAAATTATTCATTAAGAATGTTCAGATCTTACCCCGAGCAGATGGTCTCAACTTACTAATCTGCTTTCCCGCTACAGAAATATAATTAATGGGGATGCAGATTCGGAATTTATCAATTTGTTTCATCAACATTTTTACACAGTTCAGATAAAAAAATTATTTTATGTGAATGTACTCTTTATAGCATTGAATTGATATTCTGAATTCACAGAGACTTGTAGTTGTGGTTTACATTCGTAAATCATTCTAAATTCACTTTGTTCTGTTTTCGCAAATTTAATTTTGAAAAATTTTGTAGAAAATACGAATTGCAATGTTATTGTCCACCAAATGGAAAATAAACAGAAACATTTTTAGATAGCAGAAACTCACCATTATAGTAAGAACCAAAACAAGACAAACTCCAAGATGATTATCACAATTTTCATTAGCCTACATTATTAGTGTTATATAATAGATATGTTTGGGAATATATTTTTATTTTGAGAATTTCATTCAGGTTTATAATTTTTTGCCAATAGTTAACCCTACACCTTTTCGTGGTTCTTGCTGAACAATGAACTGAATAACAACTACCTAGGTTTCTATTTCAACTTGATCTCAATAATATTGTGCAGAATGAAATGCTGTTATTCAGTTCATTGAAAAAGTAGGGTCTCATATTGTTTATTCATCCAGGGAGTCCAAGCAAGGAAACCTATTCGATGAGTTCACTAGAGTTTCAAATTGGAAATATACGATAGATATCCAGCGCTACCACATTGAAGAACTATGCCTCTAAGAGACGATAAATTGCGGTGTTGTCAGACTGTGTTCCAGGCTATCTCTATAGTGGGCTGTGGGACTACTTCCATACGTTGTGTAGGCAACCCAACTTGCACTCAATAAAACAAGGAAAATGGGCGGGAAGTTTAAAGATTCAAACAAGGTTGTGTGTTCGAATCTGTTTTTTTGTATTTCGGAGGGGTGCATTTACGGGAATCATTAAAACACTTGACGAAAACGAAAACATAATTTTATTTTGAGCAGATCTATTTGATTACCAACGGTTCTTTACGAAATTGTTACTGACCACATTTCTCGGGTGAACCTGCTTTATACCTGCCCAATGGGCTCATGGACCTGCGCCTAATACGGTTTCTACCTGACGGGAAGAGTTATTCTCCCTGGTTCCGATACCGGGAATTTTTTTTCGCCATTGAAAGTTGATGGTCCATGAATCCATTGTTACAATATGCAGGTATCTTTCTTCTGAGTCGTGGGATGACAAACTCGGTTCGACTATGTCGAATCGCTCTTGTCACCACAGTATAACTGCCAGTAGCTATATATCCCCAAATTTTCATTTACTGAAATTTCTAATTCCTTGAATATTCATTGAACAGTTGATTGAAATTTTGATTATTATCTGAAGCCTTGAAGTGTAAATGCAACGTATTTGATGATTTCAGAGACATACGTATTGCATTTTTGAATTGGGGTCTTTCAGAAAATTTAAAAATTGACATACTCATTTCGTAAGACTTAACTCGACTCCTGTTTACACAAACTCGACGAAGGATTGTACATTATACCTGCTTATACACTTATTCACTGAATCAATAAATAACACTCAAAAACTGCGTATAATGTTCGTAGGCCTGTGTAACATTGTTGACCTTGTTTAAGGAGGTTGTGGAACACGTGTTTCATAATCATCTCTTCTGATAAGTTCTTATACTCATTGCTTGAGGTTTACTGAAAGCGATTGCATGTGGCTTGGGGGGTGGGTATTTATTATCATTGGGTTTCATTTTGGAAAGGAATCTAGATATGTTTTTAGTTTTGTTTTTTGTAAGGACAATATTAATTTGAATTTATTTATAGGTTATGTCCAATTTTCCAAGTTTCAAATGTTAGCGGTGAAAACCTCCACCTACTCAAGACTTTTTTGAATCTGCTCACAACGAAAATGGAATATAAAGAGAATGAGCCAGCTGAGTTTCAAATTGATGACACTTATTCTGTGCCAGTAAAAAAAATCTTGTCATAACAAATGATGATGAATATTGAAATTAATGTTTTAGGGTGTTGGAACAGTGATATCTGGGACTACTCTGAAAGGGGTTATCAGACTTAATGATAATTTGATGCTTGGTCCAGATTTGCTGGGCCATTTTCAGCCGATTTCTATTAAAAGTATTCACAGGAAGAGGATGGTTGTGAAAGAAGTAAGAGCTGGACAAACTGCTAGTTTTGCTCTCAAAAAAGTACGCGTATTTGTTGTTAGTGTGTAAATCTATTGAATTTTAATTTCTTACAGATTAAAAGATCACAAATTAGAAAAGGAATGGTTATGGTTGCTCCTATTTTAAATCCTCAAGCTTGTTGGGAATTCGAGGGAGAAATTTTAATTCTGCATCATCCAACCACTATAAGTTCCAGATATCAGGCAATGGGTGAGTTTTTTCTCGTACTGGAATTGTTTCTAGCTGATATTAGGGATATTTCAAGGAGTCGATTGTAAAACTTACGCGTAAAATTTTGGCAGCCGCGATATTTTGATATTCAACATGTAATAAATACGATCTGAAAAATACTGAATGGCACCAATCATAAATAGTTACTTACAATTCCATTGAAGAGCAAGGAAACCTGGATAAAAAATAGCAGAGCGCTCAGGGGAAGTCCATCAGGAACAAAGTTCTTCAACTCGGAATGTAGTGCGGTATAAAATCAAATAAAATCAATAATTTTTTTATTGCAAATGAGGTAAGGTATCGAATCAAAGAAAAACGATATATTAAAATATTTTAGGAAAAATATTCATTCTTTGAAAATTAGATATAAAATAATTAATTATGAATTACCTATATAAAAAATGGGTTCAAGCCCTGTGGACAGGAGCTTTCTGGCGCTCTAGTTCAAACAGACAAATTATATCTCCGAAAGTATTGGTTTCTCAGAGTTGGGAATTATATCAATGTATTCATATGATAGAACTGCATCATAAAGGAAATTCAATTTAAATAATACTTTATTTATCAAGATTAAATGAGCAATTGAATACGATAGTACGATTTTTCGTGAAAAGCAGCAAGTTGCGATGGACGTTAAAAGAAGAACACCCTGTATAGAGATTTCTAAAAAATACATTATAAGAATCCATCCAAGATTTCTATTTAGATAACGGTTTGTTTGTGGCAAAAATCAAATCAATCGCGTAATATTGTGCCGATAGGAAAAGAACACCCTGTATAGTAATGGTTTGTTTTCAACGATGTAGGTCCCGAAAGTATATCTTTTATCACAATTGAATGCAATAGTACGATTTGTCGTGAAAAACCGCTAGTTGCGATTGACGTTAAAACAGAAACACCCTGTATAGAGATTTTTAAAAAATACATTATAAGAATCCATCCAATATTCCTATTTAGATAACGGTTTGTTTGTGTCAAAAATCAAATCAATCGCGTAATATTGTGCCAATAGAAAAAGAACACCCTGTATAGTAATGGTTTATTTTCAATGATGTATGTCCGAAAGTATATCTTTTATCACAATTGATTACAATAGTACGATTTTTCGTGAAAAGCAGCAAGTTGCGATGGACGTTAAAAGAAGAACACCCTGTATAGAGATTTCTAAGAAATACATTATACGAATCCATCCAAGATTCCCATTTAGATAACGGTTTGTTTGTGGCAAAAATCAAATCAATCGCGTAATATTGTGCCGAAAGAAAAAGAACACCCTGTATAGTAATGGTTTATTTTCAACGATAAGAGCTTCGGAAAACAAGAGCGCCAAAAAAGAGAAACACCCTTACTCAAAGTCGACAGATATAGCGTAATTCGAAGTTAATATTCCGATAGAAATTGAAAAAAAAAAAACACGAAAAAGCGTAATTCCCTTTCCGGGATTCGAGTCCGCCTTTCTCGTGACGAAACCGAGACCACGACGTTCTAGACCACCTAGCTATCGGACTGCTCGTACGATCTTGTCGATCTCCGCTATTAGAATATAACGTCGGTAATTACCAGAGAAATTATATTCTTAATTTTCACTTTTTGGACATAAAATCGCCACATGGGGGTTTATTTGACGGTTTCTTACCATTAACTTCGCTTTTCGCCAACTTTCAGGCCCTAAAAATGCCTAGAACGGCCGTTTTCATACCCCGTCTATCTCAGTCGATTTTGACGTTTCTCGAACCAACTATTATCAAGGAAAATCCCCGGGCTCGAAAAAACCTACAGAACTTGTATCAATTTGATATAGTTAGACTTATTGTACGTGAATGAAAATGTAGAAAAGCAAAAATGGATACTTCTCCATCATCTCGATAATAATTTTAAGGGACAAAAAGTCCTTCGATTTGAGTTTCAGGCAAAATCAAATTGGAACCTCGTTTTTCTAGGTTACTTAGGAAAAAATACAAATTTGTTCATAAATCATAAACTATTAAATATATCGACTCGGGGTTTTCGGTTTTACCTTTTCTCTCTAGCAAATTTTCGTTATCTACCTCTTTCAAACCCCCACATTTACTGTGGATTCTTAAAAAAATTCTCAAAATTCTCGTTTTACTCACCTTGGATTGTTAATCTTATATTTTACTGATTGTGATCGAAAATCGTCAAACGAAGGTTTATCGGACACTCACAATTATCTTCTATTTTCTTCAAGTTTCAGGTCCCAAAACCACCTAGAACGGCCAAATTAGGCCTAAAAAAATCTCAAACCTCGTCTCTCATTACGTAGAATTTGTGACGTTTCTATGATCGAATTTACAAAGGAAAATTCTCCAGGTCAAAACTTCCAGAATATGTATCGATTTCTTATATTTAGACTTAATGTAGGTACATGAAAAGTTGGAAAATGATGAATTGATACTTCTCGTTCGACTTGGTAACGATTCCGGGGGTAGAGCAGCGGTTCCTTTTAAGTTTTAGACAAAACCAACTCGGCACCTCGCTCTCTGTACCTACCTCAACTGAATTTGCTCATTTTTCACATTTCTAGATCGAAAATAGCCACATGGCGATTTATGGGACGGTTTTTCGCCCTTATCTTTCATTTTCTTCAAGTTTCACGCCCCAAAAAGGCCTAAATCGTCAGTTTCGCTTCCGAAAATATGATAGAACTGCATCATAAAGGAAATTCAATTTAAATAATAGTTTATTTATCAAGATTAAATGAGCAATCATGAGAATGAGAACTGCACCATGGAAGAAATCAAATTAAATCTGGCCAATTTTGCCCAATAACGAACTTAACCGAGATATTCATCTCCCTAAACTACTCTATAAATTTCAACTACCTACCTTATTCCGTTCGAGAGTTATCCGCCGTATTCACAAAGCATTCAATCTCCGTTAAGTCCTAACTGAGCTCCAGAATTAAGGATAAATTTGAATCGCAACCTCAGTTAACATATTTAACAGTGGTGAAACAGACTTGTTTCACGTTAATTTTCATGTTAACTGAGGTTTCGATTCAAATTTATCCTTAACTGAGGACCTCAGCTAGGACTTAATGGAGATAGAATGCTTTGTGAATACGGCGGTATATCTATGTCTATGGATGAAAAGCAGTCTCACTGATTCCCTGCCATACGATCACTTTTCACAGAGTCATTAATTCATTATATTATTGATAATTTGTTTATTTGTCAATTGATAAATAATTTGCATTTTCAGTTCATTGTGGAAGCATCAGACAAACAGCAAGTATTGTATCAATGTCTAAAGATTGCCTTCGAACAGGAGATAAGGCACTAATTCACTTCCGCTTCATAAAACATCCTGAATATGTAATTCCTGGTCAACGGTTAGTGTTTAGAGAGGGCCGCACTAAAGCAGTTGGAAATATTACACAAATTTTTACATCTTCCACTCCTACTCATGCAGGAAACAGAAATAAGCAACATAAACAGATAAGCAAATACAATGCCACAGCTCAAAGTTGCAACTAATGATTTTTTTATGAGATAATTATTTCGTTGTTGAAAGTTCAAGTTTGAAAGGAAAAAATAGAAGTATTGAATCTTGCAAGTACATATTAAAGTTCTCTCTACAACTTGAACAAAATTAAAGTCTTCATAGAAATGAAAACTACTGAAGTTTCTAGTTTGAGTACTGTAAGAAAGTGTTTACCCAGAACATATCACATATTTTCCTTTGACTTTAATTTTTATGCTGACAAATTTTATTATTCCATTTTATATTTCGACTTCACTTTCTGGTAGTTAAACCTCAATAGGTATATATTGTAAATATCGTTAAGTACTTCTGAAGTTATCTATTGAAAGCTTTGTTTTCATTTCGTCATAATGTCAAACATTATTACTACAGCCTTCATTCATTGAATGAGTCAAAATTTTATGTTATAGATACAAAGAAGGCTTTTTGTATCTAGAATTAAACTTGTAGAATAGTTGAGTTATCTGCACTGGCAATAAATTTTCAGGATTTTGTGTCTTTTAATGGATTTCATTTTATAATTATTATTATTATACTGATCCTCCTAGGTCTTCCCCAAGGAGACCCCTCATAAGCTCTCGAAGAGCTTGAGCGAGTAAGGAGAACCAGTTGTGTTCTGTGTAGGCTTTGTCATTGTGTCCTTACGTCACCTTAGGCACAGCACTGTTAATTTTTGACCCAACAGTGAATGGTGGCGATTACCGTGACTAGAAAATTTCTTTCCTAGCCTCGGAATTGAACTTGGGGCTTTCGCTCCCAAGTCAAATGCTCTCCCACTGAGCCAACCACACTACTAGTTAACTTCACCTTTGTTAACATTTTTCCAATTGTAAGTACAAGAATGAGAAACTATTGAACGTAACAGTTGTAGGTTCGAGTTTGGGGTGATGGGCAGAATAGATACCCTAAGAATTCGATGAAATCATATTCAAACAGTTTCAATTCCAAATTATACCTTGGAGCTCCAAGTCGTCTTTTTAGCCTTAACACTTGAAGAAATGCATCGAGCATCAACTAAATTCAAATTTCATAATAAATAAGATAGTGAACTTACTCAGCGGGGATGTACCAGTTCGAAATTTTATTTTAACAATAATTGCTAAAATCCGATACTTGATTGTGAAATGGCGGATTGAAGATTTGTCCGAAATCTGACGGATAGTTTCTGAAATCTAAAATTCTTGAAAAAAAAAACTGATTTTTCTAGTGATACGATCCTCAATAAATTTGACAGAAATTTGAGCGTTGGCCTTATACAAGCTGGTGGTTATAGAGCTTATAGGCTCAACGAAGGAGGTAGGCACGTACCGTGATCCTCGTAAAACTGACTGGGATAGATAAAGGGGGAGCTTGCTTCTTGATTCAGGCAACTGACTAATGAAATAAGAGGCTCCCTTATGCTGGAAGATGTCTCAAAGGATCTTCAAGAGGCCATCTTAACTTCCTATCAGATGAACTGTCCGCTAACCAGTCGCCCCGCTACCAAGAACAGGTGGTGGACTCGGGAACAGTCGTCTCTTCAAAGCAGCGAAGAGGTCAGATGACTGCGACAGCTATATGCCCGGGCTCTGACGAAGTTTAACTAGGCTAAGAGAAAGGATTGGAGGAAGCACTGTGAGGAGACAGTGAAGGCTCCGCCAGCTGCAAGACTCCAAACAGCCGGGCAACCCACTGGAGACCCTCGGCACACCTGGGGGTGGATTCACAGCTGACAGAAGGTTGACATTGGAACTGGAAGAGAGTATAAGTATATCAGGAAAATAAATAACGAAAATACTCATCGTTTCATAACCCAACTGGAAGAAATAGATTGGAGTTACTTACAGGGTTTAGGCGCTCAGGAGTCGTGGGATAGTGTATTAATACGAAATTTTAATAACTGTTTTCCTGAAGAAAAATTTCACATAGAGAAAAACACACCGTTATATCACACTGCAGAAGTTGCAACACTTAAAAATAAGACTGAGGCCGCGTATACTATGTATCAGGTCAGAAAAGATATTGAGTCACTACAACTCTACAAAGAACTGAAAAAGATGTACAAGGATAAAATCGAGAAAGAAATTAGAGAATAAAACAGAAATCGAATTGAAGGAGCCGAGAATAGAATCAGGGAAATATGGAGTGTGATTAATTCTAAAATAAAGTGTAGGACAGAGAAGGTGAATACCTCATTCCTGGATTCGGACCAGCTGAATATGTACTTTGTAAATGTAGGAAGGGAAATAAATGATACACTGAAGCTTCAAAACTCACAACCCAGCATAAGAGCATTATTAAAACAGTAAGTCCGGAAAGCCAATTCTCAATGTTTTTGAGGCCTACTTGTGCACAGAAAATCAAGGAGGAAGTATCAAACATAAAAAACAAAAAATCGCCAGATGTTTTCGTATTTCCCGTAGAGCTGATGAAGAACACCATAAAATGTTTGGCTGAACCACTAGAGTACCTGATAGACAAATGTATGGAGTGTGGACTTTTTCGAGATCAGTTGATAATTGCTAGGTTGGTACCCCTGTACAAGAAGGGTGATACAAGTATGTGTTCCAATTATAGACCTATTTCAGTTCTCCCCATAGATTAGAGTTGTGTAGATTGGAAACTCGCAAGATTTTTTGGAACAGCGTTTCCGCGACCTCTGCCGGCCTGGAAGGAAGCTCGGGTAGATTTAGGATCGTCGCGTCGCTTATTGTGACGAATCTCAACGTATTGCGGGAACTTGAAATGTTCATGTAAACGTGAGAACATCACTTTGTAATTATTTAGTATCATAAATTAAATACCAAAGTATTGGTTATTTATTTTAATGATGAATAATAAACCAAAGTAATATTCTTCCATTTACATACATTTCAAAGTCAAAAACCTATTTCAGTTATTGATGCTATGGGAAAATGGAAAATAAGAAATCATGTTTGCTTTAATTACCTCTTATATTTGCAATATTTTTCATCAATTTTTTTAGCAGACCTAAAATATTTAGAACAATTCTTATGAATATTTTTAAAACGTCCTTTCATTACATTACAAGATATTTTTATATTGATGAAATATTTAAATATTGTTGTAGATATTAAATAATTATGTTCACAGCTTGTTAAGTGAAAGTTTGTTCACAATAAATTCAATAAATGCTTGAGAAATTTTTTTTTATGTAGATCCACACTTAGAACATACTTTATGATGGCATATATAGGCCCTAGACAGTTTGTTTAAAAATTCATTGTTCACATAATACAATCTGTTTTTGAATTTATTGTATTCTTTTTCTTTAAATCATCTGCATAGTCTGAAGCACTTTCCCTGAGGAGAAATATTTTTGTGCAGTAGCAATTTGCTATGTTATTTTTTTTATTTTTCCTCAGCAAAAATCCAGAAATATATTTAAGTATCTTTCACTCCAGTGGTATTTGCCTAGTTTGAAGGTCTTTAGGCACAGGTGAATATTTATCGTTTGAATCTTCTGTCCCAGTAATTTCCTGAAAATGTTTATTGATTTAATTAAATCAATAAATCAGTGATTGGCTATTAGTAAATCTTGTGATATCTTGTTTATTATGTTGCATCATTAGATATTTGAGGAGTAGATACTAAACAATTTTGATATGTTTTGTTTTAATTGAATACCATCAATAAAGACCAATTATTGAAATGCAATCATTCCATGCTTGAACAAAATTGAAAATATAATTTATTTAATGATAACCTAATGGGACTGCATTAAAATACTACAAATATAATATCTAACATTATAAACTTTCTTTTTTTGTAAGTTGTGTGAAATGTACAATGCTGAAGGACTTTATTATTATTTATGAAAATAGATAAATGAAAAGTAACATACCTGTTGAACCAATCTCTGTAGAGTCAAGAAAATTTCACTCACCTTAACTCACACTGCTTCTAACTTCATCAACAAGGAAATATAATTTTAAATTGAAATTCAATGTTTTTGTTTACGTTTACAATTCGCATAGACATATTCTCCATTTCACAAAGATTCTTCTACTTTTGTTTTTTTTCTCTAGCGACATCTATTGACAATATATTTAAACACATGTATTACTTCCTTCCAAGCTGTTAGATGTCGCCAAAACATTGTTCCCGCTACAGTGACTATATTCTTACAGTGGCGACATAGGTGGTTCGATTTTCTATTGGTTGAACACGGTCACGTGGTACAAATCCGCCATGTTTCGTCGAGCGTCAAAATTTTGTACACAGAATGCATATTCTATGCAACTTCGTCAAAACATTTGTGTTTGTTTATGTTTATGTTTACGTTTACGTTCATTGTTCATTTGAATAGAATCTTTATTTGGAAAAGGTGTTGAGTTTGTGCAATTTATCGACTTTGGCGAATATAAATAGTTTTCAAAATGCCCGGTTGTGCAGCTGTTGGATGTTCTAATTCGTCAGTAAAAGGTTTCGTTATGAAATGCTTTCCGAGAAATCTTGCCAGACGACATGAATGGACAATAAGAACAAGACGAGCTAACAGAATCCCTACAAATAATTCTTATTTGTGTGAAGTAAGTCCATTTAATTTTACTAATTTACCTTTACGAAATCGAAAGTTTTAAGAAAGGTAATTTCCCTGGAATTAGTATTTATTTTTTATTATTATGTATTTATTTTTATTTATACATAGTAGATTTTAATATACATTTAATATTTCAGGTACACTTCGCCCCTGATATGTGGGAGAAGGTGAGAGTTGATGGAAAAAGAAAGTTGAAACACAACGCTGTTCCTACAATATTTTCTTTCATACAAAATACTGAAGTAATATTGAATGAGCCATTAATGTCTGAGGAAGGTAAGACATAATTTTAAGAGCATATTTCAGATAAATTGATTTAAATGTAAATTATGCTGATAAAAAATTCAAAACGCAAACACATTTCCTAATATTCTAGGAACAATACCTTTTCTCGTCTGAGATGAAGTGTTCTAATCACATAGTCGCACATGATATTTAGCTATATAAATGAATTACAAAGACTTATTTTCAGTTGTTCCTCAGCCAGATATTACAAATATATCCAATATCACGCAAACCATAATTGGAGTACCAACTGAGAATATACCATCGGATAGCAGCAATGGTAACATCACTGCGCCTAGAGTCCACATGGAACAAAAAGAATTGAAGCAGAAACTAGCCAAGTACGAATTATTGTTTCTAAAGGAACGACAAAGAAGTATGAAATATAAGAAAGCATTGCGGCATATGAAGAAAAAGTTTTCTCAGCTCAGATTGAAATATGAACAGCATTCGTTATTGAGCAAATTGTACAATCCTGATCAGATTGAAGTATTGATAAGTAAAAGGAAAAACAAGTTAGCAAAGTTTTCCAGACTATCAAATTCAACGATTACAAGAGACCTTTCGTTTAAAATTCAGCTGTGGTAAATGAAAAGGGATATCACTACGTTTGGAAAATTTGTTTTCAATTCTGAGAAGCAAGCAGATAGTACCCAATGCTCTGCAAGAATTTGAAAAACCCAACTAATAGTAGTTACGACGAGGATGACAGAGAGTTTTTATCAGGATTTTTAGACACTATTACCACAAAGGTCCAAAAATACGATGAACCGAAAATTCCAAGAAACATTGAACATAAGGATATACAATGGAGTGGTAGTGAGCTCAACTCTTTTTATAACGTATGTGGATACCTCATAACAAGTATCAGAAGTACTTCGAGAGTGTGAAACACCTGCATCGCCTCTGTTGGATCAAAGACCCCCCTATCCATACAAGATTCTCCAAATTTTCACAGTTGAAAAGATTCAGGCCTCATACATTGTTCTTTTGCAACGAAGCAACCTTTAATAGAATTAGAATCTGTCTTTGTACTTTGTATAAAATTCATTGAAAATCAACATATTGACCTGAAACAATTCTATGTCGATAAAATGAATGAAATCGACTCGGATATTCTTAATTATTGTCATAATCTAAAAAACAAAATTATAAAACGTTTTATTGTCTACAGACTAAAAATAAGGACGAAAAAAAAAATCTTTTAAGAGTTATGGCCAGTAAGTCTATGGCTGGTCATTCGAAGTAATAGTATATAGTTGAAAAATATTCATTATTTACTTGTGTTATAGCTTTTATTCAATTTTATTGAATTTATAATGGTATTTGTTTTATATTGTACCTGTAATTTGAATAAGAAATAAAAAATAGCACAATTTTCAGAACTTTTAATTCTCTCCTTATTATAATTCAGTCTATGAAGTTTCGTAACGAACACATATGGATATAATAATTCCATTATGATGAGCTAAAATTTCTATGGAGTTGCACATTCTGCCGAATTATTGCATCTGTCATCTATCCTATTCAACCGTAGATTATAAATAGTTGTAAATACTAGTTTATTTTTTTTTTTGGTGCAACATGAATATTGGAAATAATATACTGTGGTAAATCTAAAAATAATATATCTTAGATTAAAAAATTTAATTTCAAACTACATAGTTATACGAATATTGTAAAACGATCAGCAATCAGGAAGGAAAATCAAAATTCATCAATTAATTATATCTATTTCAAACTCTTCCTACCTATATTTGCGATATGTACCTTCCTAAATAATAATTCATATTATGACTTCGAATTCATATACCGTAATGTCACTTCCTACAGAAATTGAGACCAAAAATTCGAGAAATGCACTTATGAGGAGTCAAGAGCTTTTGCACGCATGTTCTTTTGTCTATTCACGTCTAAAACAGAAAGAATATTTGAAGAAACAAAAGTATATTTTTTTCTAGTGATAGGATCCTGATGAAATCTTGCAAGAATTTGCGCGTCTGCATTCTACAACATGATTACTAAAGTTTCGATTCAATCCGATCTGTATTTTTTAGCTACTAAAGGAAAAATATACAGAAACCAGATCATCTTATTTTAATAATAATTCCTAAAATACAATACCGATCGAGGTGGCATTTGCTACTCGAACGTAAATATACATATACCCATATATAATTCAAAAATACCGCCAAAATGATTTGACGAAACATGGCGGACTTTTGACAGATTTATGACCCCTTGTCGCCACTGTGAGAATATAGTCACTGTAGTTCCCGCTGATAGCACTGGAGTTGCCAATCTACACAACTCTAATCTATGGTTCTCCCGGTGTGCTCGAAAGTCTATGAGATCCTGATAAAAAAAAAACACTTGTTGATTATTACCTTGAAACCAAATTGTTGCTTCGTCCAGATCAGCATGGATTTAGAAAACTAAAATCACTGGAAAGTAAGGAGGAGGTCTTGATACAGTGCCTGGACTTGTCCAAGGCTTTCGACAGCGTATCACATGAAAGGATGATTTCAAAACTTGAAAACTGTGGTATCAGGGGTGTCCCACTGAAACTGATCAGATCGTATCTTGATGGCAGGTTGCAATTGGTGGAGTGGAACGGTCAGAGGTCGAAACAGCTGAATTTGAAGGTGGGCGTGCTTCAGGGTTCCGTTTTGGGGCCCATTCTCTATTTAATTTTCAGGAACGACTTACTACTGAGCATAATTGGAAAAAAAGAAAGCTTTTGAGGATGATTTAACTCTTTTGAGCGTTGGTAAGTCGGGACGAGACCCGGGGACGACACAACAACTATTGGTAACAACAAAGTGTACGGAAGATCGCAGCATAAGGATACTAGGGTTTCAGGTGGATAATGCTGTGTCATGGAGGCCTCACATAGATTATTTGAGTAAGAAATTGTCAACAGGTCTTTTCATGAAAAGAAGAATCAAGTGCTCAGTGGGGGAGGAGGCTTCTTATTTGCTTACTTACTTCGCTCATTTCCATTCGGAGGCCACGTATGGCATAATACTGTGGGGTGCCTCGTCCTCATGGAATAGAGTATTTCACCTGCAAAAGGACGCTGTAAGAATACTAGCTGGGGAACCAAACTCGACCAGCTGCAGAAGTCTGTTCACTAGGTATAGCATACTCACTATTCTTGGTTGTTATATATATGCCTGTTTGGTGCGATTCCATGGTGTGAAGGTGGATGAAATCCGTCATCGGGATGTTCATTCGTACCACACCAGAACCAGAGGAGATTATGTGGTACCGAGGACTCGTTTGACCATGGTATTGCAGTCTTTTGTGTGCCTTTCAGCGGCAATGTATAATCATTTACCAGAAGACATCAAGGACATGAATATGAAAAAGTTTAAATTGACCACAAAGAAGTTGCCATTGAGGAGTCCACTATATATAGTCTGGAGGAGTTTATGAAAGCTGACTTTAAAACCTGAGAGCACATGACGCATCGGCACATGAAAAGATGATAGAAAAAACTGTATTTTAAATTAGATTGAAATTGAAAATGTTCAGACAACTTACCTGTGTTTAAATGTATGAAATGTTTCTTGTATATTTCTATTGTGTATCTTGACAGGTCTTGTAAATTTTGAAGACAATTTAATAAACTAAACTAAACTTATTATGCTCCAAAACCCACTTCCCAGACTCGGTGATAGCCTCCGAACCCGCTTACTTACTGGGTTGGTAGTGAATGTCCAACAGGACCTCTTGATCCAGTTGGGAAACTGCGAGGAGATTTTTCACGTATGGTAGGGTAAAATGGGCCGTTAAGTCCTTCTTACCCTATAATCACCTGGAACTGACGGTATTTTTCCTGTATTACTGCAGCAGAGATGGGACGTTATCGGACCGCTTCTGTGCAGACTTTTTCATACTAGCGTGGCATTTGGATGTGTCCCGCGGGACTGAAAACTGACCAGAGTAGTCTTTATACTGAAACCGGGGAAATATCCTTTGGATCCGAAGGCGTATATATACATCTTCTCGACCTTTACTTTAAAGGAACTGGAGAAATTGATGGTGATGTATGTGTGGCAAACCTCTGTAAGAGAGGCCACTGCACTGCAACCAACATGCTTACCGTGTGGGTAGATCGAGTCAGTTTGCGTTGCACAATCTGGTGTCTAGGATAGAGGAGACGATTGAGCACAAGGAAGTGGCGCCACCACTTATCATGCCATACTGCGGAGAAGCATGGAATAGATGAAACCTGTTGCCGGTGGATCAGCTCCACACTACATATGGCCGACAGGCACAGGCTTCGTTGTGCGGGGAAACCTTAAGAGGTACTGCGACTAGGGGCATGGCTCAGGGGGGAGTAATATCCCCGCTGCTATGGAACCTCGTGGTGGATGAGCTAAATGACAGCGGATTCTACACCCATCAGGGGAAGTCACGGAGTCAACTCTCCAGCATAGATTAGCACTAGTCTAATCTATGCTCTCCAGACTATGAGCGTGGTAGAAATCTGGTGCGGGAGGATCAGCCTAGCCTCGGTGTTAACCCTTCAAAAACAGTTAATATACCGTTCTCACTCAAAAGGAATTTGGAGGTGAATTAAAGCCCCCAAACTCATGGGTGTGCAACTAAATCTGGCTGATGGAGGTACGCTACCTGAGCGTTATGCTTGATGCCAAGCTAACCTGGAATGCACAACTCTCAGCAACAGTTGCCAATAAGGGAAAGAAAACCCTCATGATTGCTGGCAGGGCAATTGCCAAAACATGGGGCTCAATCCCGGGAATCACTAGGTGGATTTACACTGCTTTAGTGAGGCCCTCCCTCGGCTCCCTCACATATGCTAGTGCGGTGTGGCAGACAAAAATGAACGAGAAGCAGGATCGTCAAAGGGCTGGAGGAAGTTCAGAGACTGGACTTGCTTTGTGTTACTGGAGCAATGAAAAGTACTCCAACTGCGGCTATAGGGGTTCTCGCGGGACTCCCTCCCCTTCACCTTCTGGTGAGGCCGAAGCGAGGCTGGGGACCTACAGGCTGCTGCTAAACGGTGTCTGGAGACACCCTCATTCAAGTTGGGGCTAAAGACCCAGACCCTCACGGAGAAAAGAACTTACAGTGAACTAACATGGTTGACGGACGGTTCAGTGATGGTGGGAAACTCCAGAGCTGGAGTGTGTGGGGCTGCACCCAATGTGAGCATCTCGATGTCGCTTGGACAATGCACCAATATATTCCAGGTGGAAGTGGTAGCCATCACTTCATATATGTGTCGTGGAGAATATTTTTTTTTTTTTTAGAAATCATTTATTAATTAATCACTGAACAAATTCAATATTGAAACAAAGTGTCCATAAACAGCGCATATAGCACTGGTATCGAGACAAATCAACTAACAATCAGTGTATGAAAATAACCATAATCTAAGAATTACATGTAAATACAAGAAAATGGTCAAACAGAAAAGAATTCAACACTTCTTAACTTAACCTATTTGACAAACTTAGGAATGATTCACAAACAAAGACAAAACCAAAAAATCGAAAGAAGTAGCATTACTTAAAATTAGGTACTTAACATGGCTACCGCAAGAAAAAATGATCAATCCACAGCAAAAGAAAAAACCGAAAGATGAAGGACAACGGACAATTCACCTTACTTATGTTATAGTCAAATATGATTCTATTTCCCTTACAAACCTTTTAATTCCGTGAACCGTTTTGATAGTGCTGGGCAATTGATTATAAACCGCGAACGATCGGGAAATGGGATTATTGAGACCAAATTCTGTTCTTACATTTGCTTGAGATATATTATCTAAATTGCGAGTATTATATGAATGCACATCTCTCTGCAATTTGAATCCTGTGTTAGTTTTTTGACTTTTGTTAATTATTTTGTATATGAGCTTGCATTGTTCCAATTCTCTAAGCTTACTCAAGTCGAATACATGAAGTTCCGAATAAAATTGCCGTGTGGAAGTTAATCTATTATAGTCAAACAGTACTTTTAGAAACCTATTCTGTAAAATCTGCATTTTATTGAAAGTCGTCTGTTTACATCCCAACTAGCAAAATAGACCCCTAAAAGAACGAAATGGTTTCATAACTGTCGGATAGCGCCGCTTGAAAGGATAACATTATTTTTTTAAGCGTCTCAATACGACAATTTGATCATAAAATAGATGGATTTCTATAATGCTGTTGTATATACGTTCTCACAACTCATATCATACGACAAATTTTATAACAGTTGCATAACGTACTATAAAATTCCTATAAAATAATTTTAAAACAGTGTTATACAGATTAGAATACGGTTGCATAGCTATTGTATTACTTATAATAGCGACGTTAAAAGATGGTTATAAAGGAAGCTGTATAAATAGTTGTATTAGAGTTCTTTAAGAAAAGTAATAAGATTGTTGCTTTACGCAGAAGTTGAACACTACACAACAGATATAAAACTATTTTATAATCATCTTATAACTAAAACATTTTTCTCTCTTATGAAGACCTTATAGAATAAAAATGTGGATAGGAATAAATTTATCTCATGTTCTACGTTATAAAATTATCTACATTTACCTACAAACATATAAACATAACCCAATAGTAATAGAAAAATTACGCGGGTTTTCTAGCAGTTTTCGGTTACGAAATGAATTCGGCAATATCTGAGTGGAAACGTATGATTCGTTTCCCAGTTTGTGGGAACAATCGTCAACTCTTTTCTATTATTTTCCTCGGTTTCTACTATCTTGAACATCTTTCAAATATATGAATACCGGTATATTTAAATCCAATAATTTGAGGTTAGTTCACGCTTGGAAAGAATCTGTATAAAGAAATTATTCCAAACACAATATAACTAAATAATTGTTTAGTGTCGCACCGAACGCATGTTAAGCGATAATTCTGTTCTATTATGTAGTTTGCCAACGCGCTAAAGGATAACACGGAAATCTAACGTACAGTGTTGCTAGCTTGGCAGTTAGTAGTTTTTCCGACATACATAAAATCAGTAGCAATAAATAGGCAGACTTTTTATTTTATTATGATACATCTTGTAGTTCAAGATGTTCTAAATGCACCTACAATGTATGTTTTGCAATTCAATCATGAAAAGTCATATATATTTGACACGGATTGTCATAAGGGTTCATTGTAACTTTTAACAGTAATCTTGTGCTAAAGAGAGTTTCGTCATATAAACAAACACAATATTGCGATAGATCCCTTTATTTTTACTAAGAAAACAACTTTTTTTTAAATAATAACTGAATAATTATCACAAAAAAATCTTGTGTAGCCTACACTTTATGCAAAACAGTGACGTGTACTTTTTGCACAAAATGTGTTGGACCACTCACTATACTCTTGGTCCAATCCTCATCCTTCATATAAATATCTACCTATTATTTCTGTAATAAACAAAATGCTGTGGGAAAATATTTTGAATATATTATTAAATCTGGCAACAGTTAAAAGTGGTCAAGAATCAAACTGCACCATGATTCCTGAGACTGTTAAAAACAATTTTATGGCGCTGCATTAAACAACATAATAAAACTTTAATATCGTATACAGCTCAGAAGAAAACAGAATCATTGTATAAGGTATCTAATTTGTATTCTACCATATACGCCATATTTATTAAACGTTCGGCTGTTCAGAAACCGCCGCCATTGTGAAAAAATCATATAGAAACGAAAAAGGGGTAAAATAAAAATAGATTTTTTAAAGAAATATGAGATTTTTTCCGCTTTTACAACAGCCACAATACATGCTTTGTTTTAAGTTGAAAATTCAACAATTAAACAATTTTTTTTCATTTTCATTTTTCAATAATACCAATAAAATGTACGCTAAACTGAGGCGCTTTAATTTTTTACCAACAAAATATATATATATTGTCAGAAAAGTTAGCTGCGCAAATAAATTTGGCCCCCACAGTAGCGATATAGGTCTTCAATATTTTCAATATGATTAACAGGTCCCATCTCCATCACCCACCGCCATAATAATGCCTGATATTGGATCTAACTCCTCTGTCAAACGCGAACGTTTACACATACCTAATAAAATATTCTTGTGATAATTCTATTCCGAATTTCAACGGTAGAAACCAAAATTATTGTATTAGCTATTCTGTCTGCATTATAAAATACTTATGAAATACTTTCTTAGTAGTTCTATATGTGTCCGTTAAATACTCTTAAACCGCAGAATAAGAGTACTGCTATACAATAGTTATATAGACATCCTAAAACGGTTGTGTAGTTTACTAAAGGATGTCCTAAAAGAACTGAACAGTTGTGTAAAGTGGGGCCCTTTTTGGTTGTAAAGACATTGTATAGTGGTTTATATCCACATTATAAGATTTTCACGTTTCTATAAGATATGCTGTATAGCAGTTCTTACAACCTTTATAAAATTATTTTTGCTAGTTGGGATGTACCCCACACAGCAATGAGGTATCTTAAATGCGAAAGAAAGAATGCATTGTAAACATTATACTTGGAATTCACAGTGAGATAATTTCTGTACTTGTATACTGCCGGAAACATGGGAAGAACCCCTTGTGTCATATGGTCTATGTGTCCTTTCCAGCTTAACGAGGAGTCAAGGAGTAGCCCCAGGTACTTCATTTCACTGACTTTCTGAAGCTTCCTACCATCAATGAATATTTCCAAATCCTCAAATTGCTTATTTTTTTGTTTAAAAATCATGTATTTTGTTTTCTCAGCATTTATTTTTAATCTATTGTACAAAAGCCAGCTCGAATATTTCTCCAAATCCGTATTAACTAATGAGTTCAATTTCCCGATATCTCCACCAGACACAGAATGTAACAATATAGTATCGTCAGCGAAGGTGAAATACCTAGCTGTTATACCAGAAAATTTGAGACTCAATACATACAGGGAATATAAAAGGGGACCCAGCACAGATCCCTGTGGTACTCCGCAAGTGTTCGATGCATAATCACTGAAAATTCCGTTCAAAGACACATACTGTCTACGTCCCTTCAAGTAGGATTCTATTAAGTCATACATGACACCCCTAAACCCCATCAACCGCAGCTTATCAAGTAATATTGACACAGATACAACATCAAAAGCCTTCTGAAGGTCTACAAATACAACAATTACAATCTTTCCCTCATCAAGTGAAACCGAAATTTCGTTTACAAAATCAACAGTTGCACTTAAAGTGCTACTATTTTTCAAAAACCCATACTGATATTCATCCAATTCAATAAATTTATCTATGAAAGATAACATTCTCTTTTTTAACACCTTTTCAATTATTTTCGAGAAAACTGTGATTACAGAGATTGGCCTATAATTATGCGGGCTGTCTTTTTTGCCAGATTTATAAATTGGAGTGATTTTACTTGTCTTGAGTTCATCTGGAAAGACCCCTGTTTTCAGAACATCATTTATTAACACTGTTAATATTGGTATTAAATCCTTTTTAAGATTACAGATGTCCAGTACCGTGATTCCATCATGTCCCGATGCCGTATTTTTTTTTAGATTTATAATGATATCTTCAATCTCTGTCTCACATACCGGATCTACAACGATACTTTGCATATTGTTCATCTCCGAGAATTCTACAATGTTGCCTCTTTCCGTGAATTCCTCCTGCAATTTTTGCACGATATTTTTACCGACATTTGCAAAGTGCAAATTTAAAGCATTTGCAATTTCATCGTGTTTTGTCATGACGGAGTTATTTACGCATAATTTATCGATTGATTTGGAAAGTCGTTTATCTTTATTCAATAAGTTGTTGACAAACCTCCACTGCTTCTTTAAATCACCCGATGTTTTCTTCCATTCAAAATTGAAATAGTAATTTTTCAATGATTTTATTTTATTATTAACTTTATTTTTGAGGCGTTTAAATTCATTGCAGATCTCGGTATTATGTGGGTTTGATACTTTCTTCCTATACATTTTGTCGCGTTCCTTTATAAGGAGGAGAACCTCTTCATTTACCCAATCATTACCTGAATGACATTTGTATTGTTTACTATATTCACATTGTATCTTACATTCCTTTATCAACTGAATAACATCACTGAAGGTGTAAATGGAAGTATTTTGAAGTTTTCTTCCAAACATACCCTTGAACTTGCTATGATCTACAAATTTTTTGGTTATTATTGTTTTTGGACTGAATATTTTAACCTTTTCAAAGATATCAAACTTCTACCACTATAGGACTTAGTTTACAAGAGAACTTCTCAAATAACACATGATCAATCAATGACTTGGAATTCTCTGTGACCCTTGTAGCGAAATCTGCAGATATGGTATTTGCGATTTGAAAATTTTTAATTTGTAACAAGCTTAGATAATCCCTACAAACACTCGCTTCTCCATTTAAAAGATCTACATTAAAGTCACCCACAACAATATGTTTTTTTGATCTGTGTAGCAAATTTTCCATTAACGTACAAAATTCATGATAATTATAAGAAGGGGGCCTATAAACAGAACTTATCTTTAATTTATGCTCGCCTACTTCTAAAGATATCCAGCTCAATAGATCGCTAGATTTCGATTTATCCATGATTGATGACTTTATTATCTCTTTTACAAACACTGAGCACCCACCACCTCTTTTCGAACGACAGACATGGAAGTCTTGATAGCCATTTATTCTATAAAGATACGATTCTGATTCATTTAACCATGTTTCGACCAATATCAGTATGTCACAGTCACAATTACCCACAAAACATTTCAATTCGTCCAGTTTATGCCTTACACTTTGTATGTTCATATAAATCACCTTCAACCTCGGTCTATTCCAATATAGGAACATAGGAATTCTCTCGGACAGTCAGACAGCACATTAAGGCAATAACTAACTGGAGAATTAACTACAAGCTTATGCTGGAATGCCGACAGCACTTCGAAACCTTGGCTGCCAGAAACCGAGTTGAGCTCGGGTGGGTGCTGCGGAACACGGGGGTTGAAGGAAAAGGAAGAGCTAACGCAATTGCTAAAGAGGACTTGGTTATAGCCCTCTTCGGGCCAGAGCCGTGAGTAGGGGTTACCAAATCGGCCTTGAAAGACGTCATTGAAAAATGTATCCTTGCACAGCATACTCGGGGCACTAGCACAAAACCTTGTGCAAGCGACATAGTAACTAATTATGGGGCAGCCCTGCCCCTCACTAACTAAAGAATTCCCACTATTGACTGTACTGTACGCTGAGGAAGCACCTGAACAACATGGGGATTCCCCAAGAAGACCCCGTTTGTAGGAAATGTGTTGAGGCAGACGAAACTGACCTACATATCATATTTGACTGTCCAGTCCACACACGATGGATACTTCACTATGGGGGCGACGACACGACCCCTAGCAAGACCTAGCAAAAAACTTTTAAGTCTAAACCGCTCTATGATCCCATCGAATGTCAAAAATGATCTTCACTTTTTGGTTATGAAATGTGGATGCTTACGTTGTTGTTATGGAAAGAAAATACGTATATACCAATTTTGTAGGGGCGGTGAAATCAGAAAAATTAAATGACATCACTTGAATTCATCACGAAGTAAGTCCTGGGGGTACGCAGAATGAAATATGCACAAATATCAGTATTGTGAAATGAATAGTTTCGTTATATTCATATCAGTGATTGTCTCTATAATATGTGTAATTTTCACATCTTTACAGCATTACTATTTTTTTAACAAGTACCTCAGGAACCCCGTGATTAAATACGAGATTCCCTTGTTTGATGATTTCATACCAACAGATGACACAAGCCTTAGTTACTACTCCCCAGATGATGATACCATTCTAGAAGGTTTGAGTATCGTTTTAGATCCTCCGAAATTGCATGAAACTGACAGAGAGCAAGTGACAGGAAAAGAAGTACATAACACATTACAAGCTGCACTTGCTTTCCATATTTCTGGAAAAACACACAAAGCTATAAAATTATTCGAGCATGCTGCTGCTTTAGCCCCAGCTGATGCAGATGTCCTGAACAAATATGGGGAATTCTTGGAAAAAACTCACAAAGATGTGGTAACAGCAGATGAATTATATTTCAAGGCACTGACCTATTCTCCAGATCATCAAGCTGCTCTTATGAATAGAAAGAGGACGGCACAGGTTGTGGATAAATTAGATTCAGAAATGTTGAAAACGATAGATGCTAAGAGAGATATTTTAAAAGAAATGTTTAGTAAAGATTCATTTGATAATATTAAAAAACAAGCATATTATTTACATATCTATCATACTGTAGGTATCGAGGGGAATACAATGACCATAGATCAATTGAAATATTTACTTGAAACGGGCCAAGTGGTTTCTGGGAAAAGTATCATCGAACATAATGAAGTATTAGGACTACAATTAGCTATGAAGTACGTCAAATTATTAACTAGAAAAAACTACATAAGTATTAATGATATATTAGGAATTCATACACGAGCAATGGGTCATGTGGACCCTGTAAAATCTGGTAGATTTCGAACTGAAAGAGTTTTCAT
The DNA here is from genome assembly GCA_937662695.2 of Halyzia sedecimguttata. Classification (NCBI taxonomy): domain Eukaryota; kingdom Metazoa; phylum Arthropoda; class Insecta; order Coleoptera; family Coccinellidae; genus Halyzia; species Halyzia sedecimguttata. Next base: position 11,802,746 of record OW569414.2, on the reverse strand, counting down.
TGGAAAACATACTCCACCTGCACCTGAAGATGTTCCCATGTTGATGGAAGCATATGAATATTGGCTTAACTCTGAGGAAGCTCAAAATATGCACCCTGTTCGTTATGCTGCGTTAGCGCATTACAAACTAGTTGATATACACCCATTTTATGATGGAAATGGCCGCACAAGTCGACTAGTGATGAATTTAATACTTATTCGTGTGGGATACCCACCAGTGATGGTTTTGAAAGAACAGCGAGAGAAATATTATGATGCCCTGAATGCTGCCAATCTGGGAGATGTAAGGCCATTTGTTAGATTCATAGCACAATGTACCATTCAAATTATTGATATGTACATGCATGGAACTGAAGTTATGTCCATTGGAAATTCTGAGAATGAAGTGATAAATTATTGATTTTGAAGCTATATCAATATAAGTACCAATATATTTGATCTTTTTTTTATTATTTTCTCACTGAACCTTTGGCATCAATTTGAAAGATTTTTGTATCGTTATTATGAGATGCAAAAACAGCTTGTTATATTATATAAAATTACCTGTGCTCATGCTAGGTTTAGATTATTCTGAAGTTTCAGTACCATTTATAAACACTCCTGAAATGCCATCACAGTAGTATCATGAATATACTCAATATATCATCCTACGGCAACTGTTAAGGATTTCCATATCACATGCTTTTTTAAAGCAATTAAATCTGCCTCAGTATGGACCAAAATTGTTGCAGATGACCGACGGAAACAACATCTTGTGTATTAGGCAAATTTAAACAATTTGATAATTATAGATTTCTGTGAAAACATATAGCAGTACGATGTATTATTGAAATTTTAAAAAATCATATCTCCGAAAGTATTTGCCTGTTAGAGTTAAAAAATTATATCAGTGGATTCTTATGGTGAAACTATACATCTTGAAAAAAATTTAATTTGAAATTTGTAATGTGAAAAAATAATTATTTTGTTATTATATCCGAAACCCACTGTCCGCTTTTGCCTAATAACGAATTTAGCCGAGATATTTATCTTCCAAACCTACTCTGAAAATTTCAACTATCTAGCTCATTCCGATCGAGAGTTATCGTGTCTACGGCTGGCCGGACCGGCCTGCCGGACATAATCAATTTCGACCACGGATGCTTGATCAGTGAGTCGAACCAAATCGGTTTAGACCATATTAATCAAAAAATTCGAAATTTACAGACATTTGGGCAAATTGATAAGCTGATGTTCCGAGGAACAAGAACGCCAAGAAGCTGAACTCCTCCGCAGAGGACATGTTTGGCTTATTTTATTAATTTCCATTATGGATGCTTTGGCGTGCTTGTTCTAATTCATAGCCAGAGTGGTCACCCATACAGGTGAACTCACCAAAGGCTGTTAATTTTTTTTAAAAAACTAAAACAATGCCTACTTGTAGAATTTCCTAGTAGGTATATCTCATTTTATTAGACTACCAGGGCAACAATTCACCTTATTCTATTCTTTTGTTCAACATTCTTCATTGTTTTGTTTTATATGTATTGAAGTACTTAATGATGTATTAGGTACCTAGTAATATATGATGTAGGTGTAGGCAATATTTGATTTCTGTTTCTGCACAGGCAGTCCTACTTGTATGATGATGTTATGTACATCTATAGATGTACCTACAGTACCTGTGATGAGTAATATTAGATACGACAATAAAAAATCTAGTCATAAACGAACTATAAAGTATAATTTCCTAAACCTAAAATATAGGAATACAAAACTTAATACATATAGATAATAATCCTTGTTTGTTTGACATTAATTACAACTTCAATTACGTGTTCAATTCAATTTCCGGGTTTCACTAATACAAATTCGAAAGATTGTTCCTCATTAAGTGTACGTGCACTGCCAATTTTAATTCCTGTGAAAAACTATATTCAAATTCGACCCGGAAATTGAATTGAACACGTCAGAAAAATTGATTGTTTTCTTGTACTACTTTCACCTAATAATAATTTATTATAAACGTTGTTTCGACTTTAATTATACGCATTTTAAGTTCAACACTAGATGAACTTAATACATAATTTCTACCGCCATATTAGAAGACGAATTGATTATCCGGTTATATTTCTGACATCAAGAAGTGAATTCATAGAGAGAAAAATATTTAAAATATTTCAAAAATATCGAGTACCTATACTCATGACTGGAATCATATATTAGACGGAATATTAGAAATTAAATTATTGGTACAATTTAATTGATATTTATAATAATTCGATGGTTTCTGAGAATTATAATCGATTAAAGGATATCCCGTTTTAAAATTGATTTTCGGCTCATTTCGAAATATTATATTTACAGTGGCGGCTCGTCCATATTTATCGTGGGTCGGCAAGTATATACCAGTTTATTGCAATCGATACCCATTGTCAAATTATCATAATTTACATGTTCTATGACATTTCATGGATAACTAATACAAAATGTACCATGTACCTCAATATTCCCATTGGCATTGGCACTAGCTTTTAATTCGAAAACCTTAAAATTTAGGTTAATAGGAACATGTTATTACGTTCGAAAGAAAATTTAATTCGCTTTCAATACATCTTACAGGTCATTATTGAAAGGTTATTTTCTGGGTTTTCTCTCCCAAACTCTGAAAAATATCTATAAAATAAAAATCAATTATTTTGTGACTAATGTTGCCCTACAAATAACAACGAAGAACATCAACGAAGAAAGAACTATATCGTAACGTTTCGGAGTCTATATCAGACTCCTTCTTCAGACGCTTTTTGGAAATCGTTAGAATCATTTTGTTGATGGTTATTTTGTGAAATTCAAGAATTGTCACATTGACAGTATCTAAAAATCATAGCTAACTTCTGAAAAGGATGATTGAAAAAGGCCCATACCTTTGTTTTAAGTAATCATTAAAGGATACTGTGGGAGGTACACTCATTATTGAAAGGTTATTTTCTGGGTTTTCTCTCCCAAACTCTGAAAAATATCTATAAAATAAAAATCAATTATTTTGTGACTAATGTTGCCCTACAAATAACAACGAACAACATCAACGAAGAAACAACTATATCGTAACGTTTCGGAGTCTATATCAGACTCCTTCTTCAGACGCTTTTTGGAAATCGTTAGAATCATTTTGTTGATGGTTATTTTGTGAAATTCAAGAATTGTCACATTGACAGTATTTAAAAATCATAGCTAACTTCTGAAAAGGATTATTGAAAAAGGCCCATACCTTTGTTTTAAGTAATCATTAAAGGATACTGTGGGAGGTACACTCATTATTGAAAGGTTATTTTCTAGGTTTTCTCTCCCAAACTCTGAAAAATATCTATAAAATAAAAATCAATTATTTTGTGACTAATGTCACAAGTCTATATCAGACTGATATAGACTCCGAAACGTTACGATATAGTTGTTTCTTCGTTGATGTTGTTCGTTGTTATTTGTAGGGCAACATTATTCACAAAATAATTGATTTTTATTTTATAGATATTTTTCAGAGTTTGGGAGAGAAAACCCAGAAAATAACCTTTCAATAATGAGTGTACCTCCCACAGTATCCTTTAATGATTACTTAAAACAAAGGTATGGGCCTTTCTCAATCATCCTTTTCAGAAGTTAGCTATGATTTTTAAATACTGTCAATGTGACAATTCTTGAATTTCACAAAATAACCATCAACAAAATGATTCTAACGATTTCCAAAAAGCGTCTGAAGAAGGAGTCTGATATAGACTCCGAAACGTTACGATATAGTTGTTTCTTCGTTGATGTTGTTCGTTGTTATTTGTAGGGCAACATTAGTCACAAAATAATTGATTTTTATTTTATAGATATTTTTCAGAGTTTGGTAGAGAAAACCCAGAAAATAACCTTTCAATAATGAGTGTACCTCCCACAGTATCCTTTAATGATTACTTAAAACAAAGGTATGGGCCTTTTTCAATCATCCTTTTTAGAAGTTAGCTATGATTTTTAAATACTGTCAATGTGACAATTCTTGAATTTCACAAAATAACCATCAACAAAATGATTCTAACGATTTCCAAAAAGCGTCTGAAGAAGGAGTCTGATATAGACTCCGAAACGTTACGATTTAGTTGTTTCTTCGTTGATGTTGTTCGTTGTTATTTGTAGGGCAACATTAGTCACAAAATAATTGATTTTTATTTTATAGATATTTTTCAGAGTTTGGGAGAGAAAACCCAGAAAATAACCTTTCAATAATGAGTGTACCTCCCACAGTATCCTTTAATGATTATCTTACAGGTCATTCCATTTGAAATAATTAAGTTGGAAATGCTCTGTGGCCTGGGGTTTTGGAGCGCTGTTCGAAAATATAGCCAGACACCCATCCAGGTACTGAACGCGCTCAAAGCTGCGTAGCTCCAGGAAAAAAAAATCGACTGTAAAAAGTAGCGTCCAAAAAAACTAGTAGGTACCTACACTTTTTGGCCGTGAATTGTCTCAAACAATCAGTTTCGAAGATAAAAAGTGCCGTGTTTGTGGTGGCGTAAGTATCCATTCGAATACATACCTATATTTACTTTTGGATCGAAAATAAACATTGGTTTGTTTGTGGCGGCGTAATGTATCTATTGCAGTGGTTTTATTTTCAATAATTTATTTCGAGAATTATTCCTATGATACAAATTAGTCGAATCGTACGGTTGTATCCTGAGGACCTATGAATTGACATTTTATGAAATTTTACGAGTAGGTTTGGCACATAAATATCTCGGATAAGTTCGTTATTGGGTAAAATCGGCCGAATGGATGTAGAGCAACGAAAAAAAAATATTTTTACGTTACAAATTTCGAATTCAATTTTTTTTAAGATGCTGTGTCATAAGAATTCATTGATATCATTTTCAACTCTAAAAAATCTATACGTCCGTATCTATGAATTTCATGTGTGTTCATACATTTCATCATTGTCATCTCATCTGTAGATATGAGACATGTCAAACAAAGTATGATTGAATGCAAAATGACCAATGGAATGACCTCAGCTATCGTAGATAGCTCTTGGTTAATCGATATGATGATGATGGAAATATATACTTTGGCAAGTTAATCAAATATTGGATTCAGAATGTCTCCAGTAAAAACAAAACTGGAATAGTGGCTAAGTTTCAATGGATATAATATCATTTCCATAGTAGATTTGAGGAATGAATATCTCAGATAAGCTCGTTTATTGGGTAGAATCTTAGACTATGGGTAGAATTGGTCTGTTGGTTTTAGATTAATCATTATTGGCACTCTTGTTGAATTTCATTATTTTATGATGAAGTTCTATCATAAGAATCTATTGATATAATTCCCAACTCTGAGAAACCAATACTTTCGGAGATATGATTCGTCAAAGTTTGAACAAGAGCGCCAAAGCTCCTGTCCACAGGGCTTTCCCACTGTTTTTGATTACCAGACGATTTAGTTCATCCAAAAACCTCCTTGTACTAAATTTCATTTGAATCTGCCAAATTCTGACAAAGATTACACAACATTATGGGTTTTTGTAGGTCATGTTGAAGAGGCTCTATAGCGCCCCAGTGGTTCATATGAAGTTTTATTCATATTTTGAACTCTACAATCACCTCCTGAAATATATTAACGTAAAATCCGGACACCCTGTATATGTGTCAATTCAGATTCATTACTGAAATTAATTAAACAAAAATAGGCATAATAATGAAAGCGGATATCTTTCATCTCTCAAAAACCAGTTTGTGTAGTTGAAAGTGAATTCCATGGTTTAATGCGTTTATGTAGCGGATGGGTATATCGAGAAATATATCTTGTCTATGATAAGCGCCAACTTATCTGCTCCCAGAAAGATAGGGAAGGGATACACCCCGAATCTATTCCAAATGTCAACGCTGCAACTCGGACAGAATAGTATATTCTAAAACAAGTTGCAGAATGGGCTCCTATTCAAACACGAATGCGAAATTTCGAAGGCATGTGTGTTGGAATAGCCTTCTGCAACGAGTATTAGACGATATTTTCTCTATTTCAGTCAAGTTTTGCAAAATACTGTTGAAATTCAATGAAAAATTCGGACTATACATCCTAGTGACTTTTGTATTGTATCTTGGCAGTTGGTGTGACTGTTACGGAAGTTGACAGATTACGGAATTTGAATCGTACGTAGGGAGTGGAGATCCTATTTAAAACAGTTTCCTAATAACAGGAATGATTCAAAATTAGCAAGAAGAAAATATCTAGTACCTTATTTTTTAATGAAAATAAAACTTTTCCTCTCAACACTTATGTTCTATGTCCATTCTTCTGTATTGGACACCCTTAATCGAATTTACCATGGTAAATTATGTTGTCCATTCTCCTGTATTGGACACTCTTAATTCGAATTTACCATGGTAAATTCGAATTAAAATTATAGTCGAGTTTGAAAATTGCTATCCGAGGCGGTGCGAGACAATAGACAGTTTTTCGTCGACCTCAAATATTTGTATGAATTTCAGACCTCTTAAAACATTTCACAATAGCAAATGACACATACACTTATGTTTGTATTGAACCGTATCCATAGTGACCACAGCACTGACAGTTATTCTTACAGACACTTATGTTTGTAATGAACCGTTTCATGCCGTATCACAGCGGACGAGAAAGTAATTCTGCGGACGAGAAAGTACTTTCTTGTCCGCAAAGTACTTGCCCTTGATAATAGTCGATTGTACGGCCGCAAATTAGTACGTAAAATGTCACTTTTCATAAAGGTCGACGAAAAGTGTACTTTTTGGCGCTCTTGTTCCTCCGAATGTCTGTAATTTTCGAATTTTTGGATGAAAATGATCTTAAGAAGATTTGGTTCGACTCACTGATCCAGAACCCGTGGTCAAAATCGATTTTTGAAACTGCAAAACATTCCCTATAAGATACTATTAAGTAGTAGCTTCATATGAAAAAATGTTTTCAAATGAGTCAGAATCGAGAAATGTTCATTACAGTGATTCTTGGAGTCCGTAGGCCTACAGGAAGCAAATTTGCAAAATTTTTTTTTGTTGGTTGGTGAACCGTAGATGATGAAAAATTATGGGCAGGTCTGAAAAGCAAACACTTGGTACCGCAATTTGTTTTTTTTTTCTGTATGATAATTTCCCTTCGAGTTACACAGTTTAAAATTACAAAAAATTCTAAGTTTATCCCTATAACTTTCATGGAGTAGTCAATCATACTGCTCCACAAAAGTTAATAAAAGTTCAGAAATTTTCACACTGTTTCAAAAGTTTTCATTTATTTTCACCAATTTTTTTAAATATGGGAAATCTAAATGTTTACTCACTTAAATTTCACAGTTTCAGTTGAAATTTTATTTTTAGTATTTGAAGTGCGAAATCAGCTATGTCGGATGAATAGTTTCTTATAAATAGAAAATTTTTCAATGATTTTTTAAAAATTATCTACTGATACGATCCCCAGCAAGAATTTTCACGTTGGCATTCTACAACTAATAACCATGTTTGAATTAGATGTGTTTTTTATTTTTCGAGTTATTGAGGAATTAACAAACAAATTTCAGATGGGAATTACTCCAAAACCGTTTGGCTGATTATGCTTATAACTAAGCTCAAATGTCGCATTCAGATGCACAACCTAACCCGAAAATTTCAAATCGCTATCTTTTTCCGTTCTCAGGTTAACGTGACTTAAAAAATATTTTTTGATAATTTTTTAAAAATTTTCTAGCGATACTATTCTCACAAAATTTCACAAACGTGCTTAGGTTTATGTTCTACAACTATTCACCAAGTAACAAGTTTCAATTCGATCGGATTTATATTGGTTGAAAACAAATTATTACTCGGAAACCAATTGGCCGATTATGCCCATTAACGAACTTGTCTGTCGTATTGGGATGCGCCACCTCTACTCTGAAAATTTCAAGTCGGGGAGTGGGGGGGGGGGGCAAACCATGGTCATGGTCCATGGTCGTTCAAAATGTAAAATTTTAGGATAATTAGAAAAGGCAAATGAAAACTGTGATATATCTCAATTAAAACGATATGTTCAACTTCTTTACCAGCCAACCTCGATTGACCGCTCAACAAATAACATTCCGAATAACACATGTTATCCAGATATTCAATAATCGATATACAGCACTTTGGTATTTTAATTTTACTTAAATTTAAGTATTTCCTTGGTTTAAACTAAATTCATCCAAAACTTTCTTCACTATGCAGGCCTGATTTTCCTTCAAAAATTTTCCTCCTGAGCCAGGTTTTCACCCTTCGTAGAGTACTGAACGATCTTTCCACGGTAGCAGTAGGGGATGGAAAAGCACTTAATATTAGCAGTGCGTACCTTGTTGCGGAGATAAAAACATTAGCTACACATATTTTACCACAAATCTAATTCTGCAGAGACATCAGCCAAATTCCATGAAAGATTCTGCTTGATTTTTGAAATCTTTTGAAGCCATTCTGAGCATGCTTGAAGGATGAAGATAAGTTAAAGCAAAAGCAGATGTATTTTCGTTAGAGAATCTAGCATTCAAAGACGAAGTTAAAGAATCAAGATCAAATGTAGTTTAATGAAAACAAAAAAAAGTGACAATTTTTTTACCATTCTTCTCAAAAATGTCCGACTGTTAAGTAGTCGAATCGAACACTAAAAATTGACGTATCCTGAGAGTAAATCGAACACTCCTTTTCATCCAATACTGGTGTGGGATAATTCTGGTGTGCACCAATGCATAGATCGAAAACGCTATTAATATATACGTACTTAGCACTATGTCAGTTTTTCAAACAGCTTTGTTATTTTCTGATGAAATATATTTTAGTGACAAAGGACACGCGAATAATTTTATTCATCAGAGCTTATATTGATTAATTTTAAAATGTTCTTAAAAGCAACCAAAGGACCCCAACAACAAACAAAATATATAAAATAGATAACAAAAAAATATGCAGAACAGAAAAATATGTATATTTTAGATTAAATTTTTTGTTTATTAAAATTTGAAAATTATTTAATTTATTTTTTCTTTCAGGGTGTGGAGAGCAGTTGCCCCTCCCTGCCCTTTGTTGGCTACGCCCATGGCCATCATATAAAGCTACAAGAAAGCGTACTGCGACCTCGGCAATCACCTCTTGTTGGTTGAAAATATCAATTATTTCATGAGCCGCTCTGTTCTTTTCCATCAGCGTACAGAATTTAGTTTTTCCCCTCGTTTTTCCCTGATTGAATAGGGATGACGTAGTGTCACAACCACTTAAGGTATGCAAGAACAGAATGTTCAGCAGTTCTTCTTCTTACTCTTTAACTTTTTATAGAACATCTTTTGTCGTGAAAGCCACGGTTTTTGTGTAATTATTATCAAAAAACCAAATTTTTGTACCTAAAATCCAATATGGCGGCTCGGGGGCTTGCCTCGAGGTTCAAAACTTGGATTTTTCATAAGGGCACCAAGCCTAACAACATACTAAAAAACACCTTTTGCATTCAGACACCCCTTATTGATACCCACGTACCTACTGGTGGGTTTTTTCTTCAAAGATTTTATATTTCAGAGACTATATGAGAAAATCAGCTGAAATTGCGCATATACCTTCGAGCAACCATTTTACAATCGAGTACCGAATTTAAGCTCGATCATCTTCGTATGAGGTAATGGAACATGCGCGCAAAAGCTCTTGACTTCACGTCAGTGCATTTTAATTTTTTTTTTAAGTGTGTGTAAAACAACTCCTTTTAGATCCGCCGACTGTTGATATCAAGTAAGGATGAGAGAAAGTATTAATAATAACAGCATCTTTAAGTTTCCGAAATTTTCCGTTGTACACAATATTTTCGTTCAGTGATCTTGTTGACGAAAAAGAGAAAATACACACAAACATCTCGAAATCTCCACTTTCAAACTCGGAAATATATGATTGAAAATATGCTGATATCTAGAGTGGGATTATTGCGTAAATCGAGAACAGGAGAAATTCTTGTCTTAACTGAATTTCACCGAAAGAAAGAGATCCAGTATACTGCAGATCCTCGTTACCAACGATCGACGATGAGTTTTACCGTGACACCTATTGAGGGCGAGTACGCAGAAAAGCTCGACAAAGCTTTTGGCGTGAAAAACGCCGTGTTTGAGTACAATCCTGGAAAATGCTTGATGCCCATCTATTTTTCGGAAATAGCACAACAAGTGTTAGAAGCTCCAATCAGAGATGATGATGTGTGGTTAATCAGTTTTCCTAGAACAGGTGAGTTGGTTCATGAGCTTTCATATTTCAAACTAAAATAAAAACCGACTGAACATAAACAACATTAAAAAATTATAATAGAATAATTTTCATAGCTGAATAAATAAGTACAAATATAAACAAAAACAAACTGTTATTCTAAATGAAATAATAAATTAAATAAGGTTGTTTTGTTATGAACAATTTACTTAAGTGAAAAATTATGAAGCTTTAATTTATAATATTACTATTGATCCATTCTCTTATAATCAGAAACTACTTACAAATGATTTTCAATAATTATTATCCTATTATTTAAAAATTTGTTGTAAACCAATGCGTTGTTGATGAGATAATTTAAAATTTTCTTTTGCAAACATAATTAAAGCTTTATAATTTTTTACTTGAGTAAATTGTTAATAACAAAACGAAAATCAACAATTTGTCAAATTTTCCAACGGGAATCTGGTCCAAGACCTTTGAAAAAAAATTGGTTCAAGCCCTGTGGACAGGAGCTATTGGGCGCATGTTCATCTTCCTTGTGGCCCGTACTGACCAGTAAAGAAAAAAAGCAGTATCATGTTGAATACCTTAATATTATTGATTATTATATAATAATCGATGAAAATACTGAGAGAGACCCAGGAAATTTGACACATTTTGTCTTATATCTCCAGAAATTGAAATCGTATAGAGCCAAAATTTTGCACAATGTTGCAAAATACTACAATTGACGTTAGTACAAGTTTTTGTTGCAATCTGATGAATAGTTCACGAAAAAAAAATTTTTTTTTCGAAAAAATTAAAAGAAATATTTTTTTAAAAATTACCAACATTTCGATCATAACAGAATTTTGCCAAAAGTTGCGCGTTTATATCCTCGAACTGACTACCAAGTTTCGATTCAACATCTTCTTTAGTTCCTGAAATATCAGGGAAATAACCTCAAAATTTTAAATGTCTATAACTCCTAAACCGTCCGGCCGATTTTGCCCGTTAACGAACTTAACCGTCGCATTTTGATCAGAAACCTACCCTGAAAGTTTGAAGTCGATAGGACCTTCGGTGCTCCTGTTATCGTGCCTACGGCCGGAAAACCGGCCGGCCGGACGGCACCCAAAAATCTGACACCGGATTCGTGATCAGGGAGTCCGAATTAGTCTATTAGCCAATTTTCAGCTCGAAATTCGAAAATTACAGACATTTGGACGAAATGATAGGACGATGTTCCCCTAGAACATGCGCCCAAAAATGGGTTCAAGCCCTGTGGACAGGAGCTTTCTGGCGCTCTAGTTCAAACAGACAAATTATATCTCCGAAAGTATTGGTTTCTCAGAGTTGGGAATTAAATCAATGTATTCTTATGAAAGAACTGCATCATAAAGGAAATTAAATTCAAATAATAGTTTATTTATCAAGATTAAATGAGCAATCTGAGAATGAGAACTGCACCATGGAAGAAATCAAATTAAAATAGCTGAAATGAATTTGACTCTTTCTTATAAAACAGGATGAAATGTGCGAGTATGAACACAGATCATATAATAAAGCTTAGATAGAATAATTATAGCATTCTTTGAAAACATAGAAGTACGTACGATTCATTATCGAAATTTAGAAAAATCATATCTCCGAAAGTATTAGCTTGTTGGAGTTGAAAATGATATCGATGGATTTTAATGGTGAAACTGCATCTTAAATAAAAATTACAGACATTTGGGCAAATTGATAAGCACTCAGTTCCGAGGAACTAGAGCGCCAAAAAGTGTAATTCCCTTTCCGGGATTCGAGCCCACCTTCTCTCGTTCATAACCTAAAATCCGACTGACTAGAGGAACTAGCTATCGGGCTCCTCGTACGATCTTGTCGATCTCCGGCCGAACTTAGCCGAGATATTTATCTGCCAAACCTACTCTGAAAATTTCAACTCTCTAGCTCATTCCGTTCGAGAGTTATCGACGGAACCTTCCGGCCGGCCGGACCGGCCGGACAGAATGAATTTCGACCACGGATTCTTGATCAGTGAGTCGAACCAAATCGTTTAAGACCATTTTCATCGAAAAATTCGAAAATTACAGACATTTGGGCAAATTGATAAGCACTCAGTTCCGAGGAACTAGAGCGCCAATAGCTCCACGAAAGGAAAAACTTTTCAGATCATTAGTTTAACAATTATCGCACATGCAACGTTAATGTTCGCGCTACAAAAAATTGTTAATTAACTAATGGATAACTAATTGAAAGCTAGCGATAAACATTTTTGGACCACGGATTATTGTTCATTGATCTATCTTGCAGATTCCTGAATTTTTTATTTCCATATTTAATAAGTTTAAATAATATTTATTCATGGTCCGAAGGTGTCGAGGCTTACACAAGCCGGAGTACCCGTTTTCGGGAGTATTTTCAACCCGCTGGAAAATTATAAATATTGGTGCTAGTTCCAGGAGTTGGGACTTATCTTTAGGAAATTTCCTCCTCTTCTTGAAATTTTTTTTTCAAATTTGAATGATCTCAAATAGTTTTCCATATATTGGCGAAAAACCAAACCCCCTTCTTTTCCCTTAATTGTTTCTAACTATTGCAATTTTTGCGAGCGGCCTTAGCATTTTCTCAAAAACTATCTACATGCCATTCTGAATCGAATGATACCTAATCAAAATTTTCGGAGAATACGCAAAAATTTTGACCTGAAAAGCACTTTTTGACTAGACTATTAATGGTTTCAAGAAATAACTGACCGAATTAATTTATCACGCGTGATCTACTATTTTCGAATACTTTCACTCATTCCAGATACAACATGAAGTAGAGATTCTTTGAATTACTTGTTATGATGAATGAATTAATAAAATAAACTGCTTGTTCGCTGATAGATGGTATAAAAACCTCTCGAGTGATGCCATAATTGAAATGGAGTTGTTTTTTTAACTCTTCGATATATCAAGGACGTGCGTAAGAAATATATTGGTCAGATAAGTGAATAAAGAATTTTTGATATACCTAAACTAGTGGACAATTGCTTTGCAACATTTTACCCAAATTCAAATGTCGATATTTTCGGAACGGTGAGAAATATCGAGTTGAGCTCTTTGGGAGGTTCTTGACCAACTCTTCGAGATCACGTGCAGGGTTCGAGCGGTATATTTCTTTTATTTTTCCACTTATACAGGGTGAGCAAAGGAAGTTATGTTTTCTTAGCAAACTTTGAATTATTGATCTTGGATTTTTTTCTATGTATCTTTTTGATCTTTGGACTATCCTTAAAAAAGTAATTCCTCAAATTTTTCAAAAGTTTCGGTAGGTATAACTCAAATTATCCAATTTTTAAAAATGTGTTACTTTCTGTTGTGAATGGGTATTTTTGGCGCTCTTGTTCCTCGGAACTGATCAATTTGCCCAAATGTCTGTAATTTTCGAATTTTTGGATGAAAATGGTCTTAAACGATTTGGTTCGACTCACTGATCAAGAATCCGTGGTCAAAATCGATTTTGTCCGGCTGGCTGGCCGTAGACACGATAACTCTCCAACGGAATGAGCTAGACAGTTGAAATTTTCAGAGTAGATTCGGGAGATAAATATCTCGGTTAAATTCGTTATTTATAAGACGGTTTCGGATTAAAGAAAAATAAATTATTATTACCTCACACAATTAAATTTTTTTTAAGATGCAGTTTCATCATGAAAATCTATTGGTATCATTCTCAACTCTAACAAACTAATACTTTGGGAGATATGATTTTTAAAATATTTCAATAATCAATGGTAATTTTATGATTTCATAGAATGCTCTAATCATAATTTGCTGATGTATATAAATCCAACATATAGACCTACGTTTTGAATTTTGTTTTTTATGGTGCAGTGCTTTCATAAAAATCATTCCCAACTCTGAGAAACCAATACTTTCAGGAATGATTTGTCAAAGTTTGAATAATTACTCACTAGTAGTTTGACAAGAGCACCGAAGCCCCTTTCCACAGATCTTTCCCACATTTTTTTTTAATTGAAAAAGAGAATTCCATAATGAATACGCATCGCACTTTTTTCAGGATCAACCTGGTGTCAAGAAATGATATGGGCTATTGGTAATGATTTCGATTTTGAAACTGCAAGGAACACCGTTCAGCAGATACGAGCACCGCTGATAGAGTGAGTATTCAATATCTCATTTGAAAACAAGGTACTATAGGTGCCTCTAAAGGTAGGTGCTCGCTTAGGCGAAGCGTCGCGAACGGAAGAGGCGCGTCGTTTTTCGCCCAAGAAGTTTACATTAAATTCAAATTGAGAGCCGCTCACTTAGACGAAGCGAAGAGAAGAGGCGAGTCGGTTGACGCGCGAATGATCTTCGAAGCAACTAGGGGCCGTCCATTAACCACGTGATGTTTTTTTCAGCATTTTTTAACCCCTCCTCCCCTCACCCAAATCACGTGTATTTTTTAGAACCAACAAAGAATCTTAAAATTTTCAGAATATCATCTTCAATTAGTATAATCTAATTTTATTCTGAAATCGGTTTAGAAATCACGCGTTTGGCGAAGGACGTGTTCCAATATTCCTGAACAGTACTGTGCAGTAAATCGTCTAATATAACTGATATTCACTGTCGATGCCTACTGTCACTAGAGAGCGTTCCGAAATCATTTATTGCAGCCAGTATTGCCAGCAATATCAGAATACAAGTTTTTCTTTTCGCCATTTATTTGGAATTTTCTAGGGGTACGGTTCTTATAAAGTTTCAAACACGTCTTAATTCGATATTATACCACTACTTACCAAGCTTCATTTCGATCGAGTCTTTATTTTTTGAGTTATCGAGGAAATAATATTCCAGATGGGTATAACTCTGAAACCGTTGGTCCAATTATGCTCGTAAACGACCTTAACTCTCCCATTCGGGTACGCAACTCACCCTGAAAAGTCAATATCTCCTTTCGTTCGAAAGTTATCGAGGCAACAGTCACCCATCCATCTACCGAACTCACACAATCTCCAACAATATGGATCCGATCGTGTTCAAATTTGGAACTTGGCAGTAGAGTTAGGTTCTGAAGACTCTCGCAAAATTTCAGTGACGTCGGACGAATAGTTACGGATATATAGAATTTTTTTTCAATAATTTTCAATGATTTTTTTGAAATTTTCTAGTGATACGATCATCACGAAATTCTGCAAGAATTTGCGCGTTGGCATTATGCAACTAATAACTATGTTTGAATTCAATCAGTTTTATATTTTTCGAGTTATTGAGGAAATAACAACCAAATTTCAGAAGGGTATAACTCCAAAAAGGCCAAGCCAATTATGCCTATAAAGAAACTCAAATGTCGCATTCAGACTCACAACCCAACCTGAAAATTTCAAGTCACCATCTCTTTCCGTTCTCAAGTTATCGTGGCAACGGCTGGCCAGCTGGACGGACAGAATCGAATTTGTCCTCGAATTCTTCATTAGGGAGTCGAACCCAATCGTCTGAGACCATTTTCGGCAAACAATTCGAAAATTACAGACATTTGGGCAAAATGATAACGCGATGTTCCCCAGAACATACGCGCAAAAAATAAATATACGTCACTGACGTTATAAATATCGTAGGAGAGATCTCTCTCAACATTTCGTGAATAGTAGCCCTGAAGCTTCGCTCAAGTGCGCGGTCTCAGGCGAAGAGAAGAGTCAAAAATCGCATTCTTGATACGTGTTCTATAGTCAGTCAGTGGTAGTATTCGGTAGGAAATGCTTGCTGTAGTATTTAATATATTTCTTTTTTTTTGTCTGAAGTCGGAAAACAAGTGATGAAATTCATCGTACCTTTTCCTCCTCTGATTTATCTTTCCGACCCAGCATTTTTATCTGCAGCTTCTTCTTCTTCCATACAGGTATTAAAAACCCGAAACAAACACATCGTCTTCAGAGGAAGAGCTGCTCACCGCGCATTGGGACGAAGCGTCAGGTCGCATATCGGAAGGAATTGAGAGTCCCTTGAATCTTTTCAGTATCATTTGAATATTTCATATCGTGCGGTCAAGACATAGATGAGCAGCTCTCGCGCACTTGGGCGAAGCGTCAGGAGAAACGACTCCTAGTTGCTTCGAAGACCATTCGCGCGTCAACTGACTCGCCTCTTCTCTTCGCTTCGTCTAATAGCGAATTCCATTGGTAGAACTCGTGCGCACTGAGTGCATGAATCGTATTCCATTGGAGAATTTCGTCAAGCATTTTGACACATTTTGACGTCCAGTGCAATATTTATTGCACTCAGTGCACCACTGGTTTTGCCAATGGAATTCGCCATAAGTGAGCGGCTCTCCATTGAATTCAATGGTCGCATTCAGCGGACGAAGCGCTCAGCCACTTTACGCTACCGCTACCTACAGTGACTATATTCTCATATATAGTCACTGTACCGCTACCTAGCACAAATCAAATGTGCTCCATAATAGCCTCCGCTCCACCCACAACGTGTTGAGTTCGTAGGGCATGTACCACTGAACGTTTTGGTAACGGTTGCGCAACTGTTTCGTCCGCTGAATGCGACCAATGTAAACTTCTTGGGTGATAAACGGCGCGCCTCTTCCGTTCGCGACGCTTCGCCTAAGTGAGCGTCTACCTTTATGTTATCTGAATAAGAACTATTAAAGTGAGACCTATACCTTTTCTATTTTTGTTTAGGTTATCCACTGCCTTGGCTGAATATTATGATACATTAGGAGCCCTAATTGGAAATTCTGTTGAATATGTTGCCAATCAGCCATCCCCAAGATACATAAAAAGTCATTTACCATTAACATTATTACCTACACAGCTAGACAAGATTAAGCCAAAGGTAAGGAAAACCAACAGTTTCCCAGATATTTGAGTTCTTATCTTTTTTAAAAGATATCTCACCTTAGTTCATTTTTCTTAAATTTTTTCTACGTTGATCAAATTTTAGTCGAAATATTTTTATCAGAAAAGGATATGACATGTATGAAAAAAGAAAACTATGTTGTATTAGATCTTTAAAAATAATTAGTACATTATGATTTGAAAGGGAATATTTGGAGCAAAAAATAATGAATGAAATTTGTTTTTATTATTTTTTTCATACATATCATATCCTTTTCTGATGAAAATCTTAAAAAAATAATTGTTTTTGTATGAAATAACTAGCTGACCCAGCGAACTCTGTTCCGCCTTAGAGGCAATAAATAACGTACAATTGTGCAATTAGAAAAAAAACACCCTGTACAGTAATGATTTATTTTCAATGATGTATCCCTCTAAAGTTTATTTTTTAACACAAATGAATGAAATTGTACGATTGTGGCATGGAAAACAGCAAGTTGCAATTGACGTTAAAAGAAGAACACCCTGTATGGAGATTTCGGACGAATACATTATGAGAATCCATCCAAGGTACCTATTTAGTTAATGCTTTGTTTGTGACACAATTCACTTCAATCACGTACAATTGTGCCATGAGAAAAAGGACACCCTGTATAGTAATGCTTTATTTTCAATGCTGTATGCCTCGAAAGTTTATTTTTAAACACACATGACTAAAATTGTACGATTATGGCAGGAAAAACAGCAAGTTTTAATTGACGTTAAAAGAAAAACACCCTGTATAACACAAAAAAGTATCCTATGTCCGTCTCCTGGTTCTAAGCTACCTCCCCACCAATTTTGAGCCAAATCGGTATAGCCGTTCTTGAGTTATAAGTGGAGTAACTACTTTCTTTTATATATATAGATTAATAGTTATTTATCTTTGTCTAGTGTTCTTGCAGATATTTGTTTCCGTGTGGCAGATGGAAGGTTCAGAAATAAATCTGCTGATTTATACATCGTTCAAAAGAACAAATAGTGCGAAAAACTCCCCACTTAGAATATTGGATACTTATCTGCGTCACTGTACGGACATAGATCTGTTCAGCACGAGTTTCTTGTCAAGAGGGGTCTGAAGAGGAATTTCCTCAGATGAGGAATTGATTGTGCCAGTTTTAGTTTGAATTTGGTTATAATATATGAAATTTAATTCTGTTTTCATTCCAATTGTGATAGGAATAATTTTTTGAGGTTTAAAAGCCGAACCAGATCGTTTGCGTCCATTTTCGGCAAAAAATTCAGACATTTGGGCGCAATGATAGCACATACAATTCACTATCTCTCACCATGTAAAAATGGTTCAACTTTGTGAATAGCCCTAAAACCATTCTGAAATTTATATATAAGAGAATTATTAACCTAACTATCTGTTGTTTCTTCTGCTTCCCCATATTCACAACTACGGTTCTCAACTGAGTTCCATATGGCAAGCATGCTAGTGCAACAACTATTACCTGTTCTCAACGTTTAATGATATGTATGATATTTCCTGGAGATATCGCATCTTGAATCCTCGCATGCGCGGACCATCACCAGGCGATTATATGCAGGAATAGCATCCTCCATCCCAAAACCCCAATCCTCTCTGACGAAAACTCCAGCAGTTAAATCACTTCTCGTCTGCGCATGCGCATAACGAAAAATGCCCGGAAGGGGCAGCATGAACTTCAAAAAAATACGTTTCAAGCAAAATATTCCGCAAAATAATAGTAATTTTTTGAATTTTTCATGTCATGTGAACCTCACGAAATTTTGCAAAAGTGTTTGTTTTGATCTTTTGCATCTAACTACTGAGTTTCAATTCAATCAGATCAGTATTTTTCGAGTTATAGTGGAAATTAAATTTCTAAATCTTTGAAAACTTTTTTGCCACTTTATGGCAATCCGATCAGTACAAAACTTCGCATGCATATAAAGGTCATGATTTTACAATTTTATGCTAAATTTCAGATAGATCGGTTCCGGAAATATTCATAAAGAACTCGGTTCACCTGAACAGCGCGCCCAAAATTGATATTCTTCAATGAAACTCTGTATTTCCGTGACGAAGATTTTTTTGAGATTATTTAGCGAAATTACGTTAATTTTTTATTTTAGCGGCAGAATACTCTCCCGAAGATTTGTTCCATTACTGAAGATACTAGTCTAGTCAACAAGTGCTTTTCAGGTCAAAATTTTTGAGTATTCTCCAAAAATTATGATTGAGGTGTCATTCGATTCGGACTGGCATGTAGATAGTTTTTGAGAAAATGCTAAGGCCGCTCGCGAAAATTGCAATAGTTATAAACAATTAAGAGAAAAAAAGAAGGGGCTTTGTTTTTTTGCCAATATCTCGAAAATATCTGAAATAATTCATATTTGGAAAAAAGATTCAAGAAGAGGAGGAAATTTCATAAGAAAAAGTCCCAACTTCTGGAACTAGGACCAATGTTTAAAATTTTCCCAGAGGGTTGAAAATACTCCCGAAAACGGGTACTCCGGCTTGTGTAAACCTCGACACCTTCGGACCTTTCATGAATAAATATTATTTAAACTTATTAAATATGAAAATAAAAAATTAAAAAAATTCAGACGTCTGTAGGATAGATCAATGAAGAATAATCCGTGGTCC
Organism: Halyzia sedecimguttata; assembly: GCA_937662695.2. Lineage (NCBI taxonomy): Eukaryota > Metazoa > Arthropoda > Insecta > Coleoptera > Coccinellidae > Halyzia > Halyzia sedecimguttata. Next base: position 11,783,038 of record OW569414.2, on the reverse strand, counting down.
AAAAATGTTTATCGCTACTTTTCAATCAGTTATCCATTAGTTAATTAACAATTTTTTGTTGCACAACATTACCATTGCAAGTGCGATAATTGTTAAAATATTAATCTGAGAATTTGTTCCTTTCGTGGAGCTATTTTTTAAACATTATTTCATAAACAACGCATTGGTTTATAACAATTTTTTGAACAATAGGAAATAATAATTATTAAAGATAATTTTTGAGTAGTTTCTGATCATAAGAAAACGGATCAATAGTAATATTATAAATTGAAGCTTTATAATTTTTCACTTGAGTAAATTGTTCATAACATAACGAAAATTAACAATTTTTGAAATTTTCCAAAACTAATCTTTTCCTTTGAAAAATAGCTCCACGCAAGGAAAAAATTCTCAGATTAATAGTTTAACAATGTGCGTACTTGCAATGTTAATGTTCTTGCTACAAAAAATTTTAAATTAACTAATGGATAACTAGTTGAAAAATCGCAATAAACATTTTTCGACCACGGATTATAGTTCATTGATCTATCCTGCAGGCACCTGAATTTTTTCAATTTTTTATTTTCATATTTAATAATTTTAAATAATATTTTTTCATCAAAGGTACGAAGGGGGCGAGCCTTGCGCAAGCCGGAGTACCCGTTTTCGGGCGTATTTTCAACCCTCTAGTAAAATTATAAATATTGGTCCTACAGTAACAGCAGTTGCGACATTTTTTAGGAAATTTCCTCCTCCAATTGAATCTTCTTTCAAATTTGAATTATCGCAAATAGTTTTTGGGATATTGGCGAAAAACTACATATCCTTCTTTTTTTTTCACTAAATTGTTTATAACTAGCAAATTTTTGCGAGTGGCCTTAGCATTTTCTCAAAAACTATGTGTATACCATTCCGCATCGACACAAAAATTTTGACCTGAAAAGCACTTGTTTATTAGGCTATACGCCCTGAATAATAATTTGAGATGATCTTCTTGGAAGATAATAAAATTAGAGATAATCCCAAGTATATTATATGCTCTATTCTGTTTCAGATCATATATACTGCCAGAAACCCTAAAGATCTCTGTGTCTCCTATTTTCATCACTGCAAAATGTTCCATAATCTAAACACCACTTTTGACGAGTTCTGTGACCTCTTTCTTAATGATCATACCCCACTGGGTTCTATTTGGAATCATTACCTACCTTTCTGGAACAAGAGGCATGAAACCAACGTACTCTTCCTGAAATACGAAGAGATGAAATCAGATTTCAGGGGGACAGTTCATAAACTGGCAAATTTTATGGAAAAATCCATAACTGAAGAACAGATTGATAGCCTTCAGGATTTCCTGAGTGTTGATAAGATGAGAGAAAATAAAGGATGCAATTTGCAAGTACTAATTGACACAAAACGTGGCAAAGATTATTACAAAAAATCTGGCCAGCATTTCATAAGAAAAGGCGAAGTAGGTGATCATAAAAATCACATGACTCCCGAGCTGATCAGGAAGTTTGATGATTGGATAGCAGCTAATACTAAAGGAACCGGATTATCCTTTGATTAGGTTTGATTTATATTTATAATTTTTATTCGTTATTTTTTATTTAATTATTCCTATTAAGTGTATGCATGTGAATGACAATATTGACAATAGAAACTTGATTATTAGTTGAGTAGGTACAAATTTTGTTGATTTTAAAGTTTTGTCTTTGTTATAATATACATTAAGTCCAGAAATAAAATTATATTATTATTCACCATTTGCATTATTTTCTTACCAACAATTATAGCTATAGCTTATATTCTACTTATATTGTCAAGGTGGTCCTGCATAATTATACATCCAAAACCGTTTGGCCGATTATGCCTATTAACAAACCTAAATGTCACGTTAGGATGCGCAACCTACAATGGAAATTGCGAGTCGCTATCTATTTCGGTTCTCAGGTTATCGTGAGGTAAATAATTTTTTTTAATCATTTATTTTTAATTTTCTAGTGATAAGTTCCTTACAAAATTTCACACACGTCCTTGTGTCGGTATTTTACAACTAGTTACCAAGCTTCAATTATATCGGATCTGTATTGGTTGAAGACAAAATTAGTAGGTACTCGAAAAAGGTTATTCCGATTATGCCCATTAACGAACTTGCCCGCAATATTTGGACGCAACACCTACCCTGTAAATTTCAAATTACTATATCTTCTTCCGTTCGAAAGTTATCGTGGTCGGCCGGTCTGACAGAATTTGACCTCGAATTCTTCATCAGTGAGTCATGAGTGAGACTATTTTCGGCAAACAATTCTAACGTTACAGATATTTGGGCAAAATGATATGCACTCTTTTCCGAGGAACAAGTGCGCCAAAAACCGTCGAATAATATGTAACATGAAGATATTTCCCTGAAATCAGAAAAAAGTGGGAAAGCCTTGTGGACAAGAGATTTGGCGCTCTTGTTAAAACTTTGACAATTCATCTCAGAAATTATTGGTTTCTCAGAGTTGAGAATGATATCATTGGATTCTTATAATAGAAGTGCATCATGAAAGAAACTAAATTAAAATTAAATAACGAACTTATCCGAGATATTCATTCCTCAAATCTCCTCTGAAAATTATATTATATCAATTGACACTTAGCCAATATTCCAGTTTTGTTTTCACAGAAGATATTCTGACCTCAATTTGAAAAACTTAGCAAATTATGTATTTCGATCATCATATGATTCATATGGATTATCCAAGGGCATATAGGGTAGGGGTAATTATAATATCCTATAATTGGTCATTTTGCATCCAATCATACTTTGTTATAGTTGTTGACATTTGACATGTCTGGCATAGGCACTATAGGTAGCCTACATGTATGCACAGTGAACAAAGATAGAATTCACATTCTTTGAAAACATAGAAGTACGATGTATTATTGGAATTTTGAAAATTCATATCTCAGAAAGTATTAGCTTTTTAGAGTTAAAAATTTTATCGATGGATTACCATGATGAAACTGCATGTTGAAAAACAATGTTTTTTTTGTTTTTCCGAAACCTTCTGGTCGATTTTGCCCAACAACGAACTCAACCGAGATAGTTACCTCCCAAACCTACTCTGAAAATTTCAACAGTCTATTAGCTCATTCCATTCGAGAGTTATCGTGTTAACGGCCGGACAGAATCGATTTCGACCACGGATTCTTGATCAGTGAGTAGGACCAAATCGTTTAAGACCATTTTCAGACAAAAATTCGAAAATTACACACATTTGGGCAAATTGATAAGCACTCTGTTCCGAGGAACAAGAGCGCCAAAAATGGTCATGGGTAACCCTCTTTCCCCCTTTTTAGCTAACTGTTCCTCAGCAAATTAGAACTTGAAATGAAAAAAAATTGTTTCAAGCACTGACGTGAAATCGGAAGCTTATTTATTAATTATTGGTTTCTCAGAGTTGGGAATGATATCAATCGATTCTTATAATAGAACTGCATCACGAAAGACACTAAATTAAAATTAAATAACGAACTTATCCGAGATATTATTTCCTCAAATATCCTCTGAAAATTATATTATATCCATTGAAACTTAACCAATATTCCAGTTTTGTTTTTACTGAAGATATTCTGAACCCAATTTGATAAACTTACCAAATTATATATTTCCATCATCATACGGATTATCCAAGGGTATATAGGGTAGGGGTAATTATAATATCGTAATATCCTATAATTAGTCATTTTGCATTCACTCATACTTTGAAAGAACAGAAATACATTTGACATGTCTGTCATAGGTAGATAAGATAACATGTATGAACAGTGAATATAGATAGAAAACAGGCAGATAGAATTCTCATTATGTAATCTGTACCATAAACCTAATATCTTATATAGTCTAAGGATAGTACACTGGTCCTCAGAACATGCTCGCAAAAAAAACGAAAAAGCCAATTTTGGAAACAGGAATTGATCCCGGTAGCTTTTATGAGTCCAACAAATTAACCTCTGCGCTATAATCGCTGTGTAAAGATTCTGCAAAGAAAGGTGAATATGAACGATTTTTATTGCTTTTCAACTTTTTGGCGCTCTTGTTCCTCGGAACAGAATGCTTATCAACTTGCCCAAATATCTGTAATTTTCGAATTGTTGGCTGAAAATGGTCCTAAACGATTTGGTTAGACTGATCAAGAATCCGTGGTCGAAATCGATTCTGTCCGGCCGTTCGTTAACACGATAACTCTCGAACAGAATGAGCTAAACAGTTGCAATTTTCAGAGTACGTTTGGTAGATAAATATATCGGTCAAGTTCGTTATTGTGCAAAATCGGCCGGATAGTTACGGAGAAAATTAACGTCCGTATTTGTATCTATGAATATATATATATATATATATATGAATGATCTGTGTTCATACATGTCATCTTATCTACCGATATGAGACATGTCATATTTATTTCTGGTTCTATTCAAAATTCGTTACTCATGATATAAAAAACCTCCTGTTCTAGAATACAAAGTATTATTTAATGCAAAATGACCAATGAAGTAATCTCAGCTATATCGTATAATTATGAATAAGATTATAGGCAAGAGCGTAGCCAGGGGGGGGGCGGTTTGAAATAGGAATTAATTTCGGAGGGGGTTTTGAAATTTTGGCAATTAACATTATAAGGGCAGGGGATGCAAGGGTCGCTTTCTGTAGCAAGTATTGTTTGTTTTTAAGTAAAAATTACATTTCGGCGGAGGGGGGGGGCGGGTATCTCCAGGACAAAACTGGAAATTTGGCTAAGTTTCTATTGATATAATATAATTTTCAGAGTAGATTTGAGAAATGAATATCGTTATTGGTTAGAATCGGTCTAGTGGTTTCGGATTAATAATTTTTGGTACTCTTATTTTTTTTTAAATGACACTTTTTCGAATTTAATTTCTTTCATGATACAGTTCTATCATAGGAATCCATTGATATAATTCCCAACTCTGAGAAACCAATACTTTCGGAGATATGATTTGTCAAAGAGCGACAAGAGCAACAATGGCGTCTAAGCTCCTGTCCACAGGGCTTTCCCATATTTTATCCTTCATCTTCATGCCTAGGTTCGCTATATTTTGCGTGAAAAATTTTGAACCTCGTCCATTGTTATCCAACCTGACAGATATGTCGAATTTTTTGATTGGTCGAAAGAAATTGAAATTTTTCCGAAAAATACCACCTCCTTACGTTGATTTCGAATATAAACGTTTCGAAACGGAAAACCCCACATAGTAGTTTATTGAGCTGATTGATCTTTCGACACATCTCGCCAGCAAGTCCTACGTTTCGACCACCGATTTTGTGGCGATTCGGGGTTCGGACGAAAACAACATTTCTTTCGTAAACGGTAATAGATATCGAAATTTCGTCTTCAGCTTTCGCTTTCTACCGTTCCAAAGTTTCGGTCGCGTGCTGTGGCCTCCCTCGAAACGTCCCGTTTTTTTTTTATTCTCAAAATTCCCGAATTATTCAGGAAAATACGTCACTTTCGGGAATTGTTTTAAAATATATGGAATATTTCCAAAAGTCGCCACTATAGCCTAAGCGGCAATATCAACCATCCCCTCAATTACACAAATTTTCCTTAAGTAAAATTCTGAACGTCCGTTGCCAGATACTGAACTCGCCCAACGATGCTCGGTTTCCAGTATTTCTTCAATAACTCCTAGAATATAGATACAATCATGTTGAAATTTTAAACCTTAGAATTATGATTCGAACGCTCCTGTAAAATTTAAGAAATATCGGACGGATAGTTTCTGAGATAGATAATATTTTTGGACGCATGTTCAATGATTTTTCAAAAATGTTCTAGTGATACGATCTGCACGAAATTACGCACACGCATTTGTGTCGGCATCGGTTGCTATTGTTCGAAAACAAACTTTGTACTCGGAAACCGATTGGCCGATTATGCTCATTAGCGCACCTGTCCGTCGCATTTGGATGCGCAACCTAGCCTGAAAATGTCGTTATATCTTACCGCTCGAAAGTTTTCGTGGCACCAGCCAGTCGGCCGGCGTTTGCGCAAAATGATAGCAAGCCGTTTCCTAGAACATTGCGCAAAAATGCACAAGTAGCTTCTTCGTTCTTGTTGAAAAGCAAAATGCTCTATTCATTTCTGAAAAAATGGGAATTCCCTGGTTGAATCAATATAATTATTAATATAAATAAAAAATTCTGCAATATTTGCGCCGTCTCCAAATGTGCGTAATGCATTGCCAATTGCAATCAGGCGATTGATTATAATGAAGTTTTGCATTATGAAATAGGAAGCACTTGTAGTAGTTCCGGTCCTGTTGTAATCGCAATAAAAACTGATTGTCCTATGCATAAGGAAGGGCCTGATACTATAAAAATGTCACAGATTATTATTATAATAAATCGTTAGCTTCGTTTCACATTCGGATGCGGCTTGAGATAAAGTTCTACACGTTGTATTGAAATACCAGAACAATTCTTGAGCAAACAATGTCACGGTTGAAATATTATGATTTTCGCACATAACATATCTATATCGATAATTTAACCACATTTATTCAAGGTTTAACGAGGAATCAGCGATTTCACTACTTCATATATATATATATATATATATAATGTTTCTGCTATAAAAAGAGGATGTATGCCCTCCAAGAAATTTTACCACGCGGGTTTTGAAGGTTCGTAGCAAAACCGTCTTCTTTTCTGTGCTTGTATAGATAACCTCAAAAAATACTGCTATCTTTTTTATGGTGGGTAGTCGGCAGTAATTCAAAATATAAGGAAAATTGAAACACTAACACCAAAAATATGTTGAAAATTAGTAACCAAATCCAGAAGATATGTTGTCGTCCACATTTAAAAGAATTATTTTACAAACAAATGCAAATAACTGATGAATCTATCTGCAAACACGGAACGAATTATATACAACGACGAACCAAAAAGAATGATTCAAAAATTTCATCTTTATTCGTACCAATATCTGTGAAGCCTAACCCAGACGATATAAACGTAGGAGCTGAATTAACGGGTTCATTTAACAAGGCCGAATTATTGAAATTACTCAATAAATTCTATCAAAAGCAAGAAGTTAAACTATTACTTACGGAGAATGGACTAGACAGTAAATATCCCACTGTAGCCTTTTACATCTTAATACTATGAATATTTTCAGATTACCTACAACATCAATGTTATGTCAGTTTCCGAAGATACTGTTTGGAAGCAGATACTTTACCAGTTGACATGCATGTGGTTGTAAGCGATATTTTGCAAGGAGCCGGAAATGTAACAGATATATTTCCATATTTTATGAGGCATGCTAAACAAATGTTTCCCCATTTAGAATGTATGGATGACCTGAAAAAAATTTCCGATTTGAGGACTCCTGCAAATTGGTATCCTGAAGCCAGAGCTGTAAATAGAAAAATTATATTCCATGCAGGTCCTACAAATTCAGGAAAAACATTTCATGCATTAGAAAGGTTTTTCTCTGCCAAATCTGGTGTATATTGTGGTCCCCTCAAATTATTAGCTGTGGAAGTCTTCAATAAAGCCAATGATCGTGTGAGTAAAGGTTTTGCTGAATGTGTATTAGCTTAGATCAGAGGTGGTTGTTTGGCCTAGGAAACACCTTTAAGCACTTGTACCATTAAAATCTTTTGTGTTACCATGCTACCATCAGTTTTCCATATTATCTGATATTATACTGAAACTCCTATGCATAATGTGATAAAATAATATCAATAACTTGTGACAAATTTGGAATGTAGTTAAGTATTTATCAAGAACTTGGCCATGATTGATATTATTTTTTAGAATACTTTTCATTGCTTTATTGTTAGATACAATATTTGCAATTTTGTGACACCCTTCATCTTTCAATTATAATTACTCAAAACTACAGAAAATAGGTATAAAGTCTTTTAGATAAAGTCTACTTGTAATCCATTGGAAAATCCATGTAAAAATATACATAGTGTTTCATTCGAAATAAGGAAGTACATATGTTATATGTTTGCAATCCTAATAAGAAATGCAAAGTCTTCCAAAAAATTCCTTAATATAAAATGGTTTAATAGTAAACTGAAAGAATACAGAAGTACATCTTAAATTACTTGAGACAGTATGTAAAAACTAACGGTAATTAATCAGTAGTGAAAAAATTTAGAGCTGAGTATAGGTACTGCACTACACAAAAAATAATTTCCAATGAATATGCAATAAAATGAGCAAAAACCCCGATATGCATGCGGAAAATTATAAATATCACTGGAGGAAACAGGGGACATTCCAATAAAACCAATATACAGCCAGAAACACTTAACCAGTTCAATGTCCTAAAACCTAACAAATGGGCCACAGTCTCCACAGACATGGACCCGGTGGATGACACTACCTCTCCAAGTTAGCAACTGAAGAATTCATTATCAATCGTATCAGTTATTTTGTGGTCGGGGATATAATAGGAAAATTAAACAATGCCAAAAGCTCTGATATATAGAGTTTGACAGTGAAAATGATAAAAACTGCAAAAAACATTCCACTTGTAAAATTAATCGACAAGTCTATTGGTTGATCATTGTACCCTGCAGTTCTGAAGAGATCTCTAATAACACCAATAAATAAGAAAGGCGTTGTAAACGATGTAAACAACTTCAGAACTATCTCATTTTAGTGTTGATTTCAAAAATCTATGAAGTAGTCATAACTCAAGTGACCACTGCCTGAGCAGCACAACATGATCAATGAGAGCAAGTTTGGTTTCTCTATATATTTATGTATGTTATATTTAAAATTTTAAAATAATATGGATATTCAAATACACATATCGACAAAAAGAATTAGTTGGGAAGGCAATCGGAGCAAAGCAAAGAATATTCCTTTTGCTTTAACTCAAGCTTTTAAAAGATTTTTCGCCTTAGTGAGGGAGGACTTATTTCGTGGCCAGTGAAAAGTCCGGAAAGTTTAAGAGAAATTGTATATGAAAGAGAAATAAATACATGTGCACAATTTATGGAGAAAAGAGACGAAGCAGCGAGATGTTCGAGAGTAAATTTCAGTCGGAAAGTAACAAGCTTGTACAAGGAATGGTGGAGGTTATTTCGATCATAATTTATGAATACATTTTCTAATGAAATTTCGAGTTTAGTTGCAATACAAAAATATTCAATTCGTTATTTTTCTTTCTTTGCTTCAAATATCCCCTTTCAAATCATACTTATTCTTTTTCAACATCTAATATAGCATAGTTTTGCTTTTTTCATACATATATCCTTTTCTGATAAAAATAATCCAAGATTATAATCAAATTTGGTCAACATAGAAAAAATTGAGGAAAAATGGACTAAGGTGAGAAATCTTTTAAAAATCACAAGAATTCAAATATCTCGGAAATTGTTTATTTTCAGTCATCAATGAATACGGCTCAAACAACAGCAAATGAGTCATACTAACAACTCCTCTAAGGTTCACATCTAATATGGAATAGCCCTGTATAAATGATTTGTTTGTATTATTGTAGCTGCTCCAGAAAAAGGGAAAAATATGTTCTTGAAACCTTGAGCTAAAGGAAAAATAAGGAAGGTTGACTTGACTACTTTCCCAACCACTTAATTCCTTTTGTAATTTTACCAACCAGTCAACTACTCCTCATTCTAGTTGTACATATGTTTCATAGTATTTTTTATGTTTCACTAATAAATATTTATTTGCTATTCAGGGAACTCCTTGTGATCTAATAACAGGCGAAGAAAGAAATTATGCTGATCCTTCCGGAACACCATCTTCACATGTATCATGCACAGTGGAAATGACATCAGTAAATACTCCTTGTAAGTAAGTAATTTAATTCCAAATCAACATAGAAATAAATTGTGCCACAAGTAGGGAATCCAATCCCGCAAATGCTGGATCCCGCAATTGCGGGATCCCTCTGAAATTCTGCGGGATTTTCCGTGCGGGAGCTGAGGGAATCAATGTTTAAATTCCGTATTCAACAATGAAAGTGCAAACGTCCCAGAAAGAGAAAAAGTATTTGTTCTTCCGCTGTGATCACTATGAATACGGCGTGATACGAATCAATACAATCATAAGTGTCTGTAAGAATAAATGTCAGTCGCTGTGGTCACTATAAATATGGCATTATATGGTTCAATACAAACATAAGTGTATGTGAGAATAACTGTCATTTGCTATTGCGAAATTATTTAAGAGGTACAAAATTCATAAAAGTATGTAGAGGTCAACGGAAAAATGTAATATTATGCACCTTGGCGATAAACTATCTATTGTCTCGCCTGCTTGCTATCCTCGGTTCTGCCTCGGATAGCAATTTGCAGGCCCGTCAATAATAGACAGTTTTTGGTCCTTGGTAAATAACTAACTATTATGCTACTACTAAAGTATGTATTTAATTGCATAAGACCTATTTATAAGCATGTTTAATAGGTTGAATACAAAGAGAATATATAGTGTTAACAATCCCGCATTTTTGCGGATCCGCGGGATTGAATACTTTTATCCCGTGCATTTGCGGGATTAAGGTTTTGGTGCGGGATTGGATTCCTTAGCCACAATACATGATGCTGGGTCCTCTAATGTACCTACTTGTACTATGTGGAAAATCTATTGAACATCTAGCGCATCCATCAGTAGCTTAATCAAAATAAATTGGTAGTAACCTCGAAAAAAACTATTTACATGTGATATAGTGGGACAAAGAAAATTGAAAAAAACTTTCAAACTGAAATAAATGATCATTAAAGGATACTGTGGGAGGTACACTCATTTTTAAATACTGTCAATGTGACAATTCTTGAATTTCACAAAATAACTTTCAACAAAATGATTCTAACGATTTTCATAAAGCGTCTGACGAAGGAGTCTGATATAGACTCCGAAACGTTACGATATAGTTGTTTCTTCGTTGATGTTGTTCGTTGTTGTTTGTTAGGCAACATTAGTCACAAAATAATTGATTTTTATCTTATAGATATTTTTCAGAGTTTGGGAGAGAAAACCCAGAAAAAAACCTTTCAATAATGAAATAAATGAAAAAAGTTCGTAAGGTTCCTCAATATCAGTACCTTGATTGGTGACAATTTGACGTGAAACCTACATGTTCAAAAAATTATTAATAAGTTAATTGGTTATATAAACTCAGTTAAACACTTTGCTTTATATACAAGGTGTCCCACTAGTGCCGCAGCGGACGATATAAGCGTAACGGTCAAAGTTTGGCAAATTTTTTTGATGTAAACTTGAATTACTCCAAGAATAGCACAACCTAACAATATTTTCGGATATATCAGGTGCCCCACAAAAGAGGAACAGAGGATGACTTTGATTTTGCATATGGGACACACTATATTCAGTAGTGTTTTTCAATTCTCTGGAACTTCCTGCATGCTCATGTATACTTTTCACATATTTTTGTTCAACAGTTTTCGAAATATTTGTCATTTTGACAAAAAAATGTTATTGTGGAGGCTATGTTATCTAATTATATTTCACGAACCCTCGCACATACCAATAATAGCTTTATATAAATTGAAAGACAAGACTTCAAAGTATCATAGCCAGCTATAATAAAGCATCTCCAGCATATGAAGTTTCCACAAAAAGACTATCAACATGATGAATTCCAAATCGATTTATCTTCATTTTTTCAAATGCAAGGCATATAATTTTTTTTCATCGTTGTAATCACTATTCACTTTACTTCACTTTTTGTGATTACAATGATGAAAAAAAATTATATGCCTTGTATTTGAAAAAATGAAGATAAATCGATTTGGAATTCGTCATGTTGATAGTCTTTTTGTGAACACTTTATATGCTGGAGATGCTTTATTAAAGATGGCTATGATACTTTGAAGTCTTGTCTTTCAATTCATATAAAGCTGTAATTGGTATGTGCAAGGGTTCGTGAAATATAATTAGATAACATAGCCTCCACAAGTATAATTTTTTTGTTAAAATGACAAATATTTCGAACACTGTTGAACAAAATATGTGAAAAGTATACCAGAGCATGCAGGAAGTTCCAGAGAATTGCTAAACACTACTGAATATAGTGTGTCCCATTTGAAAAATCAAAGTCACGCTCTATTCCTCTTTTGTGGGACACCCGATATATTCGAAAATATTTATAGCTTATGCTATACTTGGAGTAATTCAAGTTAGAATCAAAAAATTTTGCCAAACTTTGACCGTTACGCCCAAATCGTCCGCTGCGGCACGAGTGGGACCCTGTATAGACTATAAATTCAAAATAATACTTTACAATGAACACATTAATTCCTTTTTCACATATGTATCTTATTCAAGTATGGTCGAACACAATATAATCTAAGTAAATTACAAAAACTGCTAAATAAGAACATGAAAAATATTTTTTATATTACCATTTGAAATTAGCTTAGAATCTTGATATAAAAAAATGGGTTCAAGCCCTGTGGACAGGAGCTTTCTGGCTCTCTAGTTCAAACAGACAAATTATATCTGGTATTGGTTTCTCAGAGTTGGGAATTATATCAATGTATTCATATGATATCACTGCATCATAAAGGAAATTCAATTCAAATAATAGTTTATTAGATAAGTAATTATAAATTACCTTGTAATCGATCAAAATTTCCTGATCTACGTTCACCAAACTACAGAATTATGCTTTCAATATTTACGTAATATTTTCAAACATTTTCGGGTGAGGTCCCCGTTGCATCGCTAAAATACGAGTATTTCAACCCCAATATTTTTGAAGTTACAATATTCCCTTCTGTCAAGTTGACATTATGAGAATTCATACATAGAATAATAATTATATCAATCTGTGAAATACGATTTACATTGAAATTTTAAAAAATCATATCTCCGAAAGTATTAGCTTGTTAGAGTTGAAAATGATATGAATGGATTCTTATGATAAAACTGCTCTTTAAAAAAAATTTGATTTGGAATTTGTTTCGTAAAAAAAAATTTTTTTTTTTGTTACTCCGAAACCATCTGTCCGATTTTGCCCAATAACGAACTTAGCCGAGATATTCATCCCCCAAACCTACTCTGAAATTTTTTTTTAACAATGTTAAGTTGATTTGTAGTTTTATTTTTGTAAATAAAAATAAATAATATTTTCTATAACGATTTGTTATTTTTTCAGATGAGGTTGCTGTCATTGATGAAATTCAAATGATCAAAGATCCGGGGAGAGGTTGGGCATGGACCAGAGCTTTGTTAGGTATAATTGCCGAAGAAATTCATATTTGTGGAGAGGCTGGAACTGCAGATTTATTGAGGCAAATGTGTTTGACAACTGGTGAAGATATTGAAATACGCAATTATAAACGATTAACAAAATTAGAAATTGAGGACCAAGCCCTAGGTAAGTGGTTCAATATTCTGATTTGATTTGTCTGTGGACTAATAATAATAATAATAATATTTATTTTACGAAATTTACAATACTTTCGTCAAACTATGCTAAAGATAAACAAGCAGAAAAAATAAAAACAACGCAAAGTCTAGGTCTGTACGTGAGCTGAACAATCTCTAAGTTGTAAACTCATCAGAAAAGAAAAACAAACAAATCAACTGTTCTGTCTTAAATCTTAATTCTTTTTGTTAACCTTGATATGTGTACTGGTTATAAGCACTGCATGAGTAACTATAGTCTTGTCCACTACAAATTTTGTCATCTGACATATGTATCCAGTAAAGTTTAATCTCCGAAGATGGGAACATCGTACCCGAAACATATGTCAGATGACAACATTGTTAGTGGAAAAGAATGTAGTTTCTTTTGCAGTGGTTCAAGTTATTGATTAATTTTTCTAAGATACAGTGCCTGGGTAAAACTATATAAATTTGTGTCACCATACAGAACCAATAATAGCCATGAACTTGATACTACTCAGCATAAAATAAACCTAGTCCTTACATCCACAATACATCAATCAACTTAACAGGTTGAGCATATTAAATACTTGGGATTTTTCGAAACAGAAAATATGAAAAAATTGTTGCATTCAGAAGAGTAAGGGCTCCACTGGTATATGTAGAAAATCTAGCGGTTCCGCTCATATCCAGTCAATGCTGAGTGTGTGATGCGGGGAAATACTAAAAAACAAAGTCTAAATTAAATCTAGGTGCTTCATAATAGATCAATTGGATTTCGAGTATGACACTCCAAGTTTTCAATCTAGATTATAAATAGAATCACAGATGATCATATTAGATGAATTGTATTCTTTCAACCAGTATACATTTCATAATAATTGATAAATAGAATAAGAAATGAACTTCTTAAAAATGTTTCACTGTTTGAGAAAGGTTGGAAGATTGCATCAACACAATCCGAAACACATGGATAATTTTCACCCCAGAATAATAAGCACTGAACTGAGTAGAAGAGGGCCTTGTTACAAAGGTGTAAAGGAATATGACAGCTCAACCCTTCTTTAAATTTAATTAATTGATTTGCAGATTATATTAAATATACAAATAATTTCCAAAATGAAGAGCAAAATTCCAAAAATTCACTCATAACAACCTACCAGAACTACTTCAAAGAAATTAATTATTTCATCCAAGAGAAGAATCAATGTAAATGGCACTAGAATTGAAGAAAAGAGTCTATATCTATAAGGATAAGAATCACATTCTCTGATATTATTATTAAATTTATAAAAACTACGTGTAGCAGTGTTCTCCTGACCTTGCAAAGTAGGTGAAACATATTCTAAATCCTACCGCACGCCATTAAAAATAATGTAGATGGCTGGATAAATGAAATGTAGCTAAATACATTTTAAGGGATCGATAATATTTATTTGAGCATGCTTTAATCAATGAACACTTGTTTTTTGTTTTTACACCACCTTAAATCGTTTAATCACTTACAGTAAACTGGCACCAAGATTAATAAATCTGTTTTGTTTGCTTGTCAGTGGCAGTGGCATTCATTAATATGGATATTGATTATATTTGAGAAATAACTGTATTTTTAATAAATGTTTTATTATTGCACAGGAGAAGACGTTGACAAGTGTGTAGGAAGCATTTGTTTTGGTTGTTATTTTAACTATGTCAAGAACCATCTGAATTAACTTACTTACTAAGTTGTTAAAAAAGTATGTTCCAAATGAATTTCTTCCCTTTTAAATCATTCTAAACTAACATTAAAATTGAGAATTCTTCACATGCCTAAAAGACTTACCTGTAAGATACAAATCACATTCATTTAAACAGATCTTAGAGGTTAATAGAGGCAGATGAACGCTCATTAAAAAATTCATCATGTTAAGGTCTCTCATATGGTATATCTCATTTAATTTCTACAGTAGGTATTGAGAATGCATTCAACAACAGTTGTTGCCAGTTTATGGCCAGTTGAATATCACTTGTTGTGCATATAGACCAGGGTAGAAGCCTTTAAAAATGATAAAAAGTGAACAAAAATCATAGTAGGTTGAAACCCATTGGAAAAGGAAGAGAATAATATAACAAAAATTATAGGAAAAATAATTTACGGGTGATCTGAGGTCGGGAAGGGGAAGAGGGCGAGTTTTTAAGGGTAAAAAACGGTTTATCTCGATTTCCGGCAAAACTACAAGTCCTATGGGGAAAAGTTGAATGGCAAAGTTGTAGGTAATAAAAAGATCTACAACTTTTGTTGTCAAACTTTTTTCATATAACCTCAAAATTTATGTGAAAAATTCAAATAACCTCGTTTTTGGTTTTTAATTTTTATTTTTTACAAAAAAAAAATATTTTTTCACCAAATTTGGTAAAAACTTACTTTTTCATGTCCCAAATACACTGTAATTTTTTGGATTTGAAATATTTTTGTTTTCACCTTAATTTGACTTAATATCGAAAAAGAACCCAAATTTTAAATCAAAAATTCTCACGTCAAAATATCTGCTTTTTTAAAAAAGTACGTGGGTTTTTTGTTCATTGGAGTCTCTACTTTCTGATGGTGTAAAAAAATTTACATTACTATGGTAAATTTTCTCGGAAAATGCTAAGTTAATAAAGTTAATATTTAATAAGATATCCACAATATTTGGAGAAAGTTGTACAATCTTCTCTAAATTATATGTGTAGATGCCTATTTGTTGGTCTTTTGAGATAACTTGTATACCTGAGTGACCTACGGATAATTTTAGACCATCAAAGTTATTTCATAGAGAAGTGAGGAAGGGGCTATGAGGGTCTGCGCCTTGTTGCCTGTTACTTCGTAGCATTTTCTGGGAGAATTTACCATAGTAATGTATATTTTTTTTAGACCATCAGAAAGTAGAGGTTTTAACGAATAGAAAGACCACCTACTTTTTTAAAAAAGCAGATATTTTGACGTGAGAATTTTTAATTGAAAATTAGGATGCTTTTTCGATATTAAGTCAAATTAAGGTGAAAACAAAAATATTTCAAATCCAAAAAATTACAGTGTATTTGGGACATGAAAAGGTAAGTTTTTACCAAATTGGTGAAAAAATATTTTTTTTTGTAAAAGATAAAAATTAAAAACCAAAAACGTGGTTATTTGAATTTTTCACATAAATTTTGAGGTTATGTGAAAAAAGTGTGAGAACAAAAGTTGTAGATCTTTTTATTACCTACAACTTTGCCATTCAACTTTTCCCCATAGGACTTGTAGTTTTGCCGGAAATCGAGATAAACCGTTTTTTACCCTTAAAAACTCGCCCTCTTCCCCTTCCCGACCTCAGATCGCCCGTAAATTATTTTTCCTATAATTTTTGTTATATTCTCTTCCTTTTACAATGGGTTTCATTCTACTATAATTTTATTCGGTTTCAAAAATTATCGACCCTGGTCTAATAATAGACACAGACTAGTTGGTTTACTTTAATGTAACCTGGTCCTTGATTCATCATATTGCTAATTATGTGCTCGTAGTTCAAAAGTGATGAAATGAAATTTCATCAATAAGTAGAAATATCCAGAATATAAGCATAGGTGCAGTTCACTCAAAACCGAAACTAAAAAGGTTTGAGTGTAATCAAAGATCATGCTTGCCAGAAATTATTTCTCTCTTATCTATAGAAATTGAATTATTATAATTGAGGATTATGAAGAATCTAGACTGAATTTTTGTCTGTAGGTTCATTGGATAATGTCCAACCAGGAGACTGTATAGTTTGTTTCAGTAAAAACGATATCTATACAGTTTCAAGAGGTATCGAGGCTGCCGGTAAAGAAGTTGCTGTTATATATGGGGGCCTTCCACCTAATACCAAACTTGCTCAAGCTGCCAAGTTCAACGATCCTGAAAACGCATGTAAAATTTTGGTTGCTACTGATGCAATTGGTATGGGGCTAAATTTGTATGTACAAATCTATTTATTATATTCAAGTATATAAAGAAGAATAGTATATTCAAATGGAAAAGTATAACGGGCTGAAGGCACAAATTGGTTGCTCGCTCCTGTTGTGGTGCCACCTGTTTTCAGTTATCTTTTCACCTTTTTTGGTTTCTTGGTTTCCCTGTCCTGAAGAAGCCAACTAGCAGAAGCACGTGTCGGCAGGTACCATCAGAATGTTTTCTCTGCTCCTTTTGCGGAATCGCCCGTTATACTTTTCCATTCAAGTATATCTTTAAGTCTCGGTTGGTCAGAGCTTTACCTTCATTTATTTGCATGTAATGAAATATTATTGCAATTTTTAATTTTGATTGGACATTATAATAATCAATATATTATATCAATTTATTATAAAATAATTAGTAATGACGTGAGAACAGGGGGTATGATACTATCATTTTGTTCAAAGGCTCTCCTAGTTCGCTTGTTTCAATATCTTGCCTTCAGTCTAAATATACCCAATTACTCGGAAGAATTGATTTCTTCAACTGATTTTTTGGCAATGTGGTAGTCTTAATTCAAGAATCAAACGATAACATTTGTAAGGAATTTTATCAATATTCAATCCGAAATTATAAGAAAAATGTGTTTCTCGACCCGGTAGCTGAATACACGGGTCTAGGCATTGACAAAATGAGGTAGTCGATGTCTGTTTGTGGTACCTCGTTCCAAGGGAAATTCTGTGTTAGCTCTCGATCAACTTCCTGAGTTTAATGAGCGGGAGAGAAAGTCTGTCACTATACCCCTTAATACTATTTCGATGTACCTTTCGCTTGTAAAATTTCCATCTGAAATATCTGAAGAACGGCTGCAGGGAATGCTGATGAACATTCATCTAAAATTAGCTGCTG
This sequence comes from Halyzia sedecimguttata, assembly GCA_937662695.2. NCBI lineage: Eukaryota > Metazoa > Arthropoda > Insecta > Coleoptera > Coccinellidae > Halyzia > Halyzia sedecimguttata. Next base: position 11,764,808 of record OW569414.2, on the reverse strand, counting down.
AATCCAAAAAAACAATAAAAAATATGTAGTCGTATTTTAAACAAGATAGTCCGCCGTATTCACAAAGCATTCAATCTCCGTTGAGACCTAACTGAGGTCCTCAGTTAAGGATAAATAAGAATCGCAACCTCAGTTTAAGTGAAAATTAACGTGAAACAGGCCTGTTTCAGCACAGTTACATACGTTAACAGAGGTTGCGATTCTTATTTATCCTTAACTGAGGACCTCAGTTAAGACTTAACGGAGATTGAATGCTTTGTGAATACGGCGGAGTATGTGTCAGCTTCCGGTATTTCTAGAAGTGGCACCATATTAAAAATATTTTCATTAGAAAGACCATACCGAAATTTGTCTAACACCAGGATTTCAGAACCATACGATTTGCCAATCTTTATATTCGTCTAATGTCCGGTTTCAAACAATCACCCTGTATAATGCGTTCTTGATAACAATGCAAAAACAAATGAAAATTAATAATAGTTTGCATTAATGTGAAAACTGATACTCAGATAAAAGAATCTTCTTGATATGTGGTTTCTTTCAGGAGTATCCGAAGAGTTATATTTTATTCGTTGATAAAACCAACAATGAATGACAAAGGGGAAAAAGAAATGGACACATTATCAGTATCATCAGCTCTTCAAATCGGTGGTCGAGCCGGACGGTAAGTCGATCTATCCCATCAGTGTTGTGTCATCAAATAAATTCAATAATAAAATTATTTGATGATGACGAATAGTAGTGTATAGCTACATTGAAATGATGAAAAAAAATATTCCCCTACTTTCAGATATGGCACCCAATGGGAAGAGGGCAGTGTAACAACATATAAGACTGAAGATCTGAAAACTTTGAAAACCTTATTAACATCTCTACCAGAACCAATTGTACAGGCTGGTTTACATCCAACTGCGGATCAAATAGAATTATATGCGTACCACCTTCCAAATTCTACATTGAGTAACCTTATGGTGAGGAAATTTACTGTGTAATAAATTACAAACATACTTGTCAGAGGAGTTAGGTTAGGTCATAATGATTTCCAAACATTCTTGTCGGAAGAGTTAGGAACGTTACAGCATTTATTTACATACCAGAATGGTTTTGATACATAAATTGAAATTATTGTTCAAAATTTTTAGGTTATGTACCACATATTGAATTAATTCTTCATTTGATTCCATATTTATTGTTCCTATAAAATTTATTTTACTGGGTTGTCCGAAGGAAGGAGGGTTATTTTTTTCAAGTGTATGTCTATTACTATAGTCCACTCAACGGCCTGAACGGATTGTTGATGGATTTCAACATTTGAGATGTCGTTGTGGATTCTTTATGATTTGAGGAGTAACGTAAGCTATGAAATTCGGTGGAAGCATTCACCAATCAAAGAGGAGGGAGGGAGGGGAATAGAATATTTTTATTTCGTTATTGTAACATCATGGATATCAAATGAAAGGTAATAAATAGAATTGGGCAAGGAATACGAAATAGTGAGTTCAATGTAAGGTAGGACCTTCCATTTTCCAGAGCTTTTTTGCGGAATTACCGGGTAAAATGAATGAAATAAGATAATAAAAAAAAAAGGAAATAAACTAAAATAATAAAAAATTACAAAAACCCGACTGTTACAAAGTTTATTCACTAAAAGGGTCGAAATAAGCTCTAAACATTAATTACACAAGTTTCGGAATTTTGCAGGGGGGACAAACGTACCACCGCCAAACTGTGTATTGGTCTCTAAAATATTTTGATTTTGACAATTATATACCGTAATTTTTTTTTGTCCCCGCTGGCAAAATTCTGAAACGTTTTAATTAATGTTTAGAGCTCGATTTTAGGCTTTGAAAGAATTATCTAAACCATGCAGTGAATGTTTATGAATTGTGTACAGCTTCCAAAATGTTTAAAGCAGGTGCTGTCTTGCTTAAAACGGAAGTATATATGAACATGTCGATACAAGAATATTTCTTTGAGAAGGAATTTTCTGTCCCACTACATTTCTTAACATATTAAAAATACCCATTTATATACATTTTAGGATATATTCGTCAGTTTATCAACAGTAGATGATTCCTTATACTTCATGTGTAATGTGGATGACTTCAAGTTTTTAGCAGATATGATTCAGCATGTTCCATTGCCGTTAAGGGCTAGATACGTTTTCTGCTGTGCACCGATCAACAAAAAGATGCCTTTTGTGTGTACTATGTTTCTAAAGGTGAGTTGTGTCAAATCCGATATTTTTTTTCATTTAATTTTACGTAAAGGTCTTTGCCATCGTACTCAAATATTCCGATATCATAATGCATTTCATAACAACATATTGGATTTTAAACCCAAATTATTCAGTAGGTCTTTGAATCTGAAGATAAAAAAAAATCGTTCATGACAGTATACAATGAAATTACCTAAGGAATATTTTTCATTGCAAATTTTAGGAGAATAGAAATATCCACTTGTTGAGCAGTTTAGTATGAAAAGAAAACGTCCTATGTTGCGTTCTTCGATTTGTAGTAAGCGTTACTAAAATGATCCGCTTTATTTTCAGTTTGCAAGACAGTATAGTAGAAATGAAAAAATTACATTTGACTGGCTGTGCAGAAATATAGGATGGCCATTACAGACTCCTAAAACCATCATGGATTTAGTTCACCTTGAGTCTGTATTCGATGTCCTTGACTTATACTTATGGTTAAGGTGCGTTATATCAGAAATTTGGTTAAAAATCAAATTGCTAGTATATTTATATTGACTTTTGGTTCCGTGCATCAACCCTAATGAATCGATCTATTGTCCATTTTCAGTTATCGTTTTATGGACCTGTTCATTGATGCCAATCTAATCAGGGATATGCAGAAAGAACTTGATGCTATTATTCAACAGGGGGTAGTACAGATTACAAGATTGCTGAAAAATTCTGAAAGTTTTATTAGTTCGGGAACTTCCTCTGCAGCTGCGGTTGAAGAAGATTTTTCTTTGAATAGACAAAAGCAAAGCTATTTGAGAGGTATGTGTTTTTTAACTTGTTCGAGTATTGCTTAGTTGTTTTTTTATCTGATATTCAAGGTGCCTTTCATTTCACGCTAATTTTTCTGAGAATAGCTAAATCTAATATTTGACTCGATCCTATGATAATTGTATTCCTTAGTTTTACACAATTTTTGTCACAATATAAGCTACATCAGAATAGTTCTTCCAAAAAAGGAGTCCTAATATCGGTAATTTTGTAACATTTCTACTCAAACCTACAGAGAACATCTTAATGGAAATCTGAATACAGTATAACCTCTCTAATTCGGACACATTTAAATCCGGACATCCAGCACTCCGGACGCCTGATTTCAAAACCCATAGTCCGGACGCATCTCTATAATCCGGGCGCATCTCTATAATCCGGGCGCACACAAGCCACCGCGTCTGAAATTTACGAGTTGAGACACGATTAATAAGATTGATGGGGTACGCTAGTGTACCAGCGCTCGTTTAGTTTGTTGTTAGTTGTGTATCGTGCAGTTCACAACGATTGCTGTCCAAAAATACCGAATGAAAGCAGACAACGTTCGAAGGTGCTGGTCGAAATGAAAAACTTAGCAGTGAAAAAATGAAGCTGACCAAAGTTCAAACAAAAATTTCATATTACTTCAAAGTTCAAAATAATTAAATAGATAAATTTAAATGTGCTCTCTTGTTTTGTGGAAATGTCACATACAATCAATCTGCAAGAAAAAGTTAACAAAATAACGTGGAAGGTGCATATGAGGCTAATCATAATTTAGTGATTCAAATAATCATCTTTTTGTGCGTTTCTATCCTTAAAAGTAACACAAACACATTTCTTCATATTCTTCATCAGCTTTATTCTAGTTTGGATCAATTTTATAGAAGAGAAACATCTTTCAGTTTCTGCGTATGTCAGTGGCATCGATATTAAAATAACTAAAGCTTTACATATTTCACAAAACGTTAAATCCAAACCATACAACACTATATTAAATTTAAAGTGCGAAAGCAACTGGTCACGTTCTCGTTTTCTTGTGTTATTAATCGAGTCTCCCGACCCATTATGACCACGTAGTGCAAGGTTTCATTTGCCACACAACTTCAGACTATCGATCATTTTTGACAGGACGTGCCGGTTTGTTGATACAATTTCGTTGTGCTTACGAATATTTTCGACATATGCACTACTTAAAGCAGAAGCGACATTAGTTGTGGCCAATAACTGGAAGCTTACAATCTTATTCATATGTTTGGCCGATTTTTCGTGCTTTTTTTTAAGTTTTCACCTAGAAGTTTCAAATCATGTACAGCTTCTTTTGTCCAGTTATCGTCCCCACCAAACAGTAAACAAACAAAACTAAAAAGGCATGTTTTTCTTCACATCCGCACAAACAAAGTCTTTTTGTAAACATTTGCGTCAAACTAAAGTTTAATTTTGTTAGATAACACACCCTCAGTGTCAGTCTTTAAATCCTCAACACAACTTTATAACACGAAACAATTGCCACCTACATTACCTATCTATTTAGCGTAACCATAAACAAGGTATACTACTACTGAGCGCATATAGCTATATTCCTCTCTGGGCTTCTACTAATACGTCCGAATCATGACTGAGAATCGCGTGAGACTAGCTGGTCTCTGAGTGAGGACGTTTGCCGTGCTTGGGCGATCGAGATTCAGCCCGGCATAGTGCAGACTATCATAGTATACCTTGTCTATGCGTTCGCTTACCGCCAATACAATTATTGTGAAATAAGATCGTCGCTAGGTAAAAATGTTTTAATTTTAATTGAATCCAGTTTGAAGTGCACGAATATGAAATATACAAATTAATTGTTTATGTATGTACGTCATTTTCCGACGCCCCGCAGCCCTCCCTCACCAGCCGCCCCTGCTCCCCATATTGCCTTCGATTTATTATCTGAATTAATGACTTGTGATGGGTACATATTTGATCTTAAATGTTTTAGTTTTTCGTTATATTCTTTTCTTGTTTCTCACTATTTGTTTTTATATCTAGGATCTATCGATGATCAGTGGAAGTCCCAATATTTTGAAATGTATTTTTTTTTCAGATGGAAAATCTCCACTAGGTGGAGGGCGCTTAACTGAGAGACTATTAGCTCAAGGAATTTTGACGCCGACCATGTTACAAGAATTGAAAAAAGAATGGAATACTTCAGCTAAAGTAACACCACAATCTGAAATTTCAATTGGAGAAACGGAAAAAATAGAAAATGATGAAGATGACCCAGAGGATGAGCCCAAAAAAACAAGAAGGAAGAAAAGAACAACAAAATGATAGCAAGTTAGGAATAAAATTCAAATTTAAATTTTTGTTTGATTTCATTCCATTATATCCATCATGAAATATTCTTTTTATCTTGTAATACACCGTAAAAAGGAAATTTTCCAAAGTTTAAAGTTAATTGAAATGGAAGTCTAGGAAAACCTTTGGAAACTCATTGGGTTTAACTGGCCAGGATAGTCACAGGTATAGCTAAGCAGCTGCTTTACTACTCCTTCGTTATTCTCATATGTTTTGTAAGGGTAGTTTGGTAGTCATTCAAATGTATGAATATCTGGGCTACAACTAATTAATAAATAGTTCATAAAGAATAACATCAGTAATACTTAAGTACCAATTGTATGTACAGTAGAGACTCGAATATCAGGACTTCAGTTATACAAATTCGCGATTATCTCGACCACGATCCAAGCATGTATATAAGTCTCAGATCAAATAAGATTCTGGGGCCCTTTTCACAAGTTCATCGCCCTTCTCATTTCCTTCAATACACTGAGTACGCTGATGTTCTCGCCGAGACTTTTTCCTCTCACTTCATTGAGGAGCCTGAGTGAGCTTTGCCTCCCTTGCTCACTTCTCGATGTCCGTACACCCTCGACAGTGGACCTCTATCTGCAAGCATCGTTGAGGAATACCTTTCTAAACTAAACATTTCTTCAGCTCCCGGTAACGAGCCTTCTTCCCTCCCGCTGTTCCACTGCACTTGAGGAACCCTTTATCGTCTATTCCAAAGATCTTTGCTTAGATCTTTTCTCTTTCTTCACAACACAGTTGGGCAACTGTGACACCTGTTTTTATGAATGGTGATAAAACTTCCTCTTCAAACTACCGCCTTATCAGTCTTGTGTCAGTGGTCTCCAAAGTCTTTGAAAGAATAATCACCGACCACATTCGTGAGTTTGCCGAATCTAATAATTTGATTCCCGATGAACAGCATGGTTTTCTTCCGGGTCGCTCAACAATGACCAACCTTCTCGTGGCGGTGAATTACTGGACTAAGTTTGTGGACGCTGGAGTTCCTGTTGATGTCATCTACTTAGATTTTGCGAAGCCTTTCGACCGAGTTCCTCACCGTCGTCTCATTCAGAGGCTGGAGTATATGGGAATTCGAGGTATTTTGCTGTCTTGGATTAGATCATTCCTCAGTGACAGAACCGTCAGGGTTGGCGGAGTTTTTTCTGCACACGAGAGGAAGGTAACTGGCGGAGTGCCCCAGGGTTCAGTTCTTGGCCCAGTACTTTTCTACTGTACACATCGGATCTCCCCCATTTGATCGGCTCAATGTGTCTTCTGTTCGCTGACGATGTTAAACTGTACAGTGTTCCATCTTTTATCTTCAACCAGCTGCAGGCGGACCTGGTAGCGATTGCTCAGTGGGTCGAGGAATGGTTGTTACCTCTCAACATCGAAAAATGTTGTGTGCTGCACATTGGTAGGGACAATCCAAAGCTTCCCTATTTGCCTGCTGGGCGCCTCTTACTTCAGTCCGGAGCCACCGGGATCTTGGTGTGGTCGTCAACGCAGATCTTGGACTGGTCTGAGCATATTATGGAGACTTGCAGTAGAGCCAAAAAATCGTCCCACCTCATTCAGCGGTCTTTTGGAGGCTATAGTATCCGGACTGCAAAATTGTTATACACAACATATTATGTAAGATCAATTCTGGAGTATGCGGGTCCAGTTTGGTGGGCCGCTCTAAGATCTGACTCGCAACTTCTTCAGTCTGTTCAAAGATGGTGCACAAGAATGCCATTTTCGTCCTTCTCTCGACCTGACTACCAGACAAGGTTGGGCTAAGCAGCTTCGAGGACCGGCGTACCAGAGGCGACATGATAGTAGCTTTCCGAGCAATGCATGGATTCTTCGGTATTGGCCTTGGACATTTATTCCTTCCAAATCGGAACAACCTTCGCGGACACGCTTACAAATTGGCCAAGTAACCATTTCGAACCTCCTGCCAAATATACTTTCTATCCAACAGAATTTTTGAAGTTTGGAATCGTCTTCCAGGTGCGGTGGTGAATGCAACATCCACCAATGGATTCAAGAACTCTTGCGACCGATGTGGTGTTATTTAGTTTCTATATTTCTTTTTGAATTCTAGCAGAATACTTTTAATTTTGGATATTTTTAGTGCATAGGTTTTACCTCCACTCTTATTGTAATTTAATAATAATACCACAGTCCTCTGGCACCCATAGAAGTCACCTTATTGCTTCTAGTCAGTTGCTTTATTGTATTCTGGCCAGGATAGTAGGGAACATTGGATGGGCGATCCAGGTCTCTCAGTGTGGCCTGGCTATCGCTTATTATACAGGGTGTCTTTGACCACTGCATTAATTTTAACCAAAGATTCCTCTCATCGAATGAAACACTTTTTTCATTCAACATTTTTCCAAATTCAGCTCAGGTAAAAAGATACAGGCTGTTGAAATTTTGAAAAAAAAATCAGTTTTTATTTTGTAGCTTTGACATCCTTTTTTCGAATAAAATGAATGTTGGCGTAAAGTTTCCTATAACTATGATACATATTTTCCAAATATTAGTTATTTTCTACTTCTACTGGTTTTCTAGATATGGATTCGTGGATTCATAAAACTAAACGAAATTAGCATAAAGAAAGCATATAAAGTTTTTCTAGAGTCATTTCAAGAATATTCCATCGTTTTAGAACATTATATTATTCTTCATCATTTCTCCTTAAACGCACCGTTTTCGAGATATTCTTCATTGAATGTTTTAAAATGGAAAACTCCAGAAATTTCACTACTTTTATGGATCCGTCCCTGAGCGTTGGAATCCCGAATCAAGCTGTAAACCACGTTACCATGCCTTATTCTCGTCCGCCAACAATGTCATAGATAATTTATATGCGGGAGTGTGTTAGCACATTGTGAAATCTTTAAACGCTTGTAACTTTTTACCTGAGCCGAATCTGGAAAAATGGTAAATGAAAAAAGTGTTTCATTTGATGAGAGGAATCTTTGGTTAAAATTAATGCAGTGGTCAAAGACTCACCCTGTATAGATGTGCGCACTCGTTGAGCCATAGCAGTACCTTCAACCGACTGTGTGCTCTGGAGCTGGACATGGAGCGCCTGGGACACACCTGGTCCCCAAAGTAGGAGGCACAATAGACCATAGGGCACGATGCGCACTTGTACGCCTAGTCCAAAAATAATAATAATTGAGGAGAGGATTGATCAAATTAATAAAGGCTACAAATATCCTCAACCGTCATTAATGAAATTAAATACTGAAAATTTGTCATTTCTGAAACATGTCAGGAATTCTCTGTATTAAAATGAAACACATAGGACTGATTAGTATTATTTACTGGTGATGACAATAATTTAAGGATTTAGCAATATGTACATTCAAAGCTGCTGCTGATAAAAACAATGCGAAAATGACTACCAGTAGCGATATTTTTTTATACAGTTGTTTCCCAGATCTACAACAATCACATGATTATCATTAGTTACAGCAACTCCACTTGGCCTCTTCAATTTACTATTTTGGGAATCGATACAACTGTTTAGACTTTCATCGATTATGGATGTCATTTGTAAGTAACTTTTTCCTTTGTGATCAGTTCTGCTGGCTAATACTCTGTTTTCGGAGTCCACAGATATACTTCCGTATCGACCTTTACCTGGAGACAAATGAAATCATTCAAATAAATTAATAACATTCTCATTAATAATTGAGCCGCTCAGAGGAAAAGCGGTATAACTCCATTTAAATGATTTTTTGGGAGATTAAGGTTTTATCTTTCAACGCTTTAAAAAATCAAGGTATTGCGTTGAGAGGTAAAACTTCAACAGGCTCTAACTCAGTCACAAAATAGTTGCGACTTAAACCATTCATTCAGAGAATGAAATACAATCTTTAGGTATATCAGTATAACTCAAAAATTTGAAATTTGTGAGTTATACCACTTTTCCTCTGATCGGTACAATTATTGACCTCGTAAGACAGGATGATACTAAATTCAAAAAAATGTCGTAGAAAGTAATATTATCCTTCGCTAGTACCAAATATTATCGTTCTGAAATTTTTTTTCTAACTAATTTTTATTTCTAATACAGTAATATAGTAATACAGTAATATAGTAATATAGTAGTAATGTTCTTCCATAACTAAGCATAAAGTAGTTTGAGTACTCAATAAATTATTCTTTATTTTATAAATTAATTCAGTTTGTTCTATTTGTTTTAATGTATATTCATTATTGAAGTAACAGAATACAGCTGAGCTGTTGGTGTGTAGAAGTCCAAGTTATAAATAAACTTAATAGATTTGTTCTTTACTCTTTTTTATCGATCAAATATTTTGGAGCATTTCCCCAGTAGGGAATTAAATACCTCAACTGAGATTCTATAAAGCTTTTCACTGCTCCTATTTTTGGAGAAATCTTTTTCATGTAAGGCCTCCAACACAACTTATTATCTAGTGTTAGACCCAAATACGTATATTCCATCACAGATTTGATTTTTGTATTATTTATAGCAAAATTTATATCTACGATTAATTTGAGCTGATTCTGAACACATATATTAGAAATTGTTCCACTTTTTCAGTTTTAAACTACAATAGAAATAGTTTTTTGAAGTTCTGTTTTTTTATCTTGAGATTTGCAAGGAATTAATAAGCACCAAGACAATTTATATAATTATAGATTAGGTTGTCATAATTCAATGCCGATATACCATGGCATTGATTCTGCTTCATCGCCAAAAGATTCATCAAGTTCATTAACCTACTGCTTATGAGATAATTAATGCTAAAAGATATAACATATTATAATCGCACATAAGGGTTCAAGAGAAAAATTGGAGGCCAGTGAGAATAGTGAATAAGAAAATTAATATGTCAAAGAAGAATAATGAAGGCAAAAAATTTGTTTAGAAAATCAAAGAATAAATTTACCTTTTCCTGTATCTGAAACCGTCTTAAGGAAATCACCTTTAGCTGAAAATACTTTGATATCTGAGTCTGCCACGACAATTTCTCCGTTTGGACCAATTGCTACTGAAGATATGGACTTAAAAAGGTCTTTACCTCCCACCTATAAACATAGATAATAATAAATAGATAAATATCAAAAAAGATCATGTAGTGGGACTTTTTTTAGATCTTACAAAGGCGTATGACTGTGTAAACCATAGGATTTTGTTAAAAAAACTGAAAAGATATGGTATTGATGGTGTTCTGCTCGCATGGTTGGAGTCATACCTTTCGGGGAGGTTTCAGCAGACGACTATTACAAAGGAAGGAATCTCATATAGATCAAATCGAGAACCTGTTGAAATAGGTATTCAACAGGGAAGCATAATGGGACCAATTTTGTTCATAATTTATATAAATGATGCTCCTATATCCGTTGCCAGTTTAAATTGTTTTTTTTGTGATTATGCAGATGATAAAAATATTTTAGTAACTGCGAAAGACCTTAATACCTTAATTGCAAAATTAAATGAAATTTATGAAGCTTTAGCAAACTGGATTTCAAATGAGGGACTTCTATTGAACCACAGAAAAACTGATTGTGTTTTTTTCAAAACTAAGAGGAGCAACGTTGACTATCCCGACAAGATAAGCCTGAATGAGGTAGAGGTTGGTGTGAGCACTGATGCGAGAATGTTGGGATTGATGGTTGATGAAACTTTCTCATGGGAGGTTCACATTGACAAACTAAACAAGAAATTGAATTCAGTATGCTACACTTTAAGGGTGATGTCGCAGTATCTGGGTGAAAGTGGCTTAAAGATGATTTATTCTTCATGTTTCGAATCACTTCTCAGGTATGGAGTTGTTTTTTATGGAAATGTCAGGGCGTCAGATGAAGTTTTCAGAACTCAGAAAAGGGCAATAAGAATTATAAATAAATTGAGCTATAGAGCAACTTGTAGGGGTTCCTTTAGAGGATGTGGTTTGTTGACATTTGCTGCACTGCATATTGAGGAATGTCTCATGTTTCTATTCAAGAATCGAGAATATTTTAGGGAAAATTTACCATCTCATTCTTACAATAGTAGATGCTGCGATTTTGTGTACCCTATCCATAGACTTTCAGTTACAGAGAGGGGTGCAAAGTATGTTTGCATGAAACTGTTCAATAAGCTTCCTCGAAGATTCAAACAAATGGACGCCAGATATGTTTTCAAAAGGGAATTACATAAATTGCTAATTCAGCTGGAGCCTTATACAGTGCTAGAGTACCTAAATGCCTCTTTGTAATTACCGTAGTGTAGTTTTTGTTTCCTTTTTGACTGTATTTCGTTTCTGATAGTGTATATGGTACATTTGTATATATTGGATTTTTCGAAATAAACGATATTATTATTATTATTATTATTATTATCAATATATCTTAGTATAGAACTAGTGGGCCCGCAGATCTACCTAGCCAGTAGATCTACATTTTTCCGGTAGATCCACATTTTTTCGGTAGATCTACATTTTTCCAGTAGATCTACATTTTTCCGGTAGATCTACATTTTTCCAGTAGATCTTCATTTTTCGGGTAGATCTACATTTTTCCGGTAGATCTGCATTTTTAATGGTAGATCAATATAATCGGTAGATCAATATAATCGGTAGATCAATCAAACCCATAGTTCAACGCCATCTAACGTGTCATGTCGAGGCGTTTTTGAGTTCCTAGAAATGAAATGTAGCGCCACCTACCATATCGTATCGTGAACCTTAGGCATTCCGAAACACGATCACAAAGTTTCATGAAAATCGGTATAGCCATTTTCGAGTTCCTGTGAACCGATCATAGCGCCACCTACGGAGGGTATATCGTGGATCTAAGACCTCCTCAGACACACAGAAAGTTTAATCGAAATCGCTCTGGTCGTTCTTGAGTTAATAAAAGCCGAACACGGCGCCATCTACCGGGTTCCTATTGTGACTCTGAGACCCACTCAAGTACGCACACAAAGTTTCATCGAAATCGGTGGAGCCGTTTTCGAGCTTCTATAGATCAATCGAGGCGCCCCCTACAGGATGCTATTGTGAATCAGAGACACGCCGATACAAAGTCACAAAGTTTCATCAAAATCGGTCCGGGCGTTTTCGTGTTCCTATACATCGATTGTAGCGCCACCTAAAGGGTCTAAAAAACACGAAAAAGTGTGATTCCCTCTCCGGGATTCGACCCCGCCTTCTCTCGGTCTGACATCGAGAGTTCGCTCGCCAGACGCATGCGCCACCGGCTCCAACGTAAATTTTGACCGATCTCCTGTATTCAAATAAATAGTCGATACTTACCGGGGATAGACATTCTTAATTTTCACTTTTCGAAATAAAATCGCCACATGGCGGTTTATTATAGGGTTTATCACCCTTATCTTCGCTTTTCGTCAACTTTCAGGCCCGAAAACGACCTAGAAGGGCCGTTAGTCCGTCTCTCATGTCAATTTTGACGTTTCTCGGAATGTCTTCTAGCAAGGAAGATTCCCGGAAGCGAAACTTCCAGAACTTGTATCAATTTAGTATATTTAGACTTATCGTAGGTAAAAGTTGAGCTGGTTCCTGACGCACCTATACTTCGTCTTCGTCTCGACGAAAAATTCGGAGCCAGAGCAGTCGTATTTTCCTTATGCCTTATGCGAAATAAAGTCGGTCTCGCTTTTTCGCCGGGCGAAGGATAAAAAATACATTTTCGTTCGTTACGGAAAAACCGCGATAGATATCGACTTAGGGTTTTCGGATTTACCCTTTCCCCCTTCATAAGATTCGATATCCACCCCCTTCGAACCTCGATCCGTCCTCTAGATTTTTAAAACAATTACCAAAATTCCCGATTTACTTAGGAAAAATCGCAAAAATTTCGTCGATTTCTCGAATTTTTTTAAAGCATAAGGACCCCTCCGAAAAATATTCTCGATAGCCTATGTTGTGTAGAAATCTTTCCCCTTTCCCCTCCCGTCGTAATATAGCGGTTATATAAGAGGGTTTAGCCAGCCAGATACCGCCCGTGCTTACACATCTTTCCCTAAGTAATCGTTTGACATGACCCAATTTCAATTAGTATATATGGAATAGACCAAGTATTATAATTATTAACATACCTGAAACAAAAACTTTCCTTCTTCATCAAACACAAATATGCAACTTGTACCATTATCAGCAACTAAAATGTGTCCATATGTCTTGTCTACTGCGATATCAATAGGTTCTAAGAAACTGCCATATGTAAATGTTCGAACTGTATTTCCATCGACGGTCATTTCTGTGATGTATTTTGTCCTCCAGTTGATAACCACGAGTCCATCATTTGAGAGGGACATGCCTTCAAAAGAAATGTGTGAATCACATAACTGTGATGCAATAAGGTCTTCATAAGTGACAACTGTTCAGCTTTGAATATTTCAAACATTCAGAGCCGAACATTTAATGAATATTAAGTAAAAGCGAAGAATCATTCTATTGAAGTGCAGTAAAACTTTGTACCTGCAAAGGAATATTGTGAAATAATTGTGAACGATAAAGTCAGGAGCTTTTGCGCACATGCTCTTTTGTCTAACACGCCTCAGTCACCCTCACGAAATACTGCATTAACCTTCAAGCGCATACTAGATTTCAATTCGATGGGATCTGTATTTTTGATAATACATATTGGGAAAATATAATTCGGCTTGAAGGTTTGTGCAGAATCTCATTAAATTTTGACAAATAGTTTCTGAAATATAAAATTTTTGAAGAAATTTTTTTTTTCTGAAACGCTTCCGTTCTTGCTCTCGGCAAATCAATGAAATCCCCTGGGTGTAAATTTAGTTTGTGAATTCTATGCATAAGTATAAAAATTATACGATCCCAGTTCGACTCTGAAAACTTTTTGAAATTTTTACTGTTTATTAATAGCATTGAGAACTATATTTATTTTCATTCTGCTGAAAATTTTCATTTTTTTTCAAACAAATTAATGATTTTTGGTCGAATATCGAGCGAGAACTTCCAAATCTCCTATTATTCAACGGTTTTTTTCTGGGTTTTCTCTCCCAAACTCTGAAAAATATCTATAAAATAAAAATTAATTATTTTGTGATTTGCTTCTGCGTAAGAAACACAGGATATTTGTCAGAAGCAATCAATTGAACAATGTTGCCTAACAAACAACAACGAAACAACATCAACGAAGAAAAAACTATAGCGTAACGTTTCGGAGTCTATATCAGACCCCTTCTTCAGACGCTCAACGAAAATCGAGAGAATTATTTTGTTGATAGTTATTTGGTGAAATTCAAGAATTGTCACAACCAGAAAAAAACCGTTGAATAATGAGTATACCTCCCACAGTATCCTTTAATGATTACCAAATCCCCTAGTTTGTTAATCTTCTAAAAAAAAATGTGGAAAAGCCCTGTGTACAGGAGCTTTGGCACTCTTGTTTAAACTTTGACAAATCATATCCCCGAAAGTATTGGTTTCTCAGAGTTGGAAATGATATCAATGGATTCTTATGATAGAACTGCATCATAAAAGAAATTAAAATCAAAAAATCATAAAATTACGATTAATTATTGAAATTTTGAAAAATCATATCAATGGTTCTTATGATGAAACTGCATCATAAAAAAAAATTTGAACGGTGATTTATCTCCAAAACCTACTTTGCATATTTCAACTGTCCAGCTCATTCTGCTCGAGAGTTATCGTTTAACGGACGGCTGGACAGTATCGATTTTGACCATGAATTCTTGATCAGTGAGTCTAACCAAAACGTTTCAGTCCATTTTCAGCAGAAATTCGAAAATTACAGACATTTGGGCAAATTGATGAGCTCTGTTCCCAGGAAGAAAAGCGCAAAAAATAAGGAAAAAGTTTCGATTGAAGACTAGATTTATTATCATATACTTGCTGAATCCAACAAAGGTGGTGATATTTTCATAAATAATCAATATAATTGTTTGAAATTTTGTATAAGTCAAGTTTAAAGATAATTTAAGAACTCTATGTATTCAGTTTTATAAAATATACTTAATTATTTAAAAAAAATATATTAAAAATAATCTTTTTTTCACGCCTTTGACTGCTTTGACGGCAGAGAATATAATTTTCTGTTTCTGTCTGAAAAGACGAGTCACCACTGGTTTGAAGTGAATGACAATTTGACTATACAGGGTGAGTCTTTGACCACTGCATTAATTTTAACCAAAGATTCCTCTCATCAAATGAAACACTTTTTTCATTTAACATTTTTCCAAATTCAGCTCAGGTAAAAAGATACAGGCTGTTGAAATTTTGAAAAAAATCAGTTTTTATTTTGTAGCTTTGACATTCTTCTTCTTCTTCTTCTTTTTTCGAATAAAATTAATGTTGGCGTTAAGTTTCCTATAACTATGATACATAATTTCCAAATATTAGTTATTTTATACTTCTACTGGTTTTCTAGTTATGGACTCGTGCATTCATAAAACTAAACGAAATTAGCATAAAGAAAGCATATAAAGTTTTTCTTGAGTCATTTCAAGAATATTCCATCGTTTTAGAACATTACATTATTCTTCATCATTTCTCCTTAAACGCACCGTTTTCGAGATATTCTTTATTGAATGTTTTAAAATGGAAAACTCCAGAAATTTCACTACTTTTATGGATCCGTCCCTGAGCGTTGGAATCCCGAATCAAGCTGTAAACCACGTTACCATGCCATATTCTCGTCCGCCAATAATGTTATAGATAATTTATGTGCGGGAGTGTATTAGCACAATGTGAAATCTTTAAACGCTTGTAACTTTTTACCTGAGCCGAATCTGGAAAAATGGTAAATGAAAAAAGTGTTTCATTTGATGAGAGGAATCTTTGGTTAAAATTAATGCAGTGGTCAAAGACTCACCCTGTATAGTTGAAAGAATTTAAAGGAGATAATTTTCGCTTACCTGTACAACTTCTACCAAGGAGGCCTTCATTGGTTATATGCTTTATGAATGAAAAGTTTCTATCCAAAACTTTTATTCTAGAATTTCCGGTATCTAAAACATAGATAATATTTTCACTTTCATCCACTGCCACAGCTACTGGTTGATTGAATTCTTCTTTGCCACTTCCCTTTACCCCAAACATGGTAATAGGATTATTGTGCTCAGTTATTTCAAAAGAAATAGGATATTCCTTAATGGGACGATCAAATATCGTTATTTTGACATTGTAACTGCCAGCTTTCGTAACTCTGAAATTTATTCTGTAAGTACCATTATCACAGTCGATTACTTCTAAACTTGTTGGCTCATAGTCGTCAGGTGGGTCCGGGGACAATTTTGCTTCTACTGGATCTCCACCAAACTTTCTAGAATTCCCATGGTAGTCCATGGTTGTTAACACTATTTGAGATTCAATTCCTACAGTAAGATTTTCCGTTTCTATTTCTGCTGTAGACAAACTGGGAAATGTGGTACTTGTCCTTACACGCCCTAAGCTATTGAGTTGTTGCGAAATTGTTTTGATGGTGTCGTTATGTTTAAAATCACAGGTAAGAAATGCATTTTCTCTAGGATCATTTAATGTTATGGCAACGTCCAGTTTCTCTGACAAACTTTCAATTCGTTGGGTTATATTTCTAACTTCTACTTGGTATTGTAAATCTTGGCATTCTCCTTCTACCTACAAAAATAATATGAAATGAATAAATGAGTAAAAATTCCGTTAGTCAAAACATTACCTTATTCTTTTCAGACTCAATTAAAGTATGCTGTTCTTCTAATATTTTCCGTTTTTCTGTACAAATGGAATTGACATTTTCAATCATATCCTGCTTACGTTTATCGACTAGAGATTGGATTTGTTGAAATATAATACTTATTTGTTCCAAGTTTGCTTCTCGTGCTGAATCTAATCTTTGTAACTCACTCCTCACTTTTTCTTGTGCTTTATTTAACTGAAAAAAGAATCTTTCATTAAACAAATGCCGTTTACCTTCAGTGTCTGAAGAAGATAACTTCGTTAACTGTGTTCAATATAAACAAATGCAAATAAATAGTTTCTTGTTTCCCAGGTAAATTAGGTTAATTGGGCTTCTTTACCATTTGAAATTATGTCATTTTCTTGAAAGATATATTTCCAGCTACACTACTTTGATCAGGAGTTATAAAGTGCATAGCATATAGATATGAAATTTGGAACTATGTAATCAATGAGAGTTGATAGTTCGAAATGACATATACAATATACATCTCGGCTTTGTAGTTATATCGACTGGTAGCCACATGAAGGATGATTAATTCACCTTATCCCAATTGCTCCTCAAATCAAATCCTCCAGAATACAACTGGTGAAAACTATGTGCAACCACACCAATAGACGAAATAGTCAGTAGAGCCTCCAGCTCTTGCTGTCATATCTAGGTGGCATATTAGAGCAAGTGTGAACAAGTGGAGAATCATTTCTCCAATCCACTCAGTTGCATAGCTATTAATTTTGAGAGCATATTAACCAGGTAGATCACACAAACAAATAAATGTTCATCTTGGCACCACATATTAACTTGTTGCTGCCCTGAAAAATGTAGCAGGTTCCCCCCAGGCCCCAGAGTCAAATTCTGCTCTACTTTGATATAATAATTAACCAGGGGTACTCCAGCACTTCACAGATTCCAGATATTATGTGATCAAAATCTGCAACAGACCGAAGAGCTGACTGAATTAAACACCCAAAGAGATTAGACATGGCTTAACGAACAAGCATGATTTCACTGCACCTGGATTGGATGGTGTTCAGAACTACTGGTGGAAGAACTTTCCAGCTACCCACCAACACCTAGCTAGATTATTCAGTGAGATAGTAATTCACCATGAGCCAACTCCAATTCCCTCATGGTTGGTAGAGGGCAGAACTGTACTGGTACCGATATCAGGTAATCTAGGACAGCCAAACAACCAACGTCCAATCACGTGTCTCAACACGCTGTATACAACTCTCACAAGTGTTCACAGGATTCTGGAGTCCATTAGACCAGTGTGGAATCAAATCTACGAACAGAGAGGAGCGAGGCAAGGAGTGTAGGGGTGCAAGGACAACCTCACTATAGACAAGAGCATCTCTCAAGATGCGAGACACTACAAGCGCGACCTACATACATCATGGCTTGATAATACGGCCGCTAGAGATGCTCAAAGTCCACCCTAACATAGTCCATGCGATGAAAAACATCATGGCGTCATGGAAAACTAAGTTCGCCGTTCGCCAGGCGAGGCGTATTTCAAGGAGACTCGCTAAGCCCGTTATTGTTCTGCATAACACTTCTACCATTAACAACTGACTTGAGGACGAGCAGAATAGGGTACAAGGCCGGGCCACCAGGCAGAAGAGAACATCTGATCTGACATCTCCTCTACATGGACGACTTAAAACTGTACGTTTCTTCCAAGGCAGCATTACAACAACTACTGAATATCGTTGCCGAATACACCTCGGCAATAGGAATGTCATACGGTTTGGACAAATCTGCTGTTTTTCATGTAAACAGAGAAAGAACTGAAGAAACAGGAGAAGACATCGACCTAGAAGGAGGAATAAGTATTCGACACCTCAAAGAGGAAGAAACTTACAAATTCCTTGGGATGAAACAACGAGCTGCACTGGAAGCAACCTAAATCAAGGATGCCTTAACAGCTAGCTAGAAAAAGAAGATCCGAGCTGTCCGAGAAAAAAAAAAGTATCTGCAACGAACAGCTTGGCAGTCTCGATAATCATCTACTCATTCGGGATAGTTAACTGGACAGTGAATGAAATTCTCGAGCTAGACATAACCACTCGTAAATTGATGAACATGGATCGTAGCCTGCATCCTAACTGCTCGATTCAAAGAATATACCCTTCCACAAACGCAGAGAGACAGAGGTTTGCAAAGCTTGGAATACCAACACCATCAACAAACGTTGGAAATGGCAATAAGGATATTGAGAAGTGAAGACCCGCTTCTCAAAATGGTGGCCCTTTCATGAAATTAAGAACCAAGAAGCTTTCCTATTTAGGGCTGGACGTAGAGCCTTGGAGAAGCTCATCATAACTGGCATATCCATCGATCATGAGCTAGCAGGAACACCTATCACGCCAACAGACCAAAGAAGAGTAGGCAGAGAGATAAGCTAGGCACAACTGAAGACACTACTGGAATATCACATGAGTAAAAATCTGCACTCCATATATTTCAGGAGTTTGAAAGATCAGGGCCTGTCGGAAGAATTATCCTTTGCCTTTTTGAAGTTGGCTGGACTCAAGATGGAAACGGAAGTATTTTTTATGGCTTGTCAAGATGGGTAGATAAATACAAATACAAGATCATGAGAGTGGATACCTCAACAACGTGCACAGCATGCCATAGCCAGCAAGAAACTACTATGCACATCCTGTCTACTTGCAGAGTCCATGCTCCATCAAGATATGTAGAAAGACACAATGCGGTACTCCAAACTCTCTACTTCCATTGGAGAGAAGCCAGATGCAGTGTTACCATATGTACTTTTGAGATTGAAGCAGTTGTTGAAAATGAGCTTGCATGTACTGGAAATATGCTATTCCAAAAACTCAGCAGATCCACGCCATAAAGCCTGATAAGGACCTGCTGGACAAAGAGCTCAATAGAATTTTCCTCTCCTGCCAAAAATAATGTGGGGATGAAGGAAGAACAGAAGAGGGAAAAATACAAGGATTTTATGTTCGAACTGGGGGATCCTTTATCCAACGCATAAAGGTAGGATGTTCATACTAATCATAGGATGTCTAGGTGGAATGAGAGCAAGATACTTGACAGAATTGAAGATTATATCGGCCTGTAAATCCCTGGGCGAGGTATTGATGCGCAGAAAGCAGTGTTGCTCGGATCAGTCAGAGTCATCAGGACCCATCAACTATGAAGGCCACATTCAGCTCATCTCTTTTGTTAAGGAAGGCAAAGAACTACTACAAGGAATGTGCGAGAACAAGAGCTGGAGTCTCACACTCCTGAGAGTGCGCATCCTCTCAGGGAAGCCTATAAACGGTTTTTCTTCTCGCATAGACGGATAAAAAAAATAGTGCGTGGGGTAACTCCGTGCGGAAGAAGTGAAACTTCGTAATGTGGAAATGAAAATAGGAAGAGGTAGGAAACTACGCGCTTGCGTTCGAGTGCCACGCATTCACTCTCGCTCTGTCTCTTTATATTGCCCCTCCTCAGGAGCGTTGAATGTTTAACGCAACAGTGCTTTCATACCCCCTCCATGGTAGCGTTAACCGTTTAACGCAAACTTGTTTTAAGTCGCATTAGAAGTTCAAAAACAAGTAAATGAAATAATGAATATCATAAATTAAAATAGAACAACGTAATGTGGAAATGAAAGTTAGAAGGGGTAGAGAACTACGAGCATGCGTTCTAGTGCCACGCATTCACTCTCGCTCTGTTTCTTTCTATTCCCCCTCCCCAGGAGCGTTGAACGTTTAACGCAACAGTGCGTTCATACCCCCTCCATGGTAGCGTTAAACGTTTAACGCAACCTTGCTGGAAGTCCCATTAGAAGTTTCACTTCAAAAATATGGATTGGAAGTCTCTCAAACGAAAGTATTGTATAACATATTGATATCCTATTTTGTCATGTTTGCAAATTTACCTAGAATGTTCACTATTGATGGCTGTCATCTATATGTCAGACAGTCTCCTTGAATGTTACACAGCGCTTAAACCTTTTGGGGTTATGTTAGAAGCCTTTTCAGAACCGTTTTCAAATCTACAATGATGTTGGATTATAAAAATATATAACGTACCTTAGATATACACTCATTGGCTTTATACAATAAAATTTCTGACATTCTCTTTATGGCAATAGAAAACGGAATAACTGTGTGTTCGCATGTGTCAGCTGAGTCATTATGGGAGCCTTTGGTACATATTGTGCAGAACACCGTATCACAGGTCTCACAAAATAGCAATTCCTGGTTTATATGAACTGAACACTTTGGTATAACTTCTCTCCGCTGCCTAGACATGAGATCTAGTAACTGGTTGACCAAGAAGGAGGGCGGTAGGGCAGCCACCCCACCCCTTGGTATCGTTATTAATTCTCGGCATATCGGACATCGAAAAGATCCTGTATCCCTTGTTTGGGAGGCAGCTATTCTGGTTAAGCAGTGGAGACAAACAGTGTGTGAACATTGCAACAGTTTTGGGGTATGTTCTCCTCCATCATAGACACCTTGAAAGAAGATAATGTATCAATTCAGCTTGTGACCAAAGGTCGGAAATAAATATACAAACGAAACTATCCCAAAAATCGTACTCAAAATTTAAAAATTCTACTATCTTTGTTCCCCTTGATATTCTACTTTAAGTGTATGTATATGTCGTTGAACTCCTCCTAAAAGACGTGACCAATTTTGATGAATTTTTATGTGTGCTTGAGGGTCCCTGCTGGTTCACAGATGGCGCTACCAACCAAGGGTGGGAGCGGGAGTCAGCGGTTGTAGAATTGCCAGGGGTGAATCCATCAGCCTGGGTAGTTTTGCGACTTCCAAGCAGAAATTCTCGCCATTGATTTCTTTGCGAAGCTCATACTTGAGAAAGGTTGGGCTCACGGATCAATCAAGATCCTATCGGATAGCCAAGCTGTCTTGAAAGCCTCGACTTCATACAACTGCAAATCCCTGCTTGTGCAGGATTGCCGGACTACACTCGCTGAACTTGGAGGGCGCTGCAGGCTGCAGCTCTTGTGGGTCCCAGTCCTCTCGGGTATAGAGGGTAATGAGATGGCGGACATATTGGCGGCACGGGGGGCTTCCATGGGGCTCAATGGACCTGAATCGGCCTGTGGTATCTCTCTCAGAGCAGCGGCGAAGGAAAACAGCAGAACAACCAAGAAATCTGGAGCAGCATACCTGGCACAGACATGCTCGCTCAACAATTACTGGCCCATCAGCTGAAAGAGCCAGAAAATGGCTCAAATTCTGGCCTCAGGAAACACCTCAATACGCTGGGTTTGAATGAGGACTCCGAGTGTAGACTATGCCTGGAGAACGACGAGCCTATCGAACACATCATGTGTGATTGCCCCGCTGGGGAAAGGATCAGATTGGAGGAACTAGGAGTCCACAAACTGACACTGAGGGAACTGGAGAAGTTCTCACCCACCAGACTAATATCCATCATCAAGAGACCTGAGCCTGTGGGTGAAGTATAAATTATATACTATATGTAGGTGTGCCACAATGGACCGATTGGTCGCAGTGGAGGGGCGGGTTTCGTCTGCCCGGCACAATCCATATAATAATAATAAGGGGGGTTTGTCCAAATATCTGTAATATTAATGAACTTAACCGCTTCGTATTCGGATGAGCAACCTACCCAGAAAATTTTAAGTCGCTATTTCTTTCCGTTCGAAAGTTATCGTGGCAACGGACGGCCGACCGGACAGAATCGAATTTGACCTAATAGTTTTAGACCATTTTCGGCAAAAAATCGACTCTTACAGAAATTATAGCACAGCTAAAAAGTTTACACAGCATTTATTGATTCTGGGGTTGAACGAAGTTCGCCGGGTCGGACGGTCAATATTAATAAGGCTTTTGCCAACCGCATCAAACAAGTCACTGTTCCTGTTGAGAATAATGGTTTATGCAGAGCTAGGGAGGGGGAGACCTAAGAGGGTCAGTATAATAATAATAAATATCAAAATATACATAATACTTACACAAACAAGTACCACATGTTAAAAAGCTCTCATTGAAGTCTTCATAATTTATGCTAACAGTTTCGACTAGAGTAGAATTCATACCAGTCATCCTTTCTCCAAGTCTGGCTCTAGAAGATAGAAAATTAATTGAAATTCTATATCAGTGAAATAAAATTATTAACAGATGAATGATTTAAATTAAACAGAGTAGACATGCTAAGTGCGTGAACATTCAGTGGAATAATGTCAACAGCCATTAACCATTGATGGGTAACATACAGGGTTATAGGAAATTCGACGTGATCCTTCAAAGGGACTAGACGTCATTTTCAACAATTCAAGTCTAGTCAACCAGTGGATGGCTATGGATGGAAATGGATGGTTACTGAGATTCGACATTTTTTCGACTTTTTAGGAATTTTCTGCCTTGTTGCCCATAAAAAATAAAACAATGAATGATGTAAAAACTACTACACTGTACGCATTGAATTCATACTTTTCTGAAAGCTGAAAAATAAGTTTTCACTTTTGAAATAAAGATGTTTGCCGAAAACTAACATAAGCTCAGAAATAACTGTTTTCAAGGGGTGTACTTCAGTCGCACAGTCTACTGACTGCGTGATTAATTGGTTTTATTGGTAACAAGGCAGAAAATTTCTAAAAAGTCGAAAAACCGTCTTCGCTCAGTAACTATCTATTTTTGACCCCTGGTTAACTGGACTTAATTTGTTACCAATGACCTCTAGTATAACCCTTCTGAAGGATCACGTTGAATTTCCAATCCCCCTGTATACACATATCAGAAAAGTCTGAGGAAAGTTGAGAAATTTAATTGGTATTGCTAAGATTTTAGATGTATCCTATTTATCAGTTTAAACACTCGTGCGACAAAGTTGGCCAATGTCTAACAAAAATTGGGTTATCAAGTGATGGAATTTGCAAAAATTGCCGAAAATAATCATGGACGTGGATTTTGTACAATAGCAGTGCAAGACAGATTTTAGATTTCAACCGCAAGAATACAACCCACAATGACAGTTCCCGAGTTGGTTGCGGACTTAACGTTAATTAACGTGCCCATAATTCAATTATTGGCCGATGATACTGTAGGAATCGTCTCCACGAAGCTAATCACCAGTCTAGTCTAGTCTAATAACCCTTTGCAGGAGCTGAAGGTAAAAACTTTCATTTGATGCATGAAAATACTCATGCACATGGTAGACAAAGCAATTAAAGCATTGTCACGGCCAGCGCAATTTCCTGACCTGAATCCTCTCGAGCATATTCCTTGAGCGATGTTCAGTGACGTTCATTATTTTGTCAGTGCTAGCCCGGATCACGAGAAAATGTTTATTGATGGTTAAAATCGACCAATATTTCCCCCTGTGTTTTCTTTAGTTGATTTTCTGGTTTTTGAAATTATAAAAATTTGCTTTTATTGAGATTATTTTCCAATGAGTTATATGAATAGTACATTTTTAATATTTGTTTTTCATCGCAGTTTTTCTGTATTTCATTAATAGTTACTAAAATTGGGTGAGAAGATGGGATAGAATAAGAGAGCACTATTAAACTGTAAATTTAGATGAAAATATTGGTTTGCATATTTGAATAAATGTACCATTTACCAAGAGCTTAGAGCAGGCGTTTTCAACCTTTTGGTTTTAACGGCACACTTTTCGTTCATCAAAGTTTCTCGGCACACCACAAAAAATAGCCAAGTGCGAGTTGGACTGGCGCATAAAGAGTTCCGTACATCTACAGTATACCCATAATATGTATAATATAACGGATAGTGGAGGCTTATTAATAGGGTTTCGTTGGCACAGTACGAAACCGCAAAAAGCAACGTAAATAAAAATACATGGTTATAAAATAAATCTTTAATATTTTGATGATATATTCGGGTCTGGCGCACAGATCAAAGTTGTTTAAGTACTATTTTCTCATAAAAACAGATATTCATGATTTCAATGCAGCATAAACTTCGCTAAAATCTCGGCACACCCTGAAAATATACGCGGCACACGGGTTGAAAACGTCTGGCCTAGGGCAATGGGTGTCTTTAATATGTATATGTATGTATAGGCAGTTAATGGCTAGGTATATTAATAGCAAGGTGGATTAATGGTTTGGTACAAATGGTTAGGTAGATTAATGGTTAGGGAGATTAATGGCTAGTGTAGTTTTAAGAAATATTGGTTATACCACATGAAATGTTACGCTTTGAAGAACGTAGACTTCAAAAATGGAATATTAATAATCCGTTCAAGCGAAATTTAACAAACTTGGTATAAACTTGGAGTATTACTATAGGACGATCCTCTAGATTTCCAGCCGATTGATTCATTTGAAGCAGTTTCAGCAGTTTTATATATACATTTGTGTAAAATGTGCATCGTATTTTTGAAGTAGGCTAAAAATAAATTGCTCATGTTATGCGCTTGTAGTTTACCTCGTTTTAGCGCACTTGTATCAGTCGAATTCAATTATGTACGTCTGTCCTGACCGTAACACGGTAACTTCCGAAAGAAGGAAATTAATAGACTCGAATATAGACCACATTAGTTAGGTTAGGCGGGAAATTTGAATTACGATCCATCCGTGGATCCGAGCACTAAATTCTCCATGTATTTCTCATGGACCTAAAATTTACGCGAATTTCACGCCTGTTTTTAGATACTTATGCAGATTTCTTAAGGTTTATTTCGGTTGAAATAGATTCAGTGAACCTTTCTCAACAATATAGAATCAAGTTTTCATAACAAATTGTATATTTCCAAAATAATTAATAAATTTTAAAAGTGTTCAGCAAATTCCATTGAAGTATGTCTTAGCTCACTCGAAATCAGTCAAAAATAATAACATAACCCTAAATCGGCCTTGTTATGACGCACAACAGAAGTCATCTACGACATACGGAAATCCTTCGAACTACACTGGTTTCAATTTTGATTCAAGGATAAATAGAAGTAGATTTTAATGTGGAAAGAACATGAAAACATGCACTAATGATGAAGGTACTCAATACTTGATGTCTCTGTACTAACATTCTCTTTCAAATATGATGGTTTCATCTCAAAGTTGAAATTCCATGTTAAAAAATTTGAATATGGATCTCCCGCCAAGAGAATGATTCTAACCTAACTAATGTGGTCTATTGTAAGGGGTTTTAGGTCGTACGCCACTCGAATTCGTGAATGGTTAGAATCCGCTCAATGGTTTAGGAGATATACCCATTTGAAATTTGATGTTCCCGATATTTCCAAAACTACACATAGAATTGAAAATTTGGTATTTAGGTGTGACTTTGTGGTAAAATTTTCTTTAAAATGCTCTGAAGTAGGATAAAATATCTCTTTCAAGTAAAATAATTTCTCACAATAAGAAAACTATAAATACTAAGGCTAAAAATAACACACAAAATTATACGGCTCTGGTACTAGAGCGCAAAAGGCCAAATGTTGTTATTGCATCTTTTGGCACACCGACTAGAAAGAGTTAAAATACAAAAATGCTACACTTATACGGAACGAATTATGAAAAGTGCAGGAAAATATCAAATGAACAATAAAAACTTAATTACCGGATTGAAACTAACATTTTATGAGTATAATGGAAACAACCTATAATTTCATTAATACCTAGAATTCAAAAGGAATTATGTATATATCTATATTGTCGGAAGCGAACTTATCTTTATTGAACTAAGATAGGGGATAATGGGAGAGAACAATTGGAACATTTATAAATAATAATTCATTCCAAAAATGAAGGAAAAGAAACTATTTAGTATTACGCAGAAGTAGGTATTCTACCGAATTATTCCCAAATTCAATTAAACAATGGTAAGTTTTGCACATTCACACAGTTTCTGCGAATATAAAGGAATTTTTGTTGTGTAAAGTTCTATTGAAACACATTGTCGGTAATTAGCATTCATCAACAAATAGATTAATATTTTTATTGTGAATGTTAAAAATAATAGTTATACTCTTGTCATTCATTAATGTTTTATATAGATGGTTCATATAGTTCGGAACAATGCATATTTTAATTCAGCACATCTAAAAAATGATGTGAAAACCAGTTTTTTAACAAAAGTTTGGAGAAATCATTTTACCGATACAGGGTCTTCGGTAGCTGCAGTGCTAAATTGAAATGTCATGCAAAATTGAATTATAAGCATAAAGCAATGGATAACTTCTTTCCAGTTCGGGCCTCGTTTAGAAGATATTTAATAAAATCGAATAACTAAAAATGTGGGAAAGCTCTGTGGACCGGGGCTTTAGCGCTCTTGTCATACTACTACCCAGTAATAATTGAAATTTTGCAGAATCATATCTCCGAAAGTATTAGTTTGTTAGAGTTGAGAATGATATCAGTAGATTCTTATGATGAAACTGCATCTGCATTGGTAAGTCTTCTGATAGAATCTAGCTTCTATCAGAAGACTTAACAATGCTTCTACTTCGTTAATTAAAAATTCAATTGAACACAGGTGTTTCTATTTCATTGTCATGACAAAAACCTCAAAATTCATTTTTTTCAAATGAGAACCCATTTTTTGGCGCTTTAGTTCTTCGGAACAGGGTGCTTATCAATTTGCCCAAATGTCTGTAATTTTCGAATTTTTGGCTGAAAATGGTCTCAAACGATTTGGTTCGACTCACTGATCAAGAATCCGAGGTCGAAATCGATTCTGTCCGGCCGGCCGTAGGCACGATAACTCTCGAATCGAAATTTACAAGGTGGATTTGGAGCGTAAATATCTCGGACAAGTTCGTTAATGGGCGAAATACATCATGCGGTTTCGGAGTTATGGCCGATTTTAGTAAAAACATTTTTTATGAATATTTCCGAAACCGATCACTCGATCTATCTGGAATGCCAACAGCACCTGGAAACCTTGGCTACCAGAAACCGAGTTGAGCTCGGGTGGGTACCGGAGCACACAGGGGTTGAAGGGAATGAAAGAGCTGACGCACACGCTAGAGAAGGCTCGGCTATCCTCCTGTTCGGGCCAGAACCGGCAGTAGGGGTGACCAAATCGGCTGTGAAAGGCGGCATTGAAAATGGATCCTTGCACAGCACACTCGGCACTGGAACAAAACTTCGGGCCAGCGGCACAGTAAGTTAATGATGGGGCAACCCTGCCCCTCACTAACTAAAGAAGGGACCGGCCTACTAACCGAACACTGTAACCTGAGAAAGCACCTGAACAACATGGGAGTTCTCCGAGAAAACCCTGCTTGTAGGAAATTTGGGGGGGCAGACGAAAATGCCTCACATGTTATACTTGACTGTCCAGCCCACACACAATGGAGACTTCACTATTGGGGGGACGATACGATCCTGGATGACAGAAACCGTGCGAGGTACCTAGTCAAGGGCCTAATCCCACTTGCTAGGAAAATAGACTTTATATACGTAATACACCGACAAGGTAATGGGGGATGTTACATGAGACCCAAGAGATGTCGGCGGTGAGGGACTTAGCTCGGTTAAGTAAACCTGAGCTGTAGGGATCGACTAAGAGACCTTATGGAGGCTAGCAAAACGAGCTATCTAGGCTGCAACATGGCCTACTAGCTCGATCAAAATCGGTCTAACACAAACAAACCACTTACTCAAGTTTAAGCAATAAAGTAAGTTATAAGAATATTTAAGATATGTGAGCAAGACATAGGAAACAAATACATAGTTCCGATGTCCTATGGAAATGGGTACCATAGATGCATTATACAGTCTAGGGGCCCCTCATGCCGGAGTGCTGAGATCAGCAAAGAGAATTTTATATGACTGCTCTATTGACCACAAAAAGACCCAGAGGCCTTCTCATAGTATGCTGAACTCGTTTCGTCTATTATTTTTGTTCTATTAAAATTCTAAAGAAGTTTCTCGTTGAGGTCTAGAAGGTTGTTGTCAAAATAAACGGAGAATTAGAGCGTCCGCACTCGGGAATACCGAATTGACGCGAGTACCTTTCCTACACTCAGTTTCATAGACGGACACTTACTACAATTCAAATACCAGTGTTGCTACGAACCGAATGGAAGCTAAACCTCCATGACTTTAGCGATATTCGAAGTACCCGATCATTCTTCTTCCATGCAGGTCGCGTCAATGGTGAAGACTTATAGACCACAGAACACTAATGAAGACGTTATCGAAGACAATAATTGTATTAATCGTCCAAGCATGGTTCCCATGGAAACCGAGTGTAGGAAAGGAACTCGGGAGATTGTAATCGCGGCGATTTAGTATGCCCCTGTGCGAACGCTTTTATTAAAGAACATTGAACATGCTAACGATTCTATCATAATCGCTGACACCTAGCGAACTTTAGAGGAACTGTTAAATAGCCTTCTCCAGAGAAGAAGCAAGTATGACCTAACTTCAATATTGCCAACTAACCTAACCTAACTTCAATATTGGCAAGATTAAAATTATGGTGTTTTCTAAGAAAGGGCGCAAAGCCTACAATATAATATTATTTTTATTAGAACAGGGTCGTGAGGTCCAGACCTTCAGAACTGCGACCGATACTATCTTTTGTTCTATTACCCTACTTATTCAATCCTAAAGACAGTATATATGCAGTTAACATACCTCAAGACGTTCTTAAGAGCCTTGGCTATCACGCCGTGAAGTTTAAGAACTGGCTCACCCATATGTAAAATTATTAGGCTTGCCAGCTCTGGGCATTTGCAAACTATGTGATCACAGTTTCCTTTTTCGATCCACCTGCATGTTTCATCTGCTGACTTGCCCATGCGGTACAATTGATATTTGAACCGACAGTGCCCTGTCAGCAGTCCAGTCATTACCCCAAGCTCAGCCAGTAGCAGCTGCTGGAGCTTTCTAGTATACGATGGTGAGAAATCCAGGAATCTTTTTGGCCGTGCAAGTTCTGGAATATCTCTCCAAACAGCTATTCTGTTATTCAGCTGCCATTGTTGGACCGTTGCCCTTTAGTGATCTTTTCCAATCCCACAGAAGGGTTCTCGTCCAGCAGGTGTTCATCAGCCCCATAGAAGAGTTTCCTTATTGCCTCTAGCCAGTTGCTTTATGGAATTCCAACACTGGGGAAACTTGGATGGGTGATTCAAGGTCAATATAGATCTGCACTCCCTTGAGGTTCCTTTTCGGGCACTCTTGAGCACAAATGTAGACAGCTAGTGACTCTGCATGTAAGATAGAAGGCTCATGTCCCAAGAGCACAAAGATCCTCAGTTTCAGACCGTATACCCCAATACCTGCACCCTTATCTGATTTTGATCCATTCGTATACCAAATGGAAGACTTTTGTCAAATCGATTAACAAGACCCACCGCACTCAGACGGTCTCTTACTCTCTTATGACCATTGCAAAGGGCGTTTCGAAATTGAATATGGTTGGCATTACATCTGAGGGCTTTGCCAAGAGGTTTGAGCCCATTTACCTCATATGTCCTAACCGGTTAGCAGGTAGGAATTTCCCACTACGAGGAATTCTTATTGCATCCAGCATGCTACATTTCCTTACATGTAAATGCAAGGGAGGCAGCTTAAGTATGACGTTAAGCCCTTCTTCCTCCTTGTATTTGTTTGTGTTAGACTGATGCCGATAGAGCGAGTCGCCTGTGCTGTAGCCTAGAGAGGCTTATTACACCTTGGTCAGTCTCCTATAGCTGACATGGTCTCATGGTTGATCCCCTTCTGCTCCGGTTGCTAGTTGCCATAGGGTCTCTCAGCCGATCTCCTGCAGCTCAGATTTACTTAACTGAGCTAAGTCCTGCACCGCTGACATTATATGGGTTTCATGTAACATCGCCACTGCCTTGTCAGTGTTTTACCTAACATAAGGTCCATTTCCCTAGCAAGTAGGATTCAGCCCTTGGCTAGGTTCCTCGCACAGTTTTTGGCACTCAGGGTCGTGTCATCGCTCCCATAGTGAACTCTCCATCATGTGTGGGCTGGACAGTCAAATATGACATGTGAGACAGTTTCGTCTTCCTCCCCACATTTCCTACAAACGGGGTCTCCTTGGGAATCCCCATGTTCTTCCTCCTTCAATATAATATTGAAGCAAAAATGCTCATAACAAGTTATAAGATGCAAACATTTCCCGGGTACAATGCTTTGGAACTTTTCAACAGTTCAACGCAATTTCTGAAAACTGTGTAGTTAAAACATGACTTGTAACAGCAGATATCGATGTTATTATTTCGAATGTGTTCCCATATTGATGGTGATGTGGCAATACCCCCTATCTATACATTTGCGCTTAATACAATAATTACTGTTATCCTAAGCACAATAAATTAATTTCAAAACTACGAGTTGAATTGTTTTAAAATGGAATATCTTTGTAACATATTTACTACAAAACCAAAATGAATTTTATCGTATAAAAAAACTACAGTTGGGAGGCATTGTCACATCATATACTCGTTATACCAAATGGGAATATTTCTGGTTGTTTGCCGGACTTACAAGTAGACGTTGACTCAACACAAGTACCCATGAATGTTATGTAATGTATTTGTTTCATTTACATAGATGTTCTGATTTATGATAATAAATGGCCAACTCTAATTAGCAAGGATGGCTTTAAAGATTCTGAATTCTGGCATTCAATTTATTGATCTGGAAGCATGACCTGAATCCAACAGAGTTGTATGAATTTCTAGATGTATGTACCCATTAAAATAACATACTTTGTTCAAATTTTCTTGGGAGATTGAGATAAAGATTCTGAAATAATACATTCCAATAATGGAATTATATGCTCATAAATTGATTTTCAATGCATTGTTTTATATTTTCAATTTGATAAAACATAATTTAATTTGATCTTTCATTGATGCTAAAATAATGTTAATAATAAATGTTTCACTATTACAATATTCAAGAATTCAGCTATCATTTTATCTGATTGGATAGTTGGAAGTTTCCACAACGGCTTGGTATAAAGCCGTAGTATTTTGGAAATCATAATAAATAATTAGGTATATAGGTATCATAATATGAATAAAAATTGAGAAATCCTCCAAATAGCTTTTTAAACACTACAGTATGAAAATGAAAAATAGATTTGGGAATTACGAAATAAAATTAGTCAGATACCCATTACATTTACCATGTACCCCATGAGAACAAAATAGTCTATTTTGAAATCTATATTCCTGGTGCATTATTGTTAAAGGATGACTGAAAGAGTGCTCTAAAAATAAGCTAGGCAACTAGCTAATTTTAACTTAGATTCATTTCATACTGGGAAACATACCTATTTGGTTAATTTTTTTAGATTCATCAAATGCATGCATTGCTGGTACAATCAGATTATGTTGGCACATTCCAGTCAAATCTACAAAAGTTGGTAAATTAGAAGACAAAAAAATTCTTCTTTACTTTAGAGTAGCAACAAGGATACAACTCACTGAATAACTCTTCTTAACGAATCCATGTTCGATAATTCTGCAAAGAAACGTCAACCCATAAGCACTCTCAATATAAACAATGGATTCTGATCAGACGTTTGTTGATGTTGTTGTTGATTGAAATGAGAAATCAACAAACTATTCCAAGTGAAGAATCATTTCTGAGAAAAATTCTATTGAGAAATCCATAGTCTTTTCTCACAGAGCATTACATGAATTCAACACTTTACTTCTTTCTTTTTTTTGACACGACACAACCACAACAACTGTAAATTACAAGTAAACGTGAGAAGCCAGAACTTAAGGTCCGTTTACACGAGTTAGAAGAGTTCACTACACGGGGGGGTCTACTGAACTCTTCTCCGTGTCAATGTCACGGATGGAATTTTTCATAATTTATTCAATGATGGGAATTTATGAGGCATATTAGCGTGAATTTATATGAAAAAATATTTAAAAATGTGGCTATTATTATACCGAATTGATTGTGATTTATTTATAACACACTGCACGGTGACGTTCGTGCATAGTCCAGGGTTGGTGCGTCAAGATTTTGAGTTTATTTTGTTTAAAAACGTATTGCAATCAATTCCACCATTTTTGCGCGTATGTTCTGGGGAACATCGCGTTATCATTTTGCCCAAATGTCTGTAACTTTCGAATTTTTTTACGAAAATGGTCTCAAACGATTTGGTACGACTCCCCAATGAAGAATTCGAGGTCAAATTTGATTCTGTCCGGTTGGCCGTCCGGCCGTTGCCACGATAACTTGAGAACGGAAAGAGCTAGCGACTTGAAATTTTCAGGGTAGGTGGCGCATCTCAATACGACGGACAAGTTCGTTAATGGGCATAATCGGCCTAGTGGTTTCCGAGTAATAATTTTGTTTTCAACCAATATAGATCCGATCGAATTGAAACTTGGTGAATAGTTGTAGAATATAAACCTAAGCACGTTTGTGAAATTTTGTGAGAATCGTATCGCTAGAAAATTATTAAAACATATTTTTGTTGTCACGATAACCTGAGAACGGAAAGAGATAGCGGCTTGAAAATTTCAGGTTAGGTTGTGCATCTGAATGCGACATTTGAGTTTGTTTATGAGCATAATCGGCCAAACGGTTTTAGAGTTATAGCCATCTGAAATTTTCCTAAATTTGGTGGTTTTTTGTTCCTCATTAACTCGAAAAATACTGAACCGATTGAATGCAAACATGGTTATCAGTTGTAGAATGCCAACGCGAAAATGTTTGCAAAATTTGGTGAGGATAGCATTTGTAGAAAATTTTTAATAAATCATTGAAAAAGAAAAATTCTATATATCAGTAACTATTCGTTTGAAATTGCTGAAATATTGCAAGAGCCTTCATAACCTAACTCTACTGCCAAGTTTCATGTTTTAATACGATCGGTTATATTAAATATTCTTGGAGAATAGAGCATTCTTGTGTGAGTTCGGTAGATGGGTGACCGTTGCCTTGATAACTTTCGAACGAAAGGAGATAGGGACTTGCAATTTTCAGGGTAGGTTGCGTATCCGAAAGGGAGAGTTGAGTTCGTTTTTGGGCATAATCGGTCTAACGGTTTCCGAGTTATACCCACCTGGAATATTATTTCCTTGATAACTCAAAAAATAAATATTCAATCGAATTGAAGCTTGGTAACTAGTAGTAGAAAATCAACATAAAAAGACGTGTTTAAAATTTTGTAAGAACCGTACCCCTGGAAAATTTGAAAAAAATGACGAAAAAAAAATTTTAAGAACCGTACCCCTAGAAAAAATCACGAAAAAAAAATTGGTTCAAGCACTGACGTGAAGTCAGAAGCTTTTGCGCGTATGTTCTATTGTCCATTCTTCTGTATTGGACACCCTTAATCGAATTTACCATGGTAAATTATGTTGACCATTCTCCTGTATTGGACACTTAATTCGAATTTACCATGCACGTCAGTGCTTGAACCAA
Source organism: Halyzia sedecimguttata (assembly GCA_937662695.2). NCBI lineage: Eukaryota > Metazoa > Arthropoda > Insecta > Coleoptera > Coccinellidae > Halyzia > Halyzia sedecimguttata. The sequence continues at coordinate 11,730,456 of OW569414.2, read as the reverse complement.
TTTTGCGTTTTGATCTTGCGCACAGCATGCTATAATTTTGAGAAAATGTCTGTAATTTTAGAATATATTGCCGAAAATTGGCTCCAATGATCAGGTTCGACTCATTGATGAAGGTCAAATTTGATACTGTCTGGCCGGCCGTTGCCACGATAACTCTCGAAATATAAAAGATAGTGAATTGAAAGTTTGTTATAATGAGCATAATCGACCCAACGTTTTCCGAGTATAATAATTTTGTTTCAACCAATACAGATCCGATAGAATTGAAATTTGGTAACTAGTTGTAGACAGGCACGGGCCTAAGGGGGGGGTGATTAAGAGTGTCCAATAGAGGTGAATAAAAAATTATTAAAAGTTATATTTTGTCGGTTGAAGGATAAATTTGAATTTTTTTCAGCTATCTTGAAAAATTTTATATTTCAGAAACTAACTTCAGAATCACATAACTTCTATCCATGCGCACAAAAGCTCCTGACTTCACTTCAGTGCTTTCAAGAATTTTTTGAACAAATTTTTCTGCTTCTATCGCAAGATGATCATGATCATTAGCTTCTGATCATGAGTATTGATCGTATAAAAAAAATGTTTTTTTCAATGGGTAAAAGTAAGCTTTATAATTTTTAACCGAAGTAAATAATTAATAACACAGTGAAAATTAACAACTTTTTAATTTTTCCAATGGGAAAATATTCTAAAGCCTTTGAAAAGCAGCTCCACGAGAGGAAACAATTCTTAGATTAATAGTTTAACAATGATCGCACTTGCAATGTTAATGTTTGTGTTACAAAAAATTGTTAATTAACTAATGGATAACTAATTGAAAAAGTGCGATAAAAATTCTTGGACCACGGATTATTGTTCATTGATCTATCCTTTAGGCGCCTGAATTTTCTCAGTTCTTAATTTTCGTATTTAATAAGTTTAAATAATATTTATTCATTAAAAACCAAGTGGACGTGGCTTGCGCAAGCCGGAGTACCCATTTTCGGGCGTATTTTCAACCCTCTGGGAGAATTATAAATATTGGTACTACAGTTCCGAGAGTTGGAAATTTCATCTTCTTTTTGAATCTTTTTTCAAATTTCAAAAATTTCAAATAGTTTTTGAGATATAGGCAAAAACCCAAACCCCTTTTTTATTTTCACTTAATTGTTTATAACTTTTGCAATTTTTGCGAGCGGCCGTTGAATTTTCTTAAAAATTATCTACATGCCATTCCGAATCGAATGACACCTCAATCATAATTTTCGGAGAATTCTAAAAATTTTTGACCTAAAAGGCACTTGTTTACTAGACTATGAGTCTCATACAAGTTCTTGCTTTCGAAAGTTATCGTGTTTACGGGAGGACAGACCTGTAGAAATTATAAATTGACGTAGCAGACGTAGGACGCACCAAAAACTCTTTTGTTTTTGGAGACAGGAGACAGGAGGAAGCATTTCGAATATTTTAATATACATAATACACTAATACAGATTTAAGAATTTTCAGAATATTGAAATCATAATATAAAATAATGGTATATGTATACAGGGTCTTTCACGAGGAACCTCACCCATATTTATACGGGAAACTACTGAACGTATTTTCATGAAATTCAGCACTTATAAGTATTTCACGATGCTGATGAAATCTAAAATATTTTCAAGGCATGAGCACCTCCGGTTTTTCCGGAAATGACGTCAACTTCCGTTTTTCAAATTAGAACACCATTTTTTCATTGCAGAAATAGATTCCTTAGAAAATTTCAAGTTATTCTGATGTAACATTTTTCAGTTTTGGTTGGAAAATTCTCTCTGAGCGGAAAAATTCGAAAAAAAAATCGAAAATAGAGCTCCGCTGAAAAAAACAATCGAAATCGCGATTCATGATACAGGGGGTGAAAAAATCGCTTTCAAAGTTAGGGATGACAAAATCGTGAAAAATCAATTTTTTCAAATTAGAACCCCAGTTATTCACAAAAAACTGTTTTTCGTCTTGAATTTTCAGCTATTTCTTTTCCCTTCACGCCAAAAAGATGAAATTTTCAGGAACTGTTACTTAAACCATGTTTTAGATTTTACTACCCTAATATGCAAGAGAAAAAAGTTACAGGTTGTTCCTAAATAGATGGCGAATTTTGATTCGAATTTGTATCGGAAACCTCTTTATTTCAACTAAATGGCCATCGGTTTTCTCTCCAGTGATAAATAAATAATTCCTTATGAACCATATGCAAAAACTTACCATGTTTTACATTCTTTTTTTTTAATGATAGATATCATTAATTACATCTGCCAAATTCCTCTTTATTCAGTAGCATTTTGTGTTTACTATTAATTTGGTGATAATTCGTATTAAGTTATAAAATCGATCACTATGCCTAATTTTACCAATGAAGATTATTTAAATCTCATTCTACTTCATGTCTAGAAATTAACGGTCAAAACTTTGAGCATCTTCTCTAGTTATAACTGCAAGAGTTTGCCATGGTTCTCCTAATAGTAACTTGAAGTTGGTTTCAAGAAGGGGTGAAAAATCTACAGTATGGTTCAAATAACAGTTCCTGAAAATTTCATCTTTTTGGCGTGAAGGGAAAAGAAATAGCTGAAAATTCAAGACGAAAAACAGTTTTTTGTGAATAACTCAGAAAATATCCATTTTAGGGCAAGGGTGTGATGCATACACTCACATTATTTTTTAACGTAGATTCAATATCTGCCATAAAAAAATGGGGTTTTAATTTGAAAAAAACGATTTTTCAGGATTTTGTCATCCCTAACTTTGAAAGCGATTTTTTCACCCCCTGTATCATGAATCGCGATTTCGATTTTTAAAGTGGATACATCAATCTTACATCTTGAAAAATCCCAAAAATGAAATTTTTCCATCCAAACACCTCGAAGTTATTCTTGTTTCAGCGGAGCTCTATTTTCGATTTTTTTTTCGAATTTTCCCGCTCAGAGAGAATTTTCCAACCAAAACTGAAAAATGTTACATCAAAATAACTTGAAATTTTCTAAGGAATCTATTTCTGCAATAAAAAAATTGTGTTCTAATTTGAAAAACGGAAGTTGACGTCATTTCCGGAAAAACCGGAAGTGCTCATGCCTTGAAAATATTTTAGATTTCATCAGCATCATGAAATACTTATAAGTGCTGAATTTCATGAAAATACGTTCAGTAGTTTCCCGTATAAATATGGGTGAGGTTCCTCGTGAAAGACCCTGTATAGTTTCGTAATTGAGTCAATAAATTCTCGTGTGAAATGGCCTTTAACCGCATGCGTACTCTAATTGAATCACTTAGGCTGGTTTTCCTGTCACGCTGACGGTCGGCGCTGATGGGTCAATATGTATGTAGCTATAGGTAGCGTTTTCGAGTCACGCAGCGCTGACGGCCGTCAGCGCTGAGCTATATAAACGCACGTACGCGCCGGCGCGTCGGCGCCGCTGACTAGCTGGCGCCGACAAGCCTCCACATTCAGTGAGCCAGAGACAATAGCATCCTTCTATTTCTCAATGTGATCAGCGTGATGCTAAACGGATCCGAGCTGACCGATCAGCGCTGACCGTCAGCGCCGACCGTCAGCGTGACAGGAAAACCAGCCTAAAGGTGCAGGTCCGACGTTCATTATTTATTGTAGCCATAGACAAGATATACTATGATTGTAGCCTGCAGCATAGATAACATAGGCCTGCAGATCGCGATATTGATTATACTGGAGTTACCGCTGCATGATATTAATTCCTGACTTACACACATATAACGATGTGAAAACGTATCAGAAAATTTATTAAAATGAATGGTGGGAATATCGAACATCTACTGTGAATTAATTTTATACAGGGTGACCCATCCATGATTTGTCATGCGGGCTTCCGGTATTTATGGCCTATGTATGAAAAAAAGCTTAGACAGGTCAACTTTCGTTTTGAGGGGGACGAACTTCGACCTCAAAATTTTCACTCCTGCGTCAACCCCCTGCCACCCTTGTTGACAGCGTCAAAATTTTGAATAGGGAAAGTAGACCGTCTGTGGTATATCATTTGAAAGGTATTTTCATTCTTTTTGTTTTTATTTGGTCGTGAATCAAAAATTCTGTTTAATTGGGGTAAAAATGGTGCGAACAACAGCGGAGAAAGTTGAGATGATATATATGGAAACAATCGTTGTGGTAACAGGGCGGCTAAGACACACGTCTTTATTTCGATATTCTAAAACTATAGTTACCAAGCTTCAATTTGATCGTTTTTGTATTATTTGAGTTATCAAGAAAATAATGTTCCAGCTAAATATATAACTCTGAAACCGTTGGGTCGATTATGCCCAACAACGAACTTAACTCTCCCAGTTGTCGAGGAAAGGGTTACCCATCCATCTACTGAACTCACTCAAGGCTGCTCGGATCTCCAAGAATATAGATCCGATCGAGTTCGAAATGTGGAACTTGGCAGTATAGTTAGGTTTTGTAGGCTCTCGCAAAATTTGAGGGATGTCGGACCAATAGTTTCTGATATAAAGAATTTTAATTTAATAATTTTTTTAAAATTTTCTACTAATATGTACAATCCTTACGAAATTTCGTAAGAATTTTCGTGACGGCATTTTTCAACTAATAACCATGTTTGAATTGAATCGGTTTCGTATTTTTCAAGTTATTAAGGAAATAACAACCAAATTTCAGATGGGTATAACTCCAAAACCGTTTGGCCGATTATGCCTATATTAACAAACTGAAATGTCGCATTCAGTTATCGCGTCATAAATAATATTTTTTAATAATTTTTTATAATTTTCTAATGATACGATTCTCACAAAATTTTACAAACGAGCTCAGATTTATATTCTACAACTATTCACAAAGTTTCAATTCGATCGGATTTGTAATGTTTGAACACAAAATTATTACTCGGAAACCATTGGGCTGATTATGCCCAATAACGAACTTGTCCGTCATATTGGGATGCGCCACCCACCCTGAAAATTTCAAGTCGCTATCTCATCTTTCCGTTCACAAGTTATCGTGGCAACGGCCTGCCAGACATAATCAAATTTAACCTCGAAATCTTCATCAGGGGGTCGAACCAAAACGTTTGAGACCATTTTCGTCAAAAAATTCGAAAATTACAGACATTTGGGCAAAATGATAACGCGATATGTTCCCCAGAACACGCACAATAATGTATTACTTAATTAATTAAACAATTATCACAAAAGTAAAAAAAAATAGCCTACAATAATTATTATTCTCCTACTTTTGCTGAAACGCCTACAGAACTGTCAACCATACTTTGGCAACACCAAAAATAATAGAATTCTTTTATGTCCCTATGGCAACATCCATTCGCCAGCAGCATTGATTCCTCTCATGCCGTCTTGAAGCAGACATACACCACTTAATTCATCACTCCAAGAGTTTAATAGCGTTATTCCATTATAAACAACGATTACAAACAAATTATTCCTACAAAATTGAATTTTTTGATTCACTATAACGGTTACCCAGGCTTTGTTAACTGTTTCTCATCTGTCTGGCCGAGAAACCTGTTTACATAAGGTGTTTTCAAACTGTTAAATATGATTCTACAGCGATATAAACTAATTTTCTCAACGCGTGTAATTTTCCGAAAAATCAAGATTTTGAATCAACAAGTCCAGAGCGTTCCTGCCAATCGGGTCCTTCATAAATGGCTTCGTATAATTATATATATTTCACAAGTCAAATAGACCCCAGGGGGTTCATTGATTTGCCGAGAAAGCAAGAGCAGACGCGTTTCTGGCTTCTAGGCCTTCATCAGGCTTAACCCGGGTCAGTTTAGTTGAATTTGTTGAGAAGCTATACAGAGTACTGATGAAGGCCAAGAAGCCAGAAACGCGTCTGCTCTTGCTTTCTCGGCAAATCAATGAGCCCCCTGGGGTCTATTTGACTTGTGAAGTATATGCATATGTATATGAAGCCATTTATGAAGGACCCGATTGGCAGGAACGCTCTGGACTTGTTGATTTATTAACAACGGTATCGCCATTTTTCATTATTATAAAGATTTTGGAAAAAAGTTTGCACAGCACTTTCGTTTTTCCTCGTCGAAAATTTTTATGTATTTATATGTATAGATGTTCTACATTTCTGCTGACTTGTGAAGTCAAGATTATCAGAAAAAATTGTTTTTAGATAAGTTCGTAGACGGATGATTTGAATTAGTACGTTTGTATATATATTGTTGTAGGGGGTAACGTTTCACTGCGACCTTAAGGTCTATTGTGCCTCCCCTTCAGAGCAGTCGATGTCATTACCATCTACAGCTCGCCTTCCAGTTCCAGATTTCTGATGAACTCCAGTATCTGGGATGGCTTCAAGGAGGCTAGGTCTTCGCTCCTGCAGATTTCTTGCCCAAAGCATTCCTTGCGTTGGTTTGAGATGGCGACGCATTCCGTGGTCAGGTGCTCAGGAGTTTCATCCTCCTCCCAACAGAATCTGCACTCGTCAGTTTCTGCTAGCACCTAATCTCATCATATGCTTCCTGAGGCCGCAGTGCGGGTGAGGAAGCCAGTGAGGAGGTGCAGCTTGTTCTTACTGAGGTCCAAGTATTTCTTGGATCTGACAGAGTATCAAAGTTCCGGAGTTATTTCTTGGAGTGATGCATTCCGGGGAGAGATTTCCAGAAAGTACCTCTCTCAGTTTCTTCTTTCGTCCGGAATTCACTTTTGTAGGTGTGTTTACCAACCCCACAATAAGGTACCGGGCCAATAAAGGGGGTTTCAGCTCTTTTCTTGGCAAGAGTGTTTTGGCCTCCTCGTTTTCTATGATTCCCGCGTGATCAGGAACCCAGACCAAGGAGACCCTGTTGTTTTTGCCCATTCATTGATTTTTCTTCGGTGGTCCCATATTAGCTTGGATTCGATATCATGGGAGCTCAGAGCTTTAATAGCAGCTTGACTGTCAGACTGGATTCCTATATCACAACACATTTAAATCCGATTGCACAGTCTGAGCTGAGCGGGGCAACCGGCGGGACGTATAATATGAATCGGCCGTAAGACACGCGACATAGAAATTGAAGTATCAAGATGTTAGGAACCGTAGCAATCAACTATATTTTATTTATTTTTATTTCGACGGCGATAAGAGACTTTTCGACAAAGCTAGAACCAAATTGATTTGGTCGCTTTTAAATATTGTCCCATCGCTATAAATGTCTCTCCCAATGAAAAGAAACAATGCCACATTTCATGGACTTGATTCAATCTTGTTTGAATCTGACTTGACTATTTGCTTCACAAGGAAATATTTTGGAAGATTGAGTGCTGGGATATCACTAAACACCGACATTGGAGACAGTTTTCAGGTATGGGATAATGGTAATGTCCCGATTCCACCGAACGCTCGACTTCAACCAGTTCAACCCCGCTCCTCGAGTCGACCCATTAGACTCCTGATGCGCTCCCCGTGATTTGGGGTATCACCGTGATCACCCCTTCCACCTTTTCACCGCTCTCATAGGGTTGTACTACCAAGGTGGTGTTCAAAGCTGATTACCATATGCTCTAAGAGCATAATGAGAGGTCCGCTCTCGGAAAACGGACGAAGCGATAGGTACTGAAAATAAAGCAAATTTAATGATCCTAATTAAATCCTAAATAAAAAAAACTACGCCCATGGTTACACCTTGTTCGACCCGCTTTCAAGGTCATTGGACGTGAAACGATACAGGTGAAGTGTTTCTGTTTGTTATTTTTGGTGTTGATTAGGATTGACCACTTTCTCTATTTATCTAAAATGTGTGCTGACAACTACTTCATGCATTTAAAGAAAGCTAATAAGAAACCTGATGGAAGACAGGTTCAATGATTGCAGTATAATATATAACGGCCTATAACGGTTTATCATATCTGTGTGCATCATATCATTATTTTTAGAAGCTTAGCCGCCTAGGTTGGTGAAGTGGGAGAGATGCCTGCTTAGGGCATAGATGTGGTGTGGGTGTTGTGTATGTCTGGTATGAATATGAAAAATATATAACTGCTGTTATCTGGGTAGATGCCTTGTGGGCGAGCCCTATAGTTCCAATCGAAGAAGGGGAAAATTAAACTGTCAGAAGCTTTGTGGAGAAGTGTGATTCTAGGAAAAGACATAGCTGTAATTTCCCTCGATAGTCCCACACATCATAAGACGTGTGGGACTGAAACAAACTGCTTGAATAATCAAGCAGTTTGTTTCAGTTTCAAATTGGTCAACAGAAAATTGGTTATATTTGAGTCTCCTCTCCCATGAGGTGTGATATCTGATCCAAATTTTTTGTAATATTGTTGTCGAAGAATTTCGAAAATAATACATGCGATTGAAAAATGCAGAATTTCTCTATCTTTGTTGACTTCTTCAGATTCCTTTCTTATATTTTGAAAAAATGTAAAATTTCACAAGTAGGATAATATGGATTTCTGTGCATGAAAACGCTTATTTTTTTATATTACTGTTATGAATACTTTATAATTTCAGGAATTATTCCTGAAATATTGCTTCGAATGAATTCATATTTTGAATGACCTCAAAAATATTAGAGAAATATACAAAGAACTGCTCACTAGAAAGAATAGAAGAGAAAATATTCAACATGATATTTATTATAAAATATACAATATTTTCTTACAAATATCTGTATGCAAATTTCGAAATGCTCAAAATAAATAAATATAGTCTTGTAACAAATAAGTTAAAATATATATCTAAAATAGGGTATGTGAATTCATAATGAAATTATGGATATTTTGAACTGACATAAAATATTCAAACTTTAATGACAATTTTGATTATTTTTGATCACAATTTCAACTCCCATATCACAAGATGAGCATCAGTACTATTAGTATCCCTAAAAATAGATGCATTTTTAGACTTATCAACAGAGCAGCAAGGTTGCCTCCAATTGACATATCCCCTTCCGCCCATTATGGTAATTACTGTTTTACGAGTATTGGTATCTACATTTTTATTTGAAGTTTTTGAACTGGCTCCTTTAGTATTGCAAATCTTAGAACTAGTATTTTGATTAACTACGGAAACACTTTCAGTTTTCTCAATTGCTCTATGTTCATCTACAGTATTGTGTTCACAAACGTCATCTAAATGTCTACTTGCATTCGAGTTATTGCGGGAAACACTTTGTCCATGTTTAATTGCCATACTTTCCTCACTTCCTGAAGAAGTGAACATACTAGAAGATTTTGAATCTACAGACCAATTTGATAAATCTAACGATCTTGGCCTGCTGACTTTCATTTTCAGTCGACGATCCAAGGTGCTTACTTTACTAGGTATAGCTGCTAATTCGGGATCACTTCTTCTGGCAGATTCGTAAATTGAATCTGACAGCATATTTTCCTCATCCTCATAACCTTTAATATACATTAGTTCCCCATATAAACCGTATACATCACATGTGTCACCTGAACTTTGAGAGGAAGTACTTATAGTTGAAAATATTGATCCAATATTACCAAAACTTCTCGGCAATGTTTTAGAAAGTCTGGATACTTCGCTATCCTTTGACCTTCTCCTGCGCAGAACCACTGGACTAGTTGAAGTATTGTATTTGAATTTTGAACTTGAGTCGGAAGTGTCAGAGAGCTGTTTTTCGATTTTTGGTCTTTCTGGAACTTCTATATTTTTATCTATTATATCTTCCTCCTCTGGAGATTCTTCCTTTTTGATTTCTTTGACAGTTTTGATTTGGCTACTATAGTTCTTTGGTTGTAATGATATCAAAAATGAAATCGGTCCAAAATGAGCGTGATAGGAAATATTCACCCTACCGCTGATAATTGGAACACCCTCAAGTCGGGGTAGAGGTATCGTTAAAATTATTCCTACATTAGTTCCCACCCATAGTAAACCTTTACAGGCTAATAAGGCAGTGACATACACTTGAGATCTTCCATTCAAGTTTGAGACACGAGTAACATTGGAAGCTATGTTTATATCTTGTAAATGTTTGAAAGTTTCAGTGTGGTATAGGCAAACAGTGCTTGAATGTTTCAAAGATATCCATAAACCTATTCCACTATGTGCCATCAAATTGATGGGCCCAGAATGTTCATGTACATAGAAATTCTTCTGAATTTCGCCAGAAGCAGCATTTAAAACGAAAACTTTGCTCCCACAAGAAGCGTACATGTTTGTATTTATCGGTAAAAGGCTACTTATTGGTTCAGTGCCTAAAGTTAAACTCTGAGGATTCTGTAGGAGCCACACTGAGTTAGTTGGATCTCTTCCAAATATGAGTAAAATCCCGTTATTTAGGGCAACGAATACGTTATCGTAGTGATATTTAATTTCGTTGACGCCATCCAAAACAGTTGTACTGCCGATTTCCTCCAATCTTTCAGCATCATCGGCAGAATAAAGGATTATCCTACGGCTTTTTGTACCGATCCAGACTGTATCACACTGCTGACTATTGTGACCTTTCACAAATTCCATCGAAACAACTTCTGTTTCTGTCAATGGAAATGAGGCGACTTCTTTGAAAGAACCTGTTTGTTGTTGGTGCTGTGCTAAAACTGTGATATAACTACTTGCTCCATTCCATGTGCTTGTCCACAAATAACTTTGGTTATGCCTCCTCTTGGTAGTCTTTGGTAAATTTATAGTGAAGTAGCATCCACAACGAACCTGAAACAAATGTATAGTTTAGATATTTTGTTTGTTTCCAATTTCAATTATTTATAATACAGTTTTTTATAATGCTTGACAATTGTTCAGTTGTTCTACTGGATATTATAGGAATATTCAAATTTTAGGTATCAGTGGTTAATGTATGAATAAATACATCATTAAATACATGAATATTTAATCGTTTATATAAGGTAATATCCAAGAAAACATATGTTCAGTCAGTAAATCAATATGACATGAAGAATGGGAAATGCAACTGAAAGAAGAGTAACAACAAAATAAAGCTCAAAACCAAGAAAGGACCCATTTAACCGAGTTACTCAGAATGGATTAGACCATTAAGAATACGTTTATTCTTAGTTAGTGTTAGTGTTAGAAAGAACACGGATGCTTTTGCATTGATGTTATTGACTAGACCAGTCCTGGGTTTTGCAAAGCAGTTACATTTGTGATTATGTTCAGTCCAGTTTTTTACCTAACTGTTCAGCGATTGCAATATTCTGAAGAGTGAATTTGTAACATTTCGTATCCCCCCCCCCATTCTTGTATGAATAATAATAATTTATGAGCGCTCGTATAACGGCGCTATTATTTTTGGTGGATGTCATTCAGCCCAAATGTTTGTAATTTTTTTTTTTTGGTTCGAAAAAGACTTTAAATGTTTAGTTTTCACTCACTGATAAAGAAACTGATGTCAAACTAATTCTATCGATCCGGCCAGCCCTGACAGAAAGGCTGCAACGATCTGCCCTTCAAGTATTGCTAATAATATACAGTTACAGTTGAGGGTTCTATACCCTTACATGCAGCCACTATAGACCACATTAGTTAGGTTAGAATCATTCGCTTGGCGGGAGATCCATATTCAAATTTTTTAACAAGGAATTTCAATTTTGAGATGAAACCACCCTATTTAAAAGAGACTGTTAGTACAGAGACAACAAGTATTGGGTACCTTCATCATTAGTGCATGTTTTCATGTTATTTCCACATTAAAATCTACCTCTATTTATTCTTAAATCAAAATTGAAACCATTCTAGTTCGAAAGATTTCCGTATGTCGTAGATGACTTCTGTTGTGCGTCATCACAAGGCCGTTTTAGGGTTATGTTATTATTTTTGACTGATTTTGAGTGAGCTAAGACATACGTCAATCGAATTTAGTGAACACTTTTATATTTATTAATAATTTTGGAAATATACAATTTTGTTATGAAAACTTGATTCTAGATGGTTGAGAAAGGTTCACAGAATCTATTTCAACCAAAATAAACCTTAAGAAATTAGCCAAAGTATCTAAAAAGAGGCGAAAAATTCGCGTAAATTTTAGGTCCATACTAAATGCATGGGGAATTCAGTGCTCGGATCCACGGATGGATTCATTCATTCATTCAATTCTCATTCTCCACAACGAGCATCGGCAGACCCCCGACACACTACCGTTGTGGAGACTTAGGCTCAGCAGTTATGCTATGTGCCCAAAATCCAGTAGACAATATTTGCATGTGTGAGGTCTCAAGTAATCCTTGGTGTCCCTGGGACCTGCGGGAGTCTCGGATGAACCGATCACCAAGGATTGGCACGTGCACTTAACAGTCACAACACTGACTCTAATTTATCCGGGTAATCCTTCAAAAATAGAGCCCAAAAACATTACACTAATCTAATTTGAGAGTCTTGCGTCTTCCTTATTAACTATTTTTAAAACTTATAGTATAATTTGAGTTCCAAACCAGGACGCGGGGAACTGTACCCAATCCACGGATGGATCATAATTCAAATTTCCCGGCTAACCTAACTAATGTGGTCTATTGCACATGGATGCATGTGGGTACTGTCAAATGCACCCTGAATATTGCTAAACATGGCAAGCAGTGCCTCCTGATTGGATAGCGTGCCCTCCACCTTCCAACAAGAAGATGAACCAAAATTACAGACATTTGAGCATACTGATAGTCTCCTGGCAAGACGCAAAAAGATTTGATGAGGGTTACCTAACCTTAAAAGTTTAGGAACCTCTTGTCTATACATTGTAGCACATACATCTCCGAATATAATGAATGTTAATTTGAAACTAGATATTTTTTGACATGAATATACCATTACGCTCACCTCTGTTTGATGCTGTGATCTATACACACAATGAGATCTCACAAATAAAGGCATCTTTGTTGAAGGCCTATGTTCTTGTTCAGGTATTTCCCATGCAGGCGAATTATTTGCGTCCAACGCTAACTGCGCCAATCGTAGTTCAGTTATCCAGTCGCTCTTAATGGAAGAATTTTCGGTTTGGAAAGTCAGTTTTTCCTCCTTTCCTTTAGTTTTTACGACTAGTTGTAGACAGCAGGAGTCCATCCAAGCTATCTCCTCATCTTTCTCTTGTATAGAATTTTGTATATTATTCAAGATCCTCCTGACATTATCTACAGTCATATTTGGATAAGAACTTTTTAAAGTTCCAACAAGATCCGCTACCCTTCTCATAATTTCGTAATCATGCATTAAACTACTCATTTCAGTGCATAAACTCGTCACATCTTGTGCTTGGGATCCATCGTAGGAGTTATTTGATTTCAAACTACCACCTTTATTTATTCCTCCTGCTAAGACTCTGCTAAGTGTTGGCGAAGCGTTAGAATCGATTACTTCAATGTCAGATACCGGACACGTCCATTTGAGGCTCAACCTTTCACTTGATCCGAAATCATCGGATACTTTAGGTGATACCGATACACATACCACTAGGTCATTTAGAAGTAGAAGTCTTCTACTCTTTGCTTTTATGATGCTTCCATTCTGGTTATATTCCTGTAAAAAAATCAATGAATGATAATTTTTAATTGTTTCTAATACAGTACAATAGTTACTAAACCTGGTACTTCTCAAAAATACCAATTATATCATAAAAATAATACACCCAAATGTTTGGATGTGATTTCTGACAGAGAATCTATAATTTATGTAAATATGGATGATTTAAGCGCATCAAATCCCAATTCAATTATTTTTTTAAAACTCTAAATTAACGTTAAATATTTGAATATGACGGAATAATGAAAACGTCTTCCTATCAAAGAAAAAATTGATACCTATCATCAGGGAAAGTAAAAAAAGTGGTTTAAATACATGGTAGGAAAACTTGAAGAAGGCAAGACTCTCAAGTGACTATGTGATTACAAGTAGTGTCGGTATAATCACATCAAATATAAAAGAAAAATATCAAAATATAGAAGGAATTAGCGATATACATCAGGAAAGTGACAAGTCGGTTGAACAGAGAAAAAATCTCCTAAATCTGAGAACCTTGGTATTGATCAAGTTAAGAGGTTAGAAATAACACAACATGCGTTGAAGTAAGACAATATGTGTTGAATTTACAGATGCTGATATCAATGACGTCAAAACTTAGAAAGAGAATTTGTTCAATGTTTCAATTACATAACGATAAAGAGCTTTAACTGTATTGTGGAAAACTTCCTATTGATTAAATTTTTTGAATTAATTTTTCTTTTTACTTACTATCTGAGAAACGTTGTCTTCTCTCAACAAGTATCGATTTCCATCAGATAATGGTCTTGCCGAGAATTTTCCGCTGATATTCCTCAGCATTTCTTTGAATGCTTGATACTGTTCCGATTCTCTTTTCCTTTCATTCAGCATTTCCGCCAGAGATTCTAATTGTGTAAGGGCTAGCTGTAGAGACATTCGATCATGGTGTCCTTTTGGAGTGTGCTTCAGAAGATCCTGGATAGTGCAATTAAGAAATTAGAAAATACATTGTGAAGGGTCTTCGATTCAAATTAATCTACATTATGACTTATGAGATGGTTCACCGAAAATTCTTAATTCTCGGGGTCTAGGCTAATGATAGTTTCAGATAAACATTACCACAACCTGTAAATATAAGGAATGATGTGGTATATATGTATTAGATTTCATCACCTATACAGGCTAAAGTTTGTCAGTCAAAACTATAGACATTAGATAAGAGGTGGCATCGAGAGTGCCTTTCAACACTGTGACCAATAAAATCTTTGCTGTGTTGCCATGCTAATATTAATCTAGTATGCATTCTTTTCCTTTTCAACACATTAGATAGATAGATAAATGGCTTTATTTCACATATGTAAAAAATAGATTGGCATAGCTTTCCTGCAAGGTACCTATTCTATCTGATACGTCCGCCTAAGAAAACCATCCAGGTAAACTTTTAGAAATTTAACATGCTCTCCGCAATCTTCACATTACACCCATTCAAATGCAACGTACTTTCTCTTGGTTTTTTTATATGTTAGAGCTGGATATAGTTTTATTTTATCAAACACTGACTAAGCTTTTGTTTTGATATCTGCAAACCCCTCCACAATTACGTTTGTGTCATCAACAAAAGAGGTCAGCCACATCAAAATCTCCTCATTTAAATCACAAATGTCTATCAAAAAAATTAGAAACAAAATAGGACCCAGGGTACTACCCTGTGGAACCCCATAATTCGAGTTAACTATGTCAGATTTCACTTCTCTAGCAACTGACACCCTTTGCACGCGATAAGAAAGATAAAACATGATTCAATCTGGATAATCTACATGCAGCGTGATTAGCTGAGTGGTTAGAGCGTTTGACTCTGGGGCCGGAGGTCTCGCGTTCAATAAAGAGTCACGGTAATCGCCACCATTCACTGTTGGGTCAAAAATTAACAGTGCTGTACCTAAGGTGACATGAGGACATAGTAACAAAGCCTACACAGAACGCAACTGATTCTCCTACACCCAATCAAGCTGTTAAGAGCTTATGAGGAGTATCCTTGGGGAATACCTAGGAGGGTCAGTATAATAATATCAATATCAAGTCAAGTTAGATACGCAAAGAATAGAAACTGTGAAATACTGTACCACCTGACATATTTTTGGCGCTCTAGTTCCTCGGAACTGAGTGCTTATCAATTTGCCCAAATGTCTGTAATTTTCGAATAATTCGATGAAAATGGTCTTGAACGATTTGGTTCGACTCACTGATCAAGAATCCGTGGTCGAAATTCATTCTGTCCGGCCGGTCCGGCCGGCCGGCCGTAGGCACGATAACTCTCGAACGGAATGAGCTAGAGAGTTGAAATTTTCAGAGTAGGTTTGGGGGATGAATATCTCGGCTAAGTTCGTTACTGGGCAAAATCGGACAGAAGGTTTCGGAGTAATAAAAAAAAAATTTTTTTTTACAAAACAAATTCCAAATTAAATTTTTTTAATAAGCAGTTTTATCATAAGAATCCATTCATATCATTTTTAACTCTAACAAGCTAATACTTTTGGAGATATGATTTTTCAAAATTTCAATGTAAATCGTATTTCACAGATTGATATAATTATTCTATGTATATTCTATGTATGAATTGCCATAAAGTCAACTTGACAGAAGGGAATATTGTAACTTCAAGAATATTGGGGTAGAAATACTCGTATTTTAGCGATGCAACGGGGACCTCACCCTAAAATGTTTGAAAATATTACGTAAATATTGAAAGCATAATTCCAAAGTTCGAGAGAGGAGAAAATTTTGTGAACGTAGATCAGGAAATTTTTGATCGATTACAAGGTAATTTATTATTTTATACATGTTTTATGGAATACCTACTATTTGTAGGTACTTTAAACCTGTTTTGGGCAATTGTCATACGAAACTTGTTTTTTTGGCGCTCTAGTTCCTCGGAACAGATTGCTTATCAATTTGCCCAAGTGTCTGTAATTTTGGAATTTTTGGCTGAAAATGGTCACAAATGATTTGGTTCGACTCACTGATCAAGAATCCGAGTGCGAAATCGATTCTGTCCGGCCGGCCGACCGGCCGAAGGCACGATAACTCTCGAACGAAAGGAGTTAGCGGATTGAAAATTGCAAAGTGGTTTTGGAGCGTAAATATCTCGGACAAGTTCGTTAATGGGCGAAAACCATCAAGGGGTTTCGGAGTTATGGCCGATTTTAGTAAAAATATTTTTTATGAATATTTCCGAAACCGATCACTTGATCTATCTGAAATTTAGCACCAAATTGTAGAATCATGACCTTTATACGCATGTGAAGTTTTGTATTGACCGGATTACCGCAAAGTGTCAAAAAAAAAATTTGAAAATGTGGTGCAGTTCTCATTCTCATGATTGCTCATTTAATCTTCATAAATAAACTATTATTTGAATTGAATTTCCTTTTTGATGCAGTTCTATCATATGAATACATTGATATAATTCCCAACTCTGAGAAACCAATACCAGATATAATTTGTCTGTTTGAACTAGAGCGCCAGAAAGCTCCTGTCCACAGGGCTTGAACCCATTTTTATTTTACGAATGGAATCGTTTCACTCAGGAAACTCGTGAGAACCTTAAAATAGATAGAAGTGACTTTAATGTTATTTCAATAATTTGGATTTTTTTCATTACTTTTTGGTTATTTTTGAGAACACTCGAAATCGCTGTTAAAAGATCATAACAATTTTGGCTAAATGATTTTATGGCGGAATCATCATTCGCAATATCTACAGGTGATCATTGTGGTATTGTTTATCCAGTTTCATGCTGATTTTGATTTAAGAATTTTATCTTTCCACTGAGATATTCAGATTTTATCTAGATACTGTTTCAAATGGTGTACAACAAAAGGTTCTGAATATTTACCTGCAAAAATAGTATAAACTGTGGAAACCTCTGTACTGGCTTCACCATCAATCCAAAAAATGACAAGCGGTCCTGAGAGCTGATTTGTTTCACCTGAAAAAAACGGGAATGTGATTTTTCAATTGTAATATGGGTATGAATGTATATAGGAGATTGGAGTAAGACACCACAACATGTGCAAGCAAAATGATTCGTAGAATTCTCGCAGTCCTATGACATGAAGCTTATGCAACTCCAGTAGACAAGGAGCAGACGAAATTTGAAGGCTCTGAAATCTATTTTTCAACAGGATAATGCTGAGTGCTTAGAGATTCTTGATAACACATTGAACATGAATAGAGCGTTCGAGATTGCAAGTAATATTGAGTAATAATAGTTCATAAATATTTATAAGGGTTATTATACCATCATAAATTCCTTATGTTGTACTAAATATTGGAAGTTAATTGGAAGAAAACTCACTTTGAGAAAATCTGCCAGCGCTGATTTCCTTTTTGCTTCCATTTTAGCTAGATCCATGGCTATGGAGAAGTTATTTATGAAACCACTGTAGATATCTAACACTATCGCTTTAGAGAATGAAGCTATGAACACATCTCCGATTTTTTCCTCCGTATCCCAATTTTTTATACATTCTGCTAGAGCTATCCTAAACAAGGTATGGCACTGGAGAATTTCTGGAAGTCTGTAGAATAAGGTAGATATCTTTGAGTTGCTGAGAATTGGTGGATTGCTCTCCTCCAGTGGTTTTTTATAGTCCTGCAAATAATTGTTGTGTAGCAAATATACATGGTACTTAATTTTTTTGTTATTCACATTTACGTTGTTGGATAATTTCCATTTAATGAATTTGACTAAATTACTGTTGAATGGAATTTCAAAAAGGCTAAATAATATAAAACTCCTTAATCCTACGAATACCAGAGTCATTGCACGGATGTAACATGAATTTTTGTTTTTGAGTTATAAAGCTACTCGTCATTTCAAAACAATAATAAAAAAGTTAAGTTTTATTCCCGGTTTTATTCACAATAGGAGTTTCCAGTGGATGCATTGGATCAAATTTTAACATCAAATAATATGTGTAAAAAAAGTGACTATTGTTGTTCGAAATGATCTCAAAGATTGAAGAAATAATTAGGATTTGAACTTAAAGATAAACCATTAGTTTGCAATCATAATCAATGGCAACTAATAATATTCATGTGTGATTTAGTAGTATGCCATAAATTAGGAAAAAAATCATCCATGAATTAAATTGATTATATTATCATACATAGGATGTTCACAATCATTAAGGATGCTCTTCCCCCAGAATACTTATTTGGATAACCTGTATATAAAAATATATAGTTCCAACATGGGAACTGTTGAACTAAAGTTCAAACTAAAATTACATAGAAGTAGGTTTACAAGTATGACAATCCGAGGTCAACGAAAACGATTTCCTGTACCAAACACGTGGATGACATGGTGAGGTCGGCAAACCTCCGATAAAATTGAGTTAATATGGATATGCATCAAGTAAAGGCTACAAGCATTACACATTCAGATTTCTGTTGTATCAACAAATACAACAAATAACTGTTATCTGAAGAAAGTTAATACAGAATTAGCCAAGAGTTCTCCGCTGTACTCTAGTACAGTTAAATAAGTTACCTTTCAAAGACTGTGATAATTTTCCTAAGTTTAAGTTACTGTTAAAAAATCATCTACGATAACAACCTTATCAGTTGATTTGTAGTTGTATTTTTGAAATAAAATAAACATAAGTGATGAATATAGCTGAAGAAAAAGTTGGGAAAGCACTGACGTGAGGTCAGCCTGCTTTGGCGCGCTTGTTAAAATTCATAGTAGGAGAGGTCACCCATCAAGGTACTGAACTCACACAAGCGGGTTAGTTATCAGGAAAAAAAAATGTTTTTCGGATATTTCCAACAATATAGATCCGATTGAGTTTAAATCTAGAACATGGCTGTAAAATAAGGTTTTGAAAGCTCTTGCAAAGTTTCAGCGGTATCTGACAGATAGTTTCTGAGGTACAGAATATTTTTAATAATCTTTTTAAAACTTTTTAGTCATACGATCCTCACGAAATTTCGAATAAGTCTTTTTGTCGGCATTTTTCAACTAACTACCGAGTTTTAATGTGATCAGATCAGTATTTTTCGAGTTATTGGGAAAAAGTATATATATAACTCCCAAAACACTCGGCGAATTTTGCCCATTAAGGAACGAGATATTAAGGCATCAAACCTACCCTGCAAGTTTCAACTTTCTATCTTATTTCGTACGAGAGTTATTGTGCTAACGGTCATAATTGGATTTATCCCCAGACTATTCGTCAGCAAGACGAACCCCATCTGTTATGATCATTTTCGGTCAAAAATACAGACATTTCGTCAAAATGATAGATGGTGCTCAGGTCAGGGAAACAAGCACGCCGAAATTTCATAAAAATTACAACTGTTATAATCAACTCACATTTACAAGCCTCTGGAGAGTAGCAACGTATGAATTTTCACTATGTACAATAGCAGCTACAATCATTCTCCTCTTTATTTGTTGTGCATTCAAATGTGGGGGAGGTGTGGGTAAACTAGGTGGTTGTTGCCTTCGTTGTTGTGTGGTACAGTTCGGAAAGCAAGTTTCTTCTTCCACCTGCAAAATAAACTCTGATTAAAGATTATGCTTAGACTAAACTTAATTTTCTACATTATATTGAATAAGCATATTATTTTGAATTCTGACTATATGGTAACATCATCAAAAGTGGGATCTATACGGTCTATGCTGAAACACACTTGTCAAATTCTTACAAATGGAAAAATTTTACCTTTTAACAGTCATACGAAATACAACAAGGATTGCATAGTTGCTGAAATCGCAGAGGACTCTAAAATCTAAAATAATCTAAATAGACATCAATAGATGATGTCAGATTGACCGTGTAAGCTCCGTCATAGAGCATTCTATGAAATCACAAAATTGCGATTAATTATTGAAATTTTAGAAAAATCATATATCATACAAGTATTATTTCGTTAGAGTTGAGAATGATATCGATGAATTCTTATGACGAAACTGCACCTTAGAAAAAATTGAATTTGAAATTTGTGAAAAATTTTTTTTTTTCGTTACTCCGAAAACACGTCCAATAACTTCCACGTCCACGTCCAATAACGAACCTAATCGAGATATTTATCTCGAAACCACTTTGAAAATTTCAACTGTCTTGCTCAAAACTTAGGTATTATTTCCATGGACAGAAAGGAACCTATGAAATCTTTCCACACAGTATTTTCCTCATCAGTGCAGCTGTGATGTTGTGAAGATACAGAAAGGATCAATTTCAGAAGATTGTCAAATTTTTTGTGTTTCAACTCAATTCAATGATGCTTAAAAATATAATTATTATTGATATCAATATCTCACGAACAAATCTCACGAACTTACTTCAGGTAGAAGAGGCATTTTATGCCTAGTCTGAGGTGATATTGGTATGGTTGGAACTTCGGCGTTTTCAATATCATATTGGTGACAACTTCCTCTTCTTATTGAAAACCACCTTGATAGACGGCCTTGATTGTTTGAGTCCACTGGTAATGTCGCATCTAGTGACAGACGGTGTCCATTGGAGGAACCACCCCTTAATTTATCACAGAGGGTGAGAGCCTTATTGAAGGTATTTCTTAATTGTCCATTAGTCCTGAAAATATGATTTTTTTTAGTTTGATAAGATGGTTGATCAATTGCATGGTATACATTTTTTATATATGTTGAGGCTTCGCATAATATACACAATCATATACGAGAACAGGAGAATAAAATCATTTAACATCATAAGAAGGGAAATGAACCACAAAATATAAAAATGTAATCGATATAGAACATGTTGATGAAAATATATGAATGAATTAATATAAGAGCCTCAACTGTATGACGGAATATAGTGTTCTACTCAACATGACCTCATGGGAAGTCTTTTAAACAAATGCATACACGTCTGGAATATCGAGGTCTTGGGTGCCTAACATCTATGTGGTAAAACGAAATGTCATAGAGAAAGCCGTAAGTTGAACAGAGAATGACATCGATTTTCCCTAATCCTCTTCTAATTCCCTCACCAAACACGTAGATTAGATTGTGAGGTCGGCCAACCTCCAATAACATAGAACGCGTTGAACAACAAAGGTATACGGTTGGTGGAAATTTACGATCAATTACTGATCAATTGCGTCCGTCTCCAATGCTGGACAATATTATTAAATAGCATTTAAAAGCTTTGAATGCTGAGGAAGTGGTTGGGAGATTTATAGTTGAGTATCAGGCCAGAAAGTGCCGTCCGGTAAAACTACTATGAAGATTCTTCTTGGTTTTGAGAAAACCATTATTTAACATTTGTTGTTAAATTGATAATAATTGTTAGGAGTAACGCACACCCATTCTGCGAGAAAATCGTGCTACTATAAGGTGTAGTAGAAAGAAATCCATTATTTTTGCATGTAATTGAAGGCCTTAATTACCATAGTTACCATAGAATGACCCGATTTTGATCAAATATGCGCCGTTTTGTTCCATAACTTGTTGCCATTTTGAAGGTAATATCATTGTGCCTCTCTCATAGAAGCCCTCGTCCCTATTGACAAAAATTGAGGCAGTCGATTTTCACAAGCCTCTGTTGAAGCGAATTTTTCACCAGCAAAATTGTTCACCATGTACAGGAACAGATGGTAATCACTTGGTGCCACGTCTGGCCTATAAGGTGGATGCATAAGAACCTCCCAACCAAACTCCCAGAGATTATGGCGAGTCACTATCGATGAATGTGGCCTGGCTTTGTCCTTATGGAAGACAATTCCTCTCCTATTGGCCAAAGCAGACCGCTTCTGGGCGATTGCTTCCTTCAGACGGTCCAACTGTTGACAGTACAGTTCCGAGTTAATAGTTGTGCCGTAGGGGAGCAGCTCATAGTAGATAATAATTCCTTGCCAATTCAACCGGTTTACCGGCTTGCATCGGCCGGTTGCATTTCTTCCACGACCGTTTTCGCTTGCCGTTGTCGTAAGTGGTCACCAATACCAACCGCTTCAGAAACGGGTCAATTTTGTTGCGATTCAGCAGCGTTTCGCAGATGGAAATTCAGTCAATGAGATTTTTTTGCGATAACTCGTGTGGAGCTAATACATCGAGCTTCTTCTTGAGTCAAGCCTTATTCAAATGGTTCCAAACGGTTTTTTTGTGCTTTAGCTTTTAGGCAATCGAAACAGTGCTTACATGACGGTCGGACTCGACCATGCCCATGATTTTATCGTCATTTTCGACAATTGGCCTTCCAGTGCGTGGTGCATCTTTGACATCGAAATTACCGGAACGGAATCGACGAAACAAAAATTGCGCATGTTTGGCTGTTACAGTATCAGGACCATAAACACTATATACATTTTTAGCCACCTGGCTTGCATTTTCGCCTTTATCGAAGAAAAACTGTAAAATATTGCGTATTTCCTCTTTGCTAGTTTCCATCTTTGACTCACGCTCACACTAAACTGACTCAATCATAAAACTGTCACGAAAGTTTTTGTAGTACAAATTCTCATCTTTCTAACGCCATCCAGTGGAACCCTATCAGACTTATAAAAGGCGAGATACATATAACTACAGCAATCTATTGCAAAAATAATGGATTTCTTTTTACTACACCTTATATTATTAAAATGTAAATGTAATATGAGAATAAATACTTCTTTTTGTGCGCATGTTCTGGGAAACATCGTGCTATAATTTTGCCCAAATGTTTGGAATTTTTGTTATTTCTGTCGAAAATGGACCCAAACGATTAGGTTCGACTCATCGATGATGAATTTGAGGTCGAACTTGATTCTGTCCGGTCGGCCTGGAGTTACCCCGATAATTTTCGAACGGAAAGAGATAGCGACATGAAATTTTCAGGGTAGGTGGCGCATCCAAACGCAACGGTTAAGTTCTTTAATTGGCATATTCGGACGAACGGTCTCCAAGTACTTATTTTATTTTCAAACAACACCGATCTGATCGAATTGAAACTTGGTAACTAGTTGTAGAATACCGACATAAAGACCTATGGGAAATTTCGTGAGAACCGTATCACTAGAGAATTTTAAAAAAATCATTAAAAAATAACTATTATTATTACGATAACTTGAGAACAGAAAGAGATAGCGACTTGCAATTTTCAGGGCAGGACATTTGAGTTCTTCAATAGGCATAATCGGCCAATCGATTTTGGAGTTATACCCATCCCTCAAAAAATTTATATTTCCGAAATTATATTCGTCAGAAACCGCTGAAATTTTCTCATACCTTCGAGCTCGATCTACTTTGTATGTGGCGTGAATAGTCAATGGAAGATGCACAAGAGAGAGTGTTTTTTAACCCAGGTGGTTAATTCAAATAACAGTTTATTTTAATAATATCTGGGAAGGATGGTAATGAGTTCATATTTCATTCTAGATTACCAGTTTTATTTCATGTTTAGTCTCGAGGCTAATTTAAAATCAATATCGTTCAGATTGTTGTATTTCAAAGTACAACAGCGATTAAAATGGCTAAAGTGCAAGAATCTGGCGGGAAATACTTCCAACCTAAAAATACCGCGATGGATGTTCATCACGATCGTGAGACACCTTATTAACCACCTATCGAGCCTGACATACCAAGGCAGAACAAAGTATTACTAGGAGAACTCAAAATAACGTATGAAGGTTAGATTGTGTAAGCATCATTGGGGACATGATGACGTGTCCAATCAGGGTACTATAATCACATATTTCACGCCTTTTCACCTGGTGATAGATAGAGCCACAGAGTGGTAGCTTGTGAAGCTAATCTGACAACATCTAGAGAAGAAACGGGACGAGAATAAAAAAAAACTAGAGGGCTTAGACAACTACTATTCATCTGCAAACTTTCTTAGGGATGAAACTATAAAGAGATTCAGTCGATAAACTACAATGCTGAGCAGGGAATAAGGACGAGGACGGAAATGCACCACCACTACTTTTTGCATGAATGTCAGGCTTCTAGACGAACATGGATGGAATATTAAAATACGACTGGAACCTCTGCGAAACATAATTACGAGGCTTTAGGTTGAGAATCATAAGAATTATGTAATTCTGATTAACAAAATCTTTCATCCATTGGTATGAAAATTATTCATGAACGTTTGAGATCAATTGTTGTGATTCATACCAAGCGATAGCTTCAGATAGATGACTTGAAGTAAAAATCGCCTTTGAACAGCATCTTCGAATATTGTGTGCTTTTTATTCGGCATTTTTGGACAACAATCGTTTTGAACTGCACGCGAAACAACTAACAACAAATTAAACGTGCGCTGGTGCCGCTGGTACGCTAGCGCTCCCCAACAATCTTCTGAATCGTGTCTTAACTCGTTAATTTCAGACGCGGTGGCTTGTTTGCGTCCGGATTACGGGTTTTGAAATGAAGCGTCCGGAATACTGGATGTCCGGATCTAAATGTGTCCGAGTTAGAGAGGTTATACTGTATAAGATTTATTGAAGTATAGTGACCGAAAAGATTTGCCTCATATTAATTGATTCAGAAATCAGAATGGTAATCATCAATAGGCTTAATGGTGTTTTATGCCACTTGGAGGGTCATATCTCACGTTAAAGATCCCAAGAAATGAAACAACCAGCACCTTTGAAGAGTGCCGTTATAGAATAATTTTAAAAATACAGCGGCAATATATGGTAAACAATGAGATGTATTAAGAAGAATTTGAAAATCCAACTATGAACTACCGGACATCATGAAAGATGAGATTTGGAGGTCATCTACTGTGAAGATCAAGAGGAAATCTGCTATAAAACATTTTAAATTAGCGAATAGTTGGCGGCAAACCAAGATGAAAGTGGGAAGATGACTTCCGAGAATAGCTGAGGCTGAATACATATATGACAAATTGAGAATCCCAGTTGACAGAACCACCTTGAGCCCAGCATTCTTTTCAGATCTGGGAATCAGCGTACTTACACCACTAGCTTCATCTGAAGTTAGCGGCACATCTCGGCATCCTGACGTCATGTTGTCAACTATATTTGATTGTGATACACCCCTTACGACGGCGTTTCGTGATCGCCAAAGTGGTGTGGACTACGAATCCAACAAGACAATAGGCCTGTTTTGGTTCGCGGTAGGGACAGTTCCGAATCGGTTCTAAAGAGTGGGACAAACGTAGCATGTGAAAGATTTCGCCCATTCGCCCAGGTCGAAATACAATAAACGACTGTGAGAATACTTTGAACGGTTCTAGGACCGTCCCTATAGCGAACCAAACAAGCCTTCTAAGTCTGGTAGATATATGGATCAAAATCTGCAAGGCTCTCCATGCCTCTGGGACATGAAAGCTGTGGCTGTCTATGTATGCACACAAAAAAAGACTCTAAGAGGAAGTGCGAATTTACGTTGCAACCTATCCGTCAATTTACGTTACAACATAGACACTCAGATTTTTTGCCGATTTGATTGAGTCAAACTTAGAACTTAGCCGTAGCACTCTTGAGTCTGGTCACGCTGAGCACTCTGGAATAAAAAAAATTGGTATTGAAGGAAACGAAAGGCCGATGAGCTTGCAAAAAGTGCATCAAGGTTCAAGCCTGTTGAACCCTTCTGATGGCTTAGGAGATACCACTACAGGGCAGCAATCCGGCAATAGCAGTTGGAAAATAAAACAACCATCTTTTGTAAGACACCAGTACAAGTGCAAGCGGCCGTCTGCAAGAAGCTTCTGCAACTGCCACGTACAGAGCTTCGGATTATTGTAGATCTGCTGACAGGGTACTGTCGATACAAATATCTATTGTAACGAATGGGCAAGGCTATGTGAATCACGGAAGGAAGCGGCTGTATAGACATGGCAGTCCCAAGGACAGTGCACTTGGGCCAGCCAGTTCTCAATATTCTCGACGGGGCAGCCAAGACTCCTAAGCATTATATAAATGATCATTGATGACCTTCTAAGGAATGATTAGGTAGGGTACAAGACATGGTGGGACATATGAGGACTGAAACCTCTCGGCAAAGCCTTCAGATGCAATGCCAACATTATTCGATTTCGAAACACCTTTTGCAACGGTCATAAGCAATCATCTGAGTACGGTGGACTTCGTTAATCGATTGGCCAAAAAGTCATCCATTTGGTATACGGAGGGTTCAAAAACAGATAAGGGCACAGGTACTGGGGTATATGGGCCAAAACGAAGGATATCTGTGTTCCTGGGACATGAGCCCTCCATCTTACAGACATAGACACTGTCTATATTTGTCCGAGTGTTGAAAGAGGAACCTCAGAGGGGCGCACTTCTACATCATAACGGACAGCCAGGCCAGACTGACAGTCCTGGAATCACCCATACAGGGTTCCCTACTATCCTGGGAATGCCGCAATACCATGAAGCAACCGGCTGGAGGCAATAAGGTGACTCTTCTACGCGTGCTACGGGTATCAGTGCACTGTGGCATTGAAGGAAAGGAGCGGTCCAACGATGGGAACAAAATATCAGACCAGCTCTTTGCAGAAATTCCTGGACTTGATAGGCAAACATATTCGTGAAATTCTCACCATCCTTTACCCGTAAGCTCCTGCAGCCGCCACAAGCTGAGCTTGTACCTCATCATGAATTTAAGAACCAAGGAGCTTTCCTATTCAGGGCTGGACAGAGAGCCTTGGAAAAGCTCAGTATAACTGGCATATCTATCGATCATGAACTAGCAGGAACACCTATCGCGCAAACAGACCAAAGAAGAGTAGGCAGAGAGAAGACAGGCACAACCGAAGACACTACTCGAAGATCACATGAGTAAAAACCTGCACTCCATATATTTCAGGAGTTTGAAAGATCAGGGCCTATCGGAAGAATTATCCTTCGCCTTTTTTAATCGGGTGGACTCAAGTCAGAAACGGAGGGATTTGTTATGGCTTGTCAAGATGGGGTGATAAATACAAGATGGTATAAAAAGAACTTCATGAAACTGGACCCCCCAACAACGTTCTGAAAATGGTGGCTCATCGTGAAATTGGGAACCAAGGAGCTTGCCTATTTAGGGCTGGTCAGAGAGCTTTGGAGAAGCTCAGTGTAACTGGCATAACCATCGATCATGAGCTAGCATGAACAACTATCACGCCAACAGACCAAAGAAGAGTTGGCAGACAGATAAGACAGCCACAACTGAAGACACTACTTGGAGATCACACGAGTAAACACCTGCACTCCATAGTGGGCAGGGCCTATCTGAAGACTTTTTTAAGTCAGTTGGGCTCAAGACGGAAAAGGAGGGATATATTATGGCCTGTCAAGAAGGGGTGATAAATATCAGATGATATAAAAAGAACATCATGAAAGTGGACACCCCAACAACTTGCAGAGAATGCCAAAGCCAGTAGGAAACCGTTATGCTGTCTGCGTGCAGACTCGATGCTCCATCAGGATATGTGGAATGACAAAATGCTGCATTTCGGATTCTCTACTTCCATTTGAGGGAGGTTTATGGTATTATAGACAAAGAACCAGTGCCACTATATGTACCTTTAGATATTGAATAAGTTGTTGAAAACGATAGAGCTCGCATTTATTGGAATTATGCTATCCCAACAACTCTACAGATCCACGACATGAAGTCGGATATAGACCTGCTGGACAAAGAGCTCAAGGAATTGTTCGATGTCGAATTTTCCTCTCCTCCGAAAATAATATGGTGATGAAAGAAGAACAGAAGAGGGAAAACTACAAGGATTTAATGTTCGAACTGGGGATCCTGTATCCAAGTTATAAAGTTAGGATGGTCGTAATAATCATAGAATGTCTAGGCGGAATGAGGGCGGACTACGAGATCGATTGAAGCTTATTCCGGACTGTAAATCCCTGGCCGAGGATTTGGCGCACAGAATGCAGAAAGCGGTGTTGCTCGAATCACTTCGATTTATCAGGTACCATCAACTGTAAAGGCCGCTTGCGACTAATCTCTTTTGTTAAGGGACGCTGTAAGTGCAGTACGAAGAACTACTCCAAGGAAGGTGTGAGAGGTTTTTTATAGAGTAACCAAACAACAACTGGAATCTCACAGTCCTGAGAGGGTGGACCATCTCAGGGTAAGCATATAAAAGGTACTTCCTCTCGAGCAGAAAACAAAAATAGCACATCCCATATTTATTTTCAGCACTAGATACAATTTTTGGCGATACAAATTAGGGGCCAATTAGAAACTACTTATTACTTTTTTCGATTTCTAAAAGTGCCCCGCTAACTTCATGTACGTCTCAGACAAGAAATGCATGCGAGATAATTAATTTAATAGTCAGGTATAGTTGCCGTGGGATCATTTTCTATGCAAGTCATGTATATCTGTCATGCGGTAATTGTTATGGAAGTAGCTTTTGTTTTCATCGTAACACTTTAGCCGATGCACAATGAATAATAGCAAAGATGACTGAATTCTAAATATTAGGTATGACAATCTGTTCAAAGCATTGTGTTTATTTTGTAAATAAAACAATGCACACTCACACCTATTATTGATTTCGAAAATTCTCGGAAAGTAGTGTGACCAATATCTTGGTTTAAACGCGAGAGCCTGGATTTGTATGGAAGAATATTTCATTTTTTCTCCTCGTAAACTGATCAATACTAATGGTTAACACGGTTCAGTTCAAATGAATTTGTCGACAGCGACATACCACCGAGGAAGGCCAAGACGTATTGAACGAGTCTGTTCTTGCTCTCGACGAATCTCCTGTTCGTACCAGGGCGCTATAATTTTGCCCAAATATCTGTAATTTTAGAATTTCACCTATGAACAATCTCTATCGATTTAATTTGACTTAGACCGATCAAAATCCGTAGTCAAATTCGACTTTGTCAGCCCGTCCGTAATCACGATATCTTTCGAGGTAGAGGACTTGAGACTTGAAATTTACAGAATTGGTTTGATAGCCGAATGGCCAATGGTAACGGTTGTCCGTCCAGATACTGAATTCACCCAATGCTGCAAAGTTTCCAATATTTTTTTAATATCTCCAACAATATAGAGCCAATCGTGTTGAAATTGGAGTTTGGCTGTAGAGCTAGGCTTTGAATGCTTTCGCAAAATTTCAACGATATCGGACGGATAGTTTCTGAGCTACAGAACATTTTTTAATATTTTTTTAAAATTGTCTAATGATACGATCCTCACGAAATTTCGTCTTTGTGCCGGCATTCTACAACTAGTAACCAAGTTTCAATTCGATCGGATCTGTATTGTGCAAGTTATTGGGAAAACTAAATTTCAATTCCGAAACCGTTTGGCCCATTTACGAACCTTTTGACCTCGAGAACTTCATCAGTGAGTCGAACCTAATCGTTTCAGACCGTTATCGGCAAAACATTCAAAAAATACAGACGTTTGTGCAAAATCATAGCACGTTGTTCCCTAGAACATGCTCGCAAAAACAAAATAAAATGTCATACTCCTTCCTTGAAAGGTAGAGCTTTATGATATTTCTTAATATTGTAAGTAGTCTGTGACCGGCTTAGGGTTTATTATTGGAAAGAATTAACCAAAATCGAATTTCAATTGTGTTCAGAGCTAGGCCACATTAATTCAATCCCAATAAAGCACACCATATAAATCGTACTATTGTGGGAGCATTTAGGCGTATCAGCCTGTTTGATATGGTACTTTTCGACGAACAGAAACAGGATGAATCATTGGAGCCGCTTTGAATGCATTCAAATGCTTTGTTTGTGTAGTAATTTATTCATTGACCTTGAATTTCAAGTGTGTTCTCTGAAAGTGGGTAATGGTATGCTAATCACCTAGAAGTGATCTATTAGGCCACCTTTGATAATTTCACTCTTTAATATCCAACATATAATCAATCAATTCAATGGTTTGTGGGCTGTATAGGTTTAGAAACGGTAGATTATTTTGCGGCTTCACTGATATGTCTTAAATTGAATTCTTTTTTGAGTTTCACTCTAACTGAACGAGGCTTCCGTTAAATTCAATCCACAGATATTATTTCCTATTAAAAATATCCCGAATCTATTCTTATAGCTTCTGATTCATTCGAATTTTTACTATTTATTGTTGGAAAAAAATAAAAAAGGTCAATACTGCAGGCTACGGGAGTCGTGGGGGTACGTGGTTTGAAGAAGAATCTCTACCAATGAGCTAGAGAAGGAGTAAAGAGTTATGTTGAATTCCCTGTTTTGAATAAATGTTATTACTGACCTTTGATACCTTGTTGTTGTGATTCCAGAAAAATATCATCATGTTACATATTCAATTTCTAGTTCACTGTGAACTGTTTATAAATTCTACAAAAGTAACTACACTGTTGTCCTCTACAATTTTTGTCGTCTGACATATAATAATAATAATAATAATAATAATTTATTCGGAAGTAAACATAGATCCATAATACATTTATTTGATTTTGAGATTCCGTGTAACCTAAGCTGGGAGCTTGTATGCTACACAGCATCTCTCAGTTATCGAATAACAATCCCAACTGCACTAGAACCAACTCAGTATTTCACAAAAATCATATTACCAGCCCACATAAGAACTCAGGAAGGAGAAAACCAGCATAGCATTCACATAACATTCAAAAATTTGTTGAAATTTTGTTTAACATACCGTGCAATGCTATTTTTACAATTTTTGTTTTTTGTGTTCATATTTCTCAATCTAGGGGGCAGCATATTGTAGAACTTCGGACCAAGATATTGATAACCACGCTGTAAATGGCTTTTGAAAATAAGTGGCACACGTAAATTTTGTTCATATCGATGTCTCGTGGAATAATTATGCTCAATGAGATTCTTACTACTATTGATCTGATGTATTAAGCATTCCGAAATGTAGAGTTGTCTTAAATTCAGTTTGTTACATTTTTCGAACAACAACTCAGTGCTATGTGTTTTTCTGACATTCAAAATGATTTTAAAAATATATTTTTGTATTATCTGCAAACCTTCCAGTGCATTATCGAATAGGCCTCCCCACACAACTATGGCATATCTTAGCAATGATTCTACTAGCGAATCGTAAACTTTCAACATAAAAGGAATAGTTGTTACGTCACGTAGTTTGTAGAAAATATATGCAATATTCTTGAGGCGTGTCTTCAAATACTCCACATGTACATCCCATCTCATTTACTGATCTACATAAATACCTAAATTCCTTATGCTAGTCACCCTACCTATTTTCGGACAAGTACAACATGAGTTTTCACAGTCTGATCCATGTACCGAAAGTATAGAGAAACTAGGCTGTGTGTTACTCATCAAAGAAAACGTGACAAAGTGAGACTTTGCAACATTAAGACTTAGGACGCTCTCCGTTAGCCAGGCATCCACGACACTCATACCCTGTTCAGCATCTCTATACACCTCATCCCATGTATTCCCCGCGAAAAATAACATGGTATCGTCCGCATAAGATAAAATTTCGCCGTTTGGTATCTTCAGCAATAACAATTGATTCACGTATATGAGAAATAAAAGTGGTCCCAAGACCGTTCCTTGCGGTATACCCATAACCAAAGTTTTTTTTTCACTTAGTTTCCCATTCAACGAAACCCTCCGTACTCTGTGCTTCAAATAATTTCTGAGCAACAACAGACAGCTACCCCTAATACCCACTGCTTGCAGTCTGTCAAATAATAAATCATGCGACACAGAATCAAAGGCTTTTGCAAGGTCCAGAAATACTGTCATACATTTTTTATCCCCGTTCATACCCTCAATAAGTAATGAATAAAACTGTTCCATTGCATCTTGAGTGGATTTTCCCTCCCTGAAACCGAATTGGTTTGAGCTCAGGATATTGAAATGTTCAAGAAACTGTGACAGTCGAGATTTCAAGCATTTCTCGAATATTTTCGCGAAGTTACTGATTAGTGAAATCGGCCTGTAGTTAGTAAGTTTGTTTTTTTCATTCGATTTGTGTACACATATCACTAATGATTCCTTCCATTCAAGGGGTATATTAGAGGTCTCAAATACTAAATTAATAATATGAACTAGAGGAGTTACAAGATGTATGTGTAAAAATTTTAATAGTCTAGAAGAAATACCATCTGGACCAGGCGCAGCATCATTTTTAAGAGAAGCAATCACCTCGACTATTTCATTTGTATCTACCGGGTTCAAGAATATAGACGAATCGTTAGTTTTGAATTTGAATTTGCTGCCATTATTTGATTTCTTTATCACCGACGCCATCTTTTCTCCAATATTCACAAAAAACTCATTAAATTTATCTGCAATGACCTTATCATCAGTAAAAATGTTCCCCATATCATCTGTAATTGACCTCGGTGACTCTCTTTTTTTGCATCTATTTGTTACTTCATTTATAACCGACCACGTGTCCTTAGAATTTCCACTTGCTTTCTTTATTTTATCAGAGTAATAATCTTTTTTAGTTTTGCGTATAAGAGAATTCAATTTGTTTCTATATAGCTTAAAATTCTGCCTATCTGTATCTGTGCCGTTTAATTGTAGTTTTTTTTTCATCTTATCGCGGTTTTTCATTGAAGTTATCAGACCGACTGTTATCCACGGTTTAATTTTTTTCAGACTTGAATTTTTATGTATTTTTTGGTATCGACTTGTTTTAATGAATTTTTCAATCCTATTTTTAAAAATACAAAAAGCCTCCTGTGGATCCCGAGTTTCCATAACATCCCTCCAATTTTCATTCCTCACTTTGTCTTCCAAAACACTAAAATTTATGTGGGTGGCCCGAATGTTACTCTCTTGTTTTCTTTGCTCAACACAATAATTATTTAATGACCTCACGAATAAGCAGATTGCAAAATGATCCGTGAGTGAGGTATGTAAAACTCCAGAATTAAAAGAATATGTTTCGGAAACGATGGTTCCATCTTCAAGGACAGAGTCTAAATATTTAATTTCATGAAATGATTTATGAAATTAAATGTTTAAATTGCAACAAGTGCTACGTCGGGCAAACAACCAGAAACATTCACACACTGTATAAAGAGCTACGGGACACATCGATAAATCTGCTGTTGCAAATCACGTTTTAACAACTGGTCACTCAATTTCAGAATATTCCGTCAAATTGTTGAAGAATTCCAATAAATTGTACTTGGGATATTAGATGGGATTGAAATGTATAAGAGAGAAGGTATTTTACTCAATAATGATCTGACCCCTATTAAGGACTCATTATTCTCTCTAATTTGTAGTGGACAAGAGTGTAGTTACTTTTGTAGTGATCATGTAACATATTATTTGATCAAGTTATATATGATACAAATCGTAGACAGGATATACCAATTCTCACTAGGTATTGAACGAATGTAATTACTGACGTATCGACTTGTCAAATTTGATTTCGGTCGATCTATTCCCATGATAATTCATTAAATTCTCTCCAGACACATCAACTGTTGACAACTTCGTTGGTCGAGTGTAAAACCAGTAGGCCAGTACTTCACGATCGTGGTAATATTTCGATATTTCGGCAGTATATCTACCAATATAGATCCGATCGAATTCAAATCTAGAACTTTACAGTAAAATAAGATTTTGAAGGCTCTCGCAGAATTTCAACGATATTAGACGCATAGTTTCTGAGATTTTTTAAAAAAATTTCCAGTCATGCGATCCTCACAACATTTTGCACAAGTCTTCGTGTATTTTTCAATTAACTACCTCGCTTTAATTAGATCAGATCAGCATTTCTCGAGTTATTGGGAAAAGAAAATTTCAGATGGACGAACTCTAAAATAACTCGGTGGATTTTTCCCATTAACGAATTCAGCCGGCGCATTTGGACTTCAAACCTACTCAACTCTCTAACTCATTGCGTTCGAGCGAAATCGTGCTGACGGCCGGCCGACCGACCAGCCGGACATAATCAAGTTTGAAACCATTATTGGCCAAATATTCGAAAACTACAGACATTTGGACGAATTGATAGGCACTCTGTTCAGCTGAACAGCGCGCCAAAAACTAAGGGCACGGGAAATGTTTTTCATTCACGACAAATACGTTTTGGCCTTCTGATATTCATACCTAGTCTATTACTGAAAAGTTGGAATATTTATTTATTTCTATCCTTACATAGCATAAAACAAAGTCGCTTCCCGCTGTCTGTTTGTTCCTATGTATGCTTAGATATTTAAAACTACGTGAAGGATTTTGATGCCGTTTTTTTTTAATAGATAAAGTGATTCAATAGGAAGGTTTATATGTAGAATACATGCATAATATATTAGAGAAACACTGATAATTTTAGAGGTTTCTGATGTGATGTCGTAAATAAACACGTGTTTTTGCGCTTACATTGCAAACGCTGGCTGAACCCTACGAGATAGATCAAAATAATGTAGTACAGTATGGTACACCTTAAAAAGGTGTACAAAAAAGTCCGCGATGGTATATGTCTATCTCTTAAGGATAACCCACAATAACCATTTTTTATCCTTTACATTCTACGAGAAATAATGGCTCGATTACGAAGCTATTTTAAGCAATACAGCATTGAACCTTATCCAATTAAGTACCTTAAATGCAATGTGCTTTTAATATTGATCAATATGGCCCTTTACAGCATGTAATTTAAATGAATATTTTCGAAGATGTTGCAGATTCAAAATGCAGGGACATAGCGGTTGCGGTGGTACCGACCGGGAGGCCGGCACAGCCAGGATAGGGATAGAAATCGAATAAAGAGAGCCAGAGAATCATATGTAGAGCGTGAGGCTCGCCTGAGCCAAGATAGATGTATTGATTCCCCGAATTCCTCTGATACCATCGGATTTACTGATCCAATTTAAAGGCCTACAATTTCCGGTAAAGATATATTTTGCAATGACTATTATATTATATTTGAGCGTTGAGTGTTTTTCACATGGCCAATTATATATCGCTCTTTGAAGAGTAACCTGTAACGAAAACATGTTTGTATTGTTTAACGACAAAAAGGCTGTGAACGTTGTATATAAAGAAATTCTGTAGTATATTTAGTATCAGCATTTCAACCGTGCGAAGCCGGGGCGGGCAGCTAGTATATGTATATAAGCCATAAGGAATGGATTTTCTGCGTTGTTTTCACGTCAGATATCTGACGTGAAATCAAGATATCACAAGTGTAACGAAAATTACGTATTCCTAATGCGAGCTCCTCAAGTCATCGCAAATTCAACAAGAATAAGAAATTAGGGGGCGTGTTGCAGGGACCTACTCCATTCCTACTCACTTCTCGTTTTCACCAATAGATGGCGCAATCGTCTACGCTGTACTACCGCATTGTTAATAACCAGAGAGGAATATCGACCTACGCATTGAAAAGTATTCGGCACCATACTATATACGTGTACTGCACATTTGGAGGATATATAGATTATAAATCCATATCGCAGCCATCTTCTCTCAGTACTGCCCAGGTTGTTCAGTCTGAGAAGTTCCCCATGTGATATCTCTGAGATGTTACTGGGCCAATCCTCTGTGCGGACATTTGGAGGTGATAGAGAGGTCTGGGTGACCTCCCTGCGATATCGCAGCGATCATCTCATGATATTGCCCAAGGTGAGCAGTTTGACAACTTCCCCATGTGATTTCTCTCAGATGTTACTCAGCTCATTCCCTGTGGCGGACATTTGGAGGTGATAGAAAGGTCTTAGCGACCTCCCAGTGATATCGCAGCGATCCTCTCATAAGATTGCCCAGGATGAGCAGTTTGAGAACTTCCCGATGTGATATCTCTGAGATGTTATATATGCCCTTGGATAATCCATATGATGATGGAAATATATACCTCGGCTCATCCCCTGTGGCGGACATTTGGAGGTGACAGAGACTTCTGGCGACCTCCCTGCGATATCGCAACTCTTCTCTCCGAATATTGCCCAGGGTAGCAGTTTGAGAACTTCTCCATGTGATATCTCTGAGATGTTACTGGGCTCATCCCCTGTGCGGACATTTGGAGGTGATAGAGAGGACTGCGCGACCTCCCAGCAATATCGCAGCGATCCTCTCATAATATGGGTCAGGGTGAGCAGTTTGAGAACTTCGCCAGTGATATCTATAAGATGTAACTGGGCTCATCCTCTATGGCGGACATGTGGAGGTGATAGAGAGATCTGGGCGACCTCCCTGCGATATCGCAACCGTTCTCTTCAAATATTGCCCAGGGTAGCAGTTCGAAAACTTCCCCATGTGATATATCTGAGATGTTACTGGGCTCATCCCCTGTGGAGGACATTTAGAGGGGATAGGGAGCTCTTGGTGACCACCTAGCGATATAGCAAAAGGCGTCACAATATCCCGGAAAGAGCTCGCCGAGATATCTCTGGGAGGTCCTTGTGTTACTTGGTATGGACTTCGACAAATACTCGACAATTATCCATAACCATTTGATTTTTATTTATGGGTGGCTCTACTCACTTAATATTAAGTAAGCGCAATTTTTTTCTTTCACGACAAATTCTCGACAATTATTCGACAGTTAATGCAATAGGTTTCATCAAAATTCCTGCAAGTGGCTTTGCTAACCTAATACTCCTTCCTGGAAAACATGCGGATTTTCATCGCTCCAATATCGGCAATTCTGTGTGAGCACATTGCGCAAATAAAAACTACATTCATCTGTGAAGTAAATATTAATGATGAGTTGCGGATTAGAGTTCATGATATCTGTCATTATTTCACAGTAGTTACTGAAGTCGCCGATCTGCATCGTCCTCAGTTAATTCCCGAAGAATTTGCATTTTGTACGGATGAAATTTGTTCACTTTAAGAACTTTTCTAATCTAATGGAACTACATGATAGACCGGTCACAGAACTTGCTTTTCTGGTTGACATGGTGGGATCCATTGCGAATTGTGCGAGTAGTTCAACATGAGTAGCTTCAGTAAGCAATCTTGGTTGGTTTCTTTTTCGGTTAGTGACAGATCCTGTTTCTCGAAATTTGGCAACCAATTGCTCTACATACGCACGACGATAATTTTCTCCGGATGCCTTTCAATGAATGCTTTGTCCGTTCGATGGATACTTTGATTTTCTGCATCATAAATTAAAATAAGTTCGACGCGTTCAGCCGAACTGTACCTAAACCATTTTGGCGCTCTAGTTCCTCGGAACTGCGTGCTTATCAATTTGCCCGAAATAATTTTCGAATTTTTGGCTGAAAATGGTCTCAAACGATTTGGTTCGACTCACTGATCAAGAATCCGAGGTCGAAATCGATTCAGTCCGGCCGGCCGTAGGCACGATAACTCTCGAACCAAAGGAGTTAGAGGATTGAAATTTGCAAGGTGTGTTTCGAGCGTAAATATCTCGGACAAGTTCGTTAATGGGCGAAATCCATCACTCGATCTATCTGAAATTTAGCATCAAATTGTAGAATCATGACCTTTATACGCATGTGAAGTTTTGTATTGACCAGGTTATCGCAAAGTGTAAAAAAAAATTTTTTTAAATTTTTTCTACAATAACTCTCGAACGGAATGAGCTAGGCAGTTGAAATTTTCAGAGTAGGTTAGGGAGATGAATATCTCGGTTAAGTTCGTTATTGGGCAAAATAGGCCGGATGGTTTCGGAGTAACGAAAAAAAAAATTTTTTTTGGCGCTCTAGTTCCTCGGAACTGAGTGCTTATCAATTTGCCCAAATGTCTGTAATTTTCGAATTTTTCGATGAAAATGGTCTTAAACGATTTGGTTCGACTCACTGATCAAGAATCCGTGGTCGAAATTCATTCTGTCCAGCCGTCCGGCCGGCCGTAGGCACGATAACTCTCGAACGGAATGAGCTAGAGAGTTGAAATTTTCAGAGTAGGTTTGGCAGATAAATATCTCGGCTAAGTTCGTTATTGGGCAAAATCGGACAGATGGTTTCGGAGTAACAAAAAAAAATTTTTTTTTTTACATAACAAATTCCAAATTAAATTTTTTTTAATAAGCAGTTTTATCATAAGAATCCATTCATATCATTTTTAACTCTAACAAGCTAATACTTTCGGAGATATGATTTTTCAAAATTTCAATGTAAATCGTATTTCACAGATTGATATAATTATTCTATGTATGAATTGTCATAATGTCAACTTATGACATGACATGACCATAGATTATAGATATGACATGACATGACATTATCTAATCAATCGAAGAATTATGAGAATAAAGTGTATTCCGAAATGTGAGCGAAGTGAGAAAAATCTGAGATCTGAGAGTAGTGAGACTGCTTTTCATCCATAGACGCATGCTCAGTTCTCTCAATTTATGACGGGACTGACAGAAGGGAATATTGTAACTTCAAAAATATTGGGGTTGAAATACTCGTATTTTAGCGATGCAACGGGGACCTCACCCGAAAATGTTTGAAAATATTACGTGAATATTGAAAGCATAATTCTGTAGTTCGAGAGAGGAGAAAATTTGGTGAAAGTAGATCAGGAAATTTTTGATCGATTACAAGGTAATTTTTTATTATTACTTATCTTCTTTCATACATGTTTTATGGAAAACCTACTATTTGTAGGTACTTTAAACCTGTTTTGGGCAATTGTCATACGAAACTTGTTTTTTTTGGCGCTCTAGTTCCTCGGAACAGAGTGCTTATCAATTTGCCCAAGTGTCTGTAATTTTGGAATTTTTGGCTGAAAATGGTCTCAAACGATTTTGTTCGACTCACTGATCAAGAATCCGAGTGCGAAATCGATTCTGTCCGGCCGGCCGACCGGCCGTAGGCACGATAACTCTCGAACGAAAGGAGTTAGCGGATTGAAAAGTGCAAGGTGGTTTTGGAGCGTAAATATCTCGGACAAGTACGTTAATGGACGAAATCCATCAAGGGGTTTCGGAGTTATGGCCGATTTTAGTAAAAATATTTTTAATGAATATTTCCGAAACCGATCACTCGATCTATCTGAAATTTAGCATCAAATTGTAGAATCATGACCTTTATACGCATGTGAAGTTTTGTATTGACCAGATTACCGCAAAGTGTCAAAAAAAAAATTGAAAATGTGGTGCCGTTCTCATTCTCATGATTCCTCATTTAATCTTGATAAATAAACTATTATTTGAATTGAATTTCCTTTATGATGCAGTTCTATCATATGAATACATTGATATAATTCCCAACTCTGAGAAACCAATACCAGATATAATTTGTCTGTTTGAACTAGAGCGCCAGAAAGCTCCTGTCCACAGGGCTTGAACCCATTTTTTTAAGTAACAAATTTCAAATTCAATTTTTTATTCAAGATGCAGTTTCACCATAAAAATCCATTGATATCATTTTCAACTCCAACAAGCTAATCCTTTCGGAGATATGATTTTACGAAATTTCAATAATGAATCGTACTTCTATGTTTTCACAGAATGTTATAATTATTCTATCTAAGCTTTATTATATGATCTGTGTTCATACTCGTACATGTCATCCTGTTCTATAAGAGGGAGTCAAATTCATTTCACCTATTTTAAATTTTTAAATAACAAAACTATTTTTTCAGTCTTACACTTCTAGATTTCACAGTAACAAAATATTAAATTAATAATAAAATTCCAATCACAAAACAAGTTTCTCAGTCTTACACTACCAGTTTTCACAGTAACAAAATATCAAATAAATAATAAAGTACATTTACTATGAAATTGAAATCATTTGTCCCTTGAATTACATAACCATAATATATTAATTATTTCAATGAGAATTACCAGAAGTCAAATTTTATTTTGGAAAAAGGATCTTAAAAAACAAATGGTGTTTATTGAGTCATCTGTCAGTCGTCAGTCCTTAAGGAGCTACAAATATAGCCTGCAGCAGAGAAAGCCCTTTGTGCTTCCACCCTTCCACACTTCTTGGCTTTATTGTAGAAAAAAAATCACGACGAAAGAGACGAATTGGACACTAAACAGGCCAGTGATGCAGTAGAGTCGGTGAGGCCTACTTAGGAGTGGCGTTTTGGGGAGATTTTGAAGTTCCAGAAGAATCAGCGTTATCATCACGTCAAATATTACAAAAAGCCGGATTCGGATCCCGTGCCGGATCCGGTATAGGCCAAAATGATAGCGGATCCGCCGGATTTCCGGTCCGGTTTTTCAGGATTGCAATCCCTAACTGAAATATACACGTAGAAATATTCATCGATCCGAGCTAACCACATCCCCACTCAATGCATATACAAAAAATGGGTTCAAGCCCTGTGGACAGGAGCTTTCTGGCGCTCTAGTTCAAACAGACAAATTATATCTCCGAAAGTATTGGTTTCTCAGAGTTGGGAATTATATCAATGTATTCATATGATAGAACTGCATCATAAAGGAGATTCAATTCAAATAATAGTTTAGTTATCAAGATTAGATGAGCAATCATGAGAATGAGAAAAGCACCACATTTTCAAATTTTTTTTGACACTTTGCGGTACTCTGGTCAATACAAAACTTCACATGCGTATAAAGGTCATGATTCTACAATTTGATGCTAAATTTCAGATAGATCAAGTGATCGGTTTCGGAAATATTCATAAAAAATATTTTTACTAAAATCGCCCATAACTCCGAAACCCCTTGATGGATTTCGCCCATTAACGAACTTGTCTGAGATATTGACGCTCCAAAACCACCTTGCAATTTTCAATCCGCTAACTCCTTTCGTTCGAGAGTTATCGTGCCTACGGCTGGTCGGCCGGCCGGACAGAATCGATTTCGCACTCGGATTCTTGATCAGTGAGTCGAACCAAATCGTTTGAGACCATTATCAGCCAAAAATTCCAAAATTACAGACACTTGGGCAAATTGATAAGCACTCTGTTCCGAGGAACTAGAGCGCCAAAAAAACAAGTTTCGTATGACAATTGCCCAATACAGGTTTAAAGTACCTACAAATAGTAGGTATTCCATAAAACATGTATGAAAGAAGATAAGTAATAATAAAAAATTACCTTGTAATCGATCAAAAATTTCCTGATCTACGTTCACCAAATTTTCTCCTCTCTCGAACTAAGAATTATGCTTTCAATATTTACGTAATATTTTCAAACATTTTCTGGTGAGGTCCCCGTTGCATCGCTAAAATACGAGTATTTGAACCCCAATATTTTTGAAGTCACAATATTCCCTTCTGTCAAGTTGACATTATGACAATTAATACATAGAATAATTATATCAATCTGTGAAATACGATTTACATTGGAATTTTGAAAAATCATATCTCCGAAAGTATTAGCTTGTTAGAGTTAAAAATGATATGAATCAATTCTTATGATAAAACTGCTT
The DNA here is from genome assembly GCA_937662695.2 of Halyzia sedecimguttata. NCBI lineage: Eukaryota > Metazoa > Arthropoda > Insecta > Coleoptera > Coccinellidae > Halyzia > Halyzia sedecimguttata. The sequence continues at coordinate 11,688,823 of OW569414.2, read as the reverse complement.
ATTAAAAAAAATTTAATTTGGAATTTGTTTCGTAAAAAAAAAATTTTTTTTTGTTACTCCGAAACCATCTGTCCGATTTTGCCCAATAACGAACTTAGCCGAGATATTTATCCCCCAAACCTACTCTGAAAATTTCAATCCTCTAACTCCTTTCGTTCGAGAGTTATCGTGCCTACGGCCGGACCGGCCGGCCGGACAGAATTAATTTCCACCACGGATTCTTGATCAGTGAGTCGAACCAAATCGTTTAAGACCATTTTCATCGAAAAATTCGAAAATTACAGACATTTGGGCAAATTGATAAGCACTCAGTTCCGAGGAACTAGAGCGCCAAAAAGGGCAGCTACGTAAACGTTTCATGGATATTACGAAACATCAGCGCAACTTAGCTATGAAGGACACGAAGGAGCTCTAGGAGACTTAACACCTATGGTGGCGGCTGAAAAGGCCATATACCAGCGCCAAGTCAAATGAACCCCAGGGGATTTCATTGATTTGTCGAGAAGCAAGAGCAGACGCATTTCTGGCTTCTTGGCCTTCATCAGTACTCTGTAGCTTCCCAACAAATTCAACTAAACTGAACCATGTTAAACCTCTCACAGCCGGCTTGGGCGGTTATATATAAACGCCGACGCCACCTATAAGACAAAACAAGGAATTCAGCCTTCCACCACCAGTGGAAATTTGAAGCATGAAATCATATGCCACCATTCGCTCGATTTTAATCGAGAAACGACTCCCGCAGAGCTCAGACAGTATCTTCCTATGACCATGAAGTCCAGAGCGTTTTCACGCTTCAAATTTCCACTGGTGGGGAAAGGCTGAATTCCTTGTTTTGTCTCATAGGGGGCGTGGGCGTTTATATACAATCGCCCAAGCCGGCTGTGAGACGCTTAATATTGTTAAGTTTAGTTGAATTTGTTGGGAAGCTACAGAGTACTGATGAAAGCAAAGAATCCCCTGGGGTTTATTTGACTTGTGAAATATATGCATAAGAACCCATTTTTGCGCGTATGTTCTGGGGAACATCGCGTTATAGTTTTGCCCAAATGTCTGTAACTTTCGAATTTTTTGACGAAAATGGTCTCAAACGATTAAGTTCGACTCCCCAATGAAGAATTCGAGGTCAAATTTGATTCTGTCCGTCCGGCCGTCCTGCCGTTGCCACGATAACTTGAGAACGAAAAGAGCTAGCGACTTGAAATTTTCAGGGTAGGTGGCGCATCCCAATACGACGGACAAGTTCGTTAATGGGCATAATCGGCCCAGTGGTTCCCGAGTAATAATTTTGTTTTCAACCAATATAAATCCGATCGAATTGAAACTTGGTAAGTAGTTGTAGAATATGAACCTAAGTACGTTTGTGAAATTTTGTGCGAATCGTATGGCTACAAAATTTTAAAAAGTTATTAAAAAATATTTTTGTTGTCACGATAACTTGAGAACGGAATGAGATATCGGCTTGAAATTTTCAGGTTAGGATGTGCACCAGAACGCGACATTTCAGTTTGTTTATGAGTATAATCGGCCAAACGGTTTTAGAGTTATAGCCATCTGAAATTTTCTGAAATTTGGTGGTTTTTTGTTCCTCATTAACTCGAAAAATACTGAACCGATTGAATTCAAACATGGTTATTAGTTGTAGAATGCCAACGCGAAAATGTTTGCAAAATTTGGTGAGGATAGCATTTGTAGAAAATTTTTAATAAATCATTGAAAATAAAAAAAAAATTCTATATATCAGTAACTATTCGTTTGAAATTGCTGAAAATTTGCAAGAGCCTTCATAACCTAACTCTACTCCCAAATTTCAAGTTTTAATATGATCGGTTAAATATTGTTGGAGATTCGAGCATTCTTGTGCGAGTTCAGTAGATGGGTGACCGTTGCCTCGATAACTTTCGAACGAAAGGAGATAGGGACTTGCAATTTTCAGGGTAGGTTGAGTATCCGAAAGGGAGAATTGATTTCGTTTTTGGGCATAATCGGTCTAACGGTTTCCGAGTTATACCCACCTGGAATATTATTTCCTTGATAACTCAAAAAATAAATATTCGATCGAATTGAAGCTTGGTAACTAGTAGTAGAAAATCAACATAAAGACGTGTTTAAAATTCCGTAAGAACCGTACCCATAGAAAATTTGAAAAAAATGATGAAAAAAAAAATTTAAGAACCGTACCTACCTACCCCTAGAAAATTTAAAAAAATCACGAAAAAAAAAATTGGTTCAAGCACTGACGTGAAGTCAGAAGCTTTTGCGCGTATGTTCTATTGTCCATTCTTCTGTATTGGACACCCTTAATCGAATTTACCATGGTAAATTCGAATTAAGAGTGTCCAATACAGGAGAATGGACAACATAATTTACCATGGTAAATTCGATTAAGGGTGTCCAATACAGAAGAATGGACAATAGAACATACGTGCAAACGCTTCTGACTTCACGTCAGTGCTTGAACCAATTTTTTCATTATCATCCTTTTGTTGAGTCAGGGATTGCAATGCCATCTTATTACATTGCGACGTGGCAAGCTCGGATCACGGGGGAATATTGATTTTATTGAAGTTATCTCCATTTTTTCTAGCTTTTCCTAATATCATTGTAAAGCATTCTATACAAGCTTTTAAATGAAGCATCACAAATAGGGGGTTGCCATTTGAATGTCTCGTGAGGTTTTGGGGTGGCTAGAGCACAGGGGGTTGGCCGGGATGAGTGCCTAAACCTTCTATTATTATTCTCCCTCTTTACTATTGAAACATTTTTAAATGTTTTTCATACCTCTTATAACTTCGCAGATTTGCCAATGGAAAGTTTTTGGAAATCTACCCTGTATATTATTATGTCAACAACATTTAAGCGAAGTTGCTTTCTTTTCAAATGTTCGATAAGTGATTAACTAGAATTGAATATAGTTATTACCAAAAAATAAATGATTGATAAGGTACGGGATCTTCAAATTGAGTACAATGATATTTCATTGATTCTTACCTATTTCTATCACTTTCTTCGTCAGAAGACAGTTCGTGGTCGGACCCAGAACACCAGCTTTCTTCTGAACTTCTCTGGGAGAGATTACGTTGAAAATTGTGTCCATGACCCGAATGGGTTAGAGGTATCCTTTTATCACATGATGTATCCTCCCATAGACCAGACTGCATACGAGGTTCATCTGTAAAGACAAAATTTGTTATACATCTATGCTCATTTCATAGAAAACAAAGAAAAACATGTAACGATAGCAATAACAAAAATAGTAACTCGTAAAATATGGAAACAACGAAGAAAGAAGCGGATGGAACATAAGATTTCAAAACATTTTACAGTGGTGGAAAGTGATGAAAAAGTTCTTTCTACACTTTTCAAGATGGCCGATGATTTATTATCCACAGCAGGTATGATCATGGCAAAAACACGTACATCATTGAAGGATGATGTGATGGAAGCGTGATTATGTTTGAATTCTTGGTCATCGATTAATTTAAAAGATGAAATTAACAGTTTTTAAAATTGAAAATAATATGTACAAGTACACGTAAAAATATTTTTGTATAATAGCGTAATAAATATAGCTTTATAAAATACCTCATTATTATATACCATTTCGTTTATATATTATAATATTTATTATTATTATTCAGAATTAAGCGAGACGAGACGAGACAACTGGTAATGAGACGAGAACGAGACTTAAACGAGACTTAATTTTTTGAAAATTGGCGAGACCGAGACGAGATGTTGAATACTCTCGACTACTCTCGTCTCGTTTGAAGCCCTACTAAAAGCTCAGACTAAACCGAGTAAGTAGGTTGCAATAATTAGTCGATAAATATTATTTCTGGAGTATAGTCATTATTAAATCACTTAAGGTACGAGTTAAAGTCATAAGAAAGAAGATATTCATTACGAACGTACCGAAAATGAGTCTAACCGACACAAAATTGTAAATCTGAATACTTTGTTCCAAATTGGATTTACTTTTCCGAAATTGGTTTTACTTTTTCCGAAATTGAACTTGAAAAGGTATAGATACTGGGGAAAAATCACACAGACAAAATTCTTTCAATAGTAACAGCGGCTTTGTGGGCCTGTAAAAGGCTATTAGGCTCCTGACTTCACGTCAGAGCTTTTAAAGATTTTTCCTATTTAAATAAATCAAAATTTAAACAGTTTCGCAAGAAATACGATTGTTCGAATTTTTGAATATTCAAATGTCCGAACATTCGAATAGATAGATTATTCACGTAGCTTTCAATAAACAAATCCGTCCTTCCAATTTGAAAATCAGCATTTTCTCGGTGCGCCAAAATAATGAACTCAAACGCACTAAAGTTGAGAAAATTAAATGTAATTTTTTAATGCCTTCAATAACCGAATCGAAGTATTTATTTCGATGTTTCACGGCCTTCCACCATTCTTCGATAGATTTATACATATATATTTAGCGGAGGTTATTACCTTAAGAACAACGCAGAACCTTTGAAGCAATGCTAAGATCATTAATTTCAATGTTGCACATAAAATACAACTTCAACAAATAATTAGATACAGATGCTTCATGACATGCATGTAACTAGATGCATCTGATGGGAGAATACAAATTGTTCCCATAAGCACTTCTCAACCAGACAGGTAAGCGAAGGCGATGCGAAGTAAACAAAGAAATAATTTTGAAAGGCTTATTGAACTTTGAAATTTCATTCAATATACGTAAATCACAATGTTTATCCAAAACAAATGACCTCAGACGATTAAAATCTCTCGATATTAGTCCACCTAGATAACCTCTGTTTATGGTTTCCGTTTTCCGGGTTCCTCTAGGGACAGACTTTATATATATATATATATATATATATATATATCTCTATGTTCGTTAGAGATGCTTTTCAGATATTTTTTGAGATATTTGATATTCCTGTTACTTCCTCTGAGAAATTCCGAGAGAAATTCATATACTCTGATGACATTGCCCTTGAATTTCGTCATTTTGATTTCTAATGTATAGAAAATACTCTATCCGCAGATTTAGAAATTCTGAAAAATTACCTATTTGCGTGGCATGTCCGAATTCAAATAAAACTGAGGTTTCCATTTGAACAATCGTCTAGGGCTTCACAAGAGCCCAAGACGCCTCGCTCTCGTCTCGTTATCAGTTGTCTCGTCTCGTCTCACTAAATTCTGAATAACGATAATAAATATTATAATATACATGTACATGTATAAACGAAATGGTATACAATAATGAATAAGTTTGGAAAGATATATTTATTACGCTCTTATACAAAAATATCTGTAAAGTGTACATGTACATATTATTTTTAATTTTAAGCACTGATAATTTCAACTTTTAAATTACTCGATGATCAAGAATTCAAACATAATCACGCTTGCATCACATGATTTTTCAATGATCTACGTGTTTTTGCCATGATCATACCTGCTGTGGACAATAATCTTTCAGCAGGTACGGATGTAGCCATTAATAAATCATCGGCCATCTTGGAAAGTGTAGGAAGAACTTTTTCATCACTCTCCACCACAGTAAAATATTTTGATTCCTATTTACTCTTTCTGATCTAGCAAATATTCTTCAAACTCAGCTTTCCTATATTTCGAAAGTTTTGTTGATGTTTTAAATAGGCTATCGATGTCGATACATTTTTTAATAGAATTGAACAATTTGGTATAATTCTCAAAGAATACCTTCCCAGTGGGTAGATCATTGAGGGTGTTCTTGGCGTATTCCTCATAACACTTTTCGAAACATTGAATAGCTTCCTTTCTTTACCAGTAGTAGTTCCACAGATGTATACAATAATTGTTCACATCTTCACTACAAGGAGCACAAGAGAATACATTTCTCCAGATGTTCAGATAGAGACGAAATTTTCAAAGCTTTGGGATTTAGGGGCAATAAAAGTTGTCCGTTAAGTATTGAATTCATAATGGAATCCGTTTTTATGGTTGTGAATTCTATTTTTTCTTGAAAAATAATCTCAATTATCGCAAGGTCATAACGAATTAATAATCTTCTAAAAAATCGTATATTTCTAGAACGATCGATGCATAATATAGACAAAATATATTGGTAATTATAGTGGAAACTCTTCATATTCAATTGTTTTCTGTGGGTGTTGAAAAAAGTCGAGTCGTATATAAAACTTCATACAAAAAGTTTTACGAGACCAAAAACGAGACTCTCGTGTTGCGCTGTAATGTTCAATTTTTTTTTTCCGAAAATGATTTCGAACGGAAAGAGATAGCAATTTTCAGGGTAGGATACGCATCCGAATGCGACGATTAACTACGTTAATGGGCATAATCGGCCAGATGTTTCGAATTATACCCGTCCGAAATTTTGTTGTTATTTCTAAAATAACAGAAAACCGATCGGATTGAATTGGAACTTGTTTATTTGTTAATTAGTAGAGTGAAGACGCGCAAATTTTTGCAAAATTTCATTAGCACATTCCGCTGAAATTCCGCAAAAACCTTCAAAACAAGAAGGCTTTGAGGTTCATGCCGTATTTCGTGAGGGCGTGTGAGGCGTACAAAAGAACATGCGCGCAAATACTCTGTGATCCTAGACGATTCCCACGGTACTGAAGTCTGTCATTAAAATGGTATGAAATGTATTCTTATATTAAAGCTGAGAAAACGGTATATATCGATGCTAACTTCGATTAAGAATGCCTTAATACAATGATGACTTCTTTTGATTTGATTGAAGAACTGAGGGAATTTGTTCAGGAGAAAGCTAGGAGACAGTTCCGTTTCACTTAGAAGTGTGTATTCGAACTCCTGACTGACGACAGGAAAAAATTGAAATTTAATATTTGTTTAGGCGTGTTCAATTTTTCGGTCATGGTAGCGGTTACCATTATTCAGTGTGTTTCCTGAAAATTGATCAATAACTCCATATTGTTAGTTTCATAAATAACATAGTTAGTTTTTCAACTTCGTGACTTTTTATATATGTATTTGGTTAGGAATTACGATTCATCCAATGAAAAATAGACGAAATGTTTATCAAGTAAGTAAAAACTTTTTCTATTTGACTAAAATTAATGAAATACAGTGTTGTCAGCTCTAAAATCAATGAATTTTGTACTACTTGATAGCAATATTGCCGGGAGAAAATTGATAACCAACATTGCTATAACAGTCCGAACAGACTACTTAATACCATAGCCATATTATTAAAAACTAAAGGGATATCAATATGACTTGAATAGCAATGTTTATAGTAATACGCAAACAGAATAGGTCTGATTGTTTGTCCACTTTTAGCCAATGTTAGGGTAAAGTGATATTTCGAACGTAGGAAGACAGATATAGAGTATGGGCAAATATTGTATGTCCCGAATAACGAGAAGTAAGACTTACTTCTCGCTATATTTGCACAGACTCTATCCGCCGTATTCAGAAAGCATTCAATCTCCGTTAAGTCCTAACTGAGGTCCTCAGTTAAGGATAAATAAGAATCGCAACCTCAATTTAAGTGAAAATTAACGTGAAACAGACCTGTTTCAGCACCGTTACATACGTTACCTGAGGTTGCGATTCTTATTTATCCTTAACTGAGGACCTCAGTTAGGACTTAACGGAGATTGAATGCTTTGTGAATACGGCGGTATATCTATCAAAGTGGATATACAATATCTGTGCTTTAAGCCATCGACATATTCTCGACCATGTTTATAACAGTGGAAAAATGGAAAATTATCAAATGCATATAAGGAATAGTGCGGTTTAATGGGAAAATAATAAACCTTTGTTTGCAATTACCAGCGTTTGTTCATTTTCTGGTATGACCTAGTATACCCATACAAGTTAGAAACGTGGTCAACATGATTCAATTGCTAATGATCCTCTCGATGTCGATTAAAACAGGCCGCTTCAATTAAAGCAAATTAAGATACTTATATGAATAAAAGTACGTGAACACTGCGATGAGATAATTGACTAATTCTGCGTCGAGTTCCAGAGAGGTCTTAATTGAAAACAGAGGAAGTTTAGTATATGGCGACCATTGAATGTCCACATCCGGTGTTTGCAATTCAAATGCATCCATTATGCGTCACAATACGAATTGTTTCTCATACATTTCTCCGGATCAATTGGTTGTTGAATTTCCTAAACGACATAATTCTTGGTGCTTCAATTTGAAATTTTTAATGCTTGTTGTTTTTTTAGGGGCGGATAAACTGAAATGGAAAACACTAAAAAAGCATTCGTCGGATCGGAAGATTATCGCGCTCATTCCTTTGATAATCAATATATTCCATATATGCATATGTCAGAATTAAAAATTCTGTGATCATAGATTATTCTCTCTCTACTTCAGTCTGCCATTAAAATGATTTTAAATGTATTCATATATTATGAAAGCTGAGAAAAAGGTATAGGTACATATATCGATGGTAAATTCGTATTAGAGTGTCCAATAGAGGTGAGTAGACAATAGAACATGTGCGCAAAAGCTCCCGATTTCACGTCAGTGCTTGAAACAATTTTTTTTATTTCAAGTTCCTATTTGCTGAGGAACAGATTAGCTAAAAAGGGGGAAAGGGGTTTACCATGACCATTTTTGGCGCTCTTGTTCCTCGGAACAGAGTGCTTATCAATTCGCCCAAATGTCTGTAATTTTCGAATTTTTGGCTGAAAATGGTCTTGAACGTTTTAGTTCTACCCATTGATCAAGAATCCGTGGTCAAAATCGATTCCGTCCGGCCGTAACCACGATAATTCTCAGGGTATCTATAGGAGATAAATATCTCGGTTAAGTTTGCTATTGCCCTGATTATTTCGTAGTAACGAAAAAAAAAATTGTTTTACATTACAAATTATTTTTTTTAAGATAAGAATCCATTGATGTCATTTTCAACTCTAACAAGCTTATACTTTCAGAGATATGATTTTTCAAAATTTCAATAATACATCGTACTTCTATGTTTTCACAGAATGCGAATTCTATCTGTCTGTGTTCTATCTGTGTTTCTGTGTGTTCAATCATGTCATGCCATCTTATCTACTTATTTCTGTTCTAGTTTCTTTATATATTTCGTACTTTGAAAATATTTTGTATTGGAAATCAAGGTCCCGCATCTTCACTTTGTGAATATTTATACAAGACTGTTTTTATACCAAAAATAATATTGACTTGTTGCATATTGGATAATTTATGTACAAAAAATATTGGGGATGATGTTTCAGTATATTTGAATTGGAAGTGAACATATTACTAGCAAAAAATGCTGAAATATTGATCTAAATTTGTGTATCAAATATTCTATCTTGAGTTAAGGTTCATAATACAGAATGAATTTGTTAGTGGTATGAACTATTAAATTATGAAAAGAGGATTGTATTTTATTAATATATTTTGAACTATTTAAATAATTCGTTCGTCAGCCTATACCTATTCAAATACCAGGAATAAATGGACAATCTGCTATGGCTGTCTCCAGCCTTGCTCTAGACATTCCGATGGTACTTTCCTTAGGTATTTCGAGTTGTGAAAACTATGCACCGAGTGTGAGTTGCAATAACCCATTCCACGAGGTTAAATAATAATAATAATAATAATAAATCATTGCATATTGCTCATTTAATTTTGATAAATAAACTATTATTTGAATTTAATTTCTTTTATGGTGCAGTTCTATCATAAGAATCCATTATATAATTCCCAACTCTGAGAAACCAATACTATCGGAGATATATATACTTGAACAAGAGCGCTAAAGTTCCTGCCACAGGGCTTGCCCCCTTTTTTTATAATATCTATTGTTAAAAGAAAATATATTTTGCTCTATGCATAGCGAGGTTTACATAAAGTACTAATTCATTTCTATTTGAGGTAGACCTAAACTAGAAAGCCAGTCAAATTTTGAATTGAGATTTTAACAGGGTTTAAGTTATTGTTCTTATGTTCCAACTTTCTAACCCTTTGTGGTCTCAATGTTTATCCAGGAGAAACGTCAAGTGTTTCTAAAGTAGAAACAATTCAAATTTTCAAATTTTATAGATATTTTTCAAAGTTTGGAAGAAAAAATCCAGATATAAACCAGTGAATCACATACTCTACTTTATCGAAAGAACTTGATATTTAATCTACATAATTCCCTTCAAACAAGAATGAAGTCATGTCATATAAATAAACAAGCGTTTTTTACTGTTCTGGAACTTAACTGTTTACTATCCACATTCAAATAACATTACCGAGAAACCATTTTACAAGCCAGGCTAGACATTAGGGATCAAAGGTAAAGTGCAGACAGTATATTTATTTAATTGGCCAGACAAAAACAGACAACTTAAGCATTGCCGCTTCACAGTACCTCTTTAATTATTACATAATTTAAGTAGGTAATTGAGAAAACTCAAAGTATCTACCTGTTTCATGTCATTGATGTTTTATGTATCTTGTTCACTTATTATAGACTCAAAGTTCAGACTATTACCGTCGATATCATTCATTAGAACGTTTGTGAAAGATAGTCAAAAAAATTATATAAGCACAGGTGTGAGGTCAGGAGCTTCTCCACGCTCGTGCATTTAATGATCAATATATTTCACGGATTTGTAAAACTGTACATTACATAAATTAAATGTTATAGAGATTCGTTATATCAAGTAAACAACATCTGTACATCCAAAGTTCGTCACCAATCCAGGTACTGAACTCAGCCAAGGCAGTTTGGCTTCCAGGAAAAAAAATGTTTTCACCAATATTTCCAACAATGTATAGATCCGATCGAGTTCAATTATAGAACTTGGCTGTAAAATAAGGGTTCAGCGATATCTGAACTGTGAAGAGCTTGTCAGGAGCTTTCTGGCGCTCTTGTTCAAACAGACAAATTATATCTCCGAATGTATTGGTTTCTCAGAGTTGGGAATTATATCAATGTATTCTTATGATAGAACTGCATCATAAAGGAAATTCAAATCAAATAATTTATCAAGATTAAATGAGCAATCTGAGAATGAGAACTGCACCATGGAAGAAATCAAATTGAAATAGCTGAAATGGATTTGACTCTCTCTTATAGAACAGGATGACACGTACGAGTATGAACACAGATCATATAATAAATCATAGATAGAATAATTATAGCATGCTGTGAAAACATAGAAGTACGATTCATTATTGAAATTTCGAAAAATCATATCTCCGAAAGTATCAGCTTGTTGGAGTTGAAAATGATATCAATGGATTTTTATGGTGAAACTACTGAAACTGCACCTTTTAAAAAAATTATTTTGAAATTTGTAAGTAAAAAAAAATTTTTTTTCGTTACTCCGAAACCATCTGGCCTATTTTGCCAAATAGCGAACTTAACCTAGATATTTATCTCCCTAACCTACTCTGAAAATTTCAACTGCCTAGCTCATTCCGTTCGAGAGTTATTGTAGAAACAACATTTAAAAATTTTCAAAAATTTTTTTTTAAACTTTACGGCAACCCGATCAATACAAAACTTCACATGCGTCTAAAGGTCATGATTCTACAATTTTATTCTAAATTTCAGATAGATCGAGTGATCGGTTTCCGAAATATTCATAAAAAATGTTTTTACTAAAAACGGCCATAACCCCGAAACCGATAGATGGATTTTGCCCATTAACGAACTCGTCCGAGATATTTACGTTCCAAACCTACCCTGCAAATTTCAATCCTTTAACTCCTTTCGTTCGAGAGTTATCGTGTTAGCGGACGGACGGCCGGCCGGCCGGCCGGCAGGACAGAATCGATTTCGACCACCGATTCTTGATCAGTGAGTCGAACCAAATCGTTTGATACCATTTTCAGCCGAAAATTCGAAAATCACAGACATTTGGGCAAATTGATAAGCACTCTGTTCCGAGGAACAAGAGCGCCAAAAAGTCAAAAAAATATGAAGAAATTTCTATCAAATCATTGAAACCGTGAATCTTCTAAGAACGGTGCATGTTATTATTTAATTCAACCTCAGAACACAGAAATCTTCTAGGAATTCAAGTTATCAGTTATCATATTCCATATCCATATTTATGTTCCGATCATCAGTTCTCATGCAAATATTTCGCAACTACTGGGGCAGGCAGGATCCATGATAGCTGAAGCTGAGACTTGGTTTACAGTAAATAGTCTTCAATTAAATACGGGAAAAACTCAAAATCTAGTAATCTCCAGTAATAGACAAATCACGGCCGGTAACCACTGTAAATTGCTTGGGGTTGTGCTGGATGACTGTTTGGATTGGACCTACCATGTGGATCAACTGAGTACCAGGTTGTCCAGTTGTCAACTTAGCCATTGCTTGAACCCAGAAATTTTGAAGATCGTTTATTTTGGCCTTTTCCACTCTTTGGTCAGCTATGGTACGATTTTATGGGGTGATTTAGTTAGTTCCGCGAAAATACTCAGATTGCAGAAACGTGCTATAAGAGTACTAGCTGGAGTAGGATATAATGAACACTGCCAGCCACTATTCAAGAGGCTAAGAATTTTACCACTTCCCTGTATCTACATCCTTCAAAATTTAACTGAAGTCCATTCCAGGAGGCACAGCACTCCAGAAGGTTCTAGCCTGCATCATCACAACACACGTTCTGCTACTGCTGATGATTTAATGGTCCCACGTACAGATTAGTGAAATCCGAAAATATTTCATTGAAACGTAAACTTTATAATAAGCTACCTGTCCAAATAAGATCCATGAATGAGAGTTGCTTTAGAAATAGTGTTACGCAAATGCTACTTGAATATTGTTTCTATTCTGTTATAGAATTCAATCAATTAAGTTTGTGACCGTATCATGTACCGTTTTATTCATTAATTCTATTTATTTATTTTTGGCGCTCTAGTTCCTCGGAACTGAGTGCTTATCAATTTGCCCAAATGTCTGTAATTTTCTAATTTTTCGATGAAAATGGTCATAAACGATTTGGTTCGACTCACTGATCAAGAATCCGTGGTCGAAATTCATTCTGTCCGGCCGTCCGGACGGTCCAGCCGGCCGGCCGTAGGCACGATAACTCTCGAATGAAATGAGCTAGAGAGTTGAAATTTTCAGAGTATGTTTGGGGGATAAATATCTCGACTAAGTTCGTTATTGGGCAAAATCGGACAGATGGTTTCGGAGTAAAAAAAAATTTATTTTTACAAAACAAATTCCAAATTAAATTTTTTTTAATAAGCAGTTTTATCATAAGAATCAATTCATATCATTTTTAACTCTAACAAGCTAATACTTTCGGAGATATGATTTTTCAAAATTTCAATAATAAATCGTATTTCAACGTTGTCACAGAATGATATAATTCTATGTATGAATTGTCCTAATGTCAACTTATGTTCCTGTGACATGACATTATCTAATCAATCGTTGAATTGTGAGTGAAGTGAGAATAATCTCAGTTGTTTGCTCCGAAATTAGTTTTTCTCAGAAAAGTCTTACATTTCGGAACGGAACATGAAGTTAGTAAGATATCTGAGAGTAGTGAGACTGCTTTTCATCCATAGACATAGATATAACTCTCGAACGGAATGAGGTAGGTAGTTGAAATTTTGAGAGTAGACTAGGGAGATGAATATCTCGGTTAAGTTCGTTATTGGGCAAAATTGGCCAGATTTAATTTGATTTCTTCCATGGTGCAGTTCTCATTCTCATGATTGCTCATTTAATCTTGATAAATAAAGTATTATTTGAATTGAATTTCCTTTATGATGCGGTTATATCATATGAATCCATTGATATAATTCCCAACTCTGAGAAACCAATACTTTCGGAGATATAATTTGTCTGTTTGAACTAGAGTGCCAGAAAGCTCCTGTCCACAGGGCTTGAACCCATTTTTTTATCCTCACATTTGGTGTTTTAAATGACTGATATACATATGATATACATATTATTTTTACATGTTTGTGTACGCTCTATATGTTGAATTATTTACACATCGTTTTGTTCTATACTGACGTGGTATAAACCATATTCTTCATTCTTTCTTCATTCCATGAATATCATAACCACAAACATGACATTTTTGCGCGCATGTTCTGGAGAATATTAGGTTTTCAATTAGCCCAAATGTCTGTAATTTTCGTTTTTTTTTGCCGAAAATGGTCTCAAACGAATAGGTTCAACTCACTGATGAAGAATTCGAGGTCAATTTTGATTCTGACCGGCCGTTGCCACGATAACTTGAGAACGGAAAGAGATAGCAACTTGAAATGTTCAGGGTAGGTGGCGCATCCCAATACGAATGACAAGGTGGTTAATGGGCATAATATAACATGCGGTTTCCGAGTAATCATTTTGTTTTTAACCAATACAGATCCGATCGAATTGAAACTTGGTGAGTAGTTGCAGAATTTAGACTTAAAGACGTATGTGCAATTTTGTCATAATCGCATCACAAAAAAGATTTAAAAAATTATTAAAAAATATTATTCATTACCTACTCGAGAACGGAAAGAAACAGCAATTTTCAGGGTAGGTTGAGCATCCGAATGGAACATTTGAGTTTGTTAATAGGCATAATCGTCTAAACAGTTCTGGAGTTATACATATCCGACATTTTGTTTTATGTCCTCCTCAACAAAAAATATATCGAACGAATCTGATTCAAACATGGTAATTAGTTGACACGCAAATTTTTACGAAATTACTTGAGGATCGTATAACTAGAAAATAAAAAAAAATATTGAAAATCTCTGAAAAAAATTCTATATCGCAGAAACTATCCGTATGATATCGCTGAAATGTTGCAGAAAGCTTCAAAAACTAACTTTACAGCCAAGTTCCAAATTTGAACACAATCGGCTCAATCATGAATAAAGAGAAAAAGCAAGCGAAATGATAAGCATTTTTCGAGCTTTTATGGATGTAAAACAAAAACTTATTAAGAATTGAACTCCTAGCCTCCTTGAGGCCATCCCAGATACTGGAGTTCATCAGAACTCTGGAACTGGAAGGCGAGCTGTAGATGGTAATGACATCGACAGCTCTGAAGGAGGGGTACAATAGACCTTAAGGTCGCAGTGCAACGTTATCCCGTACAACAATATACAATATACAATAATTGAACTCAACATATGGATCGGTTTAATAATGTATTAATTTCCGTAACAATTGCGTAGTTAAAAAAAAACTAAGGGTATGGTAAGATTCAATTTTTCAAGAGCTTTCCAACGAGCCCACACATGACATATATTTACATTTGTTGGGTAGAGTTGCAGCCAAGATGTTGAAGGGAATTATTCCATTTTATCGCCAAAAATGGGGAAAATTAAAGATGAATTTACAGGTTTCAATGTTTTTATATTTGGTTGAAAAATTTGTAGCCGTTTTTGGCGCTCTTGTTCCTCGGAACAGAGTGCTTATCAATTTGTTCAAATGTCTGTAATTTTCGAATTTTTGCCTGAAAATTGTCTTAAACGATTTGGTTCGACTCACTGATCAAGAATACGTCATCGAAATCGATTCCGTCCCGCCATTAACACGATAACTCTCGAACGGAATGATCTAGACAGTTCAAATTTTCAGAATAGGTTTGGGAGATAAATATCTCGGCTAAGTTCATTATTGGGCAAAATCGGTCAGATGGTTTCGGATTAACAAAAAAAATATTTTTTTTTTACATTACAAATTTCAACATAAGTTTTTCTCAAGATGCAGTTTCACCATAGGAATCCATTGATGTAATTTTTAACTCTAACATGCTAATACTTTCGGAGATATGATTTTTCAAAATTTCAATAATAAATCGTACTTCTGTGTTTTCACAGGATGCGATAATTATTCTATCTATGAATTATTATAATATGATCTGTGTTGATACATGTCAACTTATTTTCCCAAGACATGATATGTCAAATTTTGATATTTAATGCACATGGTTAATCCAGATGATGATGGGAATGGTAATGGTAAGTTAATAATATAGAGTTCAGAATATCTCCAGTAAAAACAAAACTGAAATATTGGCTAAAGTTTCAATTGATATAATATAATTTTCAGAGTGGATTTGAGGAAAAAATATATCGTTCATAATAGAATTGAGGAACGAATATCTCGGATGAGTTCGTTGTTGGGTAGATTTGGTCTATTGGTTTTGGATTAATAATTTTTGACCCTCTTGTTGAATTTAAATTCTTTTATGATGTTTGAATTTAATTTATGAAATTCTATCATAAGAATCCATTGATATAATTCCCGACTCTTACTAATACTTTCAAAGATATGATTTGTCCAAGTTTGAACAAGACCGCCAAAGCCCCTGTCCACAGGGCTTGAACCAATTTTTTTTTGACACAGTTGCTTGAGTCAAAGGTAATATCTAGTGTTTCTAACGCAGAAACAATTTCAAAATAATATTTTTTTTATTTCATAGATATTTGTTAGTGTTTGGGAGAAAAAAACCAGAAAGGAACTATTTAGATCTTGTTGTGCTTCATTTCTTCATTGTACCTACTGAAGGAGTAAATTTTCGAGAGGGGTTGAATTCCACAGGCAACTCTATGAACCGCGACATATGACAAAATATTCCTGACTTAACCGTTGTCATTGTACGAGATATTTATAAATGGAAGTAAACGAACTTACGTATAGGCACACTCTGCTTTCTAACAAAGAACGATCTCATAAATGAATCATTAAATTATGCGATTCTACAGATAATAATAAACCACTGGGCAGCAAATTCCAATTCGCACTCGTTGAAACTAGCACAAGAACATCAACAGTCCCCCCTGAAAAATCGCGAAAAAAATACAAGTCACACGAATTTTCGGAGAACACTCACTGTTTTACGACGAATTGCGCATTGAACGGACCCCGCGAGCTTAGATGACTAGGATTTCTGTCTACACCTCTTCATGTGACCGAGAGACTTGCTCTCCGCCTCTCTAGATGTTCATGTCGCGAACTAACAAGCGCGCAGAGCACACTCGAGTTGACCATCTACGGTATGGTTCATGGTAACACTCACCCAAAATGTCGTGCAAACAATTTGGCAACATATGTATCGTACATTCAAAAGCGCTGAAAATGATATAAGGTTCTTTATACTTTATACTCACACATACCTACTTCTTTATTTCAAATGGACCATTCCTTACTGGGTAATTCATTAAGGGTGGCGACCGGTCGTATCTCGGAAACCGTACGTCCTATAAGTTTAGGGAAACAATTCTCAGCACAAACTCGACCCAAAAAAACTGGTTCAAGCGCTGACGTGAAGTCAGAAGCTTTTGCGCGTATGTTCTATTGTCCAATACAGAAGAATGTACAATAGAACATACGCGCAAAAGCTTCTGACTTCACGTCAGTGCTTGAACTAATTTTTTTTTCGTGATTTTTTTGAAATTTTCTATGGGTATGGTTCTTAAAATTTTTTATCGTCATTTTTTTCAAATTTTCTAAGGGTACGGTTCTGACAAAATTTCAAACACGTCTTTATGTTGATTTTCTACTACTAGTTACCAAGCTTCAATTCGATCGAATATTTATTTTTTGAGTTATCAAGAAAAGAATATTCCAGGTGGGTATAACTCGGAAACCGTTAGACGGATTATGCCCAAAAACGAATTCAACTCTCCCATTCAGATACGCAACCTACCCTGAAAATTGCAAGTCCGTATCTTCTCTCGTTCGAAAGTTATCGAGGCAACGGTCACCCATCTACTGAACTCACACAAGGCTGCTCGAATCTCTAACAATATTTAACCGATCGTGTTAAAACTTGAAACTTGGCAGTAGAGTTAGGTTCTAAAGGCTCTTGCAAAATTTCAGCAATTTCAGACGAATAGTTACTGATATATGTAATTTTTTTTTCAATTTTCAATGATTTTTTAAAAATTTTCTACAAATACAATCCTCACGAAATTTTGTAAGAATTTTCGCGTTGGCATTCTACAACTAATAACCATGTTTGAATTCAGTCGGTTTAGTATTTTTCGAGTTAATGAGGAACAAAAAACAACCAAATTTCAGATATAACTCTAAAACCGTTTGGCCGATTATGCTCATAAACAAACTCAAATGTCGCATTCAGATGCACAACCTAACCAGAAATCTTCAAGCCGCTATCTCTGTCCGTTCTCAAGTTATCGTGACAACAAAAATATTTTTTAATAATTTTTTTTTAATTTTCTAGCGATACGATTCTCACAAAATTTCACAAACGTGCTTAGGTTTGTATTCTACAACTATTCACCAAGTTACATTTCGATCGGATCTATATTGGTTGAAAACAAAATTATTACTCGGAAACCATTGGGCCGATTATGCCCATTAACGAACTTGTCCGTCGTATTAAGATGCGCCACCTACCCTGAAAAATTTCAAGTCGCTAGCTCTTTCCGTTCTCAAGTTATCGTGGCAACGACCGGTCTGCCGGCCGGACAGAATCAAATTTGACCTCGAATTCTTCATTGGGGCGTCGAACCAAATCGTTTGAGAACATTTTCGTAAAAAAATTCGAAAGTTACAGACATTTGGGCAAATTGATAACGCGATATTCCCCAGAACATACGCGCAAAAAGTGTTATAAAATATTTTTTTGTTCGTAGTTTTCCGTTAGATGGCACAATCATCCACAAAATATAATTGCATTTTCGTAGTCTTGTTCCTCGGAACAGAGTGCTTATCAATTTGTCCAAATGTCTGTAATTTTCGAATTTTTGGATGAAAATGGTCTTACGTTTTGGTTCGACTCACCGATCAAGAATCCGATGTCAAAATCGATTCTGTCTGGCCGTCCGGCCGTTAACTCGATAACTCGCGAACTGAATGTGCTAGACAGTTGAAATTTTCAGAGTAAATTTTGGAAATAAATATCTCGGTGAAGTTTCGTATCGGGCAAAATCGGCCAGATGGTTTAGGAGTAACGAAAGAAAAAAATTTTCTTTTACATTACAAGTTTCAAATTCAATTATTCTAAGATGCAGTTTCATTATAAGAATACATTGATATCATTGCCCACTCTAACAAATTAATACTTTCGGAGATATGATTTTTCAAAATTGCAATAATAAATCGTAATTCTATGATTTCACAGAATGCTGAATCGAAAATTAACGTCCTTATCGAATTTGAATGTCAACAAGTAAATTTCAGACAAATACTCGTAATAACATAAACAACTTCCAACAAGCACTATTTTCATATCCAACATTTATCAAATGACGAAGAATTTGCACTAATTACTTGATGCTCTATTATGATTATTTATTTACGTCAATTGCATTACGCAATTTGCTTTCCGATGGCGAATCCATACCTATCCAAATTTGGATTGAAGTGGTTGTTACTCCAAATGGAAAAACTCATTCCATCAAATAACCTTCAATATGTAATTTCATATTGCTATTTAGTATTCCTGCATCGTACCTTGCACTCTTAGGTAAATGAGAAACGCAGTAAATTCAACACAAGTGTTGCGTCGGCATTTTAAAACTTATTACCAAATTCAATTCAATCGTATCTGTATTCTTAGAGTTATTGAGGAAATAGCAACAACATTTCAGATGGGTATAACTCCGAAATCATTATGCCTGCTAACGTAATTAACCATCCCATTCAGATGCGTAACCTACCCTGAGAATTGCTTGCCGCTATCTTTTTCGGTTCGAAAGTTACCTTGGTAGCCGATAGACGGGCAGAATTGAAATTGACCATTTATTCTTCATCAGTGACTGAACCTAATCGTTTGAGACCATTATCGACAAAAAATTAAGAATTACAGACATTTCTGCAAAATATAGCACGCTCTTCCTTGTAGGATGCGTATACTATACAGGGTGATTCACGAAGACTGTTCGTTACAATATTTCAAAGGAAGACTCGTGTTAAACCGTTGAAATTTATAGTTAAGTTTTCTTAGTAGAAATTAATTCTTGGAAAAAATTTCAGATTACTTCGACTTCCGGTTTCAACGGAAATGATACCAACTTTCGTTTTTAAAATGCAATACCCAGTTTTTTCATTGATAATCAGACCATTGAATTCTACATTGTTTCAATGTGTCACTTACGTATAATTCTCCGGTAAGACTTGGGGCTGTAGCCCTAAAATACTGCGATGGATGTACGTCATGATTGTGAGACCAATAATTACCTATGGGGCAGTAGTCTGGCATGCCAAAGCAGATCAGACAACTACTAGGAAAGCGCTTGACAAAGTGCAAAGGCTAGCTTGTGTGTGCATCACGGGAGCTATCAGAACGTGTCCAACCAGGGCACTTGAGATCATCACAGATCTCTCACCTCTGCATCTAGTGATTGAGAGGTTAGCCCATGAGGCCACCCTCAGAATATCTAAGGAAGGTACAGGAACTGAGAGGATTAAATGTCAGAGAGCCTGGACCTCTTTGACTAATTACATCCCATCAGTGAACCTTCCTAGTGATGCAATGGTCAAAAAAGTAAGCATTGAGAAGAACTTCACCACGATGATAAGTAGAAAGGAAGAATGGGAAAGGGAGTTCACCACCCAGACTTTCAAAGAAAATACCATAAAATGGTACACAGATGGCTCAAAAACCACGACGGGAGCTGGCGCTGGGGTATATGGGACAGGCACCAAGTGCGCACTGTCGGTAGGCTCCCGTTTGAGTATCTTCCAGGCAGAATTACTCGCAATCGAAAGATGTGCAGATATTAACCTAGAAAGAAAATATCAGAAATGCGACATAGCAATCCATTCGGATAGTCAATCTGCTATCAAAGCACTGAGCTCCCATGCCATCGATTCAAAGTTGATATGGGAGTGCCGAAGAAAACTAAATGAAATTGGCAAGAATAATAAGGTCTTTTTAGTCTGGGTCCCCGGTCACTCGGGAGTCAAGGGGAACGAAGAGGCCGATACACTTGCCAGAAAGGCAGCACGAACTCCTTTTATCGGCCCAGAACCTTTCTGCGGTATAGGAAAATGCACCTACAAGAAAGAGTTTCTGGAGAAGGAGGAAACCAAAAGAGAGACACTCTGGCGGAATCTTCCAGGTTTGGTTCATTCCAAAAAGTTCCTTAGGAACTTTAAAGAAGTGAGATCCAAAAGGTATCTGGATCTCTGTAAGAATAAGTTACACCTGGTCACTGGCTTCCTCACAGGACACTGTCGCCTCAGGAAGCATTTGATGAGAATAGGTTTATCAGATACTGACGAGTGCAGATTCTGTGGGGAGGAGGAAGAAACTCCTCTTCACCTTGTTACAGAATGCCTCGCCATTGCAAGTCAGCGAAAGGAATGCTTTGGACAGGAAACTTGTAGGAGTGAAGACGTAATATCCTTGAAGCCTTCCCAGATATTGAGGTTCATTTATACTCTGGAACTGGAGGGCGAGCTGTAGATGGCGTAATGGTGAGAACAGCTCTGATGGGGGGCACAATAGATCTCAAGGTCGCGGTGCAACGTAACCCCTTATCAATAATAATAATAAAAAATAATAATACGTATTATTCTCAGAAAATTCGTGCGAAATCTGAAAAAACCCTTTGAATTTTCCCAAATAGGGCTTCATTCCAATGTTAATAACTTGTAGATTTTTGAATGAAAAATCCTAATTTTCTAGCTTCTATCAGAATACTTACCAATGCTTCTCCTTCGTTAATTAAAAATTCAATTGAACATACAAGGAGATTTTATTTCAATGTCAAATTCATGACAAAAACCTCAAAACTCATTTGTTTTCAAATGGGAACCGACTTTTTTGTGGTAAGCTGGAATCCACGATAGAAAATAGTGTATTTTTTATAATACATGCTACTGATCTAAAATGCTTATTTCCTGAGATATCAGGTGAGTAAACCAGTAGTATGTATTGTAAAATATAAACTATTTTTTAACGTAGATTCCAGCTAACCAATAGAAAAATGGGTTCTCATTTGAAGAAAATGAGTTTTGAGGTTTTTGTCATGACTGACTTTGACATTGAAAGAGAAACACCCGGTATGTTCAATTGAATTTGCAATTAACGAAGGAGGAGCATTGGTATCTTTTCTGGTAGAAGCTAAAAAATTAGGAATTTTTCATGAATAAATCTACAAGTTATTAACATTGGAATGAAGCCCTATTTGAGAAAATTTAAAGGGTTTTATCAGATTTCACACGAATTTTCTGAGAATAACGAGGAGAATAATATGTAAGTGGCACATTAAAACAATGCAGAATTCTATCGGTAATCTGATTATCAATGAAAAAACTGGGCCGAATGAATATGAATTTTTTGACAAGAATTCATCTCGCCTATAATAAAGATTAGTTATAGAATTTCAAGTGTTTATCTCGAGTCCTTGTTTGAAATATTCTAACGAACGGTCTTCGTGAATCACCCTGTATATAGTGCAAAAAGTATTAACACTATGCACGATCGTATAGAAAAATTAACCTTCAAGCCGTCTTTTTTGCGTTAACACGTAAAAAATACATTGGGCATCAACTGCTTTCGAAGATCAAAATAAATAAAATAGTGAACTTACTCAGCGGAGATTCAAACTCGGAATTTAAATTTTTATTTCTACTGAAAAAATTGCGCGTCGGCATTCCCCAACTAAATATAAAGTTTCAATTCGATCGGATATGTATTTTTTGAGTAATTGAGGAAATAACAACAACATTTCAGACGGCTATAACTCGCTTTCTCTTCATGTTCGAAAGTTATCGTGGTAACAACCGGCTGGACAGAATTGAATTTGACCTAACCGAGTCAAACCTAATCGTTAGGGACCACTTTCGGCGAAAATTACAGACATTTGGGTCAAATGATAGCACGCTGTTCCCTTGAACATGCGCACAAAAAATTCAAGTTTTGGTACACTATAGATATTGCGAAAGAAAAATGATAATAAATAAAATCGAATGTCCCATCGATAAAACACGCAACAGAAACGAGAAAAGAAAATTGTGTTGATAGTCTGTAGAGTAAACCCTGCAATTTTTCTGATCCGTAATCTTCTCTAGCAAATTCTGTAACATAAATATAACTTGAATTATACAGGGTGTTCCTTAAAGACATGCTAATGTTTAAGGGGGTGATTTTTGACTTATTCTAAGAAAACAACTTCCTATGAACGTATGTCCTAAAAGTCCTAACTTTTGAGATACGGGGTGATAAAATTTTGAAAAAAATCAGTTTTTTAATAATAACTGAGATAATATCGTAGAAATCTTTATAAAATTTTTTACATGTCTTCTATGCATCAAGGTGCATTTTGTGATGTACAAAAATTTTCATTTTCTTTACTAGTCGCGTCTATACGGGTTTTGCGTTGAATATTTTTGGAGAAAAAAATACTACGCCACTGCTTTCTTTAACAATAAAAATCACTTATGAGATTCTCATTCATTTTTGAGCAAATTTGATCTCATGGGTTTTCTTTGTTCGACGCACGGTTTCCGCTTAAAAAAATAAAAAGCGTATGGCTTCAGGATCAATTCCTCAAAAATTTGATGCGGTCTGGAAATATTTGTCCATCGACTGAAAGCAAATTAAGATTTGTTCCAAAATGAATGAGGATCCAAAAAATATGTTCTTGTCAGATGCTCTGTTCTTGATTGAAATAATTAAATCAAAATTGCTTCATATCGCAGTACTAAAATTTTATCACCCTGTATCTCAAAAGTTAAGACTATTAGGATATACATCCATAGGAAGTTTTTTTCTTAAAATGACTCAAAGAATCACCCCCTTAAATATTAGCATGTCTTTAAGGAACACCCTGTATAAGACGATAACAAACTAACATCCAAATTATGTTTAGGGGAATTCATAATTTAATTTTCACAACGAACGAGCTTTCTAATTAATTTTTGAATATATATGAAATTGAAATATTATTCTATTATTTTGACCAAACTTAAAGGGATCCAAGAATTTTGGCGATTTTTGTTTACATTTGACGAGTTCTACACTATTATCAACTATGATATGAAAAATCTGTTCAGAAATTATTTCTCTATTTCAGTATCGTAATGAGTCCATTCCAGCACTGAAAACAGTGCTGGAATGAACTCATTCCCGCATTGTTTCTAGTTATATTTTTCGTTTTGTGGTAGTCAGCACTTACATTCGATCCTATCATATTTCAACACACGTCAACTGACAATACAATGTATTCTGGATATAGTGAAATAATTTTTGGGGAAAAGCTTTATTTTCATTAAAAAATATGGTACTAGAGATTTCCTTCTTGCTAATTTTCAATCATTCATGCTATTAGGAAACTGTTTTAAATCTGATCTCCATGCCCTACGTACGTTTTAAATTCAAATTCCGTAATCTGTCAACTTTCGTAACAGTCACACCAACTACCAAGATACAATACAAAAGTCACTTGGATGTATAATCCGAATTTTTCATTAAATTTCAACAGTATATTACGAAACTTGCCTGAAATAGAGAAAATATCGTCTAATACTCGTTGCAGAAGGCAATTCCAACACTCATGCGTTCGAAAACTCGGTCCTTCGTCACTCGTTTTCGAATTTCGCATTCGTGTTTTAATAGGAGCCCATTCTGCAACTTGTTTTAGAATATACTATTCCATATCCATAAGTTTTGTGGAAAAAATAACATTCTATTTTCAATTTATAATAATCTACTTGGACATGACGCAGTTCAGCATTTTGAATCTGAAAGACGACGAATTGAAATAATTCACAATAATTATGATTCATGGGTGTAACACGAAGCGGGGGCGTTTCAGCTTCCAAAGTACAAGACCACAGCAAACCGGTTCAATTAACAAGGTACTTCAGCGATCCTAATCGTTTTTATTATAGAAAGTTATTCAATGTTTCTTTATATGAAACGATAAGGACATCAAGTTTACAAACTTGTCGAGTCTCTGAATAGATCTAGGCTTCACTGATATTTATGGTTATACAGGGTGTTTGATTGTGAGATATACAAAACTGAACCTAAAGTCCTAGAGGAGCGCGAGTGGCGGATAGATAGATTCTGAGATACAGACTATTTTTTAATAATTTAAAAATATCGATATAGGACGGATAGTTTCAGAGGAATGTAATTTTTTTTTTAATTTTCTATTGATACGATCCGCATGAAATTTCCGAGATATTTGCACGTCAGCATTCTAGAACTATATATGTACTAAGTTTCAGTTGGATTGGATTTGTATCCTTACATAATATAAAACAAAGTCGCTTCCCGCTGTCTGTCTGTTCCTATGTATGCTTAGATCTTTAAAACTACGTGAAGGATTTTGATGCGTTTTTTTTTAATAGATAGAGTGATGCAATAGGAAGGTTTATATGTAGAATACATGCATAATATATTAGAGAAACACTGATAATTTTAGAGGTTTCTTATGTGATGTCGTAAATTAACACATTTTTTTGCGCTTACATTGCAAACGCTGGCTGAACCCTACGAGATAGATCAAAATAATGTAGTACAGTATGGTAAACCTTAAAAAGGTCTACTAAAAAGTCCGCGATGGTATATGTCTATCTCATAAGGATAACCCACAATAACCATTTTTTATCCTCTACATTCTACGAGAAATAATGGCTTGATTACGAAGCTATTTAAAGCAATACAGCATTGATCCTTATCCACTTAAGTACCTTGAATGCATTGTGCATTTAATATTGATCAATATGGCCATTTACAGCATGTAATTTAAATGAATATTTTCGAAGATATCGCAGATTTAAAATGCAGGGCCATAGCGGTTGCGGTGGTACCGACCGGGGGGCCGGCACAGGCAGGATAGGGATATAAATCGAATACAGAGAGCCAGATAATCATCTGTAGAGCGTGAGGCTCGCCTCAGCAGGGATAGATGTATTGATTCCCCAAATTCCTCTTATACCATCGGATTTACTGATCCAATTTAAACGCCTATAATTTCCGGTATATATATATATATATATATATATATATATATATATATATATATATATATATATATATATATATATATATATATATTCTTTTGACTGAGAGCTGTATATGTGTTAGCAGAGGTTGGTGTAACGGGGTACCATACAATTCGACGTATGATTCAAGAGCTTAGGGAAAAACCTCAGCAAAAAAACCCTGTCTCCCCGTGAGTGTCGTGATTTGTAACTATTGTTCACAAAATTTACTGCAATTTAAAAATATTGATAGGCATTTATTTCTTCAATATATATTTTGCAATGATCATTAATAAATCGCAGGGTCAAACTTTCAACGCTACAGGCTTATTTTTGAGCGTTGAGTGTTTTTCACATGGCCAATAATATGTCGCTCTTTCAAGAGTAACCTCTAAAGAAAACATGTTTGTATTGTCTAACGACAAAAATGCGGTGAACGTTGTATATAAAGAAATTCTGTAGTATATTTAGTATCAGCATTTCAACCGTGCGAAGCCGGGGCGGGCAGCTAGTTTTCAAATAATTCAGGAAATATCAATAACATTTCAGATGGGTATAACTCCAAAACCGAAAGTTGCAAGTCACTATTTGTTTACGTTCGGAAGTTATCATGAAAGTGGTCACCCATCCAGATACTGAACTCACTCAACGCTGCTCGGTTTTCAGTATTTTTTCAATATCTTCACGATTATATATCAAATTTCAAATTTGGAACTTGGCTGTAGAATTAGGTTTTGAAGGCTAAGGATTCAGAACCTTAAAGATCAGCATGTTATTCTGAAACACCCTGTATATTTATAAAATATAATATCATCTATGTAATATGCTTAATCAAAGAGACTACTAGTTGAAATTGTGACAGCAACATATATAATATTAATAATAGTATATTTGCATTCTATAAAATTTGTTTGACATCAAATATCTGTATGTGTATAATTTACTTCATCAATTTCATACAAATAAACATTTAGTAGCAGAGGCTCGAATAAAATAGATTTGCATAAAGAAGTTCTTTGACTGGTCGCATCACTAGAAAATTTTGCTAATTCTATATCTCACAAACTATCTGTCTGATATGGCTGAAATTTTGAGAGAACATTCAAAACCTAACTCTTCTGCCAAGTTCAGTAGCTGGATGGGTGACCACTGACACGATAATTTTTGAACGAAAAAAGATAGAGATTTTCAATATTCAGGATAGGTTGCGCATCCGAATGGGACAGTTGAGTGCAATGTTGGGCATAATCGGCCTAACCGTTTCGGAGTTATACCCATCTTGAATATTGTTTTCTCGATAACTCAAAAGATACAGATCCTGTGGAATTGAAACTTGGTCACTAGTTGTAGTTGTGAGAATCGCAAGTTTTTTCGGATATAAGGTGTAGTAAAAAGAAATCCATTATTTTTGCATGAAATTGAAGGCCTTAATTACCATAGTTAGAATGATCCGATTTGGATCAAATATGCGCCGTTGTGTTCTATAACTTGTTGCCATTTTGGAGGTATTATCATTGTGCCTCTCTCATAGAAGCCCTAGTCCCTATTGGCAAGAAATTGAGACAGTCGATTTTCACAAACCTCTGTTGAAGCGGATTGTTCACCAGCAGAATTGTTCACCATGGACAGGCACATATGGTAATCACTTGCTGCAGGTCTGGACTATAAGGTGGATGCATTAGAACCTCTCAACTAGGCTCTAAGAGCTTCTGGCTAATCACTATCGATGTATGTGGCCTAGCGTTGTCCTGATGGAACACAATTCCTCTCCTATTGGCCAAAGCAGACCACTTCAGGGCGATTATTGCTTCCTTCAGACGGTTCAGTTGTTGACAGTTCAGTTCCGAGTTAACAGTTATGCCGTAGGGGAGCAGCTCATAGTACATAATTCCCTGTCAATCCCACAGCATAACCTTCCTGGCCGTCAATCCTAGCTTGGGTACCGTTCACCGCCGGTTCACGACCGTTTTTGCTTGACGTTTCGTAAGTGGTCCTCTTTTCATCACCAGTCCCCAACCGCTTCAGAAATGGGTAAATTTTGTTGCGATTCAGCAGCGTTTCGTAGATGGAAATTCAGTCAATGATGTTTTTTTGCGATAACTCGTGTGGCACGCATTCATCGAGCTTCCTTTTGAGTCCAGCCTTCTTCAAATGGTTCCAAACGGTTTTGTGTGTAATCTCTAGCTCTTGGGCAATCGAAACAGTGCTTACATGACGGTCGGACTCGACAAAGTCCATGATTTTATCGACAATTGGCATTCCAGTGCGTGGAGCATCTTTGACATCGAAATTACCGGAACGGAATCGAAGAAACCAAAATTGCGCGTGATTGGATGTTACAGTATCAGGACCATAAATACTATTTACCTTTTCATCCTCCTGGCTTGCATTTTCGCCTTTATCGAAGAAAAACTGTGAAATATTGCGTATTTTCTCTTTGCTAGTGTCCATCTTTGACGCAAGCTCAAACTAAACTGAGTAAACTGATCATAAAAATGTCACAAACTTTTTGTAGTACAAAATGTCATCTTTCTAACGCCATCCAGTGGAACCCGATCAGACTTATACAATGCGAGATACATATAACCAAAGCCATCATCTATTGTAAAAATAATGGATTTCTTTTTACTACACCATATATTATTGGATATTTAATGGTTCTCAATTCCGATGAAATTTATATGTTAGAATTAAACATTCTGTGAACTTAGACGATTCTCTCATTACTCAAGTCTATCATTAAAATGGTACAAAATGTATTCATACCTTATAAAATCTGAGAAGACGGTATATCGATGGTAAATTCGATTAAGAGTTTCCAATAGATGTGAATAGACAAAACATCATGCGCGCAAAAGCTCCTGACTCCACCTCATTGAGTGAACCTATCTTTATTATTTCATAGATATTGGGAGAGAAAATCCAGAAAGGGGCCATTGAGTAATAACCATAAATTACAGAAGCGTACGGTGTTACAAAAATTTAATCGAAATGGTCACCTGTTCTAATAAAGGAGAAGCTCTCAAATAATCAACACGTAAGTTCCTCAAGTCGCGTTAGGGGTTTTTTAATTTCTTCAAAGACAGTGGTTAGAATTAGACAGGCGCAGGCAGGGAAGTAGAGGCGGGAAGCCAATATTTGTGACAAGCGTTTTCGGATAGCCTAGAACTGAATTTCTATGGAACAAAGGAAATATTTATTACAGGTGCCAGTTTGAGCATTGTCTTCAAAGACTGGAGAAATGGTATTCTCTTTGTTCTATAGAAATTCACGTATGCGACTAATCGAAAACGTTTTGTCGAAATTCAGTGGATTTAAAAGTACGTTTGCGGTTATTAGGGACTTATTCGACTTAAATTAACTTTCAACTCCTAAAAGCCACTTTCTTCAATTCAGTGATTGCCATCAAAATTCAATCTTGTTTTTGTGTGTAATGGAATAAATATCGTGAGAAATTCCTTCGAAAATTGTCACCAAATCTGACAGCGATTAAACTTGTACCGTAGATCATTCCGTGCCATCGAAAATTGTTCATTTCCGAATTAACGTAACAGATAGAATTAAAGAATACATTAATTCTTGTGAGAATATACGAGGTAAATAAATATTCTGCCTCGAAGTCAAAAGGGAAAAACAAGATCATCCGGTGACCTACGTGGAAGATCGTAATGAGCTAATTAAGTTCATGTTCAGAACCTTTATTTCAAGACTCGCTACCAGATTTCCGAGTGAACTTCGTTGAAAACGTTCAACTATTTTCGTTTTCGATAATACAATTTGCCATGTGTCGAGATATTTTCGGACTAGGGTCATTAATAGAGTTTTGTACTTGAAACTTGTATCTAAGAGTAAGGAATGTACTTCGCGGGATCCGAGTGCTTCGGTCTCATCTCAAGTTTCAACGGAAACTCCAATGAACATTCCGATATGCTGCAAATATTGCACAAAGGTTCATTATTTCCAAATCAGTCATAGATAACTTCACGTTCTGTTCCATTATTTGATAATAATAGGTAGGTCAGAGTTACCAGAAAATATAATTCAGGCGAAGCAAGATTCGAATCAACTCATCATCAGCCGATGAGTTCTCTGTCTGACAGATGGCGCCACAAATACAGAATTCAATTTGTTTTCATTATTAAGTACTAACCTTCAAAAAGTAGCTGTCAAAATTGAATGACGATCTGAGGTTTGGTTCGAAAGTTACAGCGGTTTTAGTAAAAATTGGTTCAAGCACTGACGTGAAGTCAGAAGCTTTTGCGCGTATGTTCTCTTGTCCATTCTCCTTTATTGAACACTTTTAATCGAATTTACCATGGTAAATTCGATTAAGAGTGTCCAATACAGGGGAACAGACAATAGAATTCACCATGGTAAATTATATTGTCTGTTCTCCTGTATTGGACTCTCTTAATCGAATTTACCATGGAAAATTCGGAGTGTCTAATACAGGAGAACAGACAATATAATTCACCATGGTAAATTCGATTTAGAGTGTTCAATAAAGGAGAATGGACAAGACAACATACGCGCAAAAGCTTCTGACTTCACGTCAGTGCTTGAACCAATTTTTTTTAATGATTTTTTAAAAATTTTCTAGTGCTACGATGGTACGTGGTATTCTACAACTAATAAACATATTTGAATTGGATCGGATAAGTATTTTTTGAGTTATTGAGGAAATAACAACCAAATTTCAGATTGATATTACTCCGAAACATTTGGCCGATTATGCTAGTTAACGAACTTAAATGTAGTATTCAGACGCGTAATCTACCCTGAAAACTGCAAGTCGCTATTTCTTTCCGTTCTCAAGGAATTATGAGATACATAATATTTTTTCGTGATTTTTAAAAATTTTCTAGTGATACGGTCCCCACAAAATTTCACACACGTCTTCATGTCGATATTCTACAACTAGTTACCAAATTCAATTCGATCG
Organism: Halyzia sedecimguttata; assembly: GCA_937662695.2. NCBI lineage: Eukaryota > Metazoa > Arthropoda > Insecta > Coleoptera > Coccinellidae > Halyzia > Halyzia sedecimguttata. Next base: position 11,658,013 of record OW569414.2, on the reverse strand, counting down.
AGTCTATATTTTTTGAGTTATCGAGGAAATAATATTCCAGATGGGTATAACTCCGAAACCGTTGGGTCGATTATGGCCAACAGCGAACTTAACTCTCACATTCAGATGTGCAACCTATCCTGAAAATTGCAAGTTCCTATCTCCTTTCGTTCGAGAGTTGTCAAGGCAACGCTCACCCATCCAGCTACTGAACTCACACAAGGCTGCTCGGATCTCCAACAATATAGATCCGATCATGTTCAAACTTAGAACTTGGTAGTAGAGTTAGGTTCTGAAGGTTCTGGCAAAATTTCAGCGGTATCGGACGAACAGTTTCTGATATATAGAATTTTTTTCAATAATTTTCTATGATTTTTTAAAAATTTTCTAGTCATACGATCCTCATAAAATTTTGCAAGAATTTTGGCGTTGCCAGTCTACAACTAATAATCATGTTTGAATTGGATCGGTTTCGTATTTTTCGAGTTATTGAGGAATTTACTACCAAATTTCAGATGGGTATAACTCCGTATAAAACCGTTTTGCGGATTATGCCTATAAACAAACTCAAATGGCTCATTAAGATTCTCAACCTTACCTGAAAATTTCAAGTCGCTATCTTTTTCGGGTCTTAGGTTATCGTGACGTAAATAATATTTTTTAATCATTTTTTAAAAATTTTCTAGCGATACGATGTTCACAAAATTTCACAAACGTCCTTAGGTTTATATTCTACAACTACTCACCAAGTTTCAATTCGATCAGATTAGTATTGGTTGTAGACAAAATTATTACTCGGAAGCCGAACTTGTCCGTCCTCTTGGGATGCGGTACCTACCCTGAATATTTCAAGTCGCTATCTCTTTCCGTTCTCAAGTTATCGTGGAAACGACGCCGGCCGGACAGAATCAAATTTGACCTCATATTCTTCATCAGTGAGTTGAACCTAGTCGTTTGAGACCATTCTCGGCAAACAATTACAGACATTTGGGCAAAATGATAACGCGATGTTCCCCAGAACATACGCGCAAAAAAACTTCTCAAAAAACACTGACGTGCAGTTAGGTGGTTTTGCGCGCACGTCCTATTGTCTATTATTACCTCACACACTACAATACACTGTATGAACTTATTATTATTATTAGAGATATATTGGAGGGTCGGCAGTAATAAACCGACTTTATCTATTCCGATACAAAAGATCCTTTATTTCTACCTTCATTTGGCTTTCGTGTATCATCGTTGATCGCAAACTTATCGGATTGTTTGCAAATGGCAATTTCTATGTTTATTCTGTTTTTTGAATTTCAGCACCATTTTCTCCTCCTATAATAGCAGCTTTCAGCATTTTTTCTATTAATGAATTAATAATTTGGATGTAAACAGGAAATAAACACTTATACAACACTTCCAAAATTCTCGTGTGAGTGTAATCATAATTATAGTGTATTATAAATGACAAATTCAACTATCTAAAAGGCATAAGGCATCTCCCAGAGATTATATAACATACAACTGTCACTGTATAATACAGTTTGTCGTTGTCCAATAACTCTCTCAAGTGAACCATTTAGAGGAAACTTTAAGTTGTTCTTAATAGTGCCAACCCTTATTAAAGGAAGTTTCCAATATCTCTCTATTATTAGAACGGGATCCTGAGGAGATTGTCAATGGTGTTGACATTCCTGATGACGTTTTTAGGAACCGTGGCTATCACGTCGTGAGGTATTAGAACTAGCTCGACCATATGTAACATTCTTACGCTGGCCAACTCTGGGCCTTTGCAAAAGTTGCGAACCATGTATTCGGCAGTTTCCTTTTCCGATCCACAGAGCCTGCATGTTTCGTGTGCTGACTTGCTCATCCGGTACAAGTGGTATTTGTACAAACAGTGCCCTGTCAGTACTACCACCATTACCCCAAGCTCAGTTCGTGGCAGCTGCAGGACCTTTCTGGTATAAGATGATGAGAAATCCACGAATCCATTTGCCTGTACATTTTCTGGAGTATTTCCCCTGAGAGCTTTTCTGTTATTTAGCTCCCATTGTTGGACCGCTGCCCTGTAGTGGTCTCTTTCAAGGCCACATAAGTATTCTGGTCCAGCAGGTGTTACCCTCGAAGCCCTTTTCGCAAGTTCATCGCCTTTATCATTTCCTTCAATACCATAGACAACTAATTGCCTCTAAGTTGCTTTATTGCTCGGCATTCCCAAGACACTTGCAACGTCTTGCACGCCTATGCTATTCATTTCCTTTTGAAACGCCACTGGTAATCATAGAATGCACATTGACGGACTGTCAACTTATGTCAGGTTATTTCTCTTCTATGATCTTCGTATCTGCGTGATGTAAGGAAGTTGATTTAATTTTCCTTTTCCGGCTTTTCTCGGAAGGAGAAACCATCTTTCGTATATCGCTAAGAATTTTTATCTGAATTCATCGAGTATTCCCGGTGGAATTTCTAAGTTTTAGTTTGCGAGATAAATAATATTTATTCTCGGTAAGTCTCATAATTCCTTTAATTTAAGTAGAGATTTGGATCTTAAGGGGATATTTTGCTGGTTCTGAATAATTGCATTGCTTGCCTGCATTTTGTTTTATTGCACATGTTCTGTTTTTCACTTTTCATTTCCCCAAGGCAGAATTCCTTCTCAGATTCACTAATGATTATCGACATAATGTAAATGCCTAATTTTTTTTCTTGAGAAGCGAGAAGGAGTTCTGTTGAATTTTTGTGCACATTTTCATTTACTTTAATTTCATATAGCTCCTTGGTTGGGACCACATGAGTTACACTACACTCCTTGGTTGGGACCACATTAGTTACACTCCTTGGCTGGGACCACACGAGTTACACTACACTCCTTGATTGGGACCATATTTGTTACACTCCTTGGTTGGGACCACATTGTTTGCACCGAAATACAATCATTTGCTCAAGCTTGACTTGAACCAAAGGACAATCATTTGCTGAAGCTTGACTTGGACTGAAATACAATCATTGGCTGAAGCTGAAGTAATTTTGGCTGTTACGTTTGCCTGTACCCACGTTTGCCTGGAAGTAAACTTATGGTGGAGGAGCTGGAAGCACGCCTGAAGTACATTCGATGCTGGCTTGAGCTGGCTTGAACCTTTCTTTTAAGATAAGTAGTTATAAGTTTCTGTAATTTGAGATATTGTGATTGGAACTGTAAATTAAGATTTGTGCACCTTGTTCTTTCTAATATATTGTTGAAAACCTGACTAGGAATCTTGTTGCTGGGGTAATCAAACCTCCCTTGAGAAATTAGTATTAGTATCTCATGCTCAAATACCCCTTGGGTAAAAGTTCACGTTACACACTAGGGAACCTTGGATGGGCAACTCCAGGTCTTTCAGTGTGGCCCAGCTGTCCGTTATAATATAGATGTGCGTCTCCTTGAGGTTCCTTTTCTGACACTCTTGAGCACAAATATAGAAAGCTAGTGTCTCTGCCTGTAAGATAGAGGATTTATGTCCATTCTAGCAGTCGTTCGAGCAGTCAGACAATCCTAGGATCTCCTGACTACAAGACACACTCTCCAGGTCTTTCAGTGTGGCCAGTCTGTCCGTTATAATATAGTAGATGTGCGTCTCCTTGAGGCTCCTTTTCTGACACTCTTGAGCACAAATATAGAAAGCTAGTGTCTATGCCTGTAATATAGAGGTTTCATGTCCCATTCTGGCAGTCAGACAATCCTAGGATATCCTGACTACAAGACACACTTTCACTCTCACTCCACGAACACGGAAATGAAAACACATAAGTTAAGAGAATTCGAACTCAGCATGGTAGATGTGCATATCTCCTACACAAATGGAGCAAGCAACCTCCACCATATTGCGACTACGGAGAATACCGAACGATTAAACACATCACGGAGGAATGTCCCACGAGATCGTACAATGGCAGACCAGAAGAATTCCTGCTGGCAACCGTCGAGTCGATAGATTATATTAACTAACTTGATGTTTGCTTGTGAAAACCTTGAGTATGTTATATTAACTTATATGTGTAAATTAGCTTTCATGCTTACTGTGTCCGAATTGCCACACGATAAATAAATAAATAATACATATCCCAGGGGCACAGAAATCATCAGTTTCGGCCCATATACCCCAATATCTGTACCCTCACCTGATTTTGATCCATTCGTATACTAAATGGATTACTCTTTTATGATCGATTAACGAGGTTCACCGCACCATATCGGCTGTACAGGACTTGCAGTTCTGAGATTTACAAAATTTGAAATTTCAGAAGATTTTTGATGTCATCTGCCATTGAGCGACATTGTTCTTCAACAAATATTTTACCTCTTTCCAACACTGAAAAAGTCAGAACATCTAACGAAAAGTCGGCATCATAAAGTTGCTTTATTGAGCCTGTCCTCAACATATGAAAAACTAACTTAGAACATTACAATGTTGATCCAAATTCGTAAATGGAAGCCACCATCAATAAGAAAGCTGTTACGCAAAAATTAAGTAATATACAGGGTGATTCACGAAGATCGTTCTATAGAACTATAGAAATGAGTAATGTTCGGTAACAAATAAGTAAAATAACTCGAATATTTCATTAGTTCGGCTTGTTTCACATGCATACGGTTCCATTCGGTTCGGTTCTTTTTCGGTTCCGATTAGGTCGATGGTGAGAAAAATTGTGAAACGGTGCTTCGGTTTAGCTTCGGTACCGAATATAAGCTGTATAGCACGAATACTGCCTCGACACGAATACATCTTCAATGAATTCTACTATTCCTCCTTCGTTTTTGGGGCGCTGTTCAGGTGAACAGAGTGCTTAGCAATTCGTCCAAATGTCTCTAATTATCGATGTTTTTTCAGAAAGTGGTCTCAAACGATTAATTTCGACTCACTGATGAAGAATCCGAGGTCAAAATTGATTCTGTCCGGCCGGCCGTCAGCACGATTACGGTCGAACGCAATGAGTTAAGGTAGCATTCGGATGTCGGCAGTTGCGACCCAGCAGTCGCGACGCGGCAGCCTCGTCCGCAGTCGCGGCACACCGCTCTGAAGGGATTTGCGTGCAACGCTTTCTGATGCAAGCGACTCAGCAGCGCTGCTGGGGGGCGTGTCCTGCACGCGACCACGGCATCGCCGCCAAACCGCTTCGGCAGCAGTATGGTCGCGCTGCTCGCTCTTTACGATAGTCAAAATGGCATTGTTCACCGATGAAAATGACGAGTTTTTAGTCGAATTAATAGCTAAAAATCCGCCGCTTTACAATTCCAGACTCACAGCCTATAAGGACAACATTGTCTAACTAAGTACGAATTCAAATTGTGTTTATTAAGTCTGCAGTACTTCCTGAATTTCTCTTCGTTTAAATTGAAGTGGTGTTTTATGAGGATATTGTAGCTACCTTCATCAATTCTGGATGTACAGGCACGGGCTTAAGGGGAGGGGGGGGATGAACCCCCAATGTTGAACGAAGTTGGCAAATTTTCAACACAGTTGGAAAAATTTCAAAGCAGTTGGAAAAATTTCGAAGGAGTTGGACAAAATTTCGAAGAAGTTGGAAAAAATTTCGAAGCAGTTGGAAAAGTTGGAAAAATTTCGAAGGAGTTGGAAAAAGTTTCGCAGCAGTTGGACAAATTTCGATGGAGTTGAATCGATTTTATTCCTCTTCTCATATGAAAGCAAGAGCAACATTACTTCATCATCCTCTTCTTCATCCTCTATCAATCGCAACAAGAGTTCCCGTTTTCGTTTATTCAAGTTTTCAGACATAGTTCAGTTTGGAAAAGCACAACTGTTCACATTAAATTCTGCTTGACTACTGCACGGAGCATTCGGGTCGGAATCGCTGCCCAGGCCGCGGTCGCTGATATCCGAAAGCTCGTGGCAGCGCTGCACAGCAGTGGTAATGGGTCGCGGCTGTCGGTCGCGGCTGCCTGGTCGCGACTTCCGAGATCCGAATGCTACCTTTAGAGAGTTAAAATTTTCAGAGTAAGTTTGGAGTCCAAATGCCGGCTCATGAAGTTCGTTAATGGGCAAAATCTACCGAGTGGATCCAGAGTTATAGCCATCTGAAAGTTTGTTTTCCCAATAACACGAAAAATAGTGATCCGATCGAATTAAAGCGCGGTAGTTAGTTGAAAAGGCGACATGAAGACCTCCAAAATGCAAAATTTTGGGGGGTCACGCATGACTGGAAACTTAAAAAATGATATACTTAAAAAAAATCTCAGAAACTATCCGTCAGATATCGTTGAAATTCTGCGAGAGCCCTCAAAACCGTATTTTAGAGCAATGTTCTAGATTTGAACTCGATCGGAGCTATATTGGTGAAGATATTGCCGAAATATTCCAATGATCGAGATGTACTGGTAGTATTTGAAACAAGAGACACGGTGAAATATTTATTGATTTTAACCATCAACAAATATTCCGCGTGGCCGGGCTAGACACCTCATCGCTCAGCGTTCCCCAAAGAGGAAAGTATCATTTAAGAGCAGACACAGACCCCAGGGTTTCATGGTTATTACCAATCACCAGTGTGACTTAGCCAGACACCGAATGAAAACAGACGGGGTTCTAGGGAACTTACTTCCCTCGGTTGAGAACCGGTAGGGGAAAGGACCCCACCAGCGCCACCTATGGAGAATCCTTAGGAACTCCGACCCTCTGCGATGAGGAAATCGTTCATTATTTTTCTTGAAAAGGGTTATGAACGGAAACAGTGGATAATTTCTGTTATGACGTTTTTGTTCAGAGTTGGATTTCTTCAAAGCTCCTGGCCATAGTGCTGTTCCAACTTGTTTATTATTCTATAGATAAACAACATGGTAACAAATTGACTTCTCTTCATGATTATGACAGGCGATTGAGACAGCATTTCGGAATATACACCGTGTGTTGAAGTTCAAACCGAAAACGAACCAAACCGAATGGAACCGTACCTATGCAAGTAAAACAAGACGTAACGTGTTGCAAAATATATATAAAAGGATGACGGAATTCGGTCGTATAGTTTCCTATGAAATCGCTTGAATATGTCATGTGAAATTCCATATTAACGGAACCCTTGATGTGGTGATATTAATGAAGTGCTATCATTAAATAGTTCCACGAAGATATGTGTCCTTAATAATTAAGAACAAATGTGTTGGCATATAAATGTCCCAAAGTGTAAATAAAGAACTGTTTGATTGATTTATTTAATTGCGCACCTATTCTGGACGTGAGTAAATGCGGCCCAACATTGCTTCTGCGCAGCAATTGCTACTCTGCACTATTTTCCAATGAATAAGAACTTGTTTTACGAATTTAAGTAATCAGGTTTCAGTTTTTTGCCTCCGCACGTTTGTTGATATATCTCGAGCTCAAGGTCGGGATCTACCGCGTAATTCAACCGCATGTCTGAGCAGAGGCCACGTTCTAAAAGCGTCAAAATAACCTATTTGTAGTATCAAGTTTTTATAACACGCTGTCTATTTCTGGGAATATCACATTTATGTATGTATATCAGCTGTCCCAACTAAAATTTGCCGAACAGAATGAGATGGGTTTCAGGATAATTGGTGATTGATAAGGAAATGGAATATATTGTCATTGAACATAATCAGCCATCAACATATTACATATTGCAATTTAGTGAAAGCGTAGTTTCCTCACTCGTCCATCGATAACGAGAAACTGGAAACGTGACCGAAAGACCGACAAGTGGACGCCCAAGATCTAACACTCCTCCAAAAGATCGGTTTCTAACTGTATCTACCCGTAGAGAGCCTTTGATTACTTGTTGAATCATGCAACAGCGCCTTTTCGACGCTACTGGTGTTTTGGTTACGATTGAAACAATTCCTCGAAAACTACATTTTCGACGACTTTTGAGAAGGATTCTACTACCTAATTTAACCTAACTCAAAATCATATGCGACTTCGATTGGAATGGGCCAACGAGCACGTGAAATGGAACAATCAATGGATGTCTGTATTGTTCACAGATGAGTCGAGATATGTACGGTTTTTGGATAGTCTGCGTGTTCGGGTATGTACCCATTCTCTGGTGCCCAGAAATCGCAGATCGGTTCAGGAAGTTAATCCGTTCAGAGGTCGTAAAGATACTATTTGGGGAGGAATTTGATTCAATGGACGTACAGAATTGTTGGTGCTTGATGATAGCATGAATGCGCAGATTTACATAGAGCAAGTACCTGACAATATTATTCCTTTGTTTCATGCTGCTATTGGGCCAAATTTCTTATTTTTGGACGATAATGCGCCACCCCATCGTGCGAGAATTGCCCACGAAGCTCTGGAAATCCATGGTATTCCACATTTTGCCCTGCCGCCTCGGTCACCAGACCTCAATCCCATTGAACACGCTTGGGATCAGCTTCAAAGGGCTTTGGATTCTCATCAACCACCTCCACAAACTCTTAGACGGCTTTTACCGCAACTCTGAAGAGAAATTGATCAAGGCTACTTCAACAATCTGAGCAAAAGTATACAAAGGCATTGCCGGGCTGTGGTTAATGTTCGAGGAGGGCATACTCCATACTGAACTTTATTTTTTCAATTTTTTGAGTGAAATGATTTTGCACTACAAATACTAAAAATACATTTTCACCTGAAACTGTGAAACTTATGAAGAAATGAGAAAAAAAATGATTTAGATAAGTGAGTGAACATTTAGATTTCTCATACTTAAAGAATTGGTGAAAAAAAATGGAAACTTTTGAAACAGTCTCAAAATTTATGAACTTGCTTAACTTTTGTGGAGGAGTATATTTCGTCGTGTGTCTTTTAGTTATTGCCAATTAGCTACAGTCACCTCAGACATAATGCCAGGTAGTACTAAATACATAATAAAACAAAGATATATTCAATAAACCAATTGACGGAAAATTTATGCAACTTGATAGAAAATCAAGTGGGATCGGAATGCAAGTTAGAACAATTCAATTTAATGATCGATGTCTATTATTGGAGAGCGCGAGATACAACTTCTATGTCTCTTCATCTTGTTACACAGCAATTCAATTTTTTTTTTATCAAAATAACGCGGTCTTGAATTAAGGAGGTAAATATATGTTAGGTGCTATATAAAGGGCGTCGCAGCAAGAACTTGAATTTTAAAAATTATAAAATATATATTTATTTGATATTTTATTAACATTTTATTCTGCATATTATTATGCAATATGTATCTTGGCATTCCTCAATATAGGAGTAAATGCCCTCAGTCTTAATTCAAGGCCTTCCTAGAAGCGCCGCTCGACTCTGAGTACTTTTGTGCAGTCAGCATTTTCATTCCAGTTTCCCGGCTTTCTGATTTAATAGAATATAATTCCAATTCATTATTGTATTAACCAGCTCAGAATAAACTTGCTTCTGAATAAATATTTGTTTTTTTAAAAAAGTGATTCAAAAGAGTAAATTTATAAATGGCGACGAGGATGGGATTGTTGCTAGTATAACGAAAAAAAAAATAAGTATACGTGAATTTCAATTCTTCGAGCAACATTCCAAAAACCCGAGTTTCGAAAAGTGCGACGATAAGTTCGAAGTAAAGTTCCGACCACGAGAAGCTCAAACGACTGCAGTAGAGATAAGCCACGAAGGTGTGTTGAATCCCCGAAAACAGAGTAAGGAGAACCATTCCCGACTTGATCTCAACTGCAACCCTTGAGAATCACCCTGAGGAGGTTTGGAGGTAGCAGCCCGGACACCAGGTTTAAAACGAGAAGTAAGTTGAGGCTATCCCTTACAATAATCCCAGTTTTTCCTATCCCTGGCCCAAAGGATATTTTCAATTTAATTTGCAACTCATTTTTTCATATCACCGATAGTGTAAACAAGCACATCGAAATCTTTCAAAATAGAGTCCTTATTGGAAAAATTCAATTCATTGAATATCAACGTAAATAATAAAAACTTCAATATGACTTCTAATGGAGAACATTCCAATCGCATGGTAATAGATTTAAGCACAGTTAAATATTTCGGTGAGTTATTACCAAGATTTAATGGTAACTCACAAGAACTACAAACCTTTTTAATGGAAACTGAAAATTTCATAGATCGATTTGGCACAACTGATAATGATTTAATAAATCAATATTGCTTTGCAACAGTAAAATCGAAATTAATTGATCAAGCGAGAACTATCGTGTATTCTGGACCATGTTGCAATTCATGGCCTGAATTAAAAAGATTATTGAACAGTAAATTCGGTTTTAAAATTAACTTTGATGTCCTACAAAGTGAATATCAATATATGAGGAGAAAAACGAAGGAATCACTTTCTGAATTTATTGAAAGAATCAAAGAAACTAAATTACAATATGATTACCAAATACAATTATTAGGATTATCGCCCCCAGAACTGAATGTTTATCGAAACCTTTCAGAGAAAATTGGCATAACCGTCTTATATAATAATGTTGACGAAAATTCTAGGAATTTACTTGATCTCCAACCAAAATCTTTCGATGACACTTGTAAAATGCTAGAAAACCGAGAAATAAAGAGACAACAGCTTTATTTACAACCACCAACAATACCGACACCTAGGACAACGTACTCCCAAAATTTAAATTCCCAACCTACTGTTAGAAGAATTTATACAGACCCACAATTTCCATCAACTAGTAGACAATTTCCTGCGAACAGACAATTCAATTCGAATAGTGGAGAATTTCCTTCACAACCGGTACATTTGAAATTTAATAATAAAATACCAGAAACTAAATTTGCGACAAGCAGTCAAGTATTCGGAAAACCGCAAGACGTATTTAAGCCCAATCCAAATCATCGTTGGGTTCAACCCAAACCTGAACCTATGTCGGTCCGAACAAGAATACACCCTGTAAAAAGACCAGCTAGCAGTCAAATCCGACAAGAACCACCCAATATTAGACAAAATTACAGAAGAAACGGACCTAATGACTTTATATTTGAAGAACTCACTAATACAGAACAAATTGAACAAGAATTAGGAGAGGAAGAAGAATTTTATTATGAATCCGAAAATATAGATGACTCTAAATTAATCGAGGAATTTGATGAAAATTTTCAGAGAATCTCCGAAGACAAAGACATGACCTAAACTTTACACAGGAACATCTAGCATCATTACCATATATAGTATTAGATTATCCACCCTGCAAATTATTGATAGACAGCGGAAGTTCCATGAGCATTATTGATCCATCTGTAGCATATAATTTACTATCAGAAAACATTTACGAAGAAAAAACCTATTTTAAAACTGCACTAGGTAAAGATTTCAGTACGAATAAAGTTTCATTTCCTTTAAATTCTTTTGGCTATAATACAACATACCCCTTTGTGATCTATAAATTTCATACACAATATGATGGTGTAATAGGATCCAACCTTTTAAGATATTTAAAATTAAATTTCAATTGGGAAAGTCATGAATTAGGAAATACCATCAGAACACATAAATTCTTTTTACAAGAAACCAGTCCTAATGAACCCCTACCCATTAAATTAGACCATTTGGACAAAAATTTTCGAAACCAACTTACAAAAATTATTCAAAGTCACAAACAAGCCTTTCATCTATCAAATCAACCTTTGAATGCCTCAAACAGAGTTAAACATAATATTAGGACCATAGATGAAAATCCCGTGTATATTAGACGATACAGATATCCTGAGGTACACAAACAAGAGGTAAAGAATCAAGTACAAGATTTATTAAGTAAAAACATTATAAGACCAAGTATTTCTCCCTGGTCATTCCCTATAGTAATCGTTCCCAAAAAAACGGACCAATCAGGTAACAAAAAATGGAGAATAGCTATTGACTATAGAAAACTGAACGACAAAACAATTGATGACAAATTTCCGATCCCCAATATTGACGAACTTTTGGATCAACTGAAAAAAGCAAAATATTTTAGCGCCCTTGATTTAGCAAGTGGTTTCCATCAAATAGAATTAGACGAGCAATCAATAGAAAAAACTGCTTTCGCAACCGACGAAGGACATTTCGAATTTTTAAGAATGCCCTTTGGATTGAAAAATGCCCCTTCAACATTCCAACGTTTCATGAATAGAGTCTTAAAACCGATCATTAATAAAATATGCATAGTATACATGGATGATATTCTCATTTTTTCAGAAACACCCGAAAAACATTTGGCAGACATTCAGACAGTTCTTCAACTCTTAGAAAAAGAAAATCTCAAAATTCAACTAGACAAGTCATACTTCTTTCAGACCGAAATTGTATTTTTAGGCTACAAAATATCTGAAAAAGGTATAGAACCGAATCCTGAAAAAATTGAAGTCGTAAAAAACTTTCCCATTCCTAAAACTATTAAAGAAATTAAATCTTATCTCGGAATGATAGGCTACTATAGAAAATTTATTCCTAATTTTTCAAAATTAACGAAACCCATGACTAAATACCTGAAAAAAGATGTTAAATTGAATATTAATGACAAAGAATATGTAGATGCATTTCATGCCAGCAGAAACATACTCATTAATTATCCGATTCTCCAACATCCGGACTTTAACAGACCATTCGTACTTACAACCGACGCATCACAATATGCTATAGGCGCAATTTTATCGCAAGGGACACCCCCAAACGATCCACCTATCGCTTATGCGAGCCGAACATTGAACGAAGCTGAAATAAAATATTCAACTATCGAAAAAGAACTTCTAGCCGTTGTATGGGCTACAAAATATTTTAGACCTTACTTATTTGGTCAGAAATTTACGATCTACACGGATCATAGACCCTTGACGTGGTTATTTTCTTTGAAAGATGCATCATCTCGACTAATGAGATGGCGAATCAAATTAGAAGAGTTTAACTTCGAAATAAAATACAGGAAAGGAGCGTACAATAACGCAGATGCAGTATCCCGCATAAAATTTGACGAATTAAATTTAAATGAAAATTCAGATGACGATCTAGACTCAATAATTCCCCAAATTACTCATGAAGATCTGGAAATATCTCGAAAGGAACTAGAAGATATTACGAAATCGTGTACGGAAGAACAAGCAAATCCATCTTCTTCCCAAACTATTCATAGTAATGTCGAAAACCCTATATTAGAGATACCATATTCAGAACGCTCTCTGAACACATCAATCCATCAAATAATTTTCCAAAAAGCTAATGTGTTTAAAGTAGAAAAATTAAAACTACATAAGAACAGTCGATTTAGACTCATAGTTTCTATAAAAGAACCAGACGACTTCACAAAATTTTTAAAGGAATACGTCAAACCAAATAATCATTACGGCATATATTTCAAAAATAAAGATTTGGAAATACCATTTTTGAATCTATCACAGAATCTCTTCAAAGCTAACGCTTTTTCATTCAAAATTTCAAATACATTTTTAGAAGATATCGAAACGGAAGACGACCAACAACAGAAAATTAAATTATTTCACGAGACCAAGACCAGACACCGAGGTTTCCAGGAAAACTTAGAAAGTATTAAAAGACGTTTTTATTGGCCGAACATGAATAAACATATTCAGTCCTATATTAACTCCTGCGAAATTTGCCAGAGTCAAAAATATGAACGACAACCTACTAAATTAATATTTAAACCGAATCCAACAGGTGACAAACCATTTTCCCACTTGTATATCGATACAATAGTCATGAATAGAACACCCTGTTTGACTATAATTGACTCCTTCTCAAGACATGGACAATGTTACATTCTAAATAGTAAAACTTCAACAGAAATTGCAAATCAATTAACTCAATATTTTTCAAACCACGGTATACCACAAAAAATAACCTTCGATAATGGAACAGAGTTCAAAAATCAAATTATTCAAGATTTAGGCGATACCCATAAAATTTCCCTTCATTATATCACAAATTACAACCCTACCTCCAATGCACTAGTGGAGAGATTCCACTCTACCCTTATTGAGCAAATTAGAGTAATTGATGACAAGAATATATCTTTGTCAGAAAAGATGAATAGAGCGCTTTTGAGTTATAATAACTCAATTCACTCGTCAACTTCCTACACACCCTTACAAGTTATAAAATCGGATCTAAATTACAATACGCCAGTCGAACAGTCTACTCATGAAAAAATTTCGCAATATATTAAAGAATATCGCGAAAACATGAAGGAAATCTCAGACCATCTAAATTCACAGAAGGAAAGACAAAAAGAGAAACTAGATAAACTCAATCAGACACGACAAGAAGACAAAAAACTCGACGAATCTAAACCATCTTATATTGCCATACCAAAAAAGGCAAAACTTGACCCAAAATTTAAGAAAACCAATATCAAAATTATAGATAATATATTGATAAGGAACCCTGACTCCCAAAAAGTATATCATAAAAATAAAATTAAACAGAGAAAGTAATAATCTTTAATTTTCTCTTTTCAGAACACAAAAAAAAAATGACGAGAATCCTATTGCTATTTCTCAATCTAATTTTCGTCCCAGCTTTGCATTCATTAAAATTTAAGGAGATCAAACACAATATTCTCCCCTTTTTCGTAGAGAAAACATACATCAGTGTATCAAAGCATGTATTGATGTACCACTATAATTTAACCGATATCGATAAAATTTTACATGATCATTTTGTTTTAGTTGATCAATTAAATTCGGTCAGTTCCAACGTTATGGTTTCAAACTATGTTGGATCGATCAAAATCCAATTGAGACAAAATGAAATGCTTCTCAATAACTTATACACTACCCGACAAAAACGAGGTTTATTAAATATAGGCGGACATATAGCAAAAACACTATTCGGAACTCTTGATAGTGAGGATGAAACACTTTACTTGAAATATTTTGAATCTTTTAAGAATGAAATGCAATCGGCAAAAACCGAACAAAATCAAATGATCAGTATCCTGAGATCTATGACATCAAAGTACTCCAATGTCACTAGTCACATTATACAAAATTATAATAAGTATCGATTGACACAAAATGATATTAATCGACTTATTCTTATAGAATTTGAACAGTTAACAATAAATAGAATTCTAAATGAAGTCAATACAGCCATCAGCTTTGCAAGGCTTCATCTTTTGCATGAAAGTATTTTACCCTTAAATATATTCCATGATTTTGTTAATAACACCGATTTCATGAAACACCTCTATCATTTAAAAGACTTTTATTCCATTTGCTACACTTCTGTAAAGTCCAGAAATAATGAGGTGATCTTTATCATTGAAGTACCCTTAACATCCCCAAATTCCCTAGACACATATTATGTCCACTATATCCCGTACCAAAACGTTACCCTCACCCAACAGCCCAAATACTTATTGGCTAAAGAAGAACAAATCTTGTGGTCCATTGATCAAGAATGCCCAAAGGTAGAAGATTGGTGGATCTGCCCACAGAATTTGCTACGACCAGCACCCAGCTGCATGAAGGACTTAATTTCCCACAAGAAAGAAAATTGTGAAAGACAAAGTGCACAGTGTAGTGACGATCTACTGAAACTATCATCGAGAAAATTTTTATCAATCGGTAGTGTACAAATTGGGGAACTATGTAATGACCATACAGAGTATTACAAACTCAATGGAATTTTCCTGATTGAAACCTTTTGTAACATTACCAATAGCTTTAAGTATTTTTATAAGGAAGAAATATCCACAATTTTTCATAATGTTCCTCTCCCGAATATGAAACCTGAAATAATTGAAAACTTAACCATTTCCAATTTTTTACTTGATAATTTTACTGTTCAAGAAACAATCTTTAATTGGAAAATCCACCCTAACCATGTATCATCAATCTATTTTATACTAAGTCTCACCATTATAACCATATTTGCCTGTTTGTTGTATAAAATATTCATTTTAAAATTCACAAATATCGTGAAGAGTTATAAAAATAATTCAGCCTCTTCAGCCGAAGTTATTTCTTAAAAAATGGGGAGGTATTATGCAATATGTATCTTGGCATTCCTCAATATAGGAGTAAATGCCCTCAGTCTTAATTCAAGGCCTTCCTAGAAGCGCCGCTCGACTCTGAGTACTTTTGTGCAGTCAGCATTTTCATTCCAGTTTCCCGGCTTTCTGATTTAATAGAATATAATTCCAATTCATTATTGTATTAACCAGCTCAGAATAAACTTGCTTCTGAATAAATATTTGTTTTTTTAAAAAAGTGATTCAAAAGAGTAAATTTATAAATATATGTATGGAGGTAGTATTGACATTTGAACCTGGAACAAAACATCATTTAAAAGGCCACCGTTGCTCTGTTGGCAGGTATGCACTCTTTTGATGAAATTTCGCAGTAAATTCAACGAATATGAAGTGCAATTTCTTCTTTGAGTTCCTCAGTTGTTTCAGGATGGTTCGCATTGACCTTACTTTTAAAAAAAACCCCAGAGAAAATAGTCCAAACAAGTTAAATCATAACTACTTGGCAGCCAGTTTTGATCTCCGAAACGGGAAATTACTCGACCTGAAAACCTGATTTGTAACAAAGTCATTGTTTCCCTTGCGGTGTGATAGGTAGCGACTTCCTGTTGAACCACACTTCATCTAATTGCATTCCGTCTAATTTCTAATTCTTGCCAAAAAAAGTCTGTCAACAGGGCCCGGTAACGATGACCGTCGACAGTCACGGCGACACCTTCATCATTTTGAAATGGGTTTTCACTATTAACAAACGTTCTTCCAAGCTTTAATGCACCATTTTTGCAAATTTCTATGTTTTAATTAAACAAACAACAAATATGGCTGGCTCAACAATTGACAGTCAAAAATGACGCGCAATTCGAAATTGAAGTTCTTGCTGAGACACCCTTTATCAGTGATGACAAACTGTAAAACTTAATAACTCTCTGAGGAAACTTGAATATAAGGTTATGATCCAGAAACAGCTTAAGGGGGGGGGTAAGGTCAAATCATACAAAAAAAGCCATGTTTTCGTGATTTTTTTTCTGACGACGCAGTTAAAATTTCTTTACTCAACCAATGGTACATTGAAGTATGACATTCGAAGAATGTTTCATCAAATTTGTACAAAGAAATATTAAAAAATACGGCAATGGCAGCAATTGTTCGGACGTGTCTCGAAAAAAAGGTGAATTGCGGTGCCCCT
Organism: Halyzia sedecimguttata; assembly: GCA_937662695.2. Classification (NCBI taxonomy): domain Eukaryota; kingdom Metazoa; phylum Arthropoda; class Insecta; order Coleoptera; family Coccinellidae; genus Halyzia; species Halyzia sedecimguttata. The sequence continues at coordinate 11,640,920 of OW569414.2, read as the reverse complement.
CATAACTTGGTGCTGGATCATTTGAAATCAAAAAATCAAAGTGCATTCGTTAGATAATAGTTTTCCCCAGGTAACGCTGTCGAGTTTTTTTTTTTTTTTTTTCAATTTTTATCATTTTTTCGAACACTTTGAAGTGAAAAACACAATTTTGTGGGAAAAAATCGTCTAATTTGTTATTGCGAAATTAAAATTATGAACAAAAAAAAAAACTCGACAGCGTTACCTCGTAAATGATGTACAGAAATAGTGTTTAAAATTTCAAAAGGATCGGTGCAGTAGTTTTGGAGTTATCAGGGGCACCGACTTTGAAAACGTGAGTTGTGGGAAAAACGCTTTAAAGTTTTCCTGCTGACTGAATTTTGTACGTCACACTGACAAAGTATACAAACCAGGTATAAACCCGTTTGTCCTTGCCTTGAAATTTCGATAAATTAAACTGGGAGGTAAGGTACTACATTAATAGAGAACAAAACATCTGCCGGGTAACAATAGCGCGCTCGGGTTGGGGCGCTCGGGTCGGTTCGGGTATAGGTACAAAAATCCGGCAGATATAAAAATACTCATAACTTCGTCAATTTTGCTCCAATTGACTTGAAATTTTGACACAATATTCTTCAGATATTACGGATTCAATTTCGAAAATAAAAAAAAATGCAAAAAAAAAAAAATTAAATACCTTACCCCCCCCTTAATGGTTCAGCGAATATCTTGCCAGAGTTGAATTAAAACTGAAAAAAGCACGTCAAATTCTATCGAAAATCAAAGTCGTGATGACCGTTTCTCCAATTATCGGGTGTTGTTTACAGTATGCTTCGTTTACGTGAACCTAATGCATAAAATATCTCGAAGTACCGTTTTCGCCAGATATTGCTTCGTGTGACTTCTTCTTTTTCCATGGTTTAATATACCACTTCGTGCTGGTGGTCGTTTTGGGACAATTGAAGGCATATAATAAGAATTGGCTGCTATGAAAGCCAGTTGACCACTTTTACCGATAATTGTGGCCTTATTTGGTCAATGGCACGCTAAATATTGTTGTTTAGGGCTCCCAGTTTTGTTGGTTTGTCAGCATAAGTGATTGATTCAAAGTACCCCTAAAAGTACCAACAAAGAAAATATTCAGAAGGCGTTAAATGACATGATCAAATTATCCCTTGATAAATCGATGGTTTCGTTGGCTGTGCGGCGTGGCACCATCATGTTGGAACTACAAGTTGTCGATTTCAATTCTTTGATTTTTGGACACAAATGTATCCATTACAGCACGAATTTTTGGCGCTCTTGTTCCTCGGAACAGAGTGCTTATCAATTTGTCCAAATGTCTGTAATTTTCGAATTTTTGGCTGAAAATGGTATCAAACGATTCGGTTCGACTCACTGATCAAGAATTCGTGGCCGAAATCGATTCTGTCCGGCCGTCCGTTAACACGATAACTCTGGAAGGAAAGGAGTTAGAGGATTGAAATTTGCAGGGTAGGTTTGGAGCGTAAATATCTCGGACGAGTTCGTTAACGGGCAAAATCCATCAAGCGGTTTCGGACTTATGGCCATTTTTACTAAAAACGTTTTTTATGAATATTTCCGAAACCGATCACTCGATCTATCTGAAATTTAGTTTCAAATTGTAGAATCATGACCTTTAGACGCATGTGAAGTTTTGCATTGATCGGATTACCGTAAAGTAAAATTTTGAAAATTTTGTTTCTTCAATAACTCTCGAAGGGAATGAGTTAGGCAGTTGAAATTTTCAGAGGATGTTAGGGGGATAAATATCTCGGTTAAGTTCGCTATTGGCCAAAATAGGCGAGATGGTTTCAGAGTAACGAAAAAAAATTTTTTTTTAACTCACAAATTTCAACATAATTTTTTTTTAAGATGCAGTTTCACCTTAAAAATCCATTGATATCATTTTCAACTCCAACAAGCTAATACTTTCGGAGATATGATTTTTCGAAATTTCAATAATGAATCGTACTTCCATGTTTTCACAGAATGCTATAATTATTCTATCTATGATTTATTACATGATCTGTGTTCATACTCGTATATATCATCCTGTTCTATAAGAGAGAGTCAAAAGCATTTCAGGTATTTTAATTTGATTTCTTCCATGGTGCAATTCTCATTCTCAGATTGCTCATTTAATCTTGATACATAAACTATTATTTGAATTGAATTTCCTTTATGATGCAGTGCTATCATAAGAATACATTGATATAATTCCCAACTCTGAGAAACCAATACTTTCGGAGATATAATTTGTCTGTTTGAACAAGAGCAACAGAAAGCTCCTGTCCACAGGGCTTGAACCAATTTTTTTATTTTTGAAGTGAAACTTCTAATGCGACAAGGTTGCTTTAAACGTTCAACGCTCCTGGATAGGGGGAATAGAAAGAGACAGAGCGAGAGTAAATGCGTGGCACTCGAACGCATGCGCGTAGTTTTCTACCCCTTCCTATTTTCATTTCCACATTACGAAGTTTCACTTCTTCCGCGTACCAGGGTGCAATTTTTTTTTCCAAATGTCTGTAATTTTCGAGCCGAAATTAGTCTCAATTACATTTATCAGTGATGGAGGATCCAATTATGTCCATCCATCCGATCGCAAACACCTTATATTTCGATGCATGTAAGTTAGAGACTTGAAATTTGCAGGATAGGTTTGATGTCGAAATGCGTCGGATAAGTTTCAAATGGGAAATATCAGTCTAATGGTTTAGGAGTTAGTCCTGCTTGAAATTTTATCTTCTCAATATTTTCATAACTCGAGTTGAAATTGAATATTTGCGTAAAATAAGGAATTTTCTTTAGGAAATATCAATATCTCACAAAGAAGGCACCATCAGACAACCTAGCTATTAATACGAGGCGATGGAAACTTGAAAAAGTTGGGTTATGTGAGATATGTGCGTCCAATAACAGACGATCATGCAAGTCAGGGGCGTCATTTGGGGGGGCAATTGCCACAGACAGTCGGATATCTCCTTGAAGTCATCCTTGCAAAATCTGAGAATTATACTCCGAAAAAATCAGAATGTGCCAGGAAAATAGTTAATTAAGTTGCAGTTCAGTGCATTCTGTATTATTGATATGAATTCAGAGAGACATTCCGGCTGACGTATGAGGTCAGCCTTATGGTGTGTTTCACGAAGCTTCGATTAGCTTAATTGTGGATTTAATTCGATGGTTGCATAAAAATAAACTGGGATTCGGCATAGAATCACTCCGACTTGGCAATTAAGAGCTGTGTAAGTTATAGATATTTTAGAAAGCCGGTAAAAAGTGTTTGTTCTTTGTGGTGTGATGTTTCCTACTACAGCTCAAATTAGGCATCTGAGAAATATTCTCAAATATGATACTAGTGATACTACTTCGACTCCGAATAAGACCCATATGCACTGGAAGAAAGTTTAATTGTGGAACCAATTGGTGAGACGTTTTAAATTGAAACATGAAATTAAATGACAAGAAACCTTTCACTTTCAATTATGAACTTTGGTTTGGGACAGAAAAATTCGATATGCTCTATGCTGTTGAGAGGGTAACAAAACGTAACGATTTTTTAAGAATATCTTATATTGGTAACCGATGTAATTCAAGAGGTAATTATATTAATATTTTCTTATTTCGTTACAGTTACATATGTTGAAAATAAATATGATGAAATTTTTTTAGGATTTGGGAGCACAAGATCTGGTGGTTCCATAAAGATACATGGAGTCATCTCGTATTAAGAAGAAGATTTCGCCAAAGGTGAATATAATTATCTGTTGTGACGATCGTATGACTAGATAATTACAAAAAAAATTATGTATCTCAGAGACCATGTTTCGAATGCTGAAATGTTGCAAAGAACATTCAAAACCATATTTTACAGCCTAGATCTAGATTTAAACTCGATGGTATCTATATTGTTGAAAATATTGGAAAAATATTATAGTTTTCTCCTGGAAGCCAAGCAGTCATAGGCGAGATCATTGGCTTCCTCATGGATGAACATTAACTTGACGTGAGTGCTTTGTCCAATTTTTGGGCATAAATTACTCTCAAACGATTAGGTTCGACTCACTGATGGAGAATTTTAGGTCAAATTCGATTCTCTCCGGCCGGCCGGCCGTTGCAACCAGTACTTTTAGGTTAAGCTGCGCATCCGAATGCGACGGTTAAGTTCTTTAATGGGCATAATCGGCCAAACGTTTCGGAGTTATACGCATCTGAAATATTATTTCCTCAATAAATCGAAAAATATAGATGCGATCGAATTCACACTTGGTAATTAGTTGTACAATGCCAACGCGCGAATTTCTGCAAAATTTAGTGAGGAACAAATCACTGAAATAATGTTATATTTTAGAAAAATTTAAAGTTTTGTTTTGAAACAATACATACCCGATCGAATTGAAACTTTATTAAAATGATTAAAAAATATTCCTCAGAAACTATCCTTCCATTATCGCTGAAATTTTGCGTGAGCCTGCAAAACCTAATTCTACAGCCAAGTTACAAATTGGTACACGATCGGATTTATATTGTTGCAGCGAATATCTGGATGGGTGACCGTTACCATGATAACTTTCGAATCGTGTATTAAAGGTTACCTTGGGAGGTATCCCGCATAATGGGATCAGTTTTAATGTTTGTCAATTCTATTTTTTCTTGAAAAATAATCTCAATTATCGGCCTTTAAAAAATTGTGTTTTCTAGAACGAGCCATGTATAATATAGACAAAATATATTGGTAATTATAGTGGAAACTCATCATATTTAATTGTTTAGTGTGGGTGTTGAAAAAGGAAGAGTCGTACATGAGAAAATCTTCCAGGTAAAAAAATTTCGAGCCAAAGAAACCCGTTCAATAGTATACACGTTTATTACTCACTAGTTTATAGACACATACTCAACCGAGTGTAAGTAAGTATAAAAGTGTAAAAATCTGCAAGGATAAATATTTATGATGAGAGATACGTTACTTTAAGAACAGTGAATAAGTTGAAATAAAAATGTGAAAAAATCATACTAGGTTATTGGGTATTTTTTTAATTTACAATAAAATATTTCATATATGGTCATCAGATTTGATATTTTGTAAAATATGTATATTGTTCTGATGTGTAGAACTTTTCTAATTCTTCGAATAAGGAATTCATAAAAAAAATTGAACGAGACCAGAAACAAGTCTCTTGGGTTGCACTGAATGTGGTCTCGGTATCGCCTAAAATATTTTTCAAAACGTCTCGTCTCGTAATAGTCCTAGCTAGTAAGCCATCTTCAGTATCGTTGTCTTGAATAAGTCATGAAAACATAAAACACAAAGTACACCAACATAAGTAAAATGGTATCTGGAAATCTGTATTTGTATGTTAATATGTGTTTTATGTTTTCATGAATTATTTAAGACAAAACGGTACTGAAGATGGCTTAATAGCCGAAAGTGATCTTAATAAAAAAGTATACTTAAAATTGTACGATCCTTTTAATCAATCATCTAGTACGAGAATTTTTTCTAGGATTTCTTCGCATCCAGCTCAAACTTGCTGAAAATCAGTGATGAACTAATAAACGTGACAGTGTCTTCAAAAGATTTTAGCAGGGCTATTATTTAACATGTGAAAAGCTTTTTCTGAGAATCATCGCTGACAATTTCACATCATCAAAAGTTCAATAAAACTAGCCGTCTGATAGATGTTCGAGCTCTCAAAATAATTCATTACACACAGTAAAGATCAAACGAGTTCTTGACTTACATTTAATGAGAACTATTTCATCTCTAGTTTTCGCCATTTCGAGTTATGTTAAGAAATTCCAGATCATCACACCACAAGTCAACTGTCACACACTACATAGCCTCCTTTGTTCCGCCGACCAAGCACGCACTTTCGTATGCAAAAAAATTGAAAATGAGCTAATTTTCATCCCGACACCGATTATGAATACGCAAAGTTGAACTTCGATTTGGAGTATATGCTCTAGTAATGTAACCATGGCAACTATCAACAACACCCGCCAAGGTATTTTATTTTTACCACTCGCACGTTTTAGATCAGTGCCGCAACGGCAACTGGGATCATTCTTGGAGATATTTCGAGCATTCCGAACTATGAAGAGCCTTGCTTTTCATGCCACGGAAATTTCGGAAAGCATTTCATATTAAATTGGTTGAAGCACTGACGTGAAGTCAGGAGATTTTGCGCGGACGCTCTGTTGTCTACTCACCTCTATAGGACACTCTACTACGAATTGACCATCGATTATACCGTTTTCTCAGCTTCAATAATATTCAGGGTCCGAGGACGATATTTTAGAGACCAGTTGAGATAGAGCAATGAAATTTGACGGTGTGAGTAAGCAGTTCGAGTAATTTGAAACCCTGGTGAAATAAGTTTTTGTAACCCCCACTCAAATGAATGGGAGGAAGTGCGGGTACTTTTTAAAATAAATGATTTTTTCCCACGGTAATGGACTAATAATAAATTAGATTTCAACACTGTGATCTTTTACCTCTCATTTGGTGTATCGTTGACATTTGGGGCTCAAGCGGTTACAAAGATATTATCAAAAGAATGTCACAAACACACAACAGTTTCGATAACGGGGTAGAGTAGTACATACAGATCGGCGTTTTCCAGCTTCCCATTACCATATTGAAATTTTTTCTCTTCCGAGTGTCGATGGGGACCATAGTCTCCATGTTTTCAAGATATTAAGACGTATTACACATGTTTTTCCAAAAAAGGCTAGTCCCCACACAACTTCCAAATTTTCAATTTGAAACACTGTATACTTTTTCATTTTTGAATTCTACGACAAATTTTAATGCAAGTTTGTGAGATGATTTTTTTTAATTAGCAGCCGTTTTAGATTTATCCATGACTAGCTGACCCAGCGAACTCTGTTCCGCCTTAGAGGCAATAAATAAGCAGATTTTAGATTTTATTATACACGTTAGAAAAAAACACCCTGTACAGTAATGATTTATTTTCAATGATGTATCCCTCTAAAGTTTATTTTTTAACACAAATGAATGAAATTGTACGATTGTGGCGTAACTCGACAGCAAGTTGCAATTGACGTTAAAAGAAGAACACCTTGTATGGAGATTTCGGACGAATACATTATGAGAATCCATCCAAGGTACCTATTTAGTTAATGCTTTGTTTGTGATACAAATCACTTCAATCACGTACAATTGTGCCATGAGAAAAAGGACACCCTGTATAGTAATGCTTTATTTTCAATGGTGTATGCCTCGAAAGTTTATTTTTAAACACACATGACTAAAATTGTACGATTATGGCAGGAAAAACAGCAAGTAGTAATTGACTACATCCCCACCAATTTTGAGCCAAATCGGTATAGCCGTTCTTGAGTTATGAGTGGTGTAACTAACACGACTTTCTTTTATAAATATAGATATTTTGTGATTTTCACAAGCCTTGAAAATGCGCATATGTGCCCAAAAATGAAATCAAAAACGACTGCTTCAATAAAAAAAAGTTCTCCTCACAAACTTGCGTTAAATTTTGTCGTAGAATAAAAAAATTGGTTCAAGCCCTGTGGACAGGAGCTTTGGCGCTCTTGTTCAAACTTTGACAAATCATGTCTCCGAAATTATTGGTCTCTGATAAATGGATTCTTACGTTAGAACCTCATCATGAAAGAAATTAAATTCAAACAGACCGATTCTCCCCGATACCGAACTTTTCCGAGATATTCATTCCTCATATCTGCTCTGAAAATTATATTACATCAATTAAAACAATATTGCAGTTTTCTTTTTACTGGAGATATTCTGAACCCTATTTGATTATGTATCTTACCAAAGAATATATTTCCATCAACATATTGATTATCCACGGGCATTATATTATCACCTTAAAAGTATAATATCATATCATCCTCATAATTCTACGATAGCTGAGGTTATTTCATTAGCCATTTTGCATTCAATCATACTTTGTTTTATAGAACAGGAGGTTTATTTTATATGAAGAACAATGAACCAGAAATAATTTTGACATTTATCTCTTATAGGAAAATCAGATGACACGTAAAAACACAGATTATATAATAATTCATAGATAAAAAAATTAAGCACAGCACTCTGTGAAAACATAGAAGTACGATTCATTATTTAGTTTCGAAATATCATATCTCCGAAAGTATTAGCTTGTTAGAGTTCAAAATGATGTCAATGGATATTTATGATGAAACTGCATCTCAAAAAAATTGAATTTGAAATTTGTAATGTAATAAAAAATTTTTTTTTGTTATTCTGAAACCACCTGACCGAATTTGTCCAATAACGAACTCAACTAAGATAATAATCTCCCAAACCTACTCTGAAAATTTCAACTGCCTAGCTCATTCTGTTCGAGAGTTATTGTTGAAACAAATTTAAAAATTTGTTTTGACACCTTACGGCAACCTGATCAATACAAATCTTCGCAAGCATATAAAAGTCATTATTGTACAATTTGATGCTAAATTTCAGATAGATGGAGTGATCGGTTTCGGAATTATTCATTAAAAAATGTTTTTACTAAGAACAGCCATAACTCCGAAACCACTTGGTGGATTTAGCCCGTTAACGAACTTGTCCGAGATATCTACGCTCCAAATCTACCCTGCAAATTTCAATTCTCTAACCCCTTTCGTTCGAGAGTTATTGTGTTAACGGCCAGACGGACAGAATCGATTTCGACCACGAATTCTTGATCAGTGAGTCGAACCAAATCGTTTAAGACCATTTTCAGCCAAAAATTCGAAAACTACAGAAATCTGGGCAAATTGATAAGCTCTCTGTTCCGAGGAACAAGAGCCCCAAAAATGACAAAGCTATGAGATGAGTAGCCTTTTTTGTATAGGTACTTCTTATTATCTTGAAAATATGGATACTATGGACACTCGCAAGACAAAAAAAAATTCCATATGGTAATGGGAAGATGGAAAACACCGATCTGAATGTAGTGCTCTATTTCGTTATCGAAAATGTTGTGTGTTCGTGGCATTCTTTTGATAATATCTCTGTAACCGCTTGAGCCCCAAGTGTCAACGATACACCAAATGAAACGTAGAACATCAAAGTTCTAAAATCAGATTTATTATTAGTACGTTACCGTGGAAAAAATCATTTATTTCATAAAGCACCCCCGCCCACTGCAATTTGTTTTAGTAGGGGTTACAAAAACTTATTTTACTAGGGTTTCAAATTACCCGAGCTGCTTACTCAAATCGTCATATTTCATTGCTCTATCTCAACTGGTCTCTAAAATATTTGCAAAATGAGGAAACTCACCCCTGGCTTAAACCAGCCCTAACTTCCATCAGAAGACCCGGAGGGAAGTGTGACACCCTAATGGTACCCTATCCCCTCCTTGCCCGTCTCGGTGTGGCGGCCTCGGACCCTGTACATGAATACATTCCATACCGATTATGCCCTACAAAGAACTTAACCTCCCATTCGAATGCGCAACCTACCCTGAAAATTGTAAGTACCTATCTCTTTTCGTTCGAAAGTTATCGAGCCAACGGTCACCCAAAACCGTTAGGCCGATTATGCCTATTAACAAACTCAGATGTCACATTCAGATGCACAACCTACCCTAAAAATTGCAAGTCCTCTTTCCGTTCTCAGGTTATCGTGGCATGAATAATATTTTTCAATAATTTTCTTTAAATTTTAAGTTAGACGATGCTCACTTGTGTCGATATTATACAGCTATCTACCAAATTTCAATTCGATTGGATTTGTATTGGTTGATGAAAAAATTATTACTCGGAAACCGTTGGGCTGATTATGCCCATTAACGAACTTGTCCGTCGCATTTGGACGCCCCAACTACTCTGAAAATTACGAACTGAAAATTTCAAGTCGTTATCTTTTTACGTTCTCAAGTTATCGTTCAATGGACTGCCGGACATAATCAAATTTGCCCTCGAATTCTTCAGTGCGTCGAACCTAATCGATCTTTCTGATGGTAATCCTCTAAAAGCATCCAGAAGATATGCAGAAATGTTCCCTGAACGAAAATTCAATCATTTTATAAGATTACATTATTCTTCGTCAATTATCCTTCAACGCAACGTTATCGAGATATTCTTCATTGAATATTGTAAAATCTGGAATTCCAGAAATTTCACTACTTTTATGGATCCGTCCAGAGCTATGAAATTGTCGAATCACCATGTAAGCCACGTTGCTGTACTCTTTCTCGTTCACCATTAACGTCATAGATAATGTATACGCAGGAGTGTATTAGTACTTGTGAAATCTTTAAACGCTTGTAACTTTTTACCTGGGCCGAATCAGGGAAAATGGTAAATGAAAAAAAAAAACGGTTTCAATACCACGGATCGAATATATGTACAACTTAAAGACTCACTCTGTATATATCTGATTGAAAAATTTATTATGTGATGTTACTACAAGTTCAATATATTATGTATTATTAAGGCAGCGTGTACCAAAACATGTCCGGATAGTTTGGCAATAAATTTTTTTATCTTTTATTTCATTAATCAACTGAAATATGAGCCATCTTCTGGTGAACTTTCATCAAGTAATTGAAAGAACCCAATTACTTCACCAAAAAAAAATAATTTCCAAGTTCACTGAATTGGAATTAATTGTTTTCAGACGAGTGTCTAACGGCTGTATATTGAATAAAATTAGTATTATCACGGTCATGACTTTTCGAATATCATCAGTATTATAATATGTTTCAAATCTTTCTTCCTTTTAATGACCGATAGGAGGACCATTATCACATTAATGGAATCAGTGTTAAATAATTCAACAAACACGTAATTCCGATTCATAATCAGGTCTCCTCTGACAAATTGCTTAACTGTTAACTGGGTAATGTATGCGATATGATTTCTTGGGACCGATTTAAGTAATATGACGATGAAGGATGGCATTTTCGGGTGGTTTCAATTCGTTTCGTTATAAAACGCGAAGGATATTCTTAAAAAATTCGTACATTTTTTTTTTAAATATTATTAACGATCCGTTTTTATGTTATTAGAAACTGCATAGATTGCATGCACTTTCTAATAACATAAAAACGGATCGTTAATAATATTTAAAAAAAAAAATTTTGTTCGATGATCAATTTAAGTTTTTATTTTGCAACAACGAAAATTATTAATAAAAAATTGAAAAATAAACATTTTTTAATTTTCCCAACGGGATTTTATTCTTAAGCCTTTGAAGAATTGCTCCAAGAGAGGAAAAAATCTAAAACTTATAGTTTAGCAATTATCACACTTGCAATGTTAATGTGCAAGCAGAAAAAAGTTATTAATTAACTATTGAATAACTAAATGAAAAATTATTATAAAAATTTAGTTCAAGCGGATTATTATTCATTCTTCTATTCAGTTGCTGCCTGAATTTTTTCATTTTTTTTTTTCATATTTACTATGTTTAAAAAATGTTTATTGTTGAAGTGCCCGAAGTGGGCGTGGCTTCTCCAAGCCAGAGTATCCGTTATCGGCCGTATTTTCATCCCTCTGGAAAAATTATAAATATTTATCGTACAGTTTCGGGAGTCGAGACTTTTTTTAGGAAATCTCCTCCTCTTTTTGAATCTATTATCAGATTTGAAAAATCTTTATTAGTTTTTGAGATATTTACAAAAAACAAAACCCCTTTTTTTTAGTTAATTGTTAATTATAACTTTTACAATTTTTGCAAGCGGAACTTCATTTTTTTCAAAAATCATATAGATGCCATTCCGAATCGAATGACACCTCATACATAATTTTCGGAGACTGCTGAAAAAAGTTGGTCCAAATGGCACTTGTTGACTAGTCTAATAGGCGGCATTACTCTTAAATTCGACCCTGTATACAAGCCGAGCGTTCAAATACCGAATTATACTTCAGGCACCTTTTTTCCAAAATTATATTCCGATATTTCAGAAAAGTATCCAGAAAAGTGTCGTTTTCGCTGGAATTCGAAGAGCTCAAAATTCAAACGGAGCGTGAAAAAATTTATCGAAAAAATACATTTTTACGAAGAATCACAGAGTTTCTTTGACATTTCATGACAATTATCAGTCTGTTTCAAATTCGAACGAAACGGCAGGAGTTCCGTGGAAAACTATCTAAAAAATCAATCAAGAAAAATTTACAAAATCACTTGCGTCGGAACCTGTGCTTCAGCGTGCTCGTTCGTGTAATGATCAACAACATGTTACACTGATTTGTAATAGCTTAAACAATTGAAATATATTTATAGTTATGAGAGATGCGATGTACATAATAAGAAATTAAAATTTCAAAGAACGTAAAATTTTTATGAAAATCTATATCTTTTTGGTCCAGTTCACAAACATAATAATTAGTTCAATTTCTAGAAGGATCTTATAATGAATGAGACAAACTCAATGAAATGTCGAAGGAATATGAAAAATGGCACTTTTCATGACCCTTTCCTGAAAAAGAGAATTTTTTGGGAATGAAAGGCACTAAAATCCTTTGAATCTTTTCGCTTCACTACGTAAAAAATGATAGTCACGAAATGTAGGAATTTTTTTTCGAATTAGAAAATGAAATTCCTTCCGATGGTTTATTTTTCCAAACTGTAAACATTAATAATATTTTTTCATCCAATAATATATTCATAAAATTTTATTACATTAGAGTGAAGGCGCTAAAATTATATATGTACTTAAGAGTAGCATAACTGGTTTAGGAGAGAAAACCCAAAGATTTTTTTTTATAGCTGAAATCAGTTAACGTGAACTGTTAACATCTTAGTTGTGATTACGAAAAATTTTTTCGTTCTTCAATTCAAAAGGTTTATTATTTGAGAAGATAATGAACCGATTATGATGTAATCGTTTAATTCTGATAAGATTTCTATTTACCCAAATTGAAATTTCCATTGATTATTCAATGAACTAATGATCTATATTGATACCGGATACATTTTTCAAATTTTAATATTATCATTCGAAGGAACATTTTTCGGAACAAAACACGATTCTATTTCCTGATCATTGATCATTACATTTTCATCTCAACTGGCGAATTATTGGTCGTAAAATTTTGCGGTGATATATTTCAACACATGGTGCCCTACCGGAAGTGCTCATTAGAAGTTAACGGAGAAATATACAGGGTGTTCCACTAGTGCCGCAGCGGACGATATAAGCGTAATTACTCCAAGAATAGCATAACCTAAAAATATTTTCGAATATATCGGGTGTCCCACAAATAGGAACTTGATTTTTCAAATGGGACACACTATATTCAGTAGTGTTTTTCAATTCTCTGGAACTTCCTGCAAGCTCTTTTATACTTTTCACGTATTTTTGTTCAACAGTTTTCGAAATATTTGTCATTTTGACAAAAAAATGATACTTGTAGGTGCTATGTTATCTAATTATATTTCACGAACCCTTGCACATACCAATAACAGCTTTATATGGATTGAAAGACAAGACTTCAAAGTATCATAGCCAGCTATAATAAAGCATCTCTAAATTTTTTTACGTAGTTTTCATGGTAGCAACTGGAAAACGCAATGTTATGGTTTTTTTGTTCATTTTCTTTCTATCACATCTTGAAGGCCAATAAGTTTAATATTATTGTAATAAGATTAGGGAATATTCGAGGTAATATATATAATGAATTTCGGTAATCACATGATCTCATTTCTTTATATTTCGAGTCTTGCAATAAACATGAAAGCGATAACATTTCTGAATAGAGAATGACTCGACATTTCAAACGATGACCCATACTTCCTATTTGACATTTTTACGAAGAATGACAATTTAAAATTTGAAATTTGAAATTGACGTGTTTCGGAATTTTTCATAAATATGTACAGTGACAAATATAATGAATTTATTCCATTTGATTTTTCCACACTGTATATTTCTCAGAAGTAATATATTATAGAACAATGTTGCCTTATAAACAGTGAAGATATAACACTAGCGATAAAACATATCTAGTGTTTCCTCGAACGGTACAATTTCAAAACAATTACAAATTTTCATTATATAGATATTTTTCAGAGTTTAGTAGAGAAAAACAAGAATAAAACCATTGAAGGAGAAATAATGAGACTATTATTCAGGAATTATAAACTGGTATTTAAAGGGGATGGTATTAATTAACATTGTTTTATGAAGGTATTTAATATATGTTGAAATGGAAATTTTGCAGTTGATTGTTTGGAAACTTGATGTGATCTTCTCCACCACTCGCATCAAGAAACTGAACTCAAGAATGGTGGGGAAACTTACATTTGATGAGGACGACTCCGTCGCAACCTGTATCCATATTAATCATCACAAGAGTCAAAAGAGATCACCAATTCACATCACTCTCACTGCACAACAATAACAAACCGAAGAGAGAGGCCGTTGAACGCGATTGCGGGGGTGAAGGTTACGCATTGGAGTGTACCCGGCATCCGTTTCTTGCGACAAACGGTAACAGTCAGTATGGAACCACCAGAAAACGTCAATGGATTTCCGAATTCGACAAATAGGAGGAACACCGAAATTCACCACCGTGTTCGAATCGGGCCCAATCGAAGTAAAACCGCTCGGGCCAGAGGCAGCCAGCTACAACAATGGCGGGCATTTTCATGGTAGGTATACCTGCAACTCTGGGACTGGTCGGTCAGTGTTCATTGTTCGTAAATAACAGGAAGAAGTCGTTTACCTTTTAAAATTTATAATTAAATCGATCTAGGTGGGTACCCAGTGGATGAAAGTACTGAAACTGTACCGAGACTGCGATATCAACGGTGTATTTATGTGAACGATAAGGTTGTTTGCTGGGTTTATGACTTGACCATCAAGCGAGACGGTTCTTTCGTTGGAATTAGATAAGTTATCGCGGCAATTGAGTGCGTCTGGGGTGCGGGTGGTCAACGGAGGAAGAAGAGTGAAGCGGAAATTGTGGTATATGGTAATCAAGGTTAACGTTATTGGGTGCGCGGTGAAGCAGATGTTATGTAACCAAAATGCATGAGGGGACAGACTAAACTTCAATGAACGTGCACCATTTGGCTGTTCTTCTAATTCTAAATATAATATTAATGATATGATTTATATACCTAATGACAGTATTAAATTATAACGTTTATTTATTTTTTCGTCGACCTATGAAAAGTGACATTTCACGTACAAATTGGCGACCGTAAAATCGACTGTTATCAAGGGCAAGTACTTTGCGGACAAGAAAGTTCTTTCTCGTCCGCAGAATTACTTTCTCGTCCGCTGTGGTCACTATGAATACGGCATGATATGGTTCATTACAAACATAAGTGTCTGTAAGAATAACTGTCAGTGCTGTGGTCACTATGGATACTGTTAACTACAAATATAAGTGTATGTATCATTTGCTATTGTATGTATCATTTGCTATTGTGGATTTTGCCAATCCAATCGATTATTATTCAGAACTTCAGATGTTCGAAGACCACTGCAGGACCCTAATGTAGGACTATCATCTCATCTCCCAAAGATATATGCTTCAGGAAAGTGAAGCATATATCTTTGGGAGATGAGATGATAGTCCTACATTAGGGTCCTGCAGTGGTCTTCGAACATCTGAAGTTCTGAATAATAATCGATTGGATTGGCAAAATCTGGTTTTAAAAAACCTCCTGGCCTTATGAGCAACGACATTTCCTTTTTGGCGCTCTTGTTCCTCGGACCAGAGTGGTTATCAATTTGTCCAAATGTCTGTAATTTTAGAATTTTTGGCTGAAAATGGTCTCAAACGATTTGGTTCGACTGACTGATCAAGAATCCGTGTTCGAAATCGATTCTGTCCGGCCGACCGTCGGTCCGTTAACACGATAACTCTCGAACGAAAAGAATGGGAAGATTCAAATTTGCAGGATAGGTTTGGAGCGTAAATATCTCGGACGAGTTTGTTAACGGGCGTAATCCACCAAGCGGTTTCGGAGTTATGGCCGTTTTTAGTAAAAATATTTTTTATGAATATTTCCGAAACCGATCACTTGATCTATCTTAAATTTAGCATCAAGTTGTAGAATAATGACCTCTGCACGAATGCGAAGTTTTGTATTGATCGGGGTCGTAAAGAGTCGAAATTTTTTTTTTTTATTTTTAGATTTTGTTTCTACAATCTCGAACAGAATGAGCTAGGCAGACGAAATTTTCAGAGTAGGTTTGAGGAATAAATATCTCAGTTAAGGTTGTTATTGGGCAGAATAGGTCTGATGGTTTCGGAGTAAGAAAAAAAAAAAGGAGGATATACCAGCTGATTCCAAATTAGACTTGAACCTTGGAGGAAATGTAAGCATGGATCATTTGCTGTCATTTGAACCATATTTATTAATAACCGAAAATCAACAGTTTCCCGGATATTTGAATTCTGGTGATTTTTTAAAGATTTCTCACCGTTAATTTTGGATTATTTTTATCAAAAGAGGATATGATATGTGTGAAAAAAGCAAAACTATGCTGTATTAGATGTTGAAAAATAATTAGTATGATTTGAAAGGGGATATAAGAAGCAACGAAAGAAAAATAACGAATTGAATATTTTTTTATTGCAACTAAACTTGAAATTTCATTAGAAAATATATTCATAATTTATGTTCGAAATGACCTCCACCATTCCTTATAAAAACACGTGCCCTCTTTCTTATTTCTTCAGTTGTTATTTTCCGCCTGAAATTTACTCTCGATGCCTTTTATTCTAAAAGGTTGCTTTTGAAAAATCTGCTGAAACTAAACTAGTGAATGCATTCTAACGAATTTTTTTTAGAGAATAAAGAAGGAATTAGGCAAGTTTTTAAAATAATTTTGGCATACACAAATTGTGGATTTCGAAAGTTGCGGACAAATTGATATTAGAAATAGATTTTTCTTTTATTCATATACCACATTCAAATCATACTAATTATTCTTCCTCAACATCTTATACAGCATAGTCTTTTTTCATACATATCATATCCTTTTCTGATAAAAATAACCCAAAATTATAATCAAATTTGGTCAACGTAGAAAAAATTGACCAAAAATGAACTAAGGTGAGAAATTTTTTTAAAATAACCAGAACTCAAATATCTCGGAAAATGTTGATTTTGGGTTATCAATAAAGATGGCTCAAACAAAAGCAAATGAGTCATCCTAATACCTCCTCCAAGGTTTACGTCCAATTTGGAATCACCCTGTATGTATCTATATATTTTTTTTTGATGGAGAGCATTAAAAGTGTTAGCAGGAGGTTACTGAAACTGGGTACCATACAATTCGACGTATGATATAAGGGCTCCGGGAAAAACCTCTGTCTCTCAGTCCGTGAGTGTTGTGATTTGTAAAAATTGAAATTGTTTACATAATTAGCTGAAATATTTAATTACCTTCCAAAAGACCCTGCTCACAAATATACACCTCTGCCGCCGTGTAGATCTCTTGAAGAAGATTCAACCCCGCTAATTTTCAAGGTAGTAGTCACTCTTCGTTCTTAGAAATCCCTTCAATATTTGAATTCTAAAAGGAACTGAGAAGTCTTTTGAATATCACCAGAATTCAAATATCTCGGAAACTGCTGAATTTCGGTTATCCATAAATATGGCTCATACAACAGCAAATGAGTCATGCTAACACCTCCTCCAAGGTTCATGTCTAATTTGGAATCACCCTGTATAGAGGACAGTATAACTTAAAAATGAGGTTTCAAGAATGCTGGCAGGCATACCTTCTGAGTCTGGTTTTTCTTTAGAGAAATTTCATAACCAGACAATGAAACACGAATCCGTGTTTGCTGCAGGCAATCTAACATTCCTATCATTTTAGAATTGACAATTCCATATTAAACATGTTGAAAGTGTTCATAATTTCCCGTATTTTTGTTGATAAAACTTATTCTATAGATATAAAAATTATTTCTCTATTTATGGCCAAGGTAAAGACCATAATTTATTTAGATTATGCCCAAGGGTATAAAGTACTCAATAATGACTTCGGCAACTAAGCAATAAAATGAAAATAATAAACTGGTACGACATAAAGATATTTTATTACCGGTTCATCTCATCTTTGAATGTATCATATAGTGGGTATTCAATTAATAAGAGAGTGAATTTGCATATCGTGTACTGTTCCTTAATTTATTTTCGAAATGAATTACCTTTTCCATTACTTTTAATCGATATGTTTTCAATTTCAAGAAGATCTCATAACATAATGTTGTTTTTACTAACTAATATATTTGAAATGGTCCAAAATGCAATAACCATCATCAGGACCGTAGTGGCACTCGAAAATTATTATTTATTTGTTATTATTTGTGTTATGATCAAGGACTGTGAATAGGTATCGGGTATAGAAAAAACATTTCTGAATAAATTTACATACCGCAGCGAAAATTGGAAAGTATATCACTAATTTGTAATGAGCTTTGGGTTCAAAATTTCGTAGGGTTCTTACGACTAGAAAATTTAAAACAAATTATCTATCTCAGAAACGTATCTTTCAGATATGGCGGTGATTTAAAACCTTATTTTACAGCCAAATTCTAGATTCCAACCTTATTGTATCTATATTTTTGGAAATATTGGAAAAATTTATGGAGACGATCTGGGAGTAGATAGGTACGATAATTCGTTCAAGTACAACCTGATCCCAACATTCTTACATGAGGTCCTTGACGTTATGATTAAGCAGTCTGCATCACGAACAGACGGTACTGCCTTCGATTCCAGATTTTTTTAAATATTTGACCGACGGTAAAACTATGAGGCGTAAACCAGACTGTTGTAATAAACAGAATTGACAACAAAATTGAAATAGCTCACTTACATGAGGTCAATCTGCTATTGCGCGCTTGGTAATGAAATAATTCAATTCAAATTGGTCCAGATTGGTCTAATTTAGCATCGATATAATATATGAATACATTTCATACCATTTTAATGACAGACTTCAGTAGGTAACTGGAGCATCGTCAATGATCACTATCTCTTCTCGTTCTCAAGATATCGAGAGACACATAATATATTTTCGAAATTTTTCTAAAATTTTCTAGTGGTACGGTCATATTTTACAACCACTTACCAAGTTTCAATTCGATCGGGTCTGTATTTTTGAGTAATCGAGAAAATAATATTCCAGATGGGTTTAACTCCGAAACCGTTGGGCCGATTATGCCCAACAACGAACTCAATTCTCCCATTAGGATGCGCAACCTACCCTGAAAATTGCAAGTCCCTATCTCTTTTCCTTCGAAAGTTATCGAGACAACGGTCACCCATCCAGCTACTGAACTCACCCAAGGCTGCTCGGATCTCCAACAATATAGATCCGATCGTTTTCAAACTAGGAACTTAGCAGTAGAGTTAGGTTTCGAAGCCTCTCGCAAAATTTCAGCGATGTCGGACGAATAGTTTCTGATATGTATATATAATTTTGTTCAATGATTTTCAATGATTTTTTTTTGAAAATTCCTAGTGATATGATCCTAACGAAATTTTACAAGAATTTTCGCGTCAGCATTCTACAGCTTATTACCATGCTTGAATTGGATCGGATTGGTATATTTTTCGAAGGAAATAATAAGGAAATAACAAGAAAATTCAAGATGAGTATAACTTCAATACCATTTGGCCGATTATGCCTATTAACAAACTCAAATGTTGCATTCAGAAGCACAACCTACCCTAAAAAATTCAAGTCGCTATTCTCAGGTTAAGGTGACATAAATAATTGTTTTATTAATTTTTTTACAATTTTATAGTTATATAATAATAATAAAATCATAATCCAGTTCTCATTTTACAATCTGGACTGAGCACTTTCGAAAGAAGATTTTTGATGAAGAATTCCAGGCCTGTAAGTTGAATTCTTTTGGATAGTTTACCAATTAACTGCAAATGGCAAATTCGGTAATTTCAAAAACATTTCCTAGCTATTTGCAACTGTGAGACACCCTTCATCTTTTTATTTTGCAGGAAATCCCCTAGCGCATGAACATAGGTATGTTATTCGGGTATCAACGGAAAATGATATTATTCGTAATAATTGAAGCAAACTTTTCATTTCAACCATCTGGTTCCACCTGCTTATGGAACATGCATTACTTCACGAAGTAATATGTGTTGCCTAACTCAGTAGATGAAGTCTATTTCTATTCCAGCGCACGTTCTCGGCCAATAGTGGGAGGCAACAGCTGGAACTTCAGTTATAACTTATAATCAGAGTCGGTATCATAATGCTTATCGAATAATTATGCTACATAATTATAATATTCTTAAAATAAATTGCACATTTACATTGATACTTATTTCGCTCTATCCAATGGCGTTAACATTCTTGTAATCTGACATTTTGTACTCGAGGCACCATCATTATTTCATTAAGAACATTCTGAGTTTCAAAAGTTTCCATTATTTTTCACAAATTTTTGGCGCTCTTGTTCCTCGGAACACAGTGCTCATCAATTTGCCCAAATGTCTATAATTTTCGAATTTTTGGATCAAAATGGTCTTAAACGATTTGGTTCGACTCACTGATCAAGAATTCGTGGTCAAAATCGATTCTGTCCAGGCCGGCCGGTCCGGCAGTTAACACGATAACTCTCGAACGGAATGAGCTAGACAGTTGAAAATTTCAGAGAAGGTTTAGGACATAAATATCTGGGTTGAATTTTTTTTAAGATGCAGTTTCACCATAAGAATCCATTGATATCATTTTCAACTCTAACAATACATCGCACTTCTATGTTTCCACAGAATGCGAATTCTATCTGTCTGTGTTCTATCTGGGTTCCCCGTTCATACTGCCATCTTATCTACCTATAAGAGACTTGTCAAATTTAATTATATTCAAAAAAACAAAGTATGATTGAATGCAAAATGACCATTTATAGGATATTATAATTTTTGGGTGATATACCCCTATACTATAAGCCCTTGGATAATCCATATGATGATGGAAATATATACTTTGGTAAGTTGATCATATTGGGTTCAGAATAACTCCAGTGCAAACAAAAGTGGAATATTGGCCAAATTTCAATTGATGTAATATAATTTTCAAAGTAGATTTCAGGAATGAATATTTCGGATAAGTTCGTTATTTAATTTTAATTTAGTTTCTTTTATGATGCAGATCTATTATAAGAATCCATTGAAGTTATTCCCAACTCTGAGAATCCAATACTTTCGATCTGATTTGCCAAAGTTTGAACAAAAGCGCAAAAGCTCCTGTCCAAAGGGCTTTCCCACTTTTTTAATATGAGAAATCTTAATGTTTATCTAACTCATTCTTTTGCCCATTTCTTTACAAGTTTCACAGTTCCAGGCGAAATTTTATTCTTAGTATTTGTAATGCAAAATCAGTTCACTCAAAAAATTGAGAAAATAAAGTTCGGTAAAGAGTATGGCCTCCTGAAACATCAATCCCAGCCTGACAACACCTTTCGATCAGATTTTGATCAGAAGTAGCCTTGATCAATTTCCACCCAGAAATGCGGTAAAAACCGTCTTGTTCTTGAAGTGTATGTGGAGGTAGTTGATGAGAATCCAAAGCTCTTCTTAGATGATACCAAACATGTTCAATGGGATTGAGGTCAGGCGACCGAGGGGGCAGCGCCATATGTGGAATACCATGGTTTTCCAGAGCTGCCTCAACAATTCTAGCACGAGGGGGTGGAGCATTATCGTCCTAAAAAATGTGGCACAATAACAGCATGAAACAAAGGAATAATATTTTCAATGACTTGCTCTATGTAAATCTGCGCATTCATGGTAGCATCAAGCACCAACAATTATGTACGTTCATTGAAACTAATGCCTCCCCAAACAGTAACTGTAGAACTGTACCACCTCTGAACGGATGAACTTCCTGAACCGATCTACGATTTCTGGGCACCAGAGGATGGTTTCTGACAAGTATATAACTTGTCAGAAACTATTCGTCCGAAATCACTGAAATTTTGCGAGAGCCTTCACAACATAAATTTACAGCCACCTTTGAACACGATCGGATCTATATTGTTGGTGATCCAATCAGCCTTGGGTGAGTTGGGTACCTGGATAGGTTACCGTTACCTCGATATACGACGTTTAAGTTAATTAATTGGTATAATTGGCCAAACGGTTTTGGAGTTATACTCATCTGAAATTTTGTTGATATTTCCGCTATAACTTAAAATATACAAATCTGATCCAATTAAAACTTGGTAATTACTTGTAGAATGCCGACCCAGTAATTTTCGCGGAATTTTGTGAATATATTCAATCCTGAAGTTAGTTGAGGCGTAAGTTTTTTCGTATATTATTTGATATTCAACGAATTTCTATTCCAATAGAATACATATATGTCAGAATTAAAAAATTCTGTGCTCATACACGATTTACTCATTACTCTAATCTGTCACTTAAATGGTATGAAATGTAATTTTGCAAAAGCTGAGAAAACGGTATATTTGGATGCTAAATTCGATTCAGAGTGATCAATAGAGGTGAATAGACAATGGAACATGCGCGCAAAAGCTCCCGACTTCACGTCAATGCTTGAACAAATTTTTTATTATGACTTTTTCAAATTATTGATAGAAAAAATTGGTGGATATTTTGTACATTATTGATTTTTATGCTGTTCTGATTGGATTCAGATATCAGACCGAATAGATATTTTCAAAAGCGCTCAGAGCTGTACTCAAGAAACTTTAAGAATGATAGCTAAAATAAGTTCAAAAACCTCTTTGACAATTGAAAATGTACCGCCTAATATCATCTAATTCAGAATTGAAAATAACTTCACATTTCATCGTGAAAAAATCAGGGTAGTATTTGAAAAAATTAATGATGGTCCCTCGGGGACGAAGTATCGATTACAAAAATGTTGGCGCCGTTAGAAAAGTGGCAAATATAAATGTTCAATTTATATTCGTTTTCGAATAAAGCAAGGAAAAAAATGAAACGATTTTCCTGATATCTCCGATACTGTCCAGAAAGTTCTGAACGGCATATTGTTAGATTTAAAAAGACTCAACTTTTTTCTAATTTGACCGACTATACCTCCTACCGTTTTTGGCGCTCTTGTTCCTCGGAACATAGTGCTTATGTCGATTTGCCCGAATGCCTGCAATTTTCGAATCTTTGGCTGAAAATCTACTTAAACATTTTGGTTCGACCCACTGATCAAGAATCCGTGGTCAAAATCGATTGTGTCCGTCCTGCCGTAACCACGATACCTCTCGAACGGAATGAGCTAAACAGTTGAAATTTTCAGAGTAGGTTTGAGGGATAAATATTTGCCAGGTGG
Organism: Halyzia sedecimguttata; assembly: GCA_937662695.2. NCBI lineage: Eukaryota > Metazoa > Arthropoda > Insecta > Coleoptera > Coccinellidae > Halyzia > Halyzia sedecimguttata. The sequence goes on along the minus strand of OW569414.2, from coordinate 11,617,644 downwards.
TTTCAGAGTAACGACAAAACAAATTTTTTTATGTTACAAATTTCGAATTCAATTTTTTTTAAATGCAGTTTCATCATAAGAATCCATTGATATAATTTTTAACTCTACCAAGCTAGTACTTCCAGAGATATGATTTTTCAAAATTTCAATAATAAATCGTACATCTATTTATTTTCACAGAATGCGAATTCTATCTGTCTGTGTTCTATCTGTGTAAACTGTTCATACATATTGTCATCTTATCTACCTGTAACAGACATGTCACACTATTCTAACAAACAAAGTATGATTGAATGCAAAATGACTAATTATAGGATATTATAATTACCCCTACCCAATATGCCCTTGGATAATCCGTGATGATGGTAATATACAGGGTGAGTCTTTGACCACTGCATTAATTTTAACCAAAGATTCCTCTCATCAAATGAAACACTTTTTTCATTTACCATTTTTCCAGATTCGGCTCAGGTAATAAGTTACAAGCGTTTAAAGATTACACAATGTGCTAATACACTCCCGCATATAAATTATCTATGACATTGTTGGCGGACGAGAATAAGGCATGGTAACGTGGTTTACAGCTTGATTCGGGATTCCAACGCTCAGGGACGGATCCATAAAAGTAGTGAAATTTCTGGAGTTTTCCATTTTAAAACATTCAATGAAGAATATCTCGAAAACGGTGCGTTTAAGGAGAAATGATAAAGAATAATAGAATGTTCTAATACGATGGAATATTCTTGAAATGACTCAAGAAAAACTTTATATGCTTTCTTTATGCTAATTTCGTTTAGTTTTATGAACCGACGAGTCCATAACTAGAAAACCAGTAGAAGTAGAAAATAACTAATATTTGGAAAATATGTATCATAGTTATAGGAAACTTTTTCCAAATTCAGCTCAGGTAAAAATATACAGGCTGTTGAAATTTTGAAAAAAAATCAGTTTTTATTTTGCAGCTTTGACATCCTTTTTTCAAATAAAATGAATGTTGGCGTAAAGTTTCCTATAACTATGATACATATTTTCCAAATATTAGTTATTTTCTACTTCTACTGGTTTTCTAGTTATGGACTCGTCGATTCATAAAACTAAACGAAATTAGCATAAAGAAAGCATATAAAGTTTTTCTTGAGTCATTTCAAGAATATTCCATCGTATTAGAACATTCTATTATTCTTCATCATTTCTCCTTAAACGCACCGTTTTCGAGATATTCTTCATTGAATGTTTTAAAATGGAAAACTCCAGAAATTTCACTACTTTTATGGATCCGTCCCTGAGCGTTGGAATCCCGAATCAAGCTGTAAACCACGTTACCATGCCTTATTCTCGTCCGCCAACAATGTCATAGAAAATTTATATGCGGGAGTGTATTAGCACATTGTGAAATCTTTAAACGCTTGTAACTTATTACCTGAGCCGAATCTGGAAAAATGGTAAATGAAAAAAGTGTTTCATTTGATGAGAGGAATCTTTGGTTAAAATTAATGCAGTGGTCAAAGACTCACCCTGTATAATTTGGTAAGTTAAGTAAGCATATCTACAGTGAAAACAAAACTGGAATATTAGGTAAGTTTCAATTGATATAATATAATTTTCAGAGTAGATTTGAGGAATGAATATCTCGGATAAGTCCGTTATTCAATTTTAATTTATTTTATGAAGTAATTCTATTATAAGAATCCATGGATATCATTCCCAAATCTGAGAAACCAATAATCTCGGAGATAATTTGTCAAAGTTGGAACAAGAGGGTCAAAGCTCTTGCCCACAGGACTTTCCCACATTTTGTAGATTATGCTATCACATCCTGGATACACTGTACAAGGGGAAGATATATTCACTGTAAAGAAACAATGACCATTTACAAAACCTAATCGTGTGCGAATTATCCAAATTATTCATCCTGATTTCCATAATATAAACATTAATGTAGGTTATTTGGAAGAGGTGTGATTCATTCCTTTCGAGGAAATTGCAGAAAAAAACATTATATCAACAACAGAGTCAAAGTAGGCATACGAATAAATATTTATTCACCATTTCCGACCAGATAATGATTTTTCGGATGAAAGCTTAACTACTAACCGAAGGTTTAAGTTTCGAAATATATATCAACTGTGAAAGCATTATGTGTCGTAGACTTAAGATATTTAAAGAGCGGTAATATTTATAACTTTAGATCTGACACATCGCTTGACCCGTTCCTTTTTATTTTTCCTCCTTTCAGTAGCTTTAGTTACACACCCAGTCACCATCTATCAAATTTACTTGAAATGATAATAGGGAGGATTATGAAAAATTCTTTTCTGGATCTAAAAATATTGACTTCTCTCAAATTTTGGAGGTGTGATCTCGAAATGAATAGTGTCTTGTGGAACATAAATTCCACGAAATATTTTAATAACTCACACATGTTATGAAGATTGAAAAGAATGTGAGGAAAACACGATGCCTATTCCTTGGGTATATATTTGTAACATACAGTGGGATACAATGGGAGTGTGAAAGAAAAAGCTCGGACAGGATGTTTTTTGCTTTTAGTTTTTTTTACGTGACGTGAAATGTACAGGGTACCTCAAGAAAGAAATATGACCACATCGATTGCACAATTACAAAGGGCACATCTATTTTCATATGTATGATAAGGTAAATAAGTACAATGATTTTGTGAGGAATTTATTGTGGAACTGAATAAATTTATGAGAATAGTCTGCGGGGTGAGTCTTTAAGTTGTGAATTAATTTTAACCATATAGATTCATCTCATAAAACGAAATACATTTGGCGCGAATGTTCTAGGGAACATCGTGCTACGATTTTGCCCCAATCTCTGTAATTTTCGAATTTTTTGCCGAAAATAGTCTCAAACGAATAGGTGCAGAATTTGAGGTTAAAATCGATTCTGTCCGGTCGGCCTTCCGTTAGGACGATAACTTTCGAACGGAAAGAGAAAGCGACTTGCAATTCTCAGGGTAGGTTGCGCATCCGAATGTGATGGTTCGTTAATTGGCCTAATCGGCCAAACGGTCTCAGAGTTTTACCCTCGGTTTTACCCATCTGAAATATTACTTCCTCAATAACTCATGAGGGTGTGCGAGGAGTGAATAGACAATAGAAAATACGCGCTGAAGCTCCTGACTTCCCGTCAGTGGTTTTCTCGATTTTTTATAATCCTGATTTCTTTAGAGTTTTTCTGTATTTCAATGATTTCTGCTATTCTTTCCCCACTATTGAACATTTAATGATACAATATGTACATTTTTTAAATGGAGTAATCTTATTCTTGAAAATCCTACTCAAAAGAATATCCCTAAAATTTTTCGATGTGTATAAATTCACAAATGACTTGCAAAAACATGTCACGAGTATCAGAAGTTTTTTTTGTTGATATGGACAACCTTTGATAAAACAAATATTGTACACTTTGGTGCAATTAATTAAATTAATTAAAGCAGTAGTTAACATTCTTGATGATATGCGAAAGCAGTGCGATAGTAAGTTTATCTAATAACTACTAAACACTATACAGTGTGAAAAAGCCGAATGGAATAAATTCATTATGTTGGTTACTGTACATATTTATGGAAAATCCCGAAAAACGAAAGTTTTAAATTGTCATTCTTCTTCGTAAAAATGCGAACCCTACCTTCAACCCCATTCGAAAGACAGGTACAACCCCAATTTTTCTAATAGGAAGTATGGGCTTGTGATGCATCGTATGAAAGGTCTCGTCATCCTCTATTAACAATATAATATACAGGGTGAGTCTTTGACCACTGCATTAATTTTAACCAAAGATTCCTCTCATCAAATGAAACACTTTTTTCATTTAACATTTTTCCAAATTCAGCTCAGGTAAAAAGATACAGGCTGTTGAAATTTTGAAAAAAAATCAGTTTTTATTTTGTAGCTTTGACATCCTTTTTTCGAATAAAATGGATGTTGGCGTAAAGTTTCCTATAACTATGATACATATTTTCCAAATATCAGTTATTTTCTACTTCTACTGGTTTTCTAGTTATGGACTCGTGGATTCATAACACTAAACGAAATTAGCATAAAGAAAGCATATAAAGTTTTTCTTGAGTCATTTCAAGAATTTTCCATCGTTTTAGAACATTATATTATACTTCATCATTTCTCCTTAAACGCACCATTTTCGAGATATTCTTCATTGAATGTTTTAAAATGGAAAACTCCAGAAATTTCACTACTTTTATGGATCCGTCCCTGAGCGTTGGAATCCCGAATCAAGCTGTAAACCACGTTACCATGCCTTATTCTCGTCAGCCAACAATGTCATAGATAATTTATATGCGGGAGTGTATTAGCACATTGTGAAATCTTCAAACGCTTGTAACTTTTTACCTGAGCCGAATCTGGAAAAATGGTAAATGAAAAAAGTGTTTCATTTGATGAGAGGAATCCTTGGTCAAAATTAATGCAGTGGTCAAAGACTCCCCCTGTGTAATTGGGGGTTGTGACGGTCTTTCAAAGGAGGTTGAAGGTAAAGTTCACATTTTTACGAAGAAGAATGACAATTTGAAAGTTGAGTTTTACGTGTTTCGGGATTTTCCATAAATATGTACAGTAACCAAGATAATGAATTTATTCCATTTGGCTTTTCCACACTGTAGGTACCGTTATTTTCTGAACGAAATAGACTACGGAACGTGAAATAATTGAAATTTTGTGCATGATTTTTAGAGATTCTAGGAATTCAAGTCTCTACCAACAACGAAAATAAACTACTAAAATAAATTGATGGAACAAAAATAAATCCTGAATTTTTCAGTGATTTTTGACGAACCTACTAGTATTTGGAACTTGAAGTACAACAAATTTCAGAGCTACAGCTCTCAAGCAATCCGAAAGAATAGAGCAAAAAGAATTCCAAATTTTTAGCATTCTTTTTTTGGTCCACGGGCTTGGAAAATTTGTTTACGTTTAAGCCACCATATGAACCAAATATACTGTTTATTCAGCTTCAGTTTTTTTAAAGCTTGCTACGTCCGCTTGTCGCGGAAATATCCGAAATCAACCGAAGAAGGTGCAACAAGTGCATTTTAGGTCAAAACTTTAAAAGTTCTCCGAAAATTCTGATTTAGGTCATTCGATTCGGAATGAACTAATGGAAATACAAATTCCATTATTTTAAAAGTTACAGTAAAATTAAACATAAAAACAAGGTTAGAATAATGAAATGAAAGAGAACAGAATATTAAATAAAAGTTCAATAAAAAAACTAATTTTTTTTTTTAATACATGATCGTTTTTGTTTTTTCAAGTAGAAACAGAAAAAAAATACAGAGAGACAATTAATTTGTTTATAACAAATTGTTTATTAAATAAACAATGAGAATTTAAATATCTAATACTAATTATTTTTTTTAATATAAAAGACCAAGATGAGTAAGGATTAAAAAAAAGATTACTTAATATTAATTACAAGTGGTAGAGAAGAAAAGTTAATTAACAAATTCATTTCAAGCAAAAAAAAATCAAAATCGGTTTTTTTTTATCATAAATTTTTATCAAAGATGATGTGTCCAAAAAAAAATTCAAATTATCTCATAAACAACGCATTCGTTCATAAGAATTTTTTAAACAATAAGAGATAAAAATTATTAAAAATCATTATGAAGTAGCTTCTGATAATGAGAAAACGGATCAATGGTAATATTATAAATAAAATAATTTTTTTCAATGTTATTCAAACTTTATAATTTTAACCTAAGTAAATTGTTAATAATAAAGCAAAAATTAAAAATTTTTAAATTTTTTTAACAGGAACCTGTCTGTGCAAAATAGCTCCAAGAAAGGAAAAAATTCTCCGATTAATAGTTTAACAATTATTGCACTTGCAATGTTAAACCTCTCGCTACAAAAAAATTGTAAATTAACTAATGGGTAACTAATTGAAGAATCGCGATAAACATTTTTGGACCACATCTATCCTGTAGGCGCCTGATTTTTTTCAGTCCTTAATTTCCATATTTAATAAGTTTAAATAATATTTCTACATTAAAGGTCCGAAGGGGCTTGCGCAAGCCGGAGTACCCGCTTTCAGGCGAATTAACAAACTCCACTTTCGCATTTTGAGGTGCGAACCTACCGCCTCTTTCCGTTCGAAAGTTATCGTGGCAACGGACGGCCGGACGGAAAGAATTGAATTTTACCTCTAATTCTTCATCAGCGAGTCCAACCTAATCGTTTGAGACAAAATGGAAGCATGCGTTTTCAGAGAACTTTTTCCAGTTGCTCTGGTAAATCGATCATATCGATTTATTATTATTATTACTGATGGGAAGGCTAAGGCTTTTTGGAATTTGTCACTCCAATGTAAATCTAGAGATTGATCCATCGCGAGTTTTGTGTTCTCAAACAATGTTATAAATCTCCATAAAAATTCTGCACCAGCCACTTCGTATATTTGAACACAAACATTCGAATCAAAAGCGGAGGAATTAACTTCTTCCACGAAAACATAAAACACACCACGTTATAAGTGAACATGATACCGAAATGTTAATGCTCACACAGAGAGATCGACAAAAGACACTTTTGTGTGTGGGATTTGTAACGCATGTTTTTCTCGATACACACAGAACCCTTGTTTCATTGTTCGTCTTTCTGGAATAAATCTATTATCCATTGTTCATTATGATTGAATACGTCAACGAACTGGATTGATTAATCTAATTATGTATTCAAGTAATCATTGCAAAAATGTTCAAAAGTTCAAAGTTCCCGGGTTTGAAATTCTTGTTCTCAGACAGTGTGTAATGTTTTAAAAGAACATGCATTTTGAACACTAGATGAAGTACATTGTATTGAAAAAATCGAGATAAGCACTGACGTGAAGTCAGTTCTATTGTTTATACACGCCTCACACCCCCTCACGAAATACTGCATGAACCTTCAAGCCGTCTTTTTGTTGAAATTCAGAGTAGGTTTGAGAGATAATTATCTCGGTTAAGTTCGTTACTGGGCAAAATTGGCCTGATGGTTTCGGAGAAACGAAGGAACAAATTTTTGTTTACAACACAAATTTCAAATTTAACTCCTTTTAAGATGCAGTTTCACCATAGAAATCCATTGATATCATTTTCAACTCTAACAAGCTAATACTTTCGGAGATATTTTTTTTTTTTCGAAATTTCAATAATGAATCGTACTTCTGTACTTTATGTTTTCATAGAATGCTGTACTCAATTATTTTATGTATGAATTATTATATGATCTGTGTTCTTACATGTCATCTCATTAACCAATACATTCGGAGATATAATTTGTCTGTTTGAACAAGAGCGCCAAAAAGCTGCTGTCCACATCGCTTTCCCACGTTTTTTTTCGTACGGATTCATTTGATCTCAAATGTGTTTCTTCAAAGTGAGAGGAAAATTTCGAATACTTCATAATATGTATTCAATTACGAAACTGGAAAGTTGCATGTCGTAGGATACTTTCTGATGTAAAGTAAACAAATAAATGAATTACAAACCGGTCCTGAATTTTTTCGATTCTGGCAACAGATAATTAGATCTTCGAACCTATGCTGTAAGACAGGTGCATTTTCTTGAATTTTAAATTGGAACCTCTAACTCCAGAGCACCTGCATACAGGCACGCACCCAAATACCGACGATTGTTGACTCAATTTCTCCTTTTACTCTTTTGATTTATTATTTTCTTAAATAGTAAATCATATAATAAGGAACATAAAAAATGTGGAAAAGCCCTGTGGACAGGAGCTTTGGCGCCCTTGTTCAAACTTCGACAAATCATATCTCCGAAAGTATTGGTTTCTCAGAGTTAGGATTCTTATAATATAACTGATTCATAAAAAAAACTAATTTAATATTAGATTACGAACTTATACGAGATATTCATTCCTCAAATCTACTATGAAAATTATATTATATCAATTGAAATTTAGCCAATATTCCAGTTTTGTTTCCACTGAAGAAATTCTGAACTTACCAAATTATATATTTCCATCATCCTATGGATTATCCAAGGGCATATAGGGTAGGGGTAATTATAATATCCTATAGTTGGTCATTTTGCATGCAATCATACTTTGTTTGAACACAGATAGAACACAGGCAGATAGTCTGTGAAAACATAGAATTATGATGTATTATTGAAATTTTGAAAAATCATATCTCCGAAAGTATTAGCTTGTTAGAGTTGAAAATGACATCAATGTATTCTTACGATAAAACTGCATCTTAAAAAAAGTTGAATTCGGAATTCGTAATTTAAAATTTATTTTTTTTCGTTACTCCGGAATCCTCGAGCCGATTTTGCCCAATAACGAACTCAACCGAGATATTTCTCTCTCAAACCTACTCTGAAAATTTCAACAGTCTGGCTCATTCCGTTCGCGAGTTATCGTCTTAACGGCCGGCCGGACAGAATCGATTTCGATCACGGATTATTGATCAGTGAGTCGAACCAAATCGTTCAAGACTATTCTCAGCCGAAAATAACAGACATTTGGGCAAATTGATAAGCACTCTGTTCCGAGGGACAAGAGAGCCAAGAATGTGTTTTCACCGATTAAGTTTTGAAAAACGAAGACTAAAAAATGTGGGAAAGCCCTGTGGACAGGAGCTTTTGCGCTCTTGTACAAACTTTGACAATTCATCTCCGAAATTATTGGTTTTTCAGAGTTGGGAATAATATCAATGGATTCTTAAAATAGAACTGATTCAGAAACGAAACAAAATTAAAATTAAATAACGAACTTATCCGAGATATTCATTCCTCAAATCTCCACTGAAAATTATATTATATAAATTGAAACTTAGCCAATATTCCGGTTTTGTTTTCACTGAAGATATTCTGAATATATTTTCATCATCATATGGACTATCCAAGGGCATTTAGGGTAGTGGTTATAATACCCTACAATTGTTCATTTTGCATTCAATCCTACTTTGTTAGAAGAGAAATCAATATATTTGACATATCTGTCATAGGTAGATAAGATATGTATGAACAGTGAACACAGATAGAACACAGACAGGTAGAATTCGCATTGTGTTATTACATAGAAGTACAATGTATTATTAAAATTTTGAAAAATCATATCTCCGAAAGTATTACCTTGTTAGAGTTGAAAAGGATGTCAATGGATTCTTATGATGAAACTGCATCTTAAAAAAAATTGAATTTGAAATTTGTAATGTAAAAAAATTGTTTTCGTTAGTCTGAAACCATCAGACCGATTTTGCCCAATAACGAACTTAGCCCAGATTTTTATCTCCCAAACCTATTCTGAGAATTTCAACAGTCTAGCTCATACCGTTCGAGAGTTATCGTGTTAACGGACGGACGGGCAGAATCGATTTCCACCACGGATTCTTGATCAGGGAGTCGAACCAAATCGTTTGAGACCATTTTCAGCCAAAAATTCGAAAAACAGACATTTGGGCAAATTGATAAGCACTCTGTTACCAGTAACAAGAGCGCCAAAAAAAAGTTGGGAACGCACTGAAGTGAGGTCAGTCTGCTATGAAGCACTTTGAGCATGGCGCCTTCGATACGTAATTTAACAGCATATTTATAGATTTAAACACGAACGGATCTATATTGTTAACAATATTATCATTTTTTTTGGACGGGTTCAGAACCTGGATGGGTGACCGCTCTGGCTATCGAAGGTCAGGAAAGCATTGAAATTGTGAATCTCCTATCAATGGAGCAGGTTATTATACAGGGTGAGTCAATAGTGCTCGATCAGTCGATAACTCTTGGAAATTTCGGGTTAGGAGAATGATTCAGATTTTGACGGAATCGACATTTCTCAGCGCATAAGCTTAAATTATATTTGACTCTATAGGGTAGTCCGAAAATGGTCAAACACGATACCACCCTGTTTTTAACAAAGTAGAATTTTTATATCATCCTCATAATCTCCATGAAATTCTGATTTAGAAATATACCACTTGTCATAATTTATCTGTGTTACTTTTTGACGTAGGATTTTTTTATTGCTTTTCTACTCTCATAAAGGTGGAGAAAATTTTCTGTGTTTATGAATAGGGTAAACTTATTTTAACAAAGATAGAGATGTCCAAAATTATCCTACTCTGGTCCTGATTATTTTTAATTCCAATAATAATAAGGGTGGTATAAGTGCAAACTTTGAAATTTATCGGTTGGTTGGTTCATGAATTATCAAACTCGATATGGGCCACCTAGATGACCTCAGTTTGTGGTTTCCGTGGTAGCATTCCTCCCGAGATACCCTGCATATAAGATTTTACCGAATTCTTGCTAATACTTTCTAAGAAATTAAATTTTAGTCATTTTATTTAATTGTTCTTGTGATACGATCCTCGAGTATTTTGCATGAACGATAAAGTCGGTATTTTATACCTGAACATCAAATTTTTGCTTAATTGGGTCTATAGTTTTGGAATTACTGTAAAAATCCCGTCATGAATATACCACAAATGTTGTAAATAACATGCTCTTACAGTTGAAATGAAAATCAGTGTATTGGTTCGATTTTTTTGCGCATGTTCTGGGGAACAACCTGCTACCATTTTGAGCAAATGGAAATTTAGAATCTTTTGCCGAAAATGTTCTCCTACGATTAGGTTTCGATTCACTGATGAAGAATTCGAGGTCCAATTTGATTCTATCCGGCCGGCCGTTAACTAGAGAACGGAGAGAGAAAGCGACTTGCAATATTTAGGGTAGGTTGCGCATCCGAATGCGATATTTGTGTTTGTTAATAAGCATAATCGGCCAAACGGTTTTGGAGTTATACCCATCTGAAATTTTACTGTTATTTCCTCAATAACTCAAAAAAATAGGACACTCATTCAATTAAAACATGGTAATTCGTTGTAGAATGCCGAAGTGCTAACTTTCGCGGAATTTTTTGAATATCGTATCTGTTGTTCGTATATTATTGGATATTTAATGAATTTTAATTCCGATACAATAAATATGTCAGAATTAAAAATTCTGTGATCTTGGAAGATTCTCTCATTACTCAAGTCTGTCATTGAAATGTGACGAAATGAATTCATATCTTATTAAAGCTGAGAAGACGGTCTATATCCATGGTAAATACGATTGAGAGTGTCCAATAGAGATGAATAGACAATAGAACATGCGCGCAAAAGCTCCTGACTTCACGTCAGTGCTTGAACCACTTTTTCAAAATCAATTTTAGTATCTATTGAAAACTCTTTCGACTTATAAATCGTATATCTTCGTGGCCAGGACAGCATTCCAAAGCTGACGCGTGAATGTTATTTAGACATTCGTAGTTCCAAATGGAAATATTACTGGCATCTTACTTCATTAGGTAGGAGACAAATGGAGTAGAAAAAACCGTGTCTATTTTTATTTCATCAGAAGGGGAAGTTAACAAATGGAGAAAGATTTAGGTACATATATTGTTGAAAAATTGGTGAAACCGATATTTGATATTTGTAAAGTAAAAGGAACGTATGAGTGTGCAGGAAATATGGATATGCTAATTTTCAAAAAAATAGCAAAAATATGAAAATTACAAAAATTGTAATGAAATTTTCTGCACAACACTTTTTTGTGTCTGAAATGACATTATATCAATTTATGTTTCGTCGCACTTGCAAATCTCAATAGAATAAACTTTAAATTGCAATTCATAAAGGGTTCTCAGCAAGAACTTGAATTTCGAATTGTGCGCCATTTTTGACTGCCAATTGTTTAGTCAGCCATATTTGTTGTTTCTGTAATTAAAACATAGAGATGTACGAAAATGGTACGTTATAGCTTGGAAGAACGTTTGTTAATAGTGAAAACCCCGCCGTGACTGTCGACAATCATCGTTACCGAGCCATGTTGACAGCCTTTTTTGGCAAGAATTAGACGGAATGGACTTAAATGAGATGTTGTTTCAACAGGATGGCGCTACCTGTTACACCGTAAGAGAAACAATGACTTTGTTACAAACCAAGTTTTCAGGTCGAGTAATTTCTCGTTTCGGAGACCAAAACTGGTCGCCAAGAAGTTGTGATTTAACTTGTTTGGACTATTTTCTCTGGGGATTTTTGAAAAGTAAAGTATGCGAACCATCCTGAGACAACTGAGGAACTCAAAGAAGAAATTGCATGTCAAATTCGTCAAATCCAGCAGCCCTTAGTGCAAAATGTACTGCGAAATTTCATTAAAAGAATGCATACCTGCCAACGGATTAACGGTGGCCATTTAACCGATATTTTGTTTCATGTGCAAATGTCATCGCTCCCTCCATACATATGTAGAAAAAAATGTTAATAAAATATTAAATATATTTTTTAATTTTTAAAATTCAAGTTCTTGCTGAGACACCCTTTACCTATACTGATATACTTTATTACAAATGAAAGAGGCATCTTTCCCATCCTTATTCGAGCTCACCCCCTTTTCTACATAATTTTCCATGTCATTTTGAAGCTGAAATTCGACTTATATTGAGCAATTATTATTATTCATTTAGAAGTAACCCAGTAAACAAACATCAACAGTTAATAAATATTCCACACTTTATTTTTGGCACATAACCAAAAATAAAACTAATAATAATAATGAAAAATGGCGATACCGTTGTTAATAAATCAACAAGTCCAGAGCGTTCCTGCCAATAGGGTCCTTCATAAATGGCTTCGTATAATTAATATACTTTGCATATATTTCACAAGTCAAATAGACCCCAGGGGGTTCATTGATTTGCCGAGAAAGCAAGAGCAGACGCGTTTCTGGCTTCTTGGCCTTCATCAGTACTCTGTAGCTTCTCAACAAATTCAACTAAACTGACCCGGATTAAGCCTCTCAGAGCCGGCTTGGTCGATCATACCTAATCGCCCCCGCCACCTATGAGACAAAACACGTAAATCAGCCTTTCCCCACCAGTGAATATTTGAAGCGTGAAATCATATGCCACCATTCACTCGATATTAATCGAGAAACGAGTACGGCAGAGCTCAGACACAGTATCTTCCCAATGGCCATGAACGCTGTTTAGCGTTTTCAAAAATAATAATGAAAAATGGCGATACCGTTGTTAATAAATCAACAAGTCCAGAGCATTCCTGCCAATAGGGACCTTCATAAATGGCTTCGTATAATTAATATACTTATGCATATATTTCACAAGTCAAATAGACCCCAGGGGGTTCATTGATTTGCCGAGAAAGCAAGAGCAGACGCGTTTCTGGCTTCTTGGCATTCATCAGTACTATGTAGCTTCTCAACAAATTCAACTAAACTGACCCGGGTTAAGCCTCTCAGAGCTGGCTTGGTCGATCATACCTAATCGCCCACGCCACCTATGAGACAAAACACGGAAATCAGCCTTTCCCCACCAGTGAATATTTGAAGCGTGAAGTCATATGCCACCATTCAATCGATATTAATCGAGAAACGAGTCCCGCAGAGCTCAGACAGTATCTTCCCAATGGCCATGAACGCTGTTTAGCGTTTTCAAAAATAATAATGAAAAATGGCGATACCGTTGTTAATAAATCAAGTCCAGAGCGTTCCTGCCAAAAGGGTCCTTCATAAATGGCTTCGTATAATTAATATACTTATGCATATATTTCACAAGTCAAATAGACCCCAGGGGGTTCATTGAATTGCCGAGAAATGGCAACAGAGTACTGATGAAGGCCAAGAAGCCAGAAACGCGTCTGCTCTTGCTTTCTCGGCAAATCAATGAACCCCCTGGGGTCTATTTGACTTGTGAAATATATGCATAAATTATACGAAGCATTAATTATACGAAGCCATTTATGAAGGACCCTATTGGCAGGAACGCTCTGGACTTGTTGATTTAAAAAACTAAACTATCTAAATGGATTTTATATTTGTATGTTAAGTTTGTCAGAACTTACATCAAAATTACCATCATAAAAATGACTGGTACTTGTTGCTGTCATTGATGAAGTATATCTTCTAGCAAGTGTTAACCACTTTTTCCTTATTTGTGCACGTTTTGGAACATTTATGAAAAGTTTTTGTGGCGTATTTTAGAACATCGGCACCGCACAGAATTTGGAAAATGACGCATTCATTTTTACTTATTCGTAAGAGCACAGCCAAGATCAGTTAACTTGGTCAGAACGCGGGATGTATTTATTGGTCTGTGACTTAAGATTTCATAGTAACGTGACAGTTTGGAGCTTTTCTTCGGAAATTATGAAAACCATTTTTGAAAACAACATCCCTATTGTAGTAATCGTCCGAGAACTCAGGAGATTGGAATCACGTCCATTCGGTATGTTCGTGTGCGGATGCTCTTAGAAAGTTGTTGGAACGCCAATTTCGATATGCGCACACTTACCCCACATATAATTATGGTGTGTGGTAAAAAAAACTTTTAGGCTGACTTACCTCTCTGTTTGTTGAGACTGATATTCGAAGGGAACGATGTTATTTTCTTCCAAGCCTTCTTCCCCCAGAATCCCTTATTGCTTCCAGCGGAATTGACAGATTCAACTGGCGTCGAAGACCTAGCACCACACGTGGTCGACGATTTAGGCCTGTTAAATCCCCTCCTTAAACTTCCTCCTGCACTCCTATAGCTCGCACCACTAGAACTTCCACTAAATCCGCTATCCAAGTCGATCATCGGTACGGGCGAGAGGAGATCATCGGTAGGTCCAACCGTTAGAAGATCAGCGAGTTGATCGTCGTTTTCGCGATCGGTATCATCACTTCCTTCGCGAGAATTCGAGGGCATCAACATGGCTTCCACAGCCAGGTTGAGCTCGCCTAAAACTCGTCTATGTCCACTCTGCACTCTTCTAACTTCCTCTTCCAGCAAACTCTGATTGATCGAAGCCATGGATTCCTGTCGCTGGTGGATTGGGGCGAGTAGCCTGGCTTTCGCCATGTCGCTGATCTCTTCGTATATGTTCTCTTCGGTTCCGTACCTGGTGACGTAGGTATGGTGAGTAGTATACGAGCCCTCCTTGTACATCCCCTTGGGTGGGACATTAGTGTGTCTCGTCGGGGGACCAGGCTCGTAATAAGCGTAAGAGTAATCATTAGGCATTTCCCATGCATGCTCTTGAGGCGTTCGTCTGGCGGAAGGACCTGGAGCAGCCTGTAAGTGCTCCTCGGCCATCTTGGAGGGTTGATGTGAAGGATCTGGCGGCGGATAATTAGGTGGGGGAGGAAATTTTAAATATGGATTTCGATGATGGAGCGTTTGCGACGAACATCGATGCGTTGGCAAGTTTGATTTCTTGTGCTGTTTGTCCGGTCGTTGAAATTGGTTCAGGTGCGCCTGCGGCAAAGTTTGAATACGTTCCATCTGACATGGTTGTCCTTTGTGATGTTTCTGTTGCCACATTTATCTGGAAGAAATAGGACTTGAAATTGATGGAACAAAAAAATAATAATAATAGGTAATATAAAATTGTATTATACAGGATGAGTCTCATTAAATAAAACACTTTTTGCGCTCATGTTCTAGGGAACAGCTTGCTATCATTTTGCTCAAATGTCTGTAAATTTCGAATTTCAAGACTTGACATTTTCCAGTGCATCAGAATACGATGGTTTGTTAATGGACATCAACGGTTTCGGAATATGAGAGTTTGTTATTATTTTATGAGTAACTCAAAAACTACAAATCCGATCCAATTTAAACTTCGTCTAAATTTTTCGTGAAGATCGTAGCAGTAGGAAATAAAAAAGAAACATTGAAAAAAATTCGGTATTTCTAAAACTTACTTTCTGTTATCGCTGAAATCTTCAACACCTAATTTTACAGTCAAGTCCCAAATTTGAATAGGATCGGATGTATACTGTCGGAGATATGTTTTCATTATCTCCCACCATATAGATTCGATTCAAATTTGAAACTTGGGTATAGGATTAGGTTTTGAAGGCTCTCGCAAAATTTCAGCGATATCGGACGAATAGTTTCTGAGATACCATAATATTTTTTTTAAATTTTCTAGCGATACGATCTTCATTTCCCACAAGTTTATTTGTTGGCATTCTTCAAATAGTTCTACCAAGTTTCAATTCGATCGGATCTGTATTGTTTGAAAACAAATTCAGTATTCGGAAACTGCCCTACCGATTATGCCCATTAACGAACTTAACCGTCGCATTCGGATGCGCAAACTAAACTGAAAAGTCGCTATCTGTTTCCGTTCGAAAGTTATCGTAGCAATGGACGGCCGGACATAGTCGAATTTCAGTATGTTGAACCTAATCGTTCGAGATCATTCTCGGCTAAAAATTCGAAAATTACATACATTTGGACGAATTGATAGGCACTCTGACCGTTTTCGAAAGAAATCAACTTTTATGATGAAAACTATGATCAATTTTTTGAAATAAAATTTGTTTCTTACTAATTAAACGAAATTTATTTAAACTATATAACAAGTAAAAAACCAAAAGTTAACTTCATGTTCTTCAACATAAAAGCTGTTTTTTTTCGAATTCGGTCGACTTAAGAGCTCATGACCAGGAGTACTTTTTTTGTGTAGAAAACATTAGCGGTCCAAATGCTCGTTTCAAAACCGTACTCTTTCCAGTGGCGTAGAAGTTGGGGGAGTAAAACAACTACTACCCCTTCAAAACATTCCCCAATTATGACTTATAAAAAAACTTTTCCGCACAAAACATAACTTATTATGAGTAAGAAATGCTTACAAAAACTGATTTCTGTAGGATAAACGTTTCCAGAGATATTCGCAAAAACCGAATATATTTTTTCAAATTCAATACAAATAATGGTGCATTTTAGAGTGTCAGTAAATAAAAATTCTTTTTCATATTTTTGGACGAGCTTTCACATACTGAAGTCCTGCGCATATATTATGAAACACCCTGTATATGGTAGCTCATCACTAGATCTAACAGAAATATATCCAATTCCAATTTTCATTTTTGATATTTAGAAAATCCGAAAAGAAATAAGTTGAAATGAGGTGGTAAGGTTATTTTCATTCAACCCTTATTTACATCCTTCTACATACATGCAAGCAGACACATTTGCTGAAGAATTTCGAATGGTATTTGTTCCATTCTTCAGATGTACATCTTATATCTCTTTTTTAATAATCACCGTTCTTTTTGAATTTTTTTTATGGAACTCTAAGTACGTGAAATTACAGTATTATAAAGTAATTCAATAGTTTCCTCTTTTTTATTACTATCGTGAAGATGGAACCCAGGATAATTATAGAATATATCTTATCTTGTTGCTGAATATAAGCATGTTCTTCAGCCTACGCACAGGATATCTGCTTTAGCGGCTTCAAGAGGGATTCTCATTCTGAGCCACACTGCTTGATAAAAACCAATTTTGGTAGTCGGAAATTGACGTTTTAAACACAATCTTTCCACTTTTACAACCGTAGAATTGATACGAGAGTCACTATGTAGCTAGGAAGGTTGTAAATTATACAGGCTATTTCTAGACGAGCTTGATCGATTGTTGTATTAATACAAACTGAACTATCTGAATAGGAATAGATTTTCTCTATTTCAGTATCGTAATGAATCCATTCCAGCACTGAAAACAGTGCTGAAATGAACTCATTCCCGCATTGTTTCTAGTTATATTTTTCGTTTTGTGGTAACCAGCACTGACATTCGATCCTATATAAAATTTCAACAGACGTCAATCATCAATATAATATTATCTGGATATAGTGAAATAATTGCTGAGAGGGAAAGTTTTATTTTCATAAAAAAATAATGTACTAGATATCTCCTTCTTGCTAATTTTGAAAAATTTATGCTATTAGGAAAATGTTTTAAATCTGAATTCCATGCCCTACGTACGATTCAAATTCAAATTCCGTAATCTGTCAACTTTCGTAACAGTCACACGAACTGCCAAGATACAATACAAAGCCACTAGGATGTATAATCCGAAGTTTTCATTGAATTTCAACAGTATTTAACAATACTTTCCTGAAATAGAGAAAATATCGTCTAATACTTGTTGCAGAAGGCAATTCCAACACTCATGCGTTTGAAAACTCGCTCCTTCGTCGCTCGTTTTCGAATTTTGCATTCGTGTTTGAATTGGAGCCCATTCTGCAACTTGTTTTAGAATCCTATCAAATTTCAACATACGTCAATTGACAATCATATAATCTGGATATAGTGTAATAATTGTTTAGAGGTAAAGTTTTATTTTCTCAAAAAATAAGGTACTATACCGATTTCCTTCTTGCTAATTTTGAATCATACATGCTATTACTTATATTAACAGGAAACTGTTTCAAATCTGATCTCCATTTCCTACGTACGATTCAAATTCCGTAATCTGTCAACTTTTGTAACAGTCACACCAACTGCCAAGATACAATACCAAAGTCACTAAGATGTATAATCCGAATTTTTCATTAAATTTCAATGGTATTCTACAAAACTGGCCTGAAATAGAGAAAATATCCTCTAATACTCGTTGCAGAAGGCAATTCCAACACTCATGCGTTCGAAAACTCGCTCCTTCGTCGCTCGTTTTCGAATTTCGCATTCGTGTTTCAATAGGAGTCCATTCTGCAACTTGTTTTAGAATATACTATATAAGCACTGCAATATCCTTTGTTCTATTATTTTTTGCGCACATTTTCCAGGGATGTCTGTAGTTTTCGAATGTTTTCCCGAATATGGTCTCCAACGATTAGGTTCGACTCACTCATGAAGAATACGAGGTCAAATTCGATTCGGTTCGGCCGGCCGTCCGTTACCACGATAACTTTGGAACGAAAAGAGATAGGGACTTTCAGTTTTCAAGGTAGGTCGCGCTTCCTAATGCGACTGTTAAGTTCGTTATTGGGCATAATCGGCCAAACGGTTTCGGAGTTATACACATCTGTATTTTTATTGTTATTTTCGAAATAAGTCAAAAATACTTATGGTCCCAGAGTCTACCTTAGAACTTGAAGTGAATTTCCCGAAAATCCTGGAAAGACGTAGGGTAAAGTGGCCTAAAGCAGGCAAGCTAATGTTGAAGAACGAAGATTAAAGCGTTATTAATTCAATTCTATAGGCTTTATACAGTGTGCAAAAGCCAAATGGCATAAATCCATTATCTTCGTTACTGTGCATATTCATGAAAATCCCAAAACAGTCAAATTCAAATTTTAAATTATCATTCTTCTTCGTAAAAATTCAAACCCTACCTTCAAACCCCGTCGAAAGACATGTACAACTCCCAATTTTTAAAATATGGTATGGTATGGGCTTGTAATACATCGTTTGAAAGATCTTGTCATCATCTATTCAGAAATCTTACCACTCTCATGTGGTAAGATTGCAAAAATCAAATAATATCAACTGATCAGCAAAATTTGGAACAATATCAAAAAATAAAATGTAGCAGAAAAACTATTAATGTTAATAAAGTAGATGTTTAAAGAGCTAACGCCTTGGCAACATCCTAACCTCAAATAAAAAATTCTTCCAACCTTATTCAACATCTCAGGAGTGATCATTTTCTTTCTATAAGGCTATAAATAACTTTAGTATTATTGTAATAAGATTAAGAAATATTCGAGGGAATATTATAGTGAATTTCGGTGATCACATGATTTTTTCTGCAATGAAATAAATAACATTTTTGAATAGAGAATGACGAGAACTATCAAACGATCACAAGCCCATACTTCCTATTTGAAAAATCGGGGGTTGTACCTAACTTTCCGAGGGGGTTGAAGGCATGATGAACCACGTGTTTTAGTGTGTTTTAAAAAAATATATTTTGAAATTTGTAAGTTAATATAAATTTTTTTTGTTACTCCGAAACCATCTGGCCTATTTTGCCCAATAACCGAGATATTCATCTACCTGACCTACTTTGAAAATTTCAACTGCCTAGCTCATTCCGTTCGAGAGTTATTGTAGTTGTTTCTAAAATTTTCAAAATTTTTTTTCGACACTTAACGGTAACCCGATCAATACGAAACTTCACATGCGTCTAAAAGTCATGGTTCTACAATTTGATGCTGAATTTCAGATAGATCGAGTGATCGGTTTCGGAAATATTCATAAAAAATGTTTTTACGAAAAACGCCCATGACCCCGGAACTCGATGGATTTTGCTGGTTAACGAACTCGTCCGAGATATTTACGCTCCAAACCTACCATGCAAATTTCAATCCTCTAACTCCTTTCGTTCGAAAGTTATCGTGTTAACGGGCGGACGGCCGGACAGAATCGATTTTGACCACGGATTCTTGATCAGTGAGGCGAACCAAATCGTTTGATACCATTTTCATCCAAAAATTCCAAAATTACAGATATTTGGGAAAATTGATAAGCACTCTGTTCGGAGGAACAAGAGCGCCAAAAATAAAAAAAACCGTCCATCCGTCCATTTACAAACTACTGAAGGGAGTCTCATGAAAGTGGGTATAAATATATTGAAAGCACTCACTTTAAGTCAGGAACTAATGAGCGCTTTTTCATTTAATTATCAACATATTCCATTCATTTGTAATATCGCACACTACTGATATTAGACTGGATATTAGAAATCCGTTATATCAAGAAAACCAGAAATAAAATGGGCCTATTCTGGAAATTAATATAATTAGTATAATAATAATAATAATAATATTCTGGAAATTGTTTGAAATATGCAATCAAATAAATACGCCAATATACTGAAAAGACCTCATTTTACTATACATATCTATAGATTTATGATTCAGTTCAGTGAATCTGTCAAAGTGACGACGTCTGTTGGTAATTAAAACTGGCTCCAAATAATAAACAAATCAAACTCACAGTAACAACTAAATCGTTTACTTAGATACCGTAATTGAGTTATCTACTGAAAAAACATATTTTCATGTAATATGTACAATAAACCTTGAGCCAATCAACTGACAGATTTCAAAGTTCGCAGTTACATCATACTTTTCGACAGTTTTCGTTTACCATTTCTGAAATTAAGAAAATCAGGACCGGAGTAGGATAATTATGGACATTTGCTATCTTTGTTAATATTAATTCACCTTATACACTCAAAATGCCTTGCACCTTGAAGAGCGTAGAAAAATAATTCAACAAAATAAGCCAAAAATATCGCACTTTCATACAGGGTGATTAATAAATATTATTCTTGAATACATAGATCTTGACTCGATTTTTTTCAAGTAGCTATGTTGATATTTGACCGGAACAATAACATTGATTAATCTGCTGTTGTAAATCACGTTTTAACAACTGGCCTCTAAATTCCAGAAAATTCTGTCAAATTGTTGAAAAATTCCAATAAATTGTACTTAAGAATACTCGAAGGGATCGCAATGCATAAGAGAAAAGATATTTTACTCAATAATGATCTAACCCCTATTAACAACTCATAATTCTAACTTATCGGTGTATGAGTAAGGGTACAATGTCAACCCATACTTGAGTGTACCAAATGGTAGCATGCTTTAATAACGCTTCGTCTTTGAAGATGGAAACATATGTCAGACGACAAGATTTGTAGTGAACAAGAGTGTAGTTACTTTGGCAGTGTTCATAATCAGTCCACAGTGAACTCAAACTAGAATATCAAACTAAAATAAACAAACTAGAATAAGAGTCATTTGAATGGAGCAAATATTGCTAGGCACTATCATACAGGATAATTGATATATTTTATTGTTAAATAAAAACATCCCAATTCATATATCCTTATACCTATTCAGGCCAAGTATTAAACATCAAATATTTATATCTTTCACATTCTTCATAATCACTTCAATAATTGACTAGGTATTTAACATTATTCTTCTCCTCAATTCACATGGATCTTGGTATGAGAATAATTGAGATCAACTTGTCAGAAACAGTTCTGACATATGAGAGTATTGAAATGTCAGAAAAATTTCACACACTAATAAAGAGGTTAATTTATCAAAACAATTATTTTCTCATTAACAAACAACGATAATCATCTACAATGTACAAGCATGGATAAAATGACCGAAAATTTATAACATATATATTATATATCTACAAAACTAAAGTGAGGAATCGAAATCATTTTTAGTTTAACTAGTTGGAAAAGCACTGTGGTCAGGAGCTTTGATGCGCTTGTTCAAATTTATAGCCAGAGCGATCACCCATCCAGGTACTGAACTCGCAAGGCTGCTTAGCTGCTAGAAAAAAAGTAATATTCCCAATAATTCCAAGAATATAAATCCGAATGTAAAAAAAATTGGTTCAAGCCACGTGGACAGGAGATTTGGCGTCTTGTTCAAACTTTGACAAATCATATCTTCGACAGTATTGGTGAGAGTTGGGAATTATATCAATGGATTCTTATGATAGAACTCCATAACAGCAGAAATTAAATTCAAACATCATAAAAGAATTTAAATTCAACAAGAGTGTCAAAAACAACGAACTCATCCGAGATATTCGTTCCTCAATTCTATGATGAACCATATATTTTTTCCTCAAATCCACTCTGAAAATTATATTATATCAATTGGAACTTTAGCCAATATTTCAGTTTTGTTTTTAATTGAGATATTCTGAACTCTATATTATTAACTTACCATTACCATTCCCATCATCATATGGATTAACCATGGGTATTAAATATCAAAATTTGACAGATCATGTCTCAGGAAAATAAGTTGACGTGTATCAACACAGATCATATTATAATAATTCATAGATAGAATAATTATCGCATTCTGTGAAAACACAGAAGTACGATTTATTATTGAAATTTTGAAAAATCATATTTCCGAAAGTGTTAGAGTTAAAAATGACATCAATGGATTCCTATGGCGAATGCATCTTGAGAAGAACTTATTTTGAAAATTGTAATGTAAAAAAAATATTTTTTTTGTTACTCCGAAACCATCGGACCGATTTTGCCTAATAACGAACTTAGCCGAGATATTTATCTCCCAAACCTATTCTGAAAATTTCAACTAAATTATTCCGTTCGAGAGTTATCGTGTTAACGGACAGACGGCCGGATGAATCGATTTCGGCAACGTATTCTTGATCAGTGAGTCGAACCAAATCGTTTAAGACCATTTTCAGCCAAAAATTCGAAAATTTCAGACATTTGGGCAAATTGATAAGCACTGTGTTCCGAGGAACGAGAGTGCCAACAAGGGTCCAAAAAAACTGGTTCACTTATTTTTGTGATGTTTCTGTATTTCCCTAATATCTGCTACAATATAATTCCGATCGAGTGCAAATCTAGAAATTTACTGTAAAAAAAGGTGTTGACAGATAGTTTCTGTGAAACATAATAATTTTGCATCAGTCTTCGTATCGGTATTTTTCAATTAACTACCGCGCTTTAATTCGATGAGATCAGTATTTTTCGAGTTATCAGGAAACAAAAAATTTCAGATAGCTATAATTCCGAAACCACTCGACGGATTTTGCCCATTAACGAACTTAGCCGGCGCATTAGGACTCCAAACCTACTCTGAAAATTTTAACTCTCGATCTCATTGCGTTCGAGCGTAATCGTGCTGAAGGTCGGACATAATCGAGTTTGGTTTGACCTCGGATTCCTCATCAGTGAGGCGAAACTAATCGTTTGAGACCATTTTCGACCAAAAATTCGAAAAATACAGACATTTGGAAGAATGACACTCCGTTTAGGTGAACAGCACGCCACAAATTGCTCAAAATATTACCATCCTTTTCCAAATAAAAAATTAAATTGAAGGAATACATAGCAGAATTGGTGTATCATTGTCATACAGGGAGAAATATTAATATGTAAAAAAATGGAGTCAAAATCTATTAATATAATCAAGAATAACATTTTTTAGTCACCCTGTATGATAGTGTCAAACATTATTTTTCGAATTTTTTGTTGAACTACTCCTCCACGCTTATAGAGGTCGAAGAAATTTGTGTTCACGTACAGGGTGAACTAATATTAACAAGGATAGCTAATGTCCAAAATTATTCTACTCCGGTCCTGATCTTCTCAATGAAACGAAAGGGGCCGAAACGGGTGATATAACTGCGAACATTGAAATCTGTCAGCTGATTGGTTCAAGGTTTATTGAATGTTGAAATAAAAGCACTATCCGAAAATCACCCTGTATATCCAAAACCAGCACCTCAGGCGATTAGATTCCGCCCATATGAGTCCACTTGGATGACCTCAGTTTAGGGTTTCCGATTTTCGCATTCCCGTGGGACACCCTGTATGTTTCTACAAATTCAGATAAAACTTTCTCTACACTATAGTAACACTATAATTCATCAAGAGTGCAACAACTTCACCTTCCAATTGTCTATGATTCATTATTTTGTATGATGTATTGTATATTCAACACTTAGTGCCTTGGAATAGATAAAATATTACCATGTCTGGTTTCTTAGCCGTGACATTTTTGAATGATGAAGAGTCTGACTTGTTCTCATATTTGTAAGGAGTCGGAGACACATGACCCGAGCGGGTCACTAGGTGACCCATTTGATAATATTAAATGACACTATTGATTTCAGCATATAAGCCAATATAAAATATGTAGACAAACAAGCCACTTACACTTGCACAAAGAATTTAAGTTTCAGATCCCTGATTTGAAATACCAAAAAAAAATATCTACTTTCTCTCTTTTTGGCGCTCTTGTTCCTCGGAACAGAGTGCTTATCAATTTGCCCAAATGTCTGTAATTTTCGAATTTTTGGCTGAAAATGGTCTTAAACGATTTGGTTCGACTCACTGATAAGGAATCCGTGGTCGAAATCGATTTTGTCCGGCATGTCGTTAACACGATAACTCTCGAACGGAATAGGTTAGACAATTGAAATTAGCGAGTAGAGTATAGGTTTGGGACATAAATATCTCGGTTAGGTTCGTTATTGGGCAAAATCGGCCCAATGGTTTCGGAGTAACGAAAACAATTTTTTTTTACATTACAACTTTTGAATTAATTTGTTTTTAAGATGCAGTTTCATCATAAAAATCTATTGATATCATTTTCAACTGTAACAAGCTAATAATAATAATAATAATAATAATAATAATATAATGTTTATTTCAATATATTTCCATAAACATACAAAGGGTTACAGATATACTTTCGGAGATATGATTTTTCAAAATTTCAATAATACATCATAGTTCTATGTACCTATTCACTGTTCATAAACATCATCTAGCTATTAGAGACATGCCAATTCGTAGTTTGAAAATATTTTCTGCTGGAAAACAAGTATCCGATTATTGAATTTGTGAATATATACAAGACTGTTTTGAAACCGAAAATAATTTTGACTGGTTGCATATTGAATAATTTATGTATAAATTCGGGATGATGTTTCGGAAGATTTAGAATTGGATCATTTTAATGATGTTGTTTATGTAGGCAATAGTAAAGAAGAACAAAATGGAATCATCAAAAGAAATTACTGTTCGTTGACCACTGAGGTAATTATTACCTTTTACTTCCTTAAGTAGTGAGACATTTTTCTATATACAGTATTTTCATAATGTTGGTAGCAAAAAAATGCTGAAATATGGATCTGCATTTGTGTATCAAATATTTTTTCTTGAGTTAAGGTTCATAATACAGAATGAATGTGTTAGTGGTATGAACTATTAAATTATGAAAAGATAATAATTTGTTCGTCAGCCTCTGCCTACTAAAATATCAGGAATAAATGGACAATCTGCTATGATTGTCTCCATCCTTACATTTCGATGATACTTTCCTTATTATTTTTAATGATAATTTTTGAAGTATTAAAGCATTGAAGATTGCTCATTTAATCTTGATAAATAAACTATTATTTGAATTGAATTTCCTTTATGATGCAGTTCTATCATAAGAATCCATTGATATCATTCCCAACACTGATAAAGCAATACTTCGGAAATATGAAATGTCAACGTTTAAACAAGAGCGCCAAAGCTCCTGTCCACAGGGCTTGAACCAATTTGTTGTTCATCATTTTTAAATTAAGGTGATCCGGGCTGGTCACCTCATCACTCAGTGTTCCCCCAAAGAGGAAAGAATCATTCAGGGCACATACGAACCGGTTTCATGGTTATTACCAATCATCAGAGTAGCTTAGCACACTGAATGATAAACGAAGGAGCCCTAGGAAACTTAAGGCCTATTGTTGCGAACTGCTGGGGAGAAAAATCTCAACAGCGCCACCTAGGGCAATACTTACGAACTCCGACTCTTTGATAAGCGAAAACCTTGAACGATGTTCAGTGACGTTCATTCTTTTGCCGCAAGAGGGAGTCAAGGACTGCAAGGCAGATTTCTTATATAACCCCATTGCGACAAGAAAACGCTCTGTTTAGGGTGGTTTTCCTGTTGCCTTATAAAAAGTAACGAAACATCATGTTGTTTCGGTACTGTTTATTAGGCAACACTGTTCTATTGCTTCTGACAAATATTTTTTGTTTCTAGCGCAGAAGCAATTTTCAAAATTATAAATTTTTCATTTAGATATTTTTCAGAGTTTGGAAGAGAAAACCCAGGACGGAACCATTTAGTAATGAATTTCTCTTCCAAAGTATCCTTGAATGATTACTTAATATATAAATGCTCTATTATAATCTTTGATTATGATTATATTATTGTAATTTCAATTTCCGAACTGCAACAGTGGAGTTAATTAGTTTATAGACCTCTTAAATGGAATGACAATAAATTTTGTTGCTTGTCAGAATCTGCCAAATCGACTGTAGCGCCATCATCGTTTATTGAGTGAAGTAGAACAAGATTTGACAATTCTAATTCTGTTTTTCGGACGAAAATTTTAAGGAATATTAGTTGGCAGGGTGTTATTCTATGCATTTTGGTTTCCATTACCAGCACATAGAACTAGAAGTCTTATTAATTCGTTCTGTAAACCTTTATGCGACATCAATGAAAAAACATTGATTATTGGGTGGAAGGTCAGGTCTTGCTCTGCTGAAACTGCCATAGATTTAAGGTTGGTTTATGCTGACCGGTAACTTTAACTTAATCTTATAAAGATATACCGCCGTATTCACAAAGCATTGTTAAGTGTTTGAATCTCCGTTAAGTCCTAACTGAGGTCCTCAGTTAAGGATAAATATGAATCGCAACCTCAGTTAACGTATTTAACGGTGGTGAAACAGGCCTGTTTTACCACCTTTACCCCTTATTGTCCCTTATTATCCCCAGTTCATCCTTAACTGAGAACCTCAGTTAGGACTTAACGGAGATTGAATGCTTTGTGAATACGGCGGATAATATACTAGCTGACCCGGCGAACACTGTTCCGCCTTAGAGGCGAAAAATGAGCAGATTTCGGATTTTATGAAGTTCAATATTTTACTAAAGAAATACAATTGAAAAAATTAAGTATGTTAAAGATTCTTAATACTAATCCGATCGAATTTAAACTTGTTGAGTAGTTGTAGAATATAAACTTATGGACGGAGGTGAAATTTTTTGTGAATCGTATCGCTAGAAAATTTTTAAAAAATTATTAAAAGATATTATTTACGTCACGATAACCTAAGAACGGAAGGAGATAGCGACTTGAAATTTTCAGGTTAGGTTGAGAATCTGAATGCGCTATTTGAGTTAGTTTATAGGCACAATCGGCGAAACGGTTTTGGGGTTATACCCATCTGAAATTTGGTTGATATTTCCTCAATAACTCGACTTGGACTTCGACTTTCAGGATAGGTTTCACATCTGAATGGAAAAGTTAAGTTCACTGTTGGTCATAATCGGCCTAACGGTTTCAGAGTTATACTCATCTGGAATATTATTTCCTCGATAACTCGAAAAAATATAGACTCGATCGAGTTGAAGCTTGATAACTAGATGTAGAATATCGACATGAAGATGTGTGTAAAATTTTGTGAGGACCGTACCACTAGAAAATTTTTAGAAAATTACGAAAAAGTATTATGTATTAGGAATCTCATGATTCCTTGAGAACGGAAAGAAATAGCGACTTGCAGTTTTCAGGGTAGATTACGATCCAATTCAAATATGGTTATTAGTTATAAAATGCCAACGCGAAAATTCTATCAAAATTTCGTGAGGATCGTAGTAGAAAATTTTTAAAAAATCATTGAAAAAAAAATTGGTTCAAGCACTGACGTGAGGTCAGAAGCTTTTGCGCGTATGTTCTCTTGTCCATTCTCCTTTATTGGACACTCGGAATTTACCATGGTAAATTCGATTGAGAGTGTCCAATACAGGAGAACAGAAAATAGAATTCACTATGGTAAATTTGATTAAGAGTGTCCAATACAGGAGAATGGACAATAGAACATACGCGCAAAAGCTCCTGACTGAAAAAAATTGGTTCAAGCACTGACGTGAAGTCAGGAGCTTTTGCGCGTATGTTCAATTGTCTATTCTCCTGTATTGGACACTCTTAATCGAATTTACCATGGTAAATTCCGAGTGTCCAATACAGGAGAACAGACAAAAGAATTCACCATGATAAATTCGATTAAGAGTGTCCAATAAAGGAGAATGGCCAAGAGAACATACGCGCAAAAGCTCGTCACGTAAGTGCTTGAACCAATTTTTTTTATTAAGTTTAGGGTTAAGTTAAAGTTACCGGCCAGCATAAACGAGCCTTTACTGTATCATCTTTTCATTTCAGTCGTTTATCGGACAACGATGGAATGATGTCAATTAGTCGAGGACTGCGACTAGGGAACAATTGGATTTGACGCTTTACGACCAGCTGGTTGGGATCTGAACTCGACTGTTGCTGGATGCTGGATCTCATGTGTGGTCCAATCTCGTGATCGCCTGAACTACAGTGACTATATATATGAGAATATAGTCACTGTAGCCTGAACTAGATGCTTTCACTAAATGCAACGTGCAGTTTTTATTGCCGTGAAGACACAGACGGATCAAGAATGTGTTGATATGGAAGGAAGATAAAATATGGCTTTAATAGCTGCGATATTATTTGTCTATTAGTTTTATCATTTTACATTCCTTCTTCATTGAGCCACGTCTAATTCCGTTCGTTAAATTGACAAAGAATCCTAGAATATAATGAATATCCGTTATCGCTGTTGGATGACCATTAAATTGAGTCAGATTCACTTCTTCGCTGTAGGTAAAGGTAAGAATTTAAATGAGCTGAATAAAAAAGGGAATTTATGGAATGATATTTACGTTCCGATATTGTATATTTCTGTTGATTATGATGGGATTTCCAATTAAAGGTTGCATTTTGATTTATAGGAAAATCAGGGTTTTATGTGAAAATAAATTTAAGTTATGCTTCATTCAATGGAGGAATGTTTGTCAACAATAATGAACAATAATATCAATCAAATGGCTACGTACGCAGGGATCATTCTCTTAAGATGAAATTTTCCATTACATTTTGGCACATTTGGAGCTCTATATCGTCGATAACGTCATGAATCTTCTCTCTTTTTGCGATCATGTTCGGGGGAACAGGGTGCTGTCATTTTGTCCATTTGTCTGTAATGTTTGAATGGGTTCAACTCACTAATGAATGATTTCAGGTCAAATTTGATGTTGTCCGGCCGGCCCTTGCCAAGATAACTTTCGAACGGAAAGGGGTAGCGACTTGAAATTTTCAGGGTAGGTAGAGCCACCAAATACGACGGACAAGTTCGTCATAATCGGCCCAACAGTTTCCGAGTACTAATTTTGTCTTCAACCAGTACAGATCCGATCAAATTGAAACTTGGTAGCTAGTACGCACAATACTGACACCAATACGTTGCTGAGAATTGTATCACTAGAAAATTAAAAAATTTAATTTATCTCACGATAACTTGAGAACGGAAAGAGAGACTTGCAATTTTTAGGGTGGGTTGCGCATCCAAATGCGACATTTGAGTTTGTTAATAAACATAATCGGCCTAACGGTTTCGGAGCTTTACCCATCTGTAATTTGGTTGTTATTTCCTCAATAACTCAAAAAATACGAATCCGATCCAATTCAAATAACATGGTTGTTAGTTGCGCTAATTTTTGCAAAATTTCTCGAGGATCGTATCCGTAGAAAATTTCAAAAAAGTAATTAAAAATCATGGAAAAATATCTATATATCAGAAAGTATTCGTACCTAACTCTACAGCCCAATTTCAAATTTGAAGACGAACGGATCTATATTGTTGGAGATCCGAGTAGCCTTGTGTGAGTTCAGTAGCTGGATACGTGACCCTTGCCACGATAACTTTCGAACGGAAAAGATAGGGACTTTCAGGGTAGGTTGCGCATCCGAATGGGACAGTTAAGTTCGTTGTCCCATCTGAATTACTGAAATATTATTTCCCCTATTTATAACTCAACAAATCCAGATCCGATAGAATTGGCCCAACGGTTTCGGAGTTATACCCATCTGGAATATCTGAAATAATTCCAGAAATACAGTGCCGATCGATCTGAAATCCAGTAATCCATTGCAAAATGGCTGCTTGAAGGTTTGCTCGAAATTTTAGCGTAATCTGACATATATAGTTTCCAAAATATAACATTTCTGGAGAAAACATTTTATTTTTTGGCGCTCTTGTTCGTCGGAACAGAGTGCTTATCAATTTGCCCAAATGTCTGTAATTTTCGAATTTTTGGCTGAAATGATCTCAAACGTGTTGGTTCGACTAACTGATCAGAACTTGTGGTCAAAATCGATTCTGTCCGGCCGGCCGTCCGTTCCGTCCGTTAACACGATAACGGAATGAGTTAAATAGTTGAAACTTTCAGAGTAGGTTTGGTAGATAAATATCTCGGTTAAGTTCGATATTGGGCAAAATCGATCTGGTAGTTTCGGAGTAACGAAAAAAAAATTTTTTTACATTACAAATTCCAAATTCAATTTTTTTAAGATGAACTTTCACCATAATAATCCATTAATATCATTTTTTGCTCTAACAAGCTGATACTTTCGGATATATGTATTATTTTTCAAGATTTCAATAATAAATCGTACATCTGTGTTATAACAGAATGCTGTAGTTATTTTATCTATGAATTATTACCTATATGATCTGTGCCGATACATATCATCTTATTTTCATAAAAGGGACATGTCAAATTTATTTCCGGTTCGTTACTCATAAGCCTTAATTTCGTTCAAATAACTGGTTACAGTTTGCGTAAGCTTTCGTTTGGTCCAGTTTGAAAGTCATGAATGTCAAACAGAATTGAAAGTGTATTTCTGAACAGTTTGGTACGCATGTAAACAATTTGAAATTTGGATTCGGTGGCAGTTCATAGGCAGTTTTTGGTTTTTGAGTCGGAAATGAATAGTGCAAGGAAGTCGAGCATAAGTTACGAGTCATTCTCTAATTATGGAAGAGGAACTTATATTATTACGTAATATTTTGGATAATAATTATGAACCTCCGGCGAAAAAAAGATGTTCACTTCTGATGTGAAGCGGAGAAAGGTTGACCCATTTTAGGCCTCTATTCATGGAAGAATGGTAATCCGATTATTAGCTATTTAAGATTTCCTACATAGGTATTCTGGTTTGAGTCATCTCTGGACTGATTACATTAGATTTGTTTCATGAAACAAATCCGGCTATTTCATTAACTTAATTTTTTCGAATGACTCCTGATAGTTTTGAAACATTTGTAGCCAAAATTTGACCGTCATATAAGGTTAAGATGCAAAGGGGTGACAATTCGCTCGTAAGTGTGAAAAAAGCAGATAGAAATAAATGAATTAAGGAAACTTTATAAATTACTAGCGTAACCCAATTCCCCCACAAGTCACAACGTACAAATGACAGCAAACATATATCCGAGAATGTTTGCTTGTTTGACGTAAACAGATAGCAACCAGGTTGTATTCCACAATACAACCACAAATGTAAGTAATGCAAAATCTAATAGATGTAAACAATTAGCTAGTGTTTGCAATCGAAAGTGAGGCTGTGATATAAAATTCCTCTCCTGTTCTAGAAAGCAAAGTATGATTGAAACTCAATGACCAATGAAAAAACTTCAGCCATTGTAGAATTATGAGGATTGTATGATATTATACTTTTTGGGTGATAATATAATACCCTTGGATGATCCATATGATGATGGAAATATACAGGGTGAGTCTTTCACCACTGCATTAATTTTAACCAAAGATTACTCTCATCAAATGAAACACTATTTTCATTTAACATTTTTCCAAATTCAGCTCAGGTAAAAAGATACAGGCTGAAATTTTGAAAAAAAATCAGTTTTTATTTTTTAGCTTTGACATCCTTTTTTCGAATAAAATGAATGTTGGCGTAAAGTTTCCTATAACTATGATACATATTTTCCAAATATTAGTTTTTTTCTACTTCTACTGGTTTTCTAGTTATGGACTCGTGGATTCATAAAACTAAACGAAATTAGCATAAAAAAAGCAGATAAAGTTTTTCTTGAGTCATTTCAAGAATATTCCAATGTTTTAGAACATTCTATTATTCTTCATCATTTCTCCTTAAACGCACCGTTTTCAAGATATTCTTCATTGAATGTTTTAAAATGGAAAACTCCAGAAATTTCACTACTTTTATGGATCCGTCCCTGAGCGTTGGAAACCCGAATTAAGCTGTAAACCAAGTTACCATGCCTTATTCTCGTCCGCCAACAATGTCATAGATAATTTATATGCGGGAGTGTATTAGCACATTGTGAAAACTTTACACGCTTGTAACTTTTTACCTGAGCCGAATCTGGAAAAATGGTAAAGGAAAAAAATTGGTTCAAGCCCTGTGGACAGGAGCTATTGGGCGCATGTTCATCTTCCTTGTGGCCCGTACTGACCAGTAAATAAAAAAAGCAGTATCATGTTGAATACCTTGATATTATTGATTATTATATAATAATCGATGAAAATACTGAGAGAGACCCAGGAAATTTGACACATTAGGTCTTATATCTCCAGAAATTGAAATCGTATAGAGCCAAAATTTTGCACAATGTTGCAAAATACTACAATTGACGTTAGTACAAGTAGTTTTTGTTGCAATCTGATGAATAGTTCACGAAAAAAAAATTTTTTTTTCGAAAAAATTAAATGAAATATTTTTTTAAAAATTACCAACATTTCGATCATAACAGAATTTTGCCAAAAGTTGCGCGTTTATATCCTCGAACTGACTACCAAGTTTCGATTCAACATCTTCTTTAGTTCCTGAAATATCAGGGAAATAACCTCAAAATTTGAAATGTCTATAACACTTAAACCGTCCGGCCGATTTTGCCCGTTAACGAACTTAACCGTCGCATTTTGATCAGAAACCTACCCTGAAAGTTTGAAGTCGATAGGACCTTCGGTGCTCCTGTTATCGTGCCTACGGCCGGACGGCACCCAAAAATCTGACACCGGATTCGTGATCAGGGAGTCCGAATTAGTCTATTAGCCAATTTTCAGCTCGAAATTCGAAAATTACAGACATTTGGACGAAATGATAGGACGATGTTCCCCTAGAACATGCGCCCAAAAAGTGTTTCATTTGATGAGAGGAATCTTTGGTTAAAATTAATGCAGTGGTCAAAGACTCATCCTGTATACTTTGGTAAGTTAATCAAATTGGATTCAGAATATCTCCAGTAAAAATGAAATTGGAATATTGGCTGAGTTTCAATTGATATAATATATCTCGGATAAGTTCGTAATTGAGTAGAATCGGTCTGACGGTTTCGGATTAATAATTTTCGGCAACCTTGTTTTTTCTTAAATGATACTTTTTCAATTTAATTTCTTTCATAAGAATCCATTGATATCATTCCTAACTCCCAACCAATACTTTCGAAGATATGATTTGTCGAAGTTTGAACAAGAGCGCCAAAACTCCTGTCCACAGGGCTTTACCACTTTTTTTTCTAGTCCTCAGATCCTCATGAAATTTTGCACCAAATTACGGGTCGGTATTCTACAACTAATTGCCATGTTTCAATTCGGTCGGTATTTTTTGACAGGCAGAAAATAACAACAAAACTACAGGTGGATACAACTCCAAAACCGTTTGGCCCCTTTATGTCCATTAACGAACTCAACCGTCGTATTTGGAGGCGCAACCTACCCTTTGAATATGAAAATAATAAACATCTGAAGAAATGTTGCAACGATTTTTTCAACACAGTAGTGAAAAATAATTCATATCTATCAATATATATAGTGCGATTATATCTATCAATATATATAGTGCGATTGGCTCAGTGGTAGAGTAATTGACTTGGGAGCGGAAGCCCCAAGTTCAATTCCGAGGCTAGGAAAGAAATTTTCTAGTCACGGTAATCGCCACCATTCGCTGTTGGGTCAAAAATTAACAGTGCTGTGCCTAAGGTGGCGTAAGGACACAGTAACAAAGCCTACACAGAACACAACTGGTTCTCCTAACTCAGGGCAAGCTCTTAGAGCTTATGAGGGGTCTCCTTGTGGAAGACCCAGGAGAATCAGTATAATAATAATAATAATAATAATAATAAGGTGATGAAAGAACAACAGAAGAGGGAGAAATACAAGGATTTGCTGTTTGAGCTGGGAACCCTATATCCAGGGTATAAAGTAAAAATGGTCGTTCTGATCATAGGATGCCTTGGCGGAATGAGAGCGAACTATGTGACAGAATTGAAGTTTATTCCGGCCTGTACATCCTTAGCCGAGGTTTTGGCGAACAGAAAGCAGAAAGCAGTGTTGCTCGGGTCACTACGAGTGATGAGGTCCCATCAACTATGAAGGCCACTTGCAGCTCATCTCTTTTGTTAAGGGACGCTGTAAGGGCAGGACGAAGAACAGTCCAAGAAGAGTGAGAGGTTTTTTAGTGAGTAACCAAATAACATCTGGAGTCTCACACTGCCGCTTGCGGCGCCTATAAAAGGTTTTTCCTCTTACGCGACAAAAAAATAATAATAATAATAATAATTCAACTATTCTATTGATGCTGAATGCTGCATTTAGACGAAATTAAAGCCAATGAGCATTGGAACTTGAATGATATATTAACTCCATTAAGGACAACTGCTACATTATAGTTCATTTAAAAATATCTGTTAATTTGGGCTGACAAACTAATGTAGAGAAACAATAGATAATTACAATTGGTAGATATTTACTTCCTCACGAACAATGCTATTGTTTTCCTTCAGTGAACACCAAGTATCTAGCAAGTAGATTAATTTAACAGCCATACTATCATCGTAACAAGACCATTTTGAAGACATTATTTTAAAAGTTATTTGAATTGAATTTAAAATGTAGAAGAGAGACCTAACGGTATAGAACTTTCATTCCTTATTCAAATTGGTATACTGCAATTAAATCTTGTCATATGGACTGCGTATTGTTAGGTTCTCAGGTTAATTAAATAATTATTTACTTTCACTAAACTAATTCATTTACACTATTTGACTATCAATATACATGACGCAACTTAATACGAGTAATTATATAACAAGTCTTTACGCGTATGTTCTGGGGAACATCGCTTCATCATTTTGACCAAATGTCTGTAATTTTGGATATTTTTTACCAAAAATGGCCTCAAACGATTGGGTTTGACTCCTTGATGAAGAATTCGAGGTCAAATTGGATTCTGTCCACCGGCAGTCCGGCCGTTGCCACGATAACTTGAGAACAGAAAGAGATACCGACCTGAAATTTTCAGAGTAGGTGGCGCGTCCCAATACATTTACGACACGATAACCTGAGAACAGAAAGAGATAGCGACTTGCAATTTTCAGGGTAGTTTGTGCATCTGAATGCGACATTTGAGTTTGTTAATAGGTAAAGTCAGCCAAACGGTTTTGGAGTTATACCCATCTGAAATTTGGTTGTTATTTCCTCAATAACTCGAAAAATATGAAAACGATCCGATTCAAACATGGTTATTAGTTGTAGAATGCCAACGCGAAACTATGCGAAACTATTACTCCGACATCGTCGAAATTTTGCGAGAGCCTTCAAAACCTAACTATACTGCCAAGTTCAAAGTTTGAACACGACCGGATCTATATTGTAGGAGGTCCGAGCAGCCTTGGTTGAGTGCAGTAGCTGGATGGGCGGCCGTTGCCTCGAACGAAAAGAGATAGCGACTTGCAATTTTCAGGGCATGTTGCGCATCCGAATGGGAGAGTTAAGTTCGTTGTAGGGTATAATCGGCCCAATGGTTTTGCATTTATACCCATCTGGTATATTATTTTCTCGATAACTCAAAAAACAGCAGACCCGATCGAATGGAAGCTTGGTAACCAGTTGTAGAATATCGACATAAGACATGTGTGAAATTTTGTGAGAACCATAACACTAGAAAATTTTTAAAAAATTACGAAAAAATATTATGTACCTCACGATAACTTGAGAACGGAAAGAGATAGCGACTTGCGATTTTCAGGGTTGCTCATCCGAATGCAACATTCAAGTTCGTGAATTAGCATAATCTGTCAAACTGTTTGGATCTAAAATTTTGTTGTTATTGCGCGTATGTTCTGGGGAACATCGCGTTATAGTTTTGCCCAAATGTCTGTAACTTTGGAATTTTTTGACGAAAATGGTCTCAAACGATTAAGTTCGTCTCCCCAATGAAGAATTCGACGTCAAATTTGATTCTGTCCGTCCGGCCGTTGCCACGATAACTTGAGAACGAAAAGAGCTAGCGACTTGAAATTTTAAGGGTAGGTTGCACATCCTAATACGACGGACAAGTTCGTTAATGGGCATAATCGGCCCAGCGGTTTCTGAGTAATCATTTTGTTTTCAACCAATATGAATCCGATCGAATTGAAACTCGGTGAGTAGTTGTAGAATATGAACATAAGCACGTTTGTGAAATTTTGTGCGAACCGTATGGCTAGAAAATTTAAAAGAAATTATTAAAAGATATTTTTGTTGTCACGATAACTTGAGAAAGGAATGAGATAGCGGCTTGAAGTTTTCAGGTTAGGATGTGCACTAGAACGCGACATTTCAGTTTGTTTATGAGCATAATCGGCCAAACGGTTAGAGAGTTATAGCCATCTGAAATTTGGGGGTTCTTTGTTCCTCATTTACTCGAAAAATACTGAAGCGATTGAATTCAAACATGGTTATTAGTTGTAGAATGCCAACGCGAAAATGTTTGCAAATTTTGGTGAGGATAACATTTGTAGAAAATTTTTAATTAATTATTGAAAATAAAAAAAAAAAAATTCTATATATCAGTAACTATTCGTTTGAAATTGCTGAAATTTTGCGAGAGCCTTCATAACCTAACTCTACTGCCAAGTTTCAAGTTTCAATACGATCGGTTAAATATTGTTGGAGATTCGAGCATTCTTGTGTGAGTTCAGTAGATGAGTGGCCGTTGCCTCGATAACTTTCGAACGAAAGGAGATAGGGACTTGCAATTTTCAGGGTAGGTTGCGTATCCGAAAGGGAGAGTTGAGTTAGTTTTTGGGCATAATCGGTCTAACGGTTTCCGAGCTATACCCACCTGGAATATTATTTCCTTAATAACTCAAAAAATAAATATTCGATCGAATTGGTGCTTGGTAACTAGTAGTAGAAAATCAACATAAAGACGTGTTTAAAATTTTGTAAGAACTGTAACCCTAGAAAATTTGAGAAAAATGAGGAAAAAAAAATTTTAAGAACCGTACCCCTAGGAAATTTTAAAAAAATCATGAAAAAAAAATTGGTTCAAGCACTGACGTGAAGTCAGAAGCTTTTGCGCGTATGTTCTATTGTCCATTCTTCTGGATTGGACACCCTTAATCGAATTTACCATGGTAAATTATGTTGTCCATTCTCCTGTGTTGGACACTCTTAATTCGAATTTACCACGGTAAATTCGAATTAAGTGTCCAATACAGGAGAATGGACAACATAATTTACCATGGTAAATTCGATTAAGGGTGCCCAATCCAGAAGAATGGACAATAGAACATACGCGCAAAAGCTTCTGACTTCACGTCAGTGCTTGAACCAATTTTGTTGATTAATTCAACATTAAATGAAACCCGTTAACGAACTTAGCCTCCAAACCTACCCTAAAAACTTTAACTCTATAACTCATTGCGTTCGAGCGTAATCGTGCTGACGGCCGGCCGGACAGAATCAATTATGACCTCGGATTCTTGATCAGTGAGTCGAAACTAATAGTTTAGGACCATTGTCGTCCAAATATTCGAAAATTACAGACATATGGATGAATTGATAGGCACTCTGTTTATAGAACAGCGCGCCAAATAGTGTGTATTTGGTGTATAATCTATATTAACGAAAAAATATCGACGGCCTCACTGCTTGGTAACAGGATATGGTTCAAAAATAAGAATTACTGGAAAATGTTTCTTAAAAGATAAATTACTCTGACCTATCAAACCATTTATCGATATTCCTGAAAGAGGATCCAATAAATCCATTATTCCATACTTTTGACGCTCACTGTATACTCGTATGTCAACAACACATTATTTTAAATCTAACCACACTGAACCGGGCGTTTTCAGTCCGTAAAGGTCGCTTCATAGGTAGATGGCGTTGCCATTCCTTGACCCTCTTACGGCAAAGAATGAACGTCGCTGAACATCGCTCAAGGTTTCTTCAGCACAGAGGGTCGGAGTTCGTAAGGATTCTCCATGGGTGGCGCTGGTGGGATTCTTTCCCTACCAGTTCTCTACCGATGGATATGAGTTTCCTAGAAAACCGTCAGGTTTCATTCGGTGTTCGGCTAAGTCACACTAATGATTGGTAATAATCATGAAACCCCGGGTCTGTGTTGCCCCTGAATGATACTTTCCTCTTTGGGGAGCACTGAGCGATGAGGTGATCTAGCCCGTCCACGCGAATATTTGCTGATGGTTAAAATCAATGAATATTTCACCGTGTGTCTTGTTGCGCGTATGTTCTGGGGAACATCGCGTTATCATTTTGCGCGAATGTCTGTAACTTTCGAATTTGTTTACGAAAATGGTCTCAAACGATTTGGTTTGACTTCCCAATGAAGAATTCGAGATCAAATTTGATTATGTCCGGCCGGCCGTCCAGCCGTTGCCACGATAACTTGAGAACGGAAAGAGCTAGCAACTTGAACTCTTCAGGATAGGTGGCGCATCTCAATACGACGGACAAGTTCGTTAATGGGCGTAATCGGCCCAATGGTTTCCGAGTAATAATTTTGTTTTCAACCAATATAGATCTGATCGAATTGAAACTTGGTGAATAGTTGCAGAATATAAACCTAAGCACGTTTGTGAAATTTTGTGAGAATCGTATCGCTAGAAAATCATTAAAAAATTATTAAAAAATATTTTTGTTGTCACGATAACCTGAGAACGGAAAGAGATAGCGGCTTGAAGATTTCAGGTTAGGTTGTGCATCTGAATGCGATATTTGAGTTTGTTTATGAGCATAATCGGCCAAACGGTTTTGGAGTTATAGCCATCTGAAATTTGGTTGTTTTTTGTTCCTCATTAACTCGAAAAATACTAAACCGATTGAATTCAAGCATGGTTATTACTTGTAGAATGCCAACGCGAAAATTCTTGCAAAATTTCGTGAGGAAAGTATTAGTAGAAAATTTTTAAAAAATCACTGAAAATGAAAAAAAAATTCTATATATCAGTAACTATTTGTCTGAAATTGCTGAAATTTTGCAAGAGCCTTTAGAACCTAGCTCTACTGCCAAGTTTCAAGTTTTAACTCGATCGGTTAAATATTGTTGGACATTCGAGCAGCCTTGTGTGAGTTCAGTAGATGTGACCGTTTCCTCGATAACTTTCGAAGGAAAGGAGATAGGGACTTGCAATTTTCAGGGTAGGTTGCGTATCCGAATGGGAGAATTAAGTTAATTTTTGGGCATAATCGGTCTAACGGTTTCTGACTTATATCCACCTGGAATATTATTTCCTTGATAACTCAAAAAATAAATATTCGATCGAATTGAAGCTTGGTAACTAGCAGTAGAAAATCAACATAAAGACGTGTTTAAAATTTTGTAAGAACCGTACCCCTAGAAAATTTGAAAAAAATGACGAAAAAAAAAAATTTTAAAAACCGTACCTACCCCTAGAAAATTTCAAAAAAATCACGAAAAAAAAATTGGTTCAAGCACTGACGTGAAGTCAGAGGCTTTTGCGCGTATGTTCTATTGTCCATTCTTCTGTATTGGACACCCTTAATCGAATTTACCATGGTAAATTATGTTGTCCGTTCTCCTGTATTGGACACTTAATTCGAATTTACCATATTAAATTCGAATTTACCATGGTAAATGTCAAGTGTCAAATACAGGAGAATGGACAACATATTATAATTATAATTTACCATGGTAAATTCGATTAAGGGTGTCCAATACAGAATAATAGACAATAGAACATACGCGCAAAAGCTTCTGACTTCACGTCAGTGCTTGAACCAATTTTTTTTAGTTATTAGCAATTAGCCACAGTTCACCTTATTCAATGAACACTCAAAGTTGTTTTCTTCACTTCTTTTCACGGATATCTTATAACTATGAATTTCAGTAGTGTGCGATGTTATAAATCAGTGAAATATATTGATCATTGAATAAAACTTATGCATATGCATGCTTCTATTATACAAGTTCAGATTGTGAATTAATCGCTTCTGCTAGTAGCCAGTAGGATGTATCAGATGTAATGCTATTGGTATTTGAGGGTTGTGGTGTGTCTCGATTACTCACTGCTATACATTGGTAGCTCATTTTAAATATGCCGATGTGGGAATGCCGAAGTTGTTTAATAACCATCGGTGTGAATCATCAGATCCAATGAAGAGAAAGGGAAATTATGTTCGATATGATTGAAATACATTCGAAAGTACGATGAACATAATGTATGTAACGATCATTGGTAACCGGGTTATTATTAAACGGGCAGTAATAAATGATATCATGTTCTCACTACGACAATAATTCATCTTTATATTTCATGCCGGTTAATAAAAATAGAAATTGGATAACGCAGACATGTATATTTAATGGAAAGGTTGGTTCAAGCACTGATGTGAAGTCGGGAGCGTTTGCGCGCATGTTCTATTGTCTACTCGCCTTCATTGGACACTCTAATACGAATTTAGCATGGATATTTACCGTTTTCTCAGCTTTAATAATACATGAATACATTTCATACCATTTTAATGACAGCCTTTAGAAGATAATCGTCTATGATCACAGAATTTGAAATTCTGACATATGGATTCTATTGGAACTGAAACAAGAAAAAACTTACGCCTCAAGTAACTCCAGGATACGATATTCGCGAAATTCCGCAAAAATTAGTGCGTCGGCATTCTACAAGTAATCACAGAGTTTTAATTGGATCAGAGTTCTATATTTTGAATAATAGGGGAAATAACAACAAAATTTCAGATTAATATAAATCCAAAACAGTTCGTCCGATTATGCTAATTAAACTAAATGTCGCATTCGGATGCGCAACCTACCCTGAAAATTGCAAGTCGCTATCTCTATCCATTCTCAAGGTATCGTATATTCAATATTTTTTCGTAATTTTTTTACGCATGTCTTTATGTAGATATTCTACAACTAGTTCGATCGAGTCTATATTTTTTAAGTTATCGAGAAAATAATATTCCAGAGGGGTATAACTCCGAAACCGTTGGGCAGATTATGCACAGAACGAATTTAACTCTCCCATTCGGAAGCGCAACCTACACTGAAAATTGCAAATTCCTATCTTCTTTCATTCGAAAGGTATCGAGGCATCGGTCACCCATCCAGCTACTGAACTCTCACAAGGCTACTCGGATCTCCAACAATGTAGATCCGATCGTGTTCAACCTTGGAACTTGGCAGAAGAGTTAGGTTTTGTAGGCTCTCGCAAAATTTTAGCGATGTCGGACGAATAGTTTCTGATATATAGAATTTTTTTCAATGATTTTTTAAAACATGTCTAGTGATCCTCGCAAGAATTTTCGCGTTGGCATTCTACAACTAATAGCCATGTGTGAATTGTGTCGGTTTCGTATTTTTCGAGTTATTGAGGAAATAACAGCCAACATTAAGATGGGTATAACTCCAAAAATCGTTATCGTAAGATACATAATATTTTTTCATAATTTTCTTGAAATTTTCTGGTTTTACGATCCTCACAAAATTTCACACACGTCGGTATTCTACAACAAGTTTTCAGCTAACGAGAAAACAATATTCCACATGGGTATAACTCCGAAACCGTTCGGCTGGTTATGCCCAACAATGAACTAATTGTCCCATTCGGATGCGCAACATACCCTGAACCTTGCATCTCCGGGTACCAAAACATCACTCACTCTGTACAAGAAAAAAATGCTTGTGGTTTGTTTCATGAAGAGGAAAAAAATGCTATGGAATTCAATAAACAATACGAATGGCACATTTTTTTCTACAGAAAAAACCCATCTGACAAACAAAATATCTCGATTTCTTCATTAAAATGCATCAAAGAATTACTGAAAATATCCTTAACAGAATACAAGAGAATCCTTCAATAAGTACACGTCCACTGGCAGTTAATCAAGAAGTTTCCTAGACTTATGTATGGAAAATTATGAAAAATTCCATTCTTATCCTCCCCAAGCTTGAAGTGGGAGACGAGTTACAGGGCACAGAAGAGACATAAAGCGGACTTTATTCACAGATGAGGCCCAATTCACTTGGGATGGAGTAGACAATAAACATTCGTAGTCTCGAGAGAATCCTCGAAAAACATTTCCTAGACGCTCTCAGAAACGTTTTCACGTCAACGTTTGGTTGGGTATTTATAGTAATAGGCTTGTCGGCCCCCACTACTTCGAAAACAGACTCACCGGGCATAATTATCTGTAATTTTTGAGAGATATCCTCCCTGACATTTTGGAAGGAGGACTCCAGAAATCAATGTTCTTTCAGCACGATGGTGCACCTCCCCATTATTCAGTGGGAATAAGAAAGCATCTTGATACAGAGTATCCAAATCGGTGGATAGGTAGGAGAGATCCTAGAATGTGGCCAGCGCAATCTCCTGATCTTACCGCAGTGGACTATTTTTATAGGGTAATTTGAAAAGTTTAGTTTATCAGGAACCTATTAATTGCAGAACTCAATTAATTCAGAGAATTGATGTAGGATATGCCGATTTTCTGAATAACCCTCAAATCTTACGAAAATCAATTTTAACCCTTAACCGGCGTTGCGGAGTCCCTCGGATTCTTGCATGTTTAAATAATCGTGTAATCTTCGTTTTTATTGGTCGAGTGATTCGCGCGTCTGAGTACCTTCCTGTGGTAGGATAACTCATCGATATAGCTCAGTGGAATTCGTTGAATTCTCACAAGTAGAACTTATTCTGAGCAGCTTAGAGTCCATCGGACTCCGTGACGCGCTTAGTGTAATTTTTCAATTCAACCACCAGTCTTGTTCCGACACAAAACGACTTGAACGATTAGACTTTTTGAAGGTGTGGCCAAACAACTCTTCCGTTGAGAGATCCCAGAAAACCAATTTATCAAGAGAATTGAAAGTAAGACTATTCAAAATTTTGAATATTGCACCCCAGGCACCAGCACAAGTTGGAGATGTTTTGCCCAGAGAAAATATTGTTCTAAATGTGATCCAAAATTGAAGAGAAAAACTGCATATTTATGTGTGAAATGAAAAACATCGATTGGTCTGCAATGTAGCAAAAAAAAACTGTATTCAGTGCATTGAAACGCTAAATGAGTGGTAATTTCCATTTTTTTTTCCAAAGAGATTTGGACCATTGTCAGTATTTTGCTCTTCATGAATAGGACCTCAAATTCTCAGTTTTTCTATACTACAATATCTACGTAACATATTCTTCATGAAGAAAAACTTCCATTTCACTCTTGTCCAATGAATCAAGAGAAAA
Source organism: Halyzia sedecimguttata (assembly GCA_937662695.2). Classification (NCBI taxonomy): domain Eukaryota; kingdom Metazoa; phylum Arthropoda; class Insecta; order Coleoptera; family Coccinellidae; genus Halyzia; species Halyzia sedecimguttata. The sequence continues at coordinate 11,573,863 of OW569414.2, read as the reverse complement.
ATCCTTATGTTAATTTCCCTAGAGTTCTTTTTGAGTTTATTTTGTTTACCATATTTACTGAGTTGTTTATAAGATGATATGTTCATTTATGTATTAAATAATATTCCATTGTATGTCTTTAATTATTTTTTCAGCGAAACAAAAACCAATTCGCCATTTAGAACAGAAAAAATTCTTTCAAAAACTCCGGATACCCAGAGACTCCGTCACGCACGGAGCGTTAAAATTTCGGACCACGCCAGTTAAGGGTTAAATCTATCTAAGATGGCTGAAAGACGCATAGCCGTCCGTGGAGGCCATTTCGAGCAGCTTCTATGAAATTTCATTAGTAATTATCATTTTTGTTTGTTTGTTTGAAGTTTAATTCACATACAATTTGATTACAATTATACCTATTAATTTATTAAAAATTTTCGAAATGTTATCGTCATCACGAAAAAAAATATTGCTAATTGAATTCATCCCTTTCGACAGCATTCTCTCTCCTCTTAATGAATATCTATTTTTTTGTGAATAATATACAGAGCGATCATCAAAACAAAGGCCAGATACGGTCGTGTCTTTTACATTTACTACGTTTACATGCATCCTCTCGAACCGTTTTAAGCCAATGCGTATTCCGTAATGCGCATTGAAAACGCATGTAAACGTTTTTTCAATTCGAATTGACTACTCAAATGCGAATTAGTAAATGCGATTTGAAAAGGTGGATTGAGTTTTCCCAAACCGATTTAATGTGCATGTATACACCAAATACGCATTGAGAGTAGTTTTAGGAGAAACAAATTTCAGAATTACCAACACCAAATTTATTAGTTTGACAAATCTGATAATCTAACGAACCTGCTTTGGGGTTACGTTAATCGTAATTCCTAAGCTGGAAGATCGAAATAAATCTCTTGAGATAAAAATGATATAATATATTGTTCGAGGTAACTTTTTCTATTATCTTTAATCATTTTCTGCCAATTTTCTGGATTCATTTTCACGATTTGCTCTTTCAATCACTTGTAACCACCCAGAAAAGGTTAATTCCTTGCGAAATTATGGTGTTCTTCATCATTTTTTAAGATATTTAGAATGATTTTCTTTTCTAAATTTCCATTTTTAATTTTTTTCAATCTTCCCATGTTGGCTACGCGAGCTTAGAATAAAGCCGAATTACAGAAAACTAGTTTCAGTTAAGGCATGTAAACTCTCAAACCATATTTCATCTAATTCGCATCAAAACATGCGCATTGGTTCAAAACGGATCGAGAAGGTGCATGTAAACGTAGTAATAGAAATTATTTTTTGATACCTTATACGTAATCATAGATTTCATTGGAAATAGTCGATTATTTCGAGAATTACATGGATTATTTTGTTTTTGGTGCGCTTGTTTCTCGGAACAAAGTTCTAATCAATTTGCCCAAATGTATGTATTTTCGAATTTTTGGCTGAAAATGATCTCAAACGTTTTGGTTCGACTCACTGATCAAGAATCCGTGCTCAAAATCGATTCTGTCCGGCCGTCCCTTAACACTATAACTCTCGAACGGAATGAGCTAGACAATTAATTTTCAGAGTAAGTTGGGAGATGAATATCTCGGTTGAGTTCGTTATCAGCGGGTTATTATTTTTGCAATACAAATTTCAAATTCAATTTTTTTTAAGATGCAGTTTCCATCATAAGAATCCATTGATATCATTCTCAACTCTAAAAAACTAATACTTTCGGAGATATGATTTTTTGATAAAAAATCGAGATATTTAGTTTTTCAGATGGCTCTACTCCGTAGAAAAAAATTGTGTTATTCGGATTGATTATTCATTTCTATAACATTTTTTCCTTCTTCACGAAAAGACCAAAAAAAAATTTTTATGTAAAGAGGCGGATAATCTTCTTAAATTCATTATTTTTCCGAAGTAAAATCACATTGTGAAAATACGTAATTACTACTACTTCTATGTAGAGAGGACAACGTTGCGTAGTTATCTGACAGGAAAATTACTATAACCCAACATTTTCAAAATATACATGGTGAAATGTAGGCCTTCGCGTGAGAGCGAGATTTTTCTCGTCTCGTCTCGTTCTCGTCTCGGAAAAGCGAGACGAGACGAGACGTATTCAAAAATATTATAGGCGATACCGAGACCACATACAGCGCAACACGAGAGTCTCGTTTTAGGTCTCGTTAAATTTTTTGTATGAAGTTTTATATACGACTCGTCTTTTTTCAACACCAAAGAAAACAATTGAATATGAAGAGTATCCACTATAATTACCAATATATTTTGTCTATATTATACATCGATCGTTCTAGAAATACACGATTTTTTAGAAAGATTATTAATTCGATATGACCTTGCGATAATTGAGATTATTTTTCAAGAAAAAATAGAATTCACAACCATAAAAACGGATGCCATTATGAATTCAATACTTAACGGACAACTTTTATCTGACTTTTATTGCCCCGAAATCCCAATGCTTTGAAAATTTCGTCTCTATCTGAACATCTGGAGAAATATATTCTCTTGTGCTCCTTGTAGTGAAGATGTGAACAATTATTGTATACATCTGTGGAACTACGTATAATAAAACTGGTAAAGAAATGAAGCTATTCAATGTTTCAAAAAGTGTTATGAGGAATACGCCAAGAACACCCTCAATGATCTACTCACTGGGAAGGTATTCTTTGAAAACCATACCAAATTGTTCAATTCTATTAAAAAATGTATCGACATCGATAGCTTATTTAAAACATCTTTCGAAATATTGGAAAGCTGAGTTTGAACAATATTTGCTGTTACAAAGAACAAATAGGAATCGAAATATTTCACAGTGGTGGAGAGTGATGAAAAAGTTCTTCCTACACTTTCCAAGATGGCCGATGATTTATTAATGTCTACATCCGAACCTGTTGAAAGATTATTGTCCACAGCAGGTATGATCATGGCAAAAACACGTACATCATTAAAAGATGATGTGACGCAACCGTGATTATGTTTGAATTCTTGGTCATCGAGTAATTTAAAAGTTGAAATTATCAGTGTTTAAAATTAAAAATAATATGTACACGTACAAATATTTTTGTATAAGAGCGTAATAAATATAGCTTTACAAAATTATTCTTTATTGTATACCATTTCGTTTATATATTATAATATTTATTATCGTTATTCAGAATTAAGCGAGACGAGACGAGACAACTGATAACGAGACTTAATTTTTTGGGAATTGGCGAGACCGAGACGAAATTTTTTATACTCTCGTGTGAAGCCCTAGTGAAATGTGTCAAATTTTTCATCGCCAACCGGGATACTTTATAAAAGTGAATGGAGTATATGTTTGAGTGACCATAACTGACTCCGCAAATGGTCCTCTATTACCGCCGATGATTCATTGGTCAGAAATCACCCTGTATATTACTTGAGAAAGGAATAGACCAAAATGGTGGTTACACCGTGTAATGCATTTATTTACATTACCCTCCCTCTCAGCAGACAGAATCAACTTCCTATTTTGAAGCTTAAAAAGTACGAAGAAGCCACACAGTAACATAGAGGGTTGGCAATTTGAATCGATTGAAGCTCCGCTTTGTCTCTTCAGGTGGACGGTTCTAGCTCAGGTCGTTGCTATTTGTCGCGAGGAAGACATTTTTCTGCTTGTTTGATCGTATCTAAAATAATTGACTTCCCGTGAAGGCGAGCCAGTTGTGATTTCAATTACAATACGTCCGTTCTGTGAATACAAACGTTTATGGTGTTTCTTTTTGTTTTAAGGAACGTGATTGTGTTGATGCGTGTAGAGTCGTTTGTTTTTGAGTTATTGTTTCCAGAATCGGGTAGGCACAAGGCAAATAGCTGAAAATTTAACACTTTTATAAAGTCTCCCGGTTGGTCATGATTTAGGTCTATCACGTTTCTGTAACTAAAACTAAGGCAGGTGGCACTCCTGAAATATCGTCAATGTCAAAACAATTCTCTGAGACGTAGCAAATTTCTACTCTCAATAGTCAACATAACGTTCTATCTTAGACAAGATATTATCGCAGATCATTACACGGCTATACGAAAAAAATTTTGTTCTTCGACCTAAAGTTTATTTTATGATTTTCTGGTTTATTATAACAAAAACGAAAAGAAAATATCTTTTTGGCGCTCTAGTTCTTCGGAACTGAGTGCTTATCAATTTGCCCAAATGTCTGTAATTTTCGAATTTTTCGATGAAAATGGTCTTAAACGATTTGGTTCGACTCACTGGTCAAGAATCCGTGGTCGAAATTCATTCTGTCCGGCCGATCCAGCCGGCCGTAGGCACGATAACTCTCGAACGGAATGAGCTAGACAGTTGAAATTTTCAGAGTAGGTTTGGGAGATAAATATCTCGTCTGAGTGCGTTATTGAGCAAAATCGGACAGATTGTTTCGGAGTAACAAAAAAAAATTTTTTTTTACAAAGCAAATTCCAACAGCAGCAGTTTTACCATAAGAATCCAATGATATCACTTCTAACTCTAAGAAGCTAATACTTTCGGAAATATGATTTTTAAAAATTTCAATAATAAATCGTATTTCAACGTTGTCACAGAATGATATAATTATTCTATGTATGAATTGTCATAATGTCAACTTATTTTCCTGAGACATGACATTACCTAATCAATCGAAGAATTGTGAGCGAAGTGAGAAAAATCTCAGTTGTTTGCTCCGAAATTAGTTTTTCTCAGAAAAGTCTTACATTTCGGTACGGAACATGAAGTAAGAGATCTGAGAGTAGTGAGACTGCTTTTCATCCATAGACATAGATATAACTCTCGAAATTTTTAGAGTAGGTTAGGGAGATGAATATCTCGGTTAAGTTCGTTATTGGGCAAAATTGGCCAGATTTAATTTGATTTCTTCCATGGTGCAGTTCTCATTCTCATGATGGCTCATTTAATCTTGATAAATAAACTATTAATTGAATTGAATTTCCTTTATGATACAGTTCTATCATATGAATACATTGATATAATTCCCAACTCTGAGAAACCAATACTTTCGGAGATATAATTTGTCTGTTTGAACTAGAGCGCCAGAAAGCTCCTGTCCACAGGGCTTGAACCCATTTTTTTTTTGGTATAACGTTTGCTTTTGTAATAGTTATAGTAAAAATACTCATTTTGAAATTTTTTATAAATTTTTAATTATTTCAAATGCATTCAATAATACCGCGCGATCAGAATTGGGTTTTAACGTTCAGGTAGTGCTTCTAGATGGCACTCGAGTGATAAACAACGATCAGGTGTCTTGTGGAAATCCAGAATAACCAAAAGACCACGTTAAGGACTGCTACTTTTGCATTGTGAATCCTAGTAATAGACGTAAAGGTAAAAATGCAAAACCTGTCGAACATCCTGACCTTGAATCATGTTCTGCTCCAGTCGTTCACGACCTGACACGACCAGTTCCTAAGCCAACGTTGCTGAATCGTACTCAAAAAGCAAGCTGGGACAGTTTCAAAGCAGTCGTTTCTGGATTTTTGGGAAATAACAAAGCAGAAAACTACAAAAAGCTAGTTGAGGATAATATGCTAAAAAAATTTAAGGCCATGGGCTGCAGGATATCATTAAAAGTACATATGCTTCATGCTCATTTAGATAAATTTAAGAATAACATGGGAGCGTATTCATAAGAGCAAGGAGAACGTTTTCATCAGGACATTTTGACCTTCAAACAACGTTATCAAGGCAAATACAATGAAAACATGATGGGATACTATATTTGGGGTTTATTGAGAGAAAGTACTAACGAAAATTAAAGAAAATTTAAAAGCGTGCACTTTTAAGTTATTTTCTAATTTTTGTAACTTATTTTGATATTAAAACTTAATAAAAATGTTTACTTAAATAGTTTTATCCTTAATTGATAATTAAGACCACAAATTTTGAAAAAAAATATCGTTCAATCGGTCTCCTAAATACAAAAGCAAACTTTTTCATGCTATATTTTTTTTCGTCCAATTACGAACTAAAAAATCGAAATTTAATACTTTACGGTTTAGGTTAAATGTTGTGTTGACCCGTGTTATCTTCGAATAATAAAGCATTCTTTGCTTTGAAGTTTAAAATGCCCAAAGCAGTTTCGAAGAAGCAGAGACAAATCAGGAAGAGCTATACAGAACTGAAATATGCGATAGGAAAACTTCATTCTGTCTAAGAACATGTTAAACTCTCGAATGAAAATACTTAGTTTCCTTTCGTATCACTATATTTTATTAAGGTTTAACAGTGACTCGGGTTTCGTAGTACCACTACATCTTGAAACTGGAGTATTTCAAGTTGTGTAAAAAGGTATTTAAATGTCTTCTGTAGGCTTATTTCCTGAGAATTTCGGAATGTAGGGAATTCCATAGGTTCGTTTAGAAGTTTTCCTGCCGTGATATTCAGGTGCTTTTATTGTTTTTTCCAATGAACTATCACAAAGTAACGGACTACTGTATCCATTATTTTTCATTAAAATTTCAACACTTGATTCTTGATTTCCGTACAAGAAAATAGCATAACTGAATCTTCCAACCAGTTGATATATGTGAAATATTTCCATAGTAACAACAGATGAAAAATTTTCTTCAACGGTCGCCAGGTCTTTGGAATAGACTCCGAAACGTTACGAAATAGTTGTTTCATCGTTGATGTTGTTTCGTCATTGTTTTTTAGGCAACATTGTTCGATTTATTGCTTCTGACAAATATCTTGTGTTTCTTACGCAGAACCAATTCACATAATAATAATTTTTTATTTCATAGATATTTTTCAGAGTGTGGGAGAGAAGACCCAGAAGGAAACCATTTTATAATGAATATACCTCCCACAGTATCCTTTAATGATTAATTGCATCCCTATGATTGACAGTTGACAAATATATTGATTTAACGTTCTCAGAGTTTAGCATTTTGATGATCAGTTAATTAATTATTGGGAGTCTGACTTATTATTGATCAGATCATTCATTTTTATGTACACTGAGCCTTCATCGCGATTGTGCTTTGTACATTTTTATACACTTTAAATTTCGGTGAGACGGTAAGTTTTGTAAGTTACATTTACGTTAAAAACTAAGACTAATTGCATATTTTTAGTTGAGCTGCAATGCCACCAATATGACGGACCACAAGCGCAACGCACAACGCGCAATACTGCGGGTCAAAGAATTCGACGTGCAAATGTTGCGATTGTGTTGAATCGTGCTGTATTTAAGTAAAATGCAGCAATTGATAACAGTGCACATCGGTTTGTACTTACTGGACCAATAGACGTCGTATGTTCATACCGTAGAGCTTTAAAATACAAACATGAAGCCCCTGGATTGTGTTGCGCAAGTGGCAAAGTAAAATTGGTGCCTGTAATTCCGCCACCAGAACCTCTACGCACATTGGTTTCTGGTACAGGGGCCGATTCCAAATGACACCATTTGGAGCAACACATATGGTTAAGGACAACTTTAGGCCCACATTCAAGGTAAGTAATTACAACAAGCACTGACGTGAAGTCAGAAGCTTTTGCGCGTATGTTCTATTGTCCATTCTTCTGTATTGGACACCCTTAATCGAATTTACCATGGTTAATTAAGTTGTCCATTCTCCTGTATTGGACACTTAATCTAAATTTATAATATCATTTAAATTAATATTGTAGGACGTTACTTTAAAATTTCTAAGCTATACTGACTTACAGCTAAAATATTATAAAGAAAAGAAGCAATTGGATAGTCTAACTATCATTTTAATAAAATGATGCATTTTTATTGTTCAAATAAAGATATTTTGTTAACTTACAAGAATTTCTTCATTCAATGGTATTTCAAAGATCTAATTACAGTTTTGAATATAAAATAAGTGTCCAATACAGGAGAATGGACAACATAATTTACCATGGTAAATTCGATTAAGGGTGTCCAATACAGAAGAATGGAAAATAGAACATACGCGCAAAAGCTATCTATCATTTTCTTCAAGTTTCACGCCCCAAAAAGGCCTAAATCGTCAGTTTCGCTTTCGAAAATTTCCGACCCCGTCTCTCGAATTAATTCTGACGTTTCTCGGATTGACTTTTTGAATGGAAAATCGTCGGACTCAAAACCTCCGAAACTTGTATCGAATTAGTATATTTAGGCTCAACCTAGAAGAACGAAATTTGGGAAAAACACAAATCGATTCGTCTTCTTCGACTCGACGGCAAAAGTCCGGGTCGAGCGATCGTTTCTTCGGAGCCTTACGCTACACCAAATCGGTACTACTGAACTCGCACAAGAATGCTCGAATCTCCAACAATATTTAACCGATCATATTAAAACTTGAAACTTGGCAGTAGAGTTAGGTTATGAAGGCTCTTGCAAAATTTCATGAATTTCAAACGAATAGTTACTGATATATAGAATTTTTTTTTTTTATTTTTAATGATTTATTAAAAATTTTCTACAAATGCTATCCTCACCAAATTTTGCAAACATTTTCGCGTTGCCATTCTACAACTAATAACAATGTTTGAATTCCATCGGTTCAGTATTTTTCGAGTTAATGAGGAACAAAAAACCACCAAATTTCAGAAAATTTCAGATTGCTATAACTCTATAACCGTTTGGTCGATTATGCTCATAAACAAACTGAAATGTCGCGTTCTGGTGCACATCCTAACCTGAAAATTTCAAGCCGCTATCTCATTCCGTTCGCAAGTTATCGTGACAACAAAAATATTTTTTAATAATTTTTTTAAAATTTTCTAGCCATACGATTCGCACAAAATTTCACAAACGTGCTTAGGGTCATATTCTACAACTACCCACCAAGTTTCAATTTGATCGGATTCATATTGGTTGAAAACAAAATTATTACTCGGAAACCACTGGGCCGATTATGCCCATTAACGAACTTGTCCGTCGTATTGGGATGCGCCACCTACCCTGAAAATTTCAAGTCGCTAGCTCTTTTCGTTCTCAAGTTATCGTGGCAACGGCCGGCCGGACGGCCGGACAGAATCAAATTTGACCTCGAATTCTTCATTGGGGAGTCGAACTTAATCGTTTGAGACCATTTTTTTCAAAAAATTCGAAAGTTACAGACATTTGGGCAAAACTATAACGCGATGTTCCCCAGAACATACGCGCAAAAATGAATGTTTCACATCATTCGCCAAATCAGCACATTCTTAATGTAGACATTTATCATTAAAGTTTCAAGGCAAAATCTATCATCAGGCAGGATCATTATTGTCACCACCTGATGCAGCCTACAAATTTCTGCAGATTTATATTGAGGGCGATACAGCACCAATGGTTGTGCTTACAAACAGTTCAGTAAGGCGACAGATTGTGGAACAGGGTACAATATTATATGTATAAATACGTAATTATTCAATTTCTGAATAAAAAGTTTAAAATAAAAACTTTTCACATTTCATGCTATTTTAACTTAATCTCTCATTTTACTTACAATTACTAAATATTCCCTAACTATGGCAGGACAATGTCTGCCGGGTCAGCTAGTATGATCAATGAATATATAACACAGGGTGTTCCATACAAATCAATGCATTAAGAATCCGATAATTTTTTCACCTGTCCTCGTAAACTTGTTCTAAAGACGGCATCGAGTTCTACGAAAAAAATCATAGATATGGGATACAGTCTTTTAATTTTTCGGTAAGTTACAGCGGATTTTGACACCGAATTTTTCATCAGTGAGTCGAACTCGTTTGAGACAAAAAAAATAAAATTACGGATATTTGAGCAAAATGATAGCACGTTGTTTCCTAGAAAAAGCGCGCAAAAACCAATATCGGAAGCATTTACAGTGGCGTTACCCCTTAACCTGAATTTAATAAAATCAATTATGTACATGAGCGTGAAAGATGCGGTTCGCGTATGCTAATTCTCCACTCGGTATACTCCGCTTCACAAATTGAGTTTGAATCACTCGTTCACATTCCGTGCAATCTAATCATCTCTATCGAGATTTCAGGAATTGAGGTTGTGGTGCAAACGAATTATTTCAATGAGCTGTTCGAGCTCTTCTCTGAAATGGTTATCAGAAGAACTCGGGTGAGTATTACGAACTTCGATACATTTCTGGACAAGCGTTTTGTTTAATTTAGGTGAGCAATAAAATAATCGAATAAGGTTGATCAAAATGGTATCTAAGAGTAGGTGGTAACAATTTCAAGGATGTAACCGTATAAAACCCCGTTACGCTGATTTCGTAGTTTTGCAACCCGTGATAGGCATGAATTGCTGGTCACCTTATGGTTTGAAATAGTTGTTTTATTTTCAGTCTAAATTAGAAATGTCTTTTCTTATGAATTCGTATTGATTTTCTACATTTAATATTTCAATATATTATAGAAATCATTTCAGTATGGTTTTGTTCAATAACATGAATTTATCATTTCAATTCTGTGCGACCACAATTTTCTGTGATCATACGATTGGGTACTGCCTGGTCTCGGGGATTTATTCGTCCTTTACGTTCGAAGCTCTCGAGCGAGGTACTTCTCTTAAAACGTTCCTGGTGAGATTCCTTTGTTCTCAATAGTTGAGGTAAGTTCTGTTCTAATTGTTCCGAAATCTCTTAACAGTTTGTGTGACTATTTATATGAATATATTATGCGTCTTGTTGACGATGAGTAATATTTTTTTAAACATGTTTTTGTGATGTTGAACTTGGTTTTGGTAAATTAACTCACGTGATGATGGTTTCAGATTGAAATTAGTCAACATAGTTTTGCACGCCATTTTGTTAGAAAATAATGTACTTTGTGTTTGATTATTTCGATTCCTACAATTTTTTCTGGTATAAGTGAATTTAATATTGACGTTCTGAACGAATCAGGAGAGAACTTCTTCAATTGGGAGGGATTGTGAGCCTCGTGTTTTACCAGGCTTTAATGAATTCCGAATGAAATTTTTGTGCTGTTAACTTATATCCCCAGATTCGTACAGAGAAATAATGTATTATACAAAGTAGTATGAGTAACACTGGTTTAATTGTTCGTAGTTTTTGGCTGAGGCGAGAAACTCGCTGCAACGTTTTTTTTGTTGAGACTGAAAGCCTGCATGCATAACATATCTTTAGTTGAAGCTTCTATTGTATTGAGGTAAAAATCAACCTTACTGGTCCCTTTGAATATTTGATGTTTGATGTTGAACTGGGAGGGATCCTTACATTACCTTCACCGTGTCTGGAGAGATCGTGGGCTTCAACTGAATTCAAATATTAAAATAAAATAATTGCAAAAATACAAAGTACATCAAGCTGAAAGCCGGTAATTAATTGTAAAATTGTGGCTAGGTTTCTGCAGCCTCTGACATAGGATTTCTGAAATATAATATCTTTGGATTATTTTAAGGAAATTTTTTTATGTTTTTTCTAGTGTTACAATTCCCACGAAATTCCGCACAACTATGGAGGTTGGATCTGTATATTTTGAGTTATTGAGGAAATAACAAAATTTCAGATGCGTTCAACTCCGGAACCGTTTGGTTGACTATGCCCATTAACGAACTTAACCGTCGCATTCGGATGCGCAACCCACCCTGAAAATTTCGAGTCGCTATCTCTTTCCGTTTTAAACTTATCGTTGCAATGGAAGATGGATCGTACATTTTCAGCAAAAAAAAACGAAAATTACATACATTTAGCAAAACGCTGTTCCCTAGAACATGTGCGCGAAAAGAGTTTATATAAAAAATTATTATTTTTCAGATGAAATTGCACTGAATACCATTGCAATATAAGAGAAGAACGGAAAAAAATTTTTTCGTGTTAAGTTTTTGAAAGATTTTAACATTTCAGGAGAAACGTTTATTACGAAGGAAACCTGAAAGACAAAATAGCGAATTGTGCTTCAAGTACCTTTCAGGAGTGACAATTTCGCGTGTATCCGGTAAATCACAAAGTTCCTTCAATATTTCACGATATTGCTGAACTTCAGTTCATTTATTCTATAATTTTAGCGAAGGAATGAGGTTACGATAAAAATAAACAGTGTTGACGTTATGGTTTTTATGCGTAGGATAAAACATACCGAAAAAAGGTTTATTTGGGAGTTATTAGGAAATTTTATGCTTTAATGCTTTATCTTATAGGGTGGAGAAGCCAAATGGAATAAATTCATTATCTTGGTCACTGTACATATTTGTGGAAAATCCCGAAAAATGCGAACCCTACCTTCAACCCCCTTCGAAAGATAGGAACAACCTCCAATTTTTTCAAATTGGAAGTATGGCCTTGTGATACATCGTTTCAAAGGTCTCGTCATTCTCTATTCAGAAATATTATCACTCTCATGTTGATTGCAAAAATCAAATTAGAAAAAAATAAAATCAAGTGATTAGCGAAATTTGGTACAATACCAAAAACTAATATGTAGCAAAAAAATTATGAATTTTAATGAAGTAGATGTTCAAAGTGTTCACCGCGAACACCTTAGCAACATCCTAACCTTAAATAAAGATTTCTTCCAACATTATTTAACATCCCAGGACTGATCATTCTCTTTCTATCACATCTTGAAGGCAAATAAGTTTAGTATTATTGTAATAAGATTTGGGAATATTCGAGGGAATATTATAATGAATTCGGGTAATCACATAATTTAATATTTTTCTAATTTGATTTTTGCAATAATCATGGAAGTGATAAAAATTCTGAATAGAGAATGACGAGACCTTTCGAACGATGAATTACAAGCCAATATTTCCTATTTGAAAAATTGGAGGTTGTACCTGCCTTTGGAAGGGGGTTGAAGGTATGGTTCATTTTTACGAAGGAGAATGGCAATTTAAAACTTTAATTCGACGTCTTTCGGGATTTTCCTTAAATATGTAGGTACAGTAATCAAGATAATGAATTTATTCCATTTGGCTTTTCCACACTATACGGGGTGAGTCTTTGACCACTGCATTAATTTTAACCGAAGATTCTTCTCATCAAATGAAACACTTTTTTCATTTACCATTTTTCCAGATTCGGCTCAGGTAAAATGTTACAAACGTTTAAATATTTCACAATATGCTAATACACTCCCGCATATAAATTATCTATGACATTGTTGGCGGACGAGAATAAGGCATGGTAACGTGGTTTACAGCTTGATTCGGGATTCCAACGCTCAGGGACGGATCCATAAAAGTAGTGAAATTTCTGGAGTTTTCCATTTTAAAACATTCAATGAAGAATATCTCGAAAACGGTGCGTTTAAGGAGAAATGATGAAGAATAATATAATGTTCTAAAACGATGGAATATTCTTGAAATGACTCGAGAAAAACTTTATATGCTTTCTTTATGCTAATTTCGTTTAGTTTTATGAATCCACGAGTCCATAACTAGAAAACCAGTAGATGTAGAAAATAACTAATATTTGGAAAATATGTATCACAGTTACAGGAAACTTTACGCCAACATTCATTTTATTCGAAAAAAGGATGTCAAAGCTACAAAATAAAAACTGTATTTTTTTTCAAATTTTCAACAGCCTGTATCTTTTTACCTGAGCTGAATTTGGAAAATTGTTAAATGAAAAAAGTGTTTCATTTGATGAGAGGAATCTTTGGTTAAAATTAATGCAGTGGTCAAAGACTCACCCTGTATACCTAACCCTCTCGAGTTTCTTCGATGTTCGATTCCTATGTTCGATATTTGTATTGATATATACCACAATGAGGAAATGTTTGCTTACATAAGTCAAATTTGTGGCTGGTAGTCGATGAATAAATATTCAATCTTGATACACACAATGTAGTAAAATAACCACCATTACGTAGCACGCAATCATGAAGCATTCAACAAAATAGTTCAATTCATCTGGTCATATGCTTATTCCCATTAAATTCAATATTCGATTCATCGAACCCAGCTGCTATTAAGAGTTATAAACAACGGATACAATAAACACATTAGTATTGATGGCGTTCACACGCATATAAATCACAAATAAATTGGGCGTAACTGACATGGTGGTATCATTACAATGGGGTTGTACAATTGCCGGCCAGATCCAAGAACTATACAGTTACAGATCGAAAGTCCACACCGTATGCCCGAAATCGGTCATAACATTTTTGTTATGATTGTTCTAGGGAACAGCGTGATTTTTGACCATATGTCTGTAATTTTCGAATTTTTTGCCGAGAATGGCATCGGTCGGTTAGGTTCGATTCACTGATGAAGAATTCGAGGTAAAATTCGATTCTGTCCGACCGGCCGTTAAGGGGTTACATGGGTTTCGTCGGGTAAAAAAGGCCTATTTTCAATACTTTTTTTTCTATGTAAAAAATTATTTATTCAATTCAAACTTTTTTTTGTCTTATAGATACATATTTAAAAAATAATTTCTGAAATTTTCAACAAAAAAAATTTTAAACTCCTCCTTTGTTACGGCTTGAAGGTTAATGCAGAGTGCGTGAACAGACAAAAGAACATGAGTGCTAAAGCTTTTCTGGAATTTTTTGTTGAACCAAAACGTATCAAGACGAATTTTTGGGGCTCTTGTTCCTCGGAACAGAGTGCTTATCAATTTGCCCAAAAGTCTGTAATATTCGAATTTTTGGCTGAAAATGGTCTTAAACGATTTGGCTCGACTCACTGATCAAGAATCCGTGGTCGAAATCGATTCTGCCCGGCACGACAGCCAGCCGTCCGTCCGTTAACACGATAACTCTCGAACTGAATGAGCTAGGCTAGACAGTTGAAATTGAGTAGGTTTGGGAGATAAATATCTCGGTTAAGTTTGTTATTCGGAATTTGAAAAAAAAAAAAATTTTTTACATTACAAATTTCGAATTAAATTTTTTTAATATGCAGTTTTATCATAAGAATCCATTGATATTATTTTCAACTCTAACAAGCTAATAATTTCGGAGATATGATTTTTCAAAATTTCAATATTACATCGTACCTACTTCTATGTTTTCACAGAATCTGCATTCTATCTGTCTGTGTTCACTGTTCATACATGTAATCTTATCTACCTATGACCGACATGTCAAATGTATTTATGTTCCAACAAAGTAAGAATGCAAAATGACCAATTATAGGATATTATAATTATCCCTACCCTATATGCCTTTGATAATCCAAATGATGATGAAATATATAATTTGGTAAGTTTATCAAGTTGGGTTCAGAATATCTTAAGTGAAAACAAAACTGGAATATTGGCTAAGTTTCAATTGATATAATATAATTTTCAGGGGAGATTTGAGGAATGAATATGTCGGATAAGTTCGATATTTTAATTCAGTTTCTTTTATGATGCAGTTATATTATGACTATTATGAGAATACATTGATATCATTCGCAGCTCTGAGTAACCAATAATTTCGGAGATGTATTGTTTTTTTTCCGAAAAAAAATTTCATATAATAAAGATTATTTACCATGAATAGGATTCTTAATGACAAAGATATTTATAGCTTTAAATGGATGATATACTAGGGTATATTTGCGTTTTTGAGATAGACTTGTCATAATATAAAAAGTGGGAAAGCCCTGTGGGCAGGAACTTTGGCACTCTTCTTCAAACTTTGACAAATCTTATCTCCGAAAGTATTGGTTTCTCAGGGTTGGGAATGATATCAATGGATTATTATGATATAACTGCATCATGAAATAAATTAAATTCCGTTTGCATCTTATCTTTATATGATAGTCAATTTTGGCTGTGTTTCAAAACTATCAGGAGTCATTAAAAAACTGAGTAAATGAAATAGTTTTATTTATGAAACAAATGTAATCAGTCCAGAGAGAACTCAAACCAGAATACTTATATTGGAAATCTTAAATAGTGTTAAAAATTACATAGTGTAAATAAGGAATAACTACCTGTACATTAGTTGGAAATCCCGTTCTAAATCTTCCATCATTAGAGAATGACTCGTAAATTATGCTCGACTTCCTTGCACCATTCATTTTCAACTCACTAACCAAAACACTCTGCCTATGACCTTAGCGAATCCAAATTTCAAATTGTATACATGCGTGCATCAACCAAACTGTTCAGAAATAAACTTTCAATTCTTTTGACATTAATGACGATTATTTTTCAAACTGCACTAAACGACAGGTACCGCAAACAGTAACAAGTTAGTTGAACGAAAGTGAGGTTTATGAGTTACGAACCAGAAATAAGTTTGACATGTCTGTTATAGGTAGATAAGATAAACACTGATAGAACACAGACAGATAGAATTCGCATTCTGTCAAAACATAGAAGTACCTACGGCCTACGACGTATTATTAATATTTTGAAAAATCATTTCCCCGAAAGTATTAGCTTGTTAGAGTTGAAAATTATATCAATGGATTCTTATGATGAAACTGCATCTTAAAAAAATTTGAATTGAATTTGTAATCTAAAAACAATTTTTTTTCGTTACTCCTAAATCAACAGACCGATTTTGCCCAATAACGAACTTAGCCGAGATATTTAATTCCCAAACCTACCCTAAAAATTTCAACTGTCTAGCTCATTCCTTTCGAGAGTTATCGTGTTAACGGACAGCCGGGGCCGGACATAATCGATTCATGATAAGTGAGTCGAAAATTACAAACATTCGGGCAAATTGATAAGCACTCTATTCCGAGGAAGGAGAACGCCAAAAAGCAAGTATTTTCGAACGCATATTTGAAACAATTTCCCGAATATTCTTAATGAAATTTTTTTTTCTTGGTGTATATAACGAACCTCTTACAGCCATAAATTTCATTATTGTACGGTATAAAAAATCATTGAAATATATTGACCGTTAAATAAATTACCGATCCTGAGCTCCCGACGTCATGCGAGTGCTTTAAAAAATATATATTGTGAAACTTTACCGGTGATTCGTTTCATTCCGGTGAAATGTTTCACGAGAGAGCGTATCAGATACGCACTCAATTCACGAACAAAAATTGTTATTTCATCACAAAAGAACGGCACTGAGAAAAAGCGAATGCCTTCCAATGTTTCATTTTCGATCGAATAAGCAAAATGGTGATAAAAGTATAATGAACTCAATTGAAGTATTGAAGATTAGCATTGAGAATAATAATTATGAACCGAATGGGCATGATTAGCGAACAATAAGCCTATACAAATTCGATTTTCATTTATCGCAACCTCTGAATACTTAATAACCTTACTTTATAACAAAGTTCGTTGTTTGGTCGAAAATAAATGTACAGGGTGAGGGAAGCTCGATGACTCAAATGTTGGAAAAGCAATGACGAGAGGTCAATTTGCTTTGGCTGCTCAGGGCGCTCACCTATCCAGGTACTAAACTTGCCCAAGGATGCTGGCTTCCAGGAAAAAAGATAATATCTCCCCAATATAGATCCGATATTGAAGACTTTTGCAAAATTTCAGCGATATATAACAATAGTTTCCGAAAAAGATTTTTTTTTGCGAGTATGTTCTGGTGATCATCGCGCTATCATTTTGTCAAATATCTGTAATTTTCGAATTTTTACCCGAAAATGCGAAGACGACTAGGTTCAACTCACTGATGAAGAATTCGAGGTCAAATTTGTTTCTGTCCAGCCGGCCGGCCGTTGCCACGATAACTTGAGAACGAAAAGAGAATAGCGACTTGAAATTTTCAGGGTAGGTGGCGCATCCCCATGCGACGGACAAGTTCGTTGATGGGCATAATCGGCCCAACGGTTTCCGTGTAAAGATTTTGTCATCAACCAATATAGATCCGATCAAATTGAAACTTGGTGAGTAGTTATAGAACACAAACCCAAGAACGTTTGTGAAATTCTGTGAGAATCGTATCGCTAAAAAATTTAAAAAAAATTATTAAAAAATATTATTTATGTCACCATAACCTGAGAACGGAAAGAGATTGCCACTTGAAATTTTCAGGTTGAGTTGTGCATCTGAATGGGACATTTGAGTTAAGTTCTAGGCATAATCGGCGAAACGGTTTTGGAGTTATACCTATCTGAAATTTGGTTGTTATTTCCTACTACAGAAAAGATCCAATTGAAACATGCTTACTAGTTTTAGAATGCCAATGCGAAAATCTTGCAAAATTTCGTGAGGATCGTATCACTAGAAAATTTTCAAAATATCATTGAGAATCAGTGAAAAAAATTCTATATAACAGAAATTGTTCGTCCGACAAAGCTGTAATTTTGCGAGAGCCTTCAGAACCTGACTCTACTGCCAAGTTCCAAGTTTGAACACGTTCGGGTCTATATTGTTGGAGATCCGAGCAGCCTTGTGTGAGTTCAGTAGCTGGATGGGTGACCTTTGCCTCGATAACTTTCGAACAAAAGGGATAGGTAATTTTCAGGGAAGGTTGCGCATCTGAATGCGACATTTGAGTTAGTCAATAGGCATAATCGGCTGAACAGTTTCGGACTTATACTCATCTGAAATTCTGTTGTTATTTCCTCTATAACTCAAAATATACAAATCCGATCTAATTAAAACTCTCAAGACTTACTTGAGACGTAAATATTTTTCGAGATTATTTTGTATATTATTAGATATTCAACGAATTTCATTTCAATAGAATACATATGTCAGAATTAAAAATTCTGTGATCATAGACTCTCTCATTACTCAAGTCTGTCATTAAAATTATATGAAATGGATTAATGTCTTATAGAAGCTGAGAAAACGGTATATATCAATGCTAAATTCCATTAAGCCATGTACTCTTCAAATGCTATTATACCCTTATTACACTATGCATTTTTCGTGCTTATTTGTCAGCCTGATTGACTGCGCCTGAAATTTTGGAGAAATACGCCTGCGCCCGGGACTATTTTGTAGACTGTTTCAGGCTTGAAAATAAATAGAACTGGCTCTATTTGTTCCCCCTGAATCGTGGGGATTTTAAGCCTTTTTATCGAAATGTCATGTCTACCAACACAATATTTATCTGTCTGACTTGACGTCTTAACATAACCTAGTTTATTCCATCCTTTGAATCGCAGCTTTCGTAAATTCAATAATAAATTTATTTTATTACTCTGAGGACGTAAACTAAACTTACGAAGGCCAAATAATCTGTGATGGCTATCCCCGAGTGATATGAAGTTTTCACCAGTACCCTAGTATCGAAAAGTAATTATTAATTTCGTTTTTGGAGAAATGCTTTCTGGAATTACAGTGTCTTTTTTCTGTATGTGAATTTGCACTCTATGTAGTAGCATATTACTATGGTATTGTTTTGAAAATATACGAAAAAAACAAGAACTTAAGGTAAATATGTCAATATCTTCAATGTTTGCAGCTCTGAAATTACTGCCTGAAACAAGCTTGAAAAAAGCGCGGTGTAATAGAGCCACTCATTTGGGGGGAAATTCAACCAACAAATAGCCATGAAAGTAGGCGCAAATATAGACATGAAAAAGGCATAGTGTAATAAGGGTATTAGATCTAGAATTTTCGGCTTTGCTGGAGAATATGACTTATTTCCACAGAAAAATTGGATCAACAGACTCATGGAGTTCATAGAAAATTCAAGCTATGCTCGAACTAATCTACGATTAGGGGCACTGAACTTCCTTCGGAGTTATGTAGTGTTGGGACTGAGAAACCTAACAGTAATCAATCAATATGTCATGTCCTTTGAAGGGTCTTTCAGTACTCTATTCATCAAACATATTTTCTACAGGGTGAGCCAGAAAAAAAAGAATAATTCAAATAATATAATACTGCGGGCGTAGCCACGCCTGGTAACCGCTGTATCCTTATATTTTCCTTATTGCTTACTGCCCACCCAGCTATTTTTGCGAGAAACAAAAGGGATTTCGTTCACGCACGTCTCCGTCCAGTTAAATATCCGTTGGATACTGGTTCCCTCGAAAAGCAGAACCAGTTCTCACAATGATGCATTATACATACGGCTATTAGTATTAATTTTACCTGTCTCATAATTCAATTTTGAGAGAACTGAATAATTATTGTTTGTTTCGAGTCAAGCGCGGAACAAATTACTAGACCATGAGGTGAGAGTTTTCTGAAAACCCATCTAATTTATCCAGTCAACAAAAGTTACATACATTACGACACCGGGCAAATATATTGAAGGAGAACCGATTCATCAATTTTAATTTTTTCCTTCGAGAATCAAGATTTCCTAATAACTGTTGTAGTTACTTATCGCTTCGTCTGAGCGAAGATTGAATATGACTTCCATAACACAAAGGCACGTTCATTCGAGGCTAATGTGGATACATTAGAGTTATAATGAGAGTGTTATTATTTTAGGGTGAATGGAATTCAATGGAATGTACATAAGTGTGATAAATGAACATTTATTTTTGGAAATTCAAATGAGCGTTCAGAATTTATTATATGCTGAATGATTTTTTCCTAAATAAAACTTTTTCCATTAAAATACAGTGTCGAAAATAATAGTAATAAAAATTAGCTTGTTGGAAAAGCACTGTGACCAGGAGCTTCAGCGCGCATGTTCATATTTATAGCAAGAGCTGTCACCTGGGCAAGTACTCAACTCGTCCAATGCTGCTTAATAATATTCCCAATGTTTCCAAGAATATTAATCTGACTGTAAAAACAAGTTTCCAACAAAAACCGGTCCACTTTTTCGTTTTTTTTTTTCTGTATTTCCCTAATATCTACTAAGATACACGAAAATTTTTAGAAAATTTCGTGAGGATCGTATTACTAGAAAATTTTTTAAAAATCATTGAAAAAAATTCTATATATCAGTAACTATTCATCCGACATCGAAAAATTTTGCGAGAGCCTCCAAAACCTAACTCTATTGTCAAGTTTCAAGATTGAACACGATCGGATCTATATTGTTGAAGATCTGAGCAGCCTCGTGTGAGTTCAGTAGCTGGATGGGTGACCGTTGCCTCGATAACTCTCGAACGAAAGGAGATAGGGACTTGCAATTTTCAGGGTAGGTTCCGCATCCGAATGAGAGAGTTAAGTTCGTTTTTGGATATAATCGGTCCATCGGTTTCGGAGTTATACCCACCTGGACTATTATTTCCTCGATAACTCAAAAAATATAGACTCGATCGAATTGAAGCTTGGTAGCTAGTTGTAGAATATCGACATGAATGCGTGTGTAAAATTTTGTGAGAACCGTACCCCTAGAAAATTTTTAAAAAAATACGAAAAAAAAAATTAGTTCAAGCACTGACGTGCAGTCAGGAGCTTTTACGCGTATGTTGTATTGTCCATTCTCCTGTATTGGACACTCTCAATCGAATTTACCATGGTAAATTCGATTCGATTGAACCAATTTTTATTTTTTCAAAATGTCCAAACAAATGATTAGCCAGAACTCAATATCTGAATGTTACTGCTGTTTCGCGAACCTTAATTTAGTTTTCGCTGATGTTCGAAACGGAAATAATAAACTTTTATGTGAAATTCAGTTCTACATTTTATGCCCGTTTTGTCGTCGTTAGAAACATCGAAATCTTTCCAACATGTACATCCTGAGCAGAAAACGATGGAATATTTCAATTAACCGATACCTTTTATCTTTCGCCGATCTAACACACAAAGCAAATCGTAGCGCAAATAATAACGAGACAAATGAGCACTAACACGGACCATGCATGTTCAGCCTTATTTTTATCTAATTTGAATCTTTTCATTATTAACGGTTAGGTACTGCCCAGTATCTTTAATGGGTACTTTAGCACTGACTTAGGCACTTATTCATCGTCGGTGGGGTCATTTGACAAGAAGAACTGGTTGGTGTTGAGGTGTACCGGCTCACTTTGTACTACCGAAGAACGAGCCGAATCGAATCGTTGATATCGAAATATCCCTTGACCTGACCGTTCGCACGCTCGAATAATGAGATGATCCAGGCATTTTCAGCAAACTTGTATCTATAGGCTGTTTTCCAAGACCTTGGGAACTTCAAATAACAAACTTATTACTCTTAATCGAATTCACCATGGTAAATTCGATTAAGAGTGTCCAATACAGGAGAATAGACAATATAATTCACTATGGTAAATTCGATTAAGAGTGTACAATACAGGAGAATGGACAAAAAAACATACGCGCAAAAGCTCCTGACTTCACGTCAGTGCTTGAACCAATTTTTTTTTTCGTGAAGTCAGGATAGAATGCAATGATGAAAAAATTAACACATTGTCTATCTTCAATTCTTCTTTGGGAGAAGAATACATAATTATTCTAGAAAAATATTACTGGAATTAATTTCATACTTAAATAATCAAAGTAAAGAAAATTATAAGTTACTAACATATTGAATGAAATTCGTATCTATATTGTTGGAAATTTTGAGAAAATTTATCGAAGCCGCTTCCGCTTCCCTCTGGCGTAGTTCAGATATTATATTGCGTTGCCACAATTACTTTCGACTGAAAGAGATATCGACTTGAACTTTTTTAGGGAAGATTGCGCATGCAAATGCGATGGTTAAGTTCGTTAATGGGCATAATCCACCAAAACGGTTTCGGAGTTATTCCCATCTGAAATGTTTTTATTTCCTCACTAATTCAAAATATACGAATCCGATCCAATTAAAACTTCGTATTAATTGTAGAATGCTGACGCGCGTATCACTAAAAAAAATGAAATTATTTTTTCGTCAAAAACACAATCCGTCAGAATTCGCTGAAATTCTGCACATGCCTTCGAGCCACCATTTTACAATCAAGTACCGAATTTGAGCTCGATCGACTTAGTATGCGGCGTGAATAAACAATGAAATATTCGCGCAAAATCGCCTGACAGTGCTTTTTAAGAATTTCTATCCTCTTTTTCCGGTTTCAGGTAAAAGGGTGATAGTGATTAGTGAGTAATCTGTGTACAAATGAATGAAAGGCAGACGCAGGGAACTATTATTATGTATCAAAATGTAGGTGAAAGTGGGTATCCGAAAAATATTATATTCGGGATAATAGTCGGTTCTCTTTATCTGGATATCTAGAAAGTTCAGTGATTTTTGAGGGTTTTCGAGTCAGCAGGATCTGCGCGCCTTTTCCATTGTCTATTCACGCCTCATTGGTCCATCGACCAAAAATTCGGTACTCGATTGTAAAATGGTGGATCGAAGTTGTGTGCGGAATTTCAGCTGAGAACATTACTGTTAATAATGTTTGTTCACCTTTATTGGACACTCTCAATCGAATTTATCATCGATATAGACCTTTTTCTCAGTTCTTATCAGATATGAATACATTTCGTCCCATTTTGCGCGTATGTTCTGGGGAACATCGCGTTATAGTTTTGCCCAAATGTCTGTAACTTTCGAATATTTTGACGAAAATGGTCTCAAACGATTAAGTTCGACTCCCCAATGAAGAATTCGAGGTCAAATTTGATTTTGTCCGTCCGGCCGTCCGGCCGTTGCCACGATAGCTTGAGAACGAAAAGAGCTAGCGACTTGAAATTTTCAGGGTAGGTGGCGCATCTCAATACGACGGTCAAGTTCGTTAATGGGCATAATCGGCCCAGTGGTTTCCGAGTAATAATTTTGTTTTCAACCAATATAAATCCGATCGAATTGAAACTTGGTGGGTAGTTGTAGAATATGAACCTAAGCACGTTTGTGAAATTTTGTGCGAATCGTATGGCTAGAAAATTAAAAAGAAATTATTAAAAAATATTTTTGTTGTCACGATAACTTGAGAACGGAATGAGATAGCGACTTGAAGTTTTCAGGTTAGGATGTGCACCAGAACGCGACATTTCAGTTTGTTTATGAGCATAATCGGCCAAACGGTTTTAGAGTTATAGCAATCTGAAATTTTCTGAAATTTGGTGGTTTTTTGTTCCTCATTAACTCGAAAAATACTGAACCGATTGGATTCAAACATGGTTATTAGTTGTAGAATGCCAACGCGAAAATGTTTGCAAAATTTGGTGAGGATAGCATTGGTAGAAAATTTTTAATAAATCATTGAAAATAAAAAAAAAATTCTATATATCAGTAACTATTCGTTTGAAATTGCTGAAACTTTGAAGAGCCTTCATAACCTAACTCTACTGCCAAGTTTCAAGTTTTAATACGATCGGTTAAATATTGTTGGAGATTCGAGCATTCTTGTGTGAGTTCAGTAGATGGGTAACCGTTGCCTCGATAACTTTCGAACGAAAGGAGATAGGGACTTGCAATTTTCAGGGTAGGTTGCGTATCCGAAAGGGAGAGTTGAGTTCGTTTTTGGGCATAATCGAGCTAACGGTTTCCGAGTAATACCCACCTGGAATATTATTTCCTTAATAACTCAAAAAATAAATATTCGATCGAAATAGTGCTTGGTAACTAGTACTACTAGTAGTAGAAAATCAATATAAAGACATGTTTAAAATTTTGTAAGAACCGTACCCCTAGAAAATTTGAAAAAAATGATGAAAAAAAAAATTTTAAGAACCGTACCCCTAGAAAATTTTAAAAAAATCACGAAAAAAAAAATTGGTTCAAGCACTGACGTGAAGTCAGAAGCTTTTGCGCATATGATCTATTGTCCATCCTTTTGTATTGGACACCCTTAATCGAATTTACCATGGTAAATTATGTTGTCCATTCTCCTGTATTGGACACTTAATTTGAATTTACCATAGTAAATTCGAATTAAGAGAGTCCAATACAGGAGAATGGACAACATAATTTACCATGGTAAATTCGATTAAGGGTGTCCAATACAGAAGAATGGACAATAGAACATACGCGCAAAAGCTTCTGACTTCACGTCAGTGCTTGAACCAATTTTTAATGATAGACTTCAGTAATGAGACAATCGTCTATGATCACAGAATTTTCAATTGAGACATGTGTTCTATCGTAATTGAAATCCATTAAATTCACGATATTCACGAACTTCCGCGAAAATTAGCGCGTCGGCATTCTACAAAGTAATAACCTAGTTTTAATTTGATCGAAGTTGTATATTTTGAGTTATTGAGGGAATAACACAAGAATCTCAGAACACCAGATGTGTGTAACTCTAAAACCTTTTTGTCGATTATGTCTATTAAGGAACCTACTTAACCTACCTTGAAAATTTCAAGTCGCTATCTCTTTCCGTTCGAAAGTTATCGTGGCAACAGCCGGCCGGCGTTTGCGCAAAATAATACCACGCCGTTCCCTAGAACAAGCGCACAAAAAGAGTTCTAAGTCAGTGTGTCTCCAGATACAAAATACGAGTATTACCAACAATTTTATTCAGTTTGTCGTGACATGTAATAAATCCATAGAAGTTACAAAGTTTGGCAACTACGACTTCGTTCGCATCATCCAAAAAAAGGGTGAGAACCCTGTGGCAGGAGCTCTGGCGCTCTTGTTCAATTTTTGACAAACCATCTCCGAAAGTATTGGTTTCTCAGAGTTGGGGGATGATATCAATGGATTCTTATTATATAACTGCACCATAAAAGAAATTAAATTCAAATAATAGTTTATTTATCAAGATTAAATGAGCAATCTGCAATAGTTGAACCTCGTGGAATGGGTTGTTGCAACTTACACTCGGTGCATAGTTTTCACAACTCGAAATATACCTAAGGAAATAATCATCGAAATGTCTAGGAGCAAGGCTGCAGACATTATAACAGATGGTCCATTTATTACTGATACTTGAATAGGTATAGGCTGACGAACAAATTATTTTAATAGCTGAAAATATATTGATAAAATACAATCCTCTTTTCATAATTTAATAGTTCATACCACTAACACATTCATTCTGTATTATGAACCTTAACTCAAGAAAGAATATTTGAAACACAAATGTCAATCGATATTTCAGAATTTTTTTGCTAGCAACATTATGAAAATACTGTATACAGGAACATGTCTCACCACTTAAGGAAGTAAAAGGTAATATTAACCTCAGTGGTCAGCGAACAGTAATTTCTTTTGATGATTCCATTATGTTGTTCTTTCCTATTGCCTTCATCAACTACATTATTACAATGATCCAATTCTAAATCTTCTGAAACATCATCCCCAATATTTGCACATAAATTATGCAATATGCAAAAAGTCAATATTATTTCTGGTATTAAAACAGTCTTCTATATATTCACAAATTCAAGATGCGGATCCTTGTTTTCCAACACAAAATATTTTCGTACGAATTATATAAACAAACTAGAACAGAAATAATTATGACGTCTCTTATAGATAGATAATATGACATGAATGAACAGTCAACACAGATAGATAGAATTCGCATTCTGTGAAAACATAGAAGTACGATGTATTATTGAAATTTTCAAAAATCATATCTCCGTAAGTTATGCTTGTAAGATTTGAAATTGATATCAATGGATTTTTATGATGGAACTGCATCTTGTAAAAAAATGTAAAAAAATTTTTTTTCGTTACTCCAACAGGCCGATTTTGTCACGCAACGAACTTAACCGAGATATTTATCTCCCAAACCTACTTTGAAAATTCTGTCCAGCTCATTCCGTTCGAGAGTTATCGTGTCTACAGCTGGACCGGCTGCCCGGATGGAATCGGTTCCGACCACGGATTCTTGATCAGTGAGTCGAACCAAATCGTTCAAGACCATTTTCATCCAAAAATTCTAAAATTACAGTTATTTGGGAAAATTGATAAGCACTCTGTTCCGAGGAACAAGAGCGCAAAAACTCAAACAATCATACACCGAGACAATACTTTACTTCATAGCTAGGCAGCACTCGAATTCACATTTGTTGAAATCACATTTTCAATATCGAATAATAAATCAAATGCTCGAAATTCAGAGTGGCTAAATGGTCGGAATAACGTTATAAACTGGCCTTTCATAACGTCATGCGGAAAAAGGCCATATCTTAAAATATTGGAAATGCCTATTCGTCCGTACGAACGAAACTGATTTACCGCGTTTCACTTTGTTTACGTAACGACGCCGGAAAATTCGTCCCTGACGAAACTTCTTACTATTGTCGATAGAAAACGACTCGATTCAGGAAATTCCTTTTGTAATCGATTAGAACACATTTAAATTGAACTCTGTGTCTTTATAGTAGGGGAGCCCAAGCGGGGATTTTGGGATTTACTACAGCGCGGCCGATTAACATATAGGGGGATACCTTGTACCTGGTTAAGTTTTTTCACCAAACATGAGCCATATATATATGGCCGCCCGTCAAGGATAAAGCATCAGATTAGTAAAAAAAAGTTGATCATCGGAAATTCTCGAGCGCGTCATATTAAGGTAGGGCGAGTTAGTTACATGCTAAAAAGTGTATATTCCATTAATCTGACAATTTGAGAGTGACGTAAAGAAGGGGGAGGGTTACAAAGTTGTAAAAAAAAAACGACATCTTGACATTCTCGAGCGTGGTAAAATTTTTTTTTATTTTGAAGGGAATAATGCAAGAATTACGAAAAATATATAATCTGACGATTTTCACAAGCCGAAGTAATAAAAATTAATTGATGAAGTTGAATGCGTGCAGCTATGCCATGCCTATATTCCCCTCTCCGTGTTTCTATTCTCCTCTCACTCTTTCTCTATCTATTGCTCTCTCACTCCGTCCCACTCCGGAAGAGGATTCTACTGATGAAGATGATTAAAAAAAATACCCTTAAAAATTAAATTTTGTATAATTATTATTTTTATAAATATTCTCCTCAAAACAACATAAGGTTTTTCATTTGCACGCTATTTCCTGAGCTTTTCGATTTATTAAGTGCAATGATTTAAAAAAATTAAAAAAAAAAATTTTATTGTCAGATTTAGCGAATCCCTCCAGACAATCGTCAGATTAGGAGACAGCACGCCTAGGCCATATTGATGAACCATATATATCTTAATCTGACGCGCTTGAGTATTTCTAAATGGCGATTTTTTTTGCATATTCTAATAATGACCACGAGTTTGCGTTACATCCCAATCGTCAGATTATTATACAAGAGCATCTTTTAAGGTTCACTTAACACCCCCTTAGAAAATCTAACGAGTTCGATAAAAAAAAATTTTTTTTCATTTTCAACCCTTACGTATGATCACCTCCATCATGGAAACGATCAGATCAACATCTATACATTTTTTAAAATACGTAGGACACAGATGCTATCAATATCTGACGCGTTCGAGTATGTCCACGTAACGGTTTTTTTTTTTACTTTTTTAAAAATTTATATCCGCTCACCCCACCGATGAACGGGTATATATTATATAACATTTTTTTCTTCTTATCATCTAAGCTTGACAACCCAATAGCTCTCTATGACGCTCGAGTAAATCCCGAATTAGCTACGTGGGCTCCCCTACTATAATCTATTAGAACACATTTAAATTGAACTCTGTTTCTTTACCGGTGCTTCGCCAATGGAGGTTGAATTTCTGGGAGTCTATGCGTTTGAGAAAGCAATAAAGAATGACCTCCGTAAACTTAGAAGAGGCACTTTCAAGAATTTTAATGAAACCTATTGCATTAATTGCAGAATAATTGTCGAGAATTTGTCGTGAAAGAAAAAAAATTGTCGAGCTCTTAGTTTTTGTCGCCGTTGTTCCTCGGAACAGAGTTCTTTATCAATCTGTCCAAATATCTGTAATGTTCGAATTTTTGGATGAAAATGGTCTTAAACGTTTTGGTTCGACTCACTGATCAAGAATTCGTGCTCAGAATTGATTCTATCCGGCCCGTAACACGATAACTCTCGAACGGAATGAGCTAGACAGTTGAAATTTTCGGGAGTAGGTTTGGGACATAAATATCTCGGTCAAGTTCGTTATTGGGCGAAACGGGTAAGATGGTTTCGGAGTAACGAAAAAACAATTTTTTTTCCATTACAAATTTCAAATTCAATTTTTGTTAAGGATGCAGTTTCATCACAAGAATCCATTGTTATCATTTTCAACTCTAACAAGCTAATACTCTCGGAGATATGATTTTTCAAAATTTCAATAATAAATCGTACCTACTTCTATGTTTTCACAGAATGCTGTACTTAATTATTCTATCTATGAATTATTATATGATCTGTGTTCTAGAATGTCATCTTATTTTCCTAAGAGACATATGTCAAATTTATTTCTGGTTCGTTATTCTTGATATAAAACACCCTTCCTGTTCTAGAAAACAAAGTATGATTGAATGACCGATGAAATAACCTCAGCTATCGTAAAATTATGAGGATGATATGATATTATACTTTAGAGGTGGTAATATAACGTCCGTGGATATACCATATGATGACGGAAATATATAGTAAGTTACATAATCAAATTAGATTCGGAATATCTCCAGTAAAAACAAAACTGCAAAATTGGCTAAGTTTTTATTGATATAATATAATTTTGAGAGTAGATTTGAGCAGTGGCACAGCCAGGATTTTGTTATATTATATATTACAACCAAATTAGGAATGTTTATTAATGTTCGAAGTTTAACGATGAACTCAGAAAAAATTGAACATGTTGGTATCTTTGGGGGGAGGTTGCAGCCCCAAAGCCCCCCCCCCTGGCTGCGCCAGTGGATTTGAGTAATGAATATCTCGGATAAGTTCGTTAATGGGTTGAATCGGTCTGTTTGAATTGAAATTCTTTCATGAGGCAGTTCTATCGTATCATTTCGGAGATATGATTTGTCAAAGTTTGAACAAGAGCGCCAAAGCTGCTGTCCACAGGGCTTTCGCACATTTTTTTCAGTACAGACAGTTGAAATTAGGCGAAGCATTAATTTCTTATACTTAATTGGGCGAAAGGTGACATTCTCTTCCTAGCTGGGGCAGTTGGCTTAAAATATTAAACACAAATTTAGAGACGCAATATTCAGCATTCTTAATGAAAATAAAATTGATTTGTAGTAGCGGAGTTAAAACGCCATTGGAAGCGAGATCACAGGTAACTTAATTTTTTTTTCATATTTTTTCCTCATAACTATCATGAATGTATGATCGAGTTCAAATCTAGAACTTGGCAGTAGATGAAGGCTCTTGCAAAATTTCATCGATATCTGACGGATAGTTTCAGAGATACAGATTTTTTTTTAAATATTCAAGATTTTTTGCCCTACAGTCCTCTTCGTGTCGGTATTTTTCGAGTTATTGAGAAAAAAAAATTGCAGACGGCTATAACTCCGAATCAACTCAGCGGATTTCGGCCCATTAAATAAACCTAAAAATGTATGCCCAGACATACCATGAAATCTTCAACTTTGCAACCCATACTCACTACCGGCCAGACAAAATGAAGGGCCGGTTTCTCAATTGCAAGTTAACTCGCAATTGAGAAACCGGCCCTGAGTTTGGCATTCTTCATAACGTTAATAACCATTTTAGGCCAATAATTAAAAAATTATAGACATTGTGGCAAAATGATAAACTGGTTCGGGGCAACAAAGTCGCCAAGAAAGAAACATTTTCCAAATTGTCGAAAAAAACGAGTCTAGCCATCAACTAGTTCAAAAAATTATCAATAAACATAACCCTGACGAAAGAAATGAAAACGGCAAAATGTTTTCTTGCTTTCACGTTCCATCCGAAAACAAACAACTCCAGAATAGAATATAGTCTAAGATCCGAACCTAAGTCGACCTTCACCGAGCTGATAATAGAATGAAACATATTTTATAATGAATTTTGTATATTAGAAAATATACTAAAAATGGGTTGCCTGAAAAAATCCTGGACAGACTATTTTTAATTATTTTTGCGCGTATGTTCTGGGGAACATCGCGTTATCATTTTGCCCAAATGTCTGTAATTTTCGAATTTTTCGCCGAAGATGGTCTCAAACGATTGGGTTCGACTCCCTGATGAAGAATTCGAGGTCAAATTTGATTCTGTCCGGCCGGCCGTTGCCACGATAACTTGAGAACGGAAAGAGCTAGCGACTCGAAATTTTCAGGGTATAGGTGGCGCATCGCAATACGACGGACAAATTCGTTAATGGGCATAATCGGCCCAATGGTTTCCGAGTAATTATTGTTGTTTGCGAAATTTTGTGAGAATCGTATCACTAGAAAATCTTGAAAAAATTATTAAAAAATATTTTTTATGTCTCGATAACCTGAGAACGGAAAGAGATAGCGACTTGTAAATTTCCAGGTTAGGTTGTGCATCTGAATGTGACATTTGAGTTTGTTTATAAGCATAATCACCAAACGGTTTTGGAGTTATCGCCATCTGAAATTTGTTTGTTATTTCCTTAATAACTCGAAAAATACTAAAGCGATCAAATTTAAATATGGATATTAGTTGAAGAATGCCAACACGGAAATTTTTGCAAAATTTTGTGAGGATCGTATCACTAGAAATTTTTTTAAAAATCATTGAAAATCATTGAAAAAAAATCTATATATCAGAAACTATTCATCCGACATGACAGATATTTTGCGAGAGCCTTCAGAACCTAACCCTACAACCAAGTTCCAAGTTTGAACACGATCGGATCTATATTGTTGGAGATAAAAAAAAAATAGTCTGTCCAGGATTTTTTCAGGCAACCCATTTTTAGTATATTATCTAATATACTAAATTCATTATAAAATATGTTTCATTCTATTATCAGCTCGGTGAATGTCGACTTAGGTTCGGATCTTCTAACCTCCATAAAGTTAGCAGAGCCACTTGCGAAAATTTCAATGAAACCTATTGCATTAATTGTCGAATATTTGTCGAGAATTTGTCGTGAAAGAAAAAAATTTGTCGCGCGCTTAGTTTTTTTTATATGGGGTGGCTCTGCTAACTTAATATTAAGTTAGCAGAGCCACTTGCAACAATTTCAATGAAACCTATTGCATTAATTGTCGAGAATTTGTCGTGAATTTGTCGTGGAAGAAAAAAGTCTGTCGCGCGCTTAGTTTTTTTTATATGGGGTGGCTCTGCTAACTTAATATTAAGTTAGCAGAGCCACTTGCAACAATTTCAATGAAACCTATTGCATTAATTGTCGAGTATTTGTCGTGAATTTGTCGTGGAAGAAAAAAGTTTGTCGTGTGCTTCGTTTTTTTTGTATGGGCTAAATTAATATTTGGCTAAAGGGGCCACACACACATCACGTAAGTTGGTTAATCGTATTTTTCTTCAATCAGAAATGAGCTGAATAATTGTCGAACGACCCAAACATATTCGTCGTGACAGAAAAAATTTTGTCGCGCGCTTAGTTTTTTTTAAAATGGGGTGGCTCTGCTAACTTAATATTAAGTTAGCAGAGCCACTTGTAACAATTTCAATGAAACCTATCGCATTAATTGTCGAGTATTTGTCGTGAATTTGTCGTGAAAGAAAAAAGCTTGTCGCGCGCTTCGTTTTTCTTGTATGGGCTAAAACAATATTTGGCTAAAGGGGCCACACACAAATCACGTAAGTTGGTTAATCATATTTTTTTTCAATCAGAAATGAGCTGAATAATTGTCGAAGGACCCAAACATATTCGTCGTGACAGAAAAAAATTTGTCGAGCCCTTAGTTTTTTTTAAATGGGGTGGCTCTGCTAACTTAATATTAAGTTAGCAGAGCCACTTGCCACAATTTCAATGAAACCTATCGCATTAATTGTCGAGTATTTGTCGTGAATTTGTCGTGAAAGAAAAAAGCTTGTCGCGCGCTTCGTTTTTTTTGTATGGGCTAAAACAATATTTGGCTAAAGGGGCCACACACAAATCACTTAAGTTGGTTAATCATATTTTTTTTCAATCAGAAATGAGCTGAATAATTGTCGAAGGACCCAAACATATTCGTCGTGACAGAAAAAAATTTGTCGAGCCCTTAGTTTTTTTTAAATGGGGTGGCTCTGCTAACTTAATATTAAGTTAGCAGAGCCACTTGCCACAATTTCAATGAAACCTATCGCATTAATTGTCGAGTATTTGTCGTGAATTTGTCGTGAAAGAAAAAAGCTTGTCGCGCGCTTCGTTTTTTTTGTATGGGCTAAATTAATATTTGGCTAAAGGGGCCACACACAAATCACGTAAGTTGGTTAATCATATTTTTTTTCAATCAGAAATGAGCTGAATAATTGTCGAAGGACCCAAACATATTCGTCGTGACAGAAAAAAATTTGTCGAGCCCTTAGTTTTTTTTAAATGGGGTGGCTCTGCTAACTTAATATTAAGTTAGCAGAGCCACTTGCCACAATTTCAATGAAACCTATCGCATTAATTGTCGAGTATTTGTCGTGAATTTGTCGTGAAAGAAAAAAGCTTGTCGCGCGCTTCGTTTTTTTTGTATGGGCTAAATTAATATTTGGCTAAAGGGGCCACACACAAATCACGTAAGTTGGTTAATCATATTTTTTTTCAATCAGAAATGAGCTGAATAATTGTCGAAGGACCCAAACATATTCGTCGTGACAGAAAAAAATTTGTCGAGCCCTTAGTTTTTTTTAAATGGGGTGGCTCTGCTAACTTAATATTAAGTTAGCAGAGCCACTTGCCACAATTTCAATGAAACCTATCGCATTAATTGTCGAGTATTTGTCGTGAATTTGTCGTGAAAGAAAAAAGCTTGTCGCGCGCTTCGTTTTTTTTGTATGGGCTAAAACAATATTTGGCTAAAGGGGCCACACACAAATCACGTAAGTTGGTTAATCATATTTTTTTTCAATCAGAAATGAGCTGAATAATTGTCGAACGACCCAAACATATTCGTCGTGACAGAAAAAAATTTGTCGAGCGCTTAGTTTTTTTTTAAATGGGGTGGCTCTGCTAACTTAATATTAAGTTAGCAGAGCCACTTGTAACAATTTCAATGAAACCTATCGCATTAATTGTCGAGTATTTGTCGTGAATTTGTCGTGAAAGAAAAAAGCTTGTCGCGCGCTTCGTTTTTTTTGTATGGGCTAAAACAATATTTGGCTAAAGGGGCCACACACAAATCACGTAAGTTGGTTAATCATATTTTTTTTCAATCAGAAATGAGCTGAATAATTGTCGAAGGACCCAAACATATTCGTCGTGACAGAAAAAAATTTGTCGAGCCCTTAGTTTTTTTTAAATGGGGTGGCTCTGCTAACTTAATATTAAGTTAGCAGAGCCACTTGCCACAATTTCAATGAAACCTATCGCATTAATTGTCGAGTATTTGTCGTGAATTTGTCGTGAAAGAAAAAAGCTTGTCGCGCGCTTCGTTTTTTTTGTATGGGCTAAATTAATATTTGGCTAAAGGGGCCACACACAAATCACGTAAGTTGGTTAATCATATTTTTTTTCAATCAGAAATGAGCTGAATAATTGTCGAACGACCCAAACATATTCGTCGTGACAGAAAAAAATTTGTCGAGCGCTTAGTTTTTTTTTAAATGGGGTGGCTCTGCTAACTTAATATTAAGTTAGCAGAGCCACTTGTAACAATTTCAATGAAACCTATCGCATTAATTGTCGAGTATTTGTCGTGAATTTGTCGTGAAAGAAAAAAGCTTGTCGCGTGCTTCGTTTTTTTTGTATGGGCTAAAACAATATTTGGCTAAAGGGGCCACACACAAATCACGTAAGTTGGTTAATCATATTTTTTTTCAATCAGAAATGAGCTTAATAATTGTCGAAGGACCCAAACATATTCGTCGTGACAGAAAAAAATTTGTCGAGCCCTTAGTTTTTTTTAAATGGGGTGGCTCTGCTAACTTAATATTAAGTTAGCAGAGCCACTTGCCACAATTTCAATGAAACCTATCGCATTAATTGTCGAGTATTTGTCGTGAATTTGTCGTGAAAGAAAAAAGCTTGTCGCGCGCTTCGTTTTTTTTTGTATGGGCTAAAACAATATTTGGCTAAAGGGGCCACACACAAATCACTTAAGTTGGTTAATCATATTTTTTTTTCAATCAGAAATGAGCTGAATAATTGTCGAACGACCCAAACATATTCGTCGTGACAGAAAAAAATTTGTCGAGCCCTTAGTTTTTTTTAAATGGGGTGGCTCTGCTAACTTAATATTAAGTTAGCAGAGCCACTTGCAACAATTTCAATGAAACCTATTGCATTAATTGTCGAGTATTTGTCGTGAATTTGTCGTGAAAGAAAAAAGTTTGTCGCGCGCTTCGTTTTTTTTGTATGGGCTTATTTAATATTTGGCTAAAGGGGCCACACACAAATCATGTACGTTGGTTAATCGTATTTTTTTTCAATCAGAAATGAGCTGAATAATTGTCGAACGACCCAAACATATTCTTCGTGACAGAAAAAAGTTTGTCGCGCGCTTAGTTTTTTTTAAATGTGGTGGCTCTGCTAACTTAATATTAAGTTAGCAGAGCCACTTGTAACAATTTCAATGAAACCTATTGCATTAATTGTCGAATATTTGTCGTGAATTTGTCGTGAAAGAAAAAAGTTTGTCGCGCGCTTCGTTTTTTTTGTATGGGCTATATTAATATTTGGCTAAAGGGGCCACACACAAATCACGTAAGTTGGTTAATCGTATTTTTTTTCAATCAGAAATGAGCTGAATAATTGTCGAACGACCCAAACATATTCGTCGTGACAGAAAAAAGTTTGCCGCGCGCTTAGTTTTTTTTAAATGAGGTGGCTCTGCTAACTTAATATTAAGTTAGCAGAGCCACCCCATTTAAAAAAAACTAAGCGCTCGACAAACTTTTTTCTGTTACGACGAATATGTTTGGGTCGTTCGACAATTATTCAGCTCATTTCTGATTGAAAAAAAATACGATTAACCAACTTACGTGCTTTGTGTGTGGCCCCTTTAGCCAAATATTAATATAGCCCATACAAAAAAAACGAAGCGCGCGACAAACTTTTTTCTTTCACGACAAATTCACGACAAATATTCGACAATTAATGCAATAGGTTTCATTGAAATTGTTACAAGTGGCTCTGCTAACTTAATATTAAGTTAGCAGAGCCACCCCATTTAAAAAAAACTAAGCGCGCGACAAAATTTTTTCTGTCACGACGAATATGTTTGGGTCGTTCGACAATTATTCAGCTCATTTCTGATTGAAAAAAAATACGATTAACCAACTTACGTGATTTGTGTGTGGCCTCTTTAGCCAAATATAAATTTAGCCCATACAAAAAAAATAAGCGCGCGACAATCTTTTTTCTGTCACGACGAATATGTTTGGGTCATTCGACAATTATTCAGCTCATTTCTGATTGAAAAAAAAATACGATTAACCAACGTACGTGATTTGTGTGTGGCCCCTTTAGCCAAATATTAATATAGCCCATACAAAAAAAACGAAGCGCGCGACAAACTTTTTTCTTTCACGACAAATTCACGACAAATATTCGACAATTAATGCAATGGGTTTCATTGAAATTGTTGCAAGTGGCTCTGCTAACTTAATATTAAGTTAGCAGAGCCACCTCGTTTAAAAAAAACTAAGCGCGCAGCAAACTTTTTTCTGTCACGACGAATATGTTTGGGTCATTCGACAATTATTCAGCTCATTTCTGATTGAAAAAAAAATACGATTAACCAACGTACGTGATTTGTGTGTGGCCCCTTTAGCCAAATATTAAATTAGCCCATACAAAAAGAACTAAGCGCGCGACAAACTTTTTTCTTTCACGACAAATTCACGACAAATACTCGACAATTTATGCAATAGGTTTCATTGGAATTGTTGCAAGTGGCTCTGCTAACTTAATATTAAGTTAGCAGAGCCACCTCATTTAAAAAAAACTAAGCGCGCGGCAAACTTTTTTCTGTCACGACGAATATGTTTGGGTCGTTCGACAATTATTCAGCTCATTTCTGATTGAAAAAAAATAAGATTAACCAACTTACGTGATTTGTGTGTGGCCCCTTTAGCCAAATATTAATTTAGCCCATACAAAAAAAACGAAGCGCGCGACAAGCTTTTTTCTTTCACGACAAATTCACGACAAATACTCGACAATTAATGCGATAGGTTTCATTGAAATTGTGGCAAGTGGCTCTGCTAACTTAATATTAAGTTAGCAGAGCCACCCCATTTAAAAAAAACTAAGGGCTCGACAAATTTTTTTCTGTCACGACGAATATGTTTGGGTCCTTCGACAATTATTCAGCTCATTTCTGATTGAAAAAAAATATGATTAACCAACTTACGTGATTTGTGTGTGGCCCCTTTAGCCAAATATTGTTTTAGCCCATACAAAAAAAACGAAGCGCGCGACAAGCTTTTTTCTTTCACGACAAATTCACGACAAATACTCGACAATTAATGCGATAGGTTTCATTGAAATTGTGGCAAGTGGCTCTGCTAACTTAATATTAAGTTAGCAGAGCCACCCCATTTAAAAAAAACTAAGGGCTCGACAAATTTTTTTCTGTCACGACGAATATGTTTGGGTCCTTCGACAATTATTCAGCTCATTTCTGATTGAAAAAAAATATGATTAACCAACTTACGTGATTTGTGTGTGGCCCCTTTAGCCAAATATTAAATAAGCCCATACAAAAAAAAACGAAGCGCGCGACAAGCTTTTTTCTTTCACGACAAATTCACGACAAATACTCGACAATTAATGCGATAGGTTTCATTGAAATTGTGGCAAGTGGCTCTGCTAACTTAATATTAAGTTAGCAGAGCCACCCCATTTAAAAAAAACTAAGGGCTCGACAAATTTTTTTCTGTCACGACGAATATGTTTGGGTCCTTCGACAATTATTCAGCTCATTTCTGATTGAAAAAAAATATGATTAACCAACTTACGTGATTTGTGTGTGGCCCCTTTAGCCAAATATTGTTTTAGCCCATACAAAAAAAACGAAGCGCGCGACAAGCTTTTTTCTTTCACGACAAATTCACGACAAATACTCGACAATTAATGCGATAGGTTTCATTGAAATTGTGGCAAGTGGCTCTGCTAACTTAATATTAAGTTAGCAGAGCCACCCCATTTAAAAAAAACTAAGGGCTCGACAAATTTTTTTCTGTCTCGACGAATATGTTTGGGTCCTTCGACAATTATTCAGCTCATTTCTGATTGAAAAAAAATATGATTAACCAACTTACGTGATTTGTGTGTGGCCCCTTTAGCCAAATATTAATTTAGCCCATACAAAAAAAACGAAGCGCGCGACAAGCTTTTTTCTTTCACGACAAATTCACGACAAATACTCGACAATTAATGCGATAGGTTTCATTGAAATTGTGGCAAGTGGCTCTGCTAACTTAATATTAAGTTAGCAGAGCCACCCCATTTAAAAAAAACTAAGGGCTCGACAAATTTTTTTCTGTCACGACGAATATGTTTGGGTCCTTCGACAATTATTCAGCTCATTTCTGATTGAAAAAAAATATGATTAACCAACTTACGTGATTTGTGTGTGGCCCCTTTAGCCAAATATTGTTTTAGCCCATACAAAAAAAACGAAGCGCGCGACAAGCTTTTTTCTTTCACGACAAATTCACGACAAATACTCGACAATTAATGCGATAGGTTTCATTGAAATTGTGGCAAGTGGCTCTGCTAACTTAATATTAAGTTAGCAGAGCCACCCCATTTAAAAAAAACTAAGGGCTCGACAAATTTTTTTCTGTCACGACGAATATGTTTGGGTCCTTCGACAATTATTCAGCTCATTTCTGATTGAAAAAAAATATGATTAACCAACTTACGTGATTTGTGTGTGGCCCCTTTAGCCAAATATTGTTTTAGCCCATACAAAAAAAACGAAGCGCGCGACAAGGTTTTTTCTTTCACGACAAATTCACGACAAATACTCGACAATTAATGCGATAGGTTTCATTGAAATTGTTACAAGTGGCTCTGCTAACTTAATATTAAGTTAGCAGAGCCACCCCATTTAAAAAAAAACTAAGCGCGCGACAAAATTTTTTCTGTCACGACGAATATGTTTGGGTCGTTCGACAATTATTCAGCTCATTTCTGATTGAAGAAAAATACGATTAACCAACTTACGTGATTTGTGTGTGGCCCCTTTAGCCAAATATTAATTTAGCCCATACAAAAAAAACGAAGCGCGCGACAAACTTTTTTCTTCCACGACAAATTCACGACAAATACTCGACAATTAATGCAATAGGTTTCATTGAAATTGTTGCAAGTGGCTCTGCTAACTTAATATTAAGTTAGCAGAGCCACCCCATATAAAAAAAAACTAAGCGCGCGACAGACTTTTTTCTTTCACGACAAA
The DNA here is from genome assembly GCA_937662695.2 of Halyzia sedecimguttata. Lineage (NCBI taxonomy): Eukaryota > Metazoa > Arthropoda > Insecta > Coleoptera > Coccinellidae > Halyzia > Halyzia sedecimguttata. The sequence goes on along the minus strand of OW569414.2, from coordinate 11,534,869 downwards.
TTCACGACAAATTCTCGACAATTAATGCAATAGGTTTCATTGAAATTGTTGCAAGTGGCTCTGCTAACTTAATATTAAGTTAGCAGAGCCACCCCATATAAAAAAAACTAAGCGCGCGACAAATTTTTTTCTTTCACGACAAATTCTCGACAAATATTCGACAATTAATGCAATAGGTTTCATTGAAATTTTCGCAAGTGGCTCTGCTAACTTTATGGAGGTGATCTTCTACTAATAGGTTAATATAAAACTGGCTTTCAAACTTCAACAAAAATTGAACAGCTTCTAGGAAATACATCGATGAAAATCCATACATGTTAAAATCGAGTATTAACATATGAAATCATAATGTTTATTTTGCAATTACAAATGCTACGTGGGTCAAACAACAACTTCGATAAATCTTCTGTTGCAAATCATATTTTAACAACCGATCACTCAATTTCCTCAAATTCTGTTATACCGATTGGATCTGCAGTTTTCTAAATATTCGGAAAATAAAATTTCGAATGAAAATAACTTCGAAACTATTGATCTGATATTGCCCATTTACGAACTCAACCGGATCAATTTCGACATCAAATGTACCATACAAATTTCAAGTCCCCAAGTAGTGTCTTTCGAAAGTTATCGGTTTACGCCAGGGCGGAACTGGATTTTTCCATGAATACTTCATCAGCTAGTCTAATTTAATCATTTGAAATCAATTTCGGTTCAAAATTATCAAATAACAGACATTTGGACGGAATGATAGCACCCCCGGAATAAGCCCGCAACAACGGACAAAACTGATAAGATAATCGAAATATATTCGGAAAATACAATATGGCGCTTACTGAAATCTAAAAACGTCTTGAATAATTTCAAACGCACAAAGAAAGCATATACATATTATTTAGGTATGATTTTCATTTCCTTTTAGTAACCTTCACAGTCGATAAGCACTGTTTGAACGGAATAAATATCAAATGATCAAAAATAGAAGGTTTTAAACATTATATTCCGCTATATGAACTATCATAGGTGTTAAAACTTGTGTCTAATCACACAATGTAGTTTTTCAAAGGCGTGTATTAATAGTTTTTCGGTTTGAAAGAAGTTCTAACACGTTTGAAATTTCTTTTGAGTGTATATTGTACCGAAAATTGGCCAAAAACTCAAATTGAAAAAATCTTAAAAAGCACTGACATGAAGTCAGAAACTTTTGCGCGCATATTCCATGGCTTCAGGTATGTGCGGAATTTCTGCGGAATCTGACAAATAGTTTCTAAAATATAAAATTTTCGAAGAAAATATTTTTTTTTCTGATACGATATTCGCGAAATTTCGCAAAAATTAAAAAAATAGTGAGCGTCAGCATTCTACAAGTTATTATCCAGATCAGGTTGGATCGGATTTGTGTTTTGAATTATTGAAGAAATATCAACAAAATTTAAGATGGGTAACTCCAAAACTGTTTGGCCGATTATGCTTATTAATAAATTTAACTGTTGCATTCGGAAACAAAATCCACCCCGAAAATTGCAAGTCACTGTATCTTCCGTTCGAAAGTTATCTTGGCAATGGCCATCCATCCAGCTACTGAACCCACGCAAGGTTACTCGGCTTCCGATATTTCTTCAATAATTCCAACAATATTGATCAGATCGTGTTCAAATTTGGAACTTGGCTGTTAAGTCAGGTTTTGAAGGCTCTCGATCACGCTCAGCGAGGTCGGATGGGTAGTTTTTGAGATATAAAATTTTCTTTCATAATTTTTTTTTCTACTGTTACGATTATCACCAAATTCCGCAAATAATTGCGCGTCGGCATTTTACAACTAATTACCACGTTTGAATTTGATAGGATCTGTATTTATTGAGGAAATAACAACAAAATTTCAGATAGGTATAAACCCAAAACTGTTCGTGGATAACTCTTCCACTATCGAGAAATACGAGAATTCTCAAGAAAATCATACTTCGGAATTTCCATACCACCGTATAGGGGCGGGAGTAATTAACAATTACTTGACAAAAATATATCATTTCACCGTGTATTTTCGATAACGTTGTGGTTCGTTGATATTTTTGTCTTACTTGTTCGTCGGAACAGAGTGCTCTTTAGTTTACCCAAATGTCTGTAATTTTCGAATTTTTGGATGAAAATGGTCTTAAACCATTTGGTTCGACTCACTGATCAAGCATCCGTGGTCAAAATCGATTATATCCGGCCGTCCTTTAAGACGATAACTCTCGAAGGGAATGAGCTAGACAGTTGAAATTTTCAGAGTAGGTTAGGGGGATAAATATCTCGGCTGAGTTCGTTATTGGGCTAAATCGGCCGAGTGGTTTCGGAGTAACGAAAAAAAAAATTTTTTTTTAGATGAAAAATTTTTAATTCTATTTTTTTTTAATGCAGTTTCATCATGAAAATCTATTGATATCATTTTCAACACATCATCAACTTTCAACAAATTGATATTCTCGTAGATATGATTTTTCAAACCTCAATATTAAATCGTAACTCTACGATTTCACAGAATGCGAAAATTAACTTCCGGTTCTATGAGTTTCTTGATCTGTGTTCATACATGTCATCATTGTCATCCCATCTACAGATAACAGATATGTCAAACAAAGTATGATTGAATGCAAAATGACCAATGAAATAACCTCAGCTATCCATACATTGCTATTGGGTCATCCATATGAGGATGATAATCAATAATGATGATGATGGAAATATATACTTTGATAAGTTGATCAAATTGGGTTCAGAATATCTCCAGTAAAAACAAAACTGAAATATTGGCTAAATTTCAATTGATAGAATAAAATTTTCAAAGTAGATTTGGGGAATGAATATCTCGGATACGTTCTCTATTAGGTAGAATCAGTCTAGTGGTTTCGGATCAATATTTTTTTGCACTCTTGTTGAATTTAATTCCTTTTATGATGTTTGAATTTAATTTCTTTTATGATTTCAAAATAAGAATGAACAATTTGGATAAAGTGTCCAAAATTTCACATTTTTGAAAATTACCGGGGGTGCTACAAATATAAAAAACAAATGTGGGACAGTTTTAGGCCTTTCCTATGGTCAGGAAGCTAAGAATCTGAGGCCTAAAGTGAATGAATAATACCCAATATAGAATTTTCGGTACAATATCCCCTTAAGATATATTTCCAGAGCAATAATATTCTCAAGGCCGACTGCGTCAGGAGAATCATTGAACTAACAAAAGGTATCGCAACTAAACCAATGGAACAGGTAGTTTCTCACAGAATACCACGGAATATCTCTCATAATATTTGTGGTAACTGATTTGTTTAATTCGAGCTCAGTTCTTGCATCAACTACACATACAAATTTTTGCATTCGTACCTCTCCGAAATTAAAATTTTCATTAAATCACCTCATATTCCATCTTTCGGATAATGTCTGAAAAATACGATTCAGGTGCTCTACGGATTTTACTGGGACCCCATCAAAAAGTACAAATCTCTCTTCCCTTTCTTCAGGGTATGTGGCGCATCCAAATGAGACGGTTAATTTCGTTAATGGGCATAATCGGCACAACGATTTCCTAATTTTGTTTACAAACAATACAGAACCGATCGAATTAAAACTTGGTAACTAGTTGTAGAATACCGACACAAAGAGGTTTGTGAAATTTCGTGAGGATCGTATCACTAAAATTTAAAAATTGATTTTAAAATATTATGCACCTCACGATAACTTGAAAACGGAAACAGATAGCGACTTGCTACTTTCAGGGTGGATTGCGCATTCAAATGGGACATTGAAGTTCGTTACCAGGCATAATCGGCCAAACGGTTTTGGAGTTATACCCATGTGAAATTTTGTTGTTATTTCTTCAATAACTCAAATAATACGATTCCGACACAATTCAAACATGGTAATAAGTTGCAGAATGTCGACGTGCAAATTTTTAAGAAATTTCGAGAGGATCGTATACTAAAAGTATTAAAAAAATCGTTGAAAAAATCAGTATCTCAGAAACTATCCGCCCGATATCGTTTTTTGCGAATATCGATATCGAATTTTGCGAAAGCCTTCAAAAGCTTTGAACTCGATCGGATTTATATTGTTGGAGATCCAAGCAGCCTTCGGTGAGTTCAGTACCTGGATTAGTGACTGTTTACACGATAACATGAGAACGGAAAGAGATAGCGACTTGCAATTTTCAGGGTAGGTTGCGCATCCAAATGGGACAGTTATGTCCTTGGGCATAATCGGCCAAACGGTTTCGGAGTTATATCTATCTTAAATTTTGCAAAATATACAAATGCGATCCAATTAAAAGTTGGTAAGAACACGACTGTTTTGATACCAAAAATAATATTGACTTGTCACGTATTGAAAAATTTATGTGCAAATATTTGGGATGATGTTTCAGAAGATTCAGAATTGGATCATTATAATGATGTAGTTTATGAAGGCAAAAGGAAAGGACAACATAATGGGATCATCAAAAGAAATTACTGTTCGTTGAAACCGAGGTTAATATTACCTTTTACTTCCTTAAGTAGTGAGACATGTTCCTATATACAGTATTTTCATAATGTTGCTAGCAAAAACATGCTGAAATATTTATCTACATTTGTGTATCAAAAATTTGTTCTTGATTTAAGGTTCATAATACAGAATGAATGTGTTAGTGGTTAAACTATCAAATTATGAAAGGAAGATTGTACATATTTTATTAATATATTTTGAACTATTAAAATAATTTGTTCGTCATTTTATACCTATTCAAATATCAGGAATAAATGGACAATCTACTATGATTGTCTCCAGCCGTGCTCTAGACATTTCTATGATCCTTTCATATTAATGATGTAGTTTATGAAGGCAATAGTAGAGAACAACATAATGGAATCATTAAAATAAATTACTGTTCGTTGACCACCGAGGTTAATATTACCTTATACTTCCTTAAGTAGTGAGACAAGTTCTTATACCTATACAGTATTTTCATAATGTTGCTTGCAAAAAAATGCTGAAATACTGATCTACATTTGTGTATCAAATATTCTCTCTTGAGTTAAGGTTCATAATACAGAATGAATGTGTTAGTGGTAAGAACTATCAAATTATGAAAGAAGATTGTATTTTATGAATAAAATTTGAACTATTAAAATAATTTGTTCGTCAGCCTTACTTATTCAAATATCAGGAATAAATGGACAATCGGCTATGATTATCTCCATCCTTGCCCTAGAAACATCGATGATATTTTCCTTAGGTATTTCGAGTTGTGAAAACTATGCACCGAGTGTAAGTTGCAACAACCCATTCCACGAGGTTAAATCATTGCAGATTGCTCATTTGATCTTGATAAATAAACTATTATTTTAATTTAATTTATTTTATGGTGCAGTTCTATTATAAGAATCCATTGATATCGTTCCCAACTCTGAGAAACCAATACTTTCGGAGATATGGTTTGTCAAAAATTGAACAAGAGCGTCAAAGCTCCTGCCACAGAGCTTTTCCCCTTTTTGGCGCTCTAGTTCCTCGGAACTGAGTGCTTATCAATTTGCCCAAATGTCTGTAATTTTCGAATTTTTCGATGAAAATGGTCTTAAACGCTTTGGTTCGAATCACTGATCAAGAATCCGTGGTGGAAATTCATTCTGTCCGGCCGTCCGGCCGGCCGTAGGCACGATAACTCTCGAACGGAATGAGCTAGAGATTTGAAATTTTCAGAGTAGGTTTGGGGGATGAATATCTCGGCTAAGTTCGTTACTGGGCAAAATCGGACAGAAGGTTTCGGAGTAATAAAAAAAAAATTTTTTTTTTACAAAACAAATTCCGAATTATTTTTTTTTTAATAAGCAGTTTTATCATAAGAATCCATTCATATCAATTTTAACTCTAACAAGCTAATACTTTCGGAGATATGATTTTTCAAAATTTCAATGTAAATCGTATTTCACAGATTGATATAATTATTTTCAATGTATGAATTGTCAACTTGACAGAAGGGAATATTGTAACTTCAAAAATATTGGGGTTGAAATACTCGTATTTAAGCGATGCAACGGGGACCCCACCCGAAAATGTTTGAAAATATTACGTAAATATTGAAAGCATAAAATTCTGTAATTCGAGAGAGGAGAACATTTGGTGAACGTAGATCAGGAAATTTTTGATCGATAACAAGGTAATTTTTTATTATTACTTATCTTCTTTAATACATGTTTTATGGAATACCTACTATTTGTAGGTACTTTAAACCTGTTTTGGGCAATTGTCATAGGAAACTTGTTTTTTTGGCGCTCTAGTTCCTCGGAACAGAGTGCTTATCAATTTGCCCAAGTGTCTGTAATTTTGGAATTTTTGGCTGAAAATGGTCTCAAACGATTTGGTTCGACTCACTGATCAAGAATCCGAGTGCGAAATCGATTCTGTCCGGCCGGCCGACCGGCCGTAGGCACGATAACTCTCGAACGAAAGGAGTTAGCGGATTGAAAATTGCAAGGTGGTTTTGGAGCGTAGATATCTCGGACAAGTTCGTTCGATCTATCTGAAATTTAGCATCAAATTGTAGTATCATGACCTTTATACGCATGTGAAGTTTTGTATTGACCAGATTACCGCAAAGTGTAAAAAAAAAAAAAGTTTTTCCACAATAACTCTCGAACGGAATGAGCTAGGTAGTTGAAATTTTCAGAGTAGGTTAGGGAGATGAATATCTCGGTTATGTTCGTTATTGGGCAAAATTGGCCAGATTTAATTCGATTTCTTCCATGGTGCAGTTCTCATTCTCATGATTGCTCATTTAATCTTGATAAATAAACTATTATTTGAATTGAATTTCCTTTATGATGCAGCTCTATCATATGTTTACATTGATATAATTCCCAACTCAGAGAAACCAATACTTTCGGAGATATAATTTGTCTGTTTGAACTAGAGCGCCAGAAAGCTCCTGTCCACAGGGCTTGAACCCATTTTTATTTTTGCATACATAATGATCCCGGGAATGATCGCGAACAAAGTATTCAATCTTCTGTATCTACTTATACTTCGATGCCTACAGCACAAACTACAAAATAATATTGTGACATCGACTGCATTTGTTGAGAATTTATTGAGCGATTATCCCAACACTACAAAGAAAGGTGAGTTCGGGACAAACATAACCCAGGTCCCCAAGGGTAACTTTTTGATACCTAAATTCCCTCATCCTTTCATTTCTTTTAGAAATAGAATTTTGACATGCAACAATAAATGATATATTGATACCGTAAAATCAAGACACAATGAAATGCGAGGAAACTTATTGTCGAAATATTTATTTTATTCCAGAAGTAAATTATTTATGGTGGTATGAAAGCCATGTGCACGGCACGTGCGCACTTTCATCACCCTCCAGTAGGGTAAATTAGGATAGCTAGTTGGCGGATGTGAATAATAAAACGAACTTTGTTTACACCTATAAAAAAAGCTCATTTCGGTTAGACAGAAAAAACAGGTGGCTTCCCCACCTAATCTTTCACATTTGGGAACAATTTTTTTTAAAGCATTCACGTAACATCATGAGCTTTAGCACACAAGTATTTATGGCTGTTAAGTAATACCACAGTTAAATACAACTATTATTACGAAAGTAAGTGAAATATAATATGTGAAGTGAGACGACTGACAATATCCCATCACTGTTATGTTAGTCCAGTCATACTAGGGGTTTCACCTCGGAATGAGAGATAACCAGCTTTAAGTTCGTATAAACGTTTATGGGCCGGTTTCTCAATTGCGAGTTAACTCGAGGTTGCGAGTTGACGCATGTATTTAGCGATATTCATGAATGCGTAACACTCGGGTTACCCGCAATCTCGGGTTAACTCGCAATTGAGAAACCGGCCCTCAGACATTCGAAAAGTTGGCTCAAAAGTTTCATAGAATCTCGTGTTGGCGTCTCAAGATATTCAAGGTCAAAAGTGACAAAAATCAGTATTCTTCTAATATCTCGTTTTATATGGTTCTAATGCCATTTGAGTTCACTACGAAAATTGTAAAACATAAAATTCTCTACTCTCTACTTGTTTATTTTCTTAAATTTTTTCAAAGTTTCAACCGTTTTTTAAAACAGTTATATAAAAATATATAAATCATTAAAATCGAAATCGAAACTCATATTAGGTACTATCAATAATACGTTTTATAAAGTCTAACTATTAAAATTCATATTATTATCAATAATTTCCAATGTTTATTAATGAATACATTATGGATAATAATATTCTTTATTTACCGAAAATATATTTGTTTAATATTAATTATTTATTCGTGTAGTCAAAAAATTGTTGAGAAGAATATTGTATATATTGTAATTATATTATAAAGTATATTATATTAATTATATTTTAAGTAGAAAAAGAATAGAGTGAATACATATTAATTATATGTTTATTTGAAAATACTTTTCATTTATTTATTACAGTTGAAGTTCAAATGCCGAGAGGTTAGAAAAAAAATTATAATAAGGAGGACTTGAATCTTAATTTTCTTATTCACCTCCGTCGACATCGTCTTCCGGTAGCTCGAAAATGTTAAATGCAATATCATCATTTTCGTTGTCAAGGATATTTAACCCTAGATCTTCAAGAATTTCGGGGTCAAATGTACAGTCTTCTACTCAACTATTATTATAGAAATCTCTTATTCTAATTTGCTGCAGTTCTGTCATAAGAATCCATTGATATCATTCCCAACTCTGAGAAACCAATACATTCGGAGATATGATTTGTCAAAGTTTTTTAATTAAATTTTTTCTATGATGCAGTTCTATCATAATAATGCATTGATGTCATTCTCAACTCTGAGAAACCGATACTTTCGGAGATATGATTTGTCAAAGTTTGAACAAGAGCGCCAAAGCTTCTGTCCACAGGGCTTTCACACATTTTTAGATATCGTCGTGAAAGAAAAAATATTATCGTAATAGTTTTCATTATTCATAACCATTATGATGACATTTGATGTTTATTTGTGGGTTGCTCTGCCAACTTAATATTAAGTTAGCAGAGCCACCCCATATAAAACATTAAGGGCACGACAAATTGTTTTCTTCGAGGTTTTATTTCATGAAAATGAAAAATACACGACAAATACTCGACAATTTATTCATCAGCATCGTGATGATATGCATTCGATGTTTATTTGTAGGTGCACTGCTAACTTAATATTAAGTTATAATATAAAAAAAAAACTAAGCGCCCTACATTTTTTTTTCTTTCACGACAAATTCTCGACATTTAATGCGTAGGTTTCATTTAAATTCTTGCATAGCCACCCGATATAAAAAAAACTAAGCGACAAATTCTTTTCTTTCACGACAAATTCTTTTCTTTCACGACAAATTCTGGAAAATTGATGCAAAAGGTTTTATTGAAATTCTTGCAAGTGGCTCTGCTAACTTAATACTTCTGGCTCTGCTAACTTTATGGAGGTCCGTGTTCGAGAAAAATCCATTATACATGTACCGTCTACAATATTTTGTATTGAAAATACCGAAAATGTTCAACGAAAAAAAATATCGAGCATTTTCCTAACGTCTCCCCCCCAGTATGACTCTTGACCTGAGCCATTTGTTGTAGTTCATTTCATAGAGGCCCAAGAACCTAAGAAATGTACAATGTTTCACTCAACAGCCTGTATTGCGAAAACAGGACTTTCGGCATATAGGTTTATATGAAGTTTTTGTCCTATTTTTAGTAAGTAGTAGTTAGTTAAATAATGAAAGTTTTTGTTCCAGTTAAAATTTCAGGGTATTTAATTTTATATGGAGTTTCATAAAATGAAAGGAATTTGGTAAGTATTCCGCTTTTCGATTCAAGTTTATGGCTCTTTTATGCAGTTTAGTTAAGTGAACGTCAGAGTGACGTCGCCTATTGATATTTTCCAGTGACCCAAAATAATACCTATTAAGAGTAAATCAAATTTTTAAATCGTTTGTGTATGCAGATTACAGAAAATGCCAATTTTATGCTATGATAAAAAAGCCATAAAGTTGATATTCTGGATATCTCATTTTATCATTGTCCTTGGTTCCTACAATATTTCAGCGGAACCAGGCGATGAATTCCCGAGATATATTAAAATTTTTCTTTTTACGCTTCTAGTGGTACGATTCTCATGAACTTTGCAGTTGCTATTCAATACCTAAATACCAAGAATAGATAACTTGATTGGATCTGTAATTTTGAGAATATTATGGAATTAAAATTGCAAATGATTATATCTATCTCCGAAACCATTCGAATGGATGAGTTTGCCTTTCATAACCTCGACCGGTGTATTCAGACCAAAAACCTACCTTGCAAATTACAAGTCTCTGAGTTACACTTATCCCCGAGCTTATCCCTTATCCATTAATGGGTAGAAAATAAGTGTACCGTGCAGGAGAAAAAAAAACAGTGTATCACAGCCCAATGTTATATTTCAATAGTAAATATTTAAATCTATACCCTCTAGAGTTCATCACCAGTTTTTTTTTAAGTTAATTTACATTTGAATTATTTTTGTCAAGTTTATATTTTATTTGAACCTTCTTTGATTTGTCAATACTAATATACAAACAGAAAATTTATGGTACGCCCTTAGCTCGGCCCTTAGGGTCTAGTGTATCACAGTTTTTTTTACAAAGTAATTTTACATTTGAATATTTTTATCAAGTTAATATTTTATTTGATGCTTGTTTGTTTTCTCAATAAGAAAAAAAATTAATTCTTTTTACATTAATTCAAATATGTAAATACTTTTTGCACGTTGTTGGGGAACAGTGTGGTAACATTTTGCCCAGATATCTGTGATTTTCCAATTTTCTGCCGAAAATGGTCTCAAACGATTAGGTTCGACTCACTGATACATAATTCGATTTCCGTTTTGATTATATCCGGCCCGCTGGCCGTTGTCACGACAACTTTCGAACGGAAAGAGATAGCGACTTCAAATTTCCAGAGTAGGTGGCGGATTCAAATGCGAACCGAATTCCGAGTACTGATTTTGTTTTAAAAATTTTGGTTCAAGCACTGACGTGAAGTCAGGACTGTCAGGAGCTTTTGCGCGTATGTTCTATTGTCCATTCTCCTATATTTGACATTCCAAATCGGATTTACCATGGTGAATTATATTGTCCGTTCTTCTGTATTGGACACTCTTAATCGAATTTACCGTGGTAAATTCTATTAAGTGTCCAATACAGGAGAACAGACAATAGAATTCACCATGGTAAATTCGACTAGGGATGTCCCATATAGGAGAATGGACAATAGAACATACGCGCAAAAGCACCTGACTTCACGTCAGTGCTTTAACCATTTTTTTTTGTTGGAATTTTTTTAAATTTTAAAGGCGTACGGTTCTCCGAGCGGTTCTATCAACATTTTACACACGGTTTTATGTTAATATTCTACAACTAGATAGCAAGCTTCAATTCGATCGAGTCTATACTTTTTGATTATCGAGGAAATAATATTCCAGGTGGGTATAACTCGGAAACCGTTGGACCGATTATGACCAAAAACTGAGCCAAAAACGAACTAAACTCTCCTATTTGGATGCGCACCCTACCCTGAAAATTCCCCTCCGCCGTATTCACAAAGCATTCTATCTCCGACGTCCTAACTGAGTTCCTCAGTTAAGGATAAATAAGAATCGCAACCTCAATTAACGTATTTAACGGTGGTGGAACAGGCCTGTATCACGTTAATTTTCACGTTTACTGAGGTTGCGATTCTTATTTATCGTTAACTGAGGACCTCAGTTAGGACGGAGATTGAATGCTTTGTGAATACGGCGGCCTATCTCCTTTCGTTCGAAAGTTATCGAGTCAACGGTCACCCTTCCAGCCTACTGAACTCACACAAGGCTTCTCGGATCTCCTACAATATGGATCCGATCGTGTTCAAACTTGGAACTTGACAGTATAGGTTTCGGTTCTGAAGGCTTTCGCAAAATTTCAGCGATATCAGACGAGTAATTTCTTATATATAGAATTTTCTTAAATGATGTTCAATGATTTTTTAAAAATTTTGTATAGTTACGATCCTCACGAAATTTCGCAGAAGTTTTAGCGTTAGCATTCTACGACTAAGAATCAAGTTTCAATTAGATCGGTTGTGTATTTTTAGAGTTTTTGAGGTAATATCAACCAAATTTCAGATGGGTATAACTCCAAATCCATTGGGCCGATTCTGCCTATAAAAAACTCAAAGGTCGCATTCAGATGCACAACCTAACCTGAAAATTTCAAATCGCTATCTCTTTCCGTTCTCTGATAATCTTGACCTAAATAATATTTTTTAATAATTTTCTAGTGATACCATTCCCACGAAATTTCACGAGCGTCCTTAGGTTCATATTCTAGAACTACTCACCAAGTTTCAATTCGATCGGATTTGTATTGGTTCAAAACAAAATTATCACTCGGAAACTGTTGGGCCGATTATGCCCATTAACGAACTCTTCCGTCGTATTGGGACGCGCACCTACCCTGTAATTTCAAGTCGCTACCTCTTTCCGTCCTCAAGTTATCGTGGCCGGCCGGACGGTGAGAATCAAATTTGACGCTGAATTCTTCATCAGGGAGTCGAACCCAATCCCCAGAACATACGCGCAAAAATTCGTTTAAAACAATCAGAAACAATCTCTTTCGGAAAGCTCTCAATGTCCGAGTAAAATTACCACAACTCTATTATAGCAAATTATTCACGAAGAAATTATGAATTTGCAATCGATTTTACAATCAAGATTCGATTAAAAACTCCCCAGCTGGATCTGAATCCGAAATAATAGAGTATCACTTTACTGAACTCTAGAGAATGTTTTGCCAATACGTGAAAGAATTCCAAATATGATATTATGACGACATTGGAACGACAAAAAATTGGAAATGTGAACCTAATTGGTCAAATATTTCAGTATCGTATCTGAAAGTGAACGGAAAGTGATTCACGCTCATTGTTAATAACAAACAGTAGGTTTCGTTTTTTAGTGCGGAAACCAGATAACTTCGCGTAATGAATCCTTATAGGTCATTGGAGTTTCAAATTACGACAAGAAAGTGTTAAGGAAAGACTGAAAAAAAGTATATTTAATATTATGTCATTTGGCGTTATGCAATTATTAGTAATTATTTTTCATCGATATCAATATCCAGCTTTATTGAAAAAATTTCATATCTGCGAAATATCTTGACACTAGTAAGTAGGTACTTACTTACCCATAGATTTTCCTGTGGTCAGTTAACAAAAATTGGTTCAACACTCTGAATCGAATTTACCATGGTAAATTGGAATAAGAAAATTGCAAGTCCCTATCTCCTTTCCTTCGAAAGTTATCGATGCAACGGTCAAACATCCAGCTACTGAACCCACACAAAGCTGCTCGGATCTTAAACAATATGGATCCGATCGTGTTCAAACTTGGAACTTGGTAGTTATTTTCTGAAGGATCTCACAAAATTTGAGCGATGTCGGACGAATAGTTTCTTATAGAATTTTTTTCAATGATTTTTTAAAAATATTGTATTGATGCGATCCTCACGAAATTTAGCTAGAATTTTTGCGTTAGCATTCTACAAATAATAACCACGTTTGAATTGGATCGATTTCGTATTTTTCGAGTTATTGAGGATATAACCAAATTTCAGATGGGTATAATTCCAGAACCGTTCGGCCGATTATGCCTATAAACAAACTCAAATGTCGCATTCAGATGCACAACCTAACCTGAAAATTTCAAGTCGCTATCTCTTTCCGTTCTAAGGTTATCCTCTCGATTATCGTGACATAAATAATAATAATAAATGTACTTATGGCCATCGACCTGAGTCCTTCAGCCATAAATAATATTTTTCAATAATTTTTCAAAAATTTTCTAGAGATACGATTCTTACAAATTTCACAAACCTCTAAAGGTTTGTATTCTACAACTACTCACCAAGTTCCAGTTCGATCGGACATGTATTGGTCGAAAACAAAATTATTACTCGGAATCTATTGGGCCGATTACGCCCATTAACGAACTCTTCCGTCGTCTTGCTATGCGCCACCTACCCTGAAAATTTTAAGTCGCTATCTCTTTCCGTTCTCAAGTTATCGTGGCAACAACTCAAGTTATCGTGGCCGGTCGGACGGACATAATCAAATTTGACCCTGAATTCTTCATCAGGGAGTCGAACCCAATCGTTTGAGACCATTTTCGGCAAAAAAATCGAAAATTACAGACATTTGGGCAAAATGATAACCCGATGTTTCCCAGAACATACAATCAATATCCAGATTTTTTCCTAGGTTTTTTCATAAAAATTTTTCATATCTGCGAAAATGTCTTGACACTTACCTATAGATTTTTCTGTGGTCAGTTAACAAACAAGTTCTGAAAGAGCAGTATTTTGAAAAATACCTTATAAACTGCAAATGTCGGGGCAAATGTATTATTTATTGAAAATAATTTATTTACTAGGAAATAATTGCTAGTATAATTTCAAAAAGTGTCCGATATTTGCTCGGATATTTGGCATGATATTTCTATCTGCATGTGAACAACACGATTTCAAAATCTAGTGTACGATGTCCGGAAAAGATATTTAGGAAAAATTGAACATTTCCTAAAATGACCTACATAAAGTTAGCAGAGCCATCTTGCGAACCTATTACATTAACTGTCGAGAATTTGTCGTGAAAGAGAAAAAATTGTCGCGCGCTTAGTTTTTTTATATGGGGTGGCTCTGCTGACTTAATTTTAAGTTAGCGGTGCATTAATTTGAAAAAAAATGTCGAGAATTTGTCGCTTTTTTTATATGGGCTAACTTAATATTAGGTTAGCTGAGCTACATACAAATCACGTAACTTGGTTAATTGTATTTTTTTTTCAATCAGAAATGAACTAAATAATTGTCGGACGACCAAAACGTATTTGTCGTGACAGAAAAAAAATTGTCGCGCCCTTAGTTTTTTATATAACTTAATATTAAGTTAGCAGAGCCACCCATAGATAAACATCTAATGTCATCATAAAGGTTATGAATAATTGTCGAGTATTTGTAGAAGTCCATCTGACGTGAAAACAACGCAAAAATGCATTCCTAATAGCTTGTGTATATAAATTAATAATCCAACTTTTCAGTAATACACCCAGGTAACTTGGGGATTGTATTTTTTTTCAACCAGAAATCATCTAAATAATAGGTAAACGACCAAAACCAATTTGTCGAAAAAAAGTTTTTCACGCGCTTAGTTTTTTTTTTATATGGAGTGGTTCTACTAACTTAATATTAAGTTAGCAGAGCCACCCATTATGCCATTAATAAACGTCAAATGTCATCGTTATGGTCATGAAATAACGAGTATTTTTCGAAGTCCATCTGACGTGAAAACAACGCAAAAAATCAATTCCTTATAGCTTATTTATAAATAAATAATTATTCCAACTTTTCAGTAATACAACCAGGTAAATTGGTTGATTCTATTTTTTTTTCAACTAGAAATGAACTAAATAATTGTCGGACGGCTTTAACATATCTGTCGCGACAAAAAAAATTGTCGCACCCTTAGTTTTTTTATGAGGTGGATCTTAATATTAAGTTAATTAAAAAAAATATATTAAGCGCTCGACAGTTATTTTTCTTTCACGACAAATTCCCGACAATTCATGCAATAGGTTTCATTGAAATTCTTGCAAGTAGCTCTGCTAACTTAATATTAAGTTAGCAGGCCACCCCATATAAAAAAAAACCGCGACAATTTTTTTTCTGTCAAAAAAATACGTTTTGGTCGTTCGACAATTAAGTATTTAGTTCATTTCTAGTTGAAACAAAATACAATTAATCAAGTTATATACATGATTTGTGTGTGGCTCTGTTGACTAAATATTAAGTTAGCCTATATTAAAAAATTGGTTCAAGCACTGACGGCTCGGAGAACCGTACGCCTTTAAAATTTAAAAAAATTCCAACAAAAAAAAATGGTTAAAGCACTGACGTGAAGTCAGAAGCTTTTGCGCGTATGTTCTATTGTCCATTCTTCTGTATTGGACACCCTTAATCGAATTTACCATGGTAAATTATGTTGTCCATTCTCCTGTATTGGACACTCTCAATTCGAATTTACTATGGTAAATTCGAATTGAGTGTCCAATACAGGATAATGGACAACATAATTTACCATGGTAAATTCGATTAAGGGTGTCCAATACAGAAGAATGGACAATAGAACATACGCGCAAAAGCTTCTGACTTCACGTCAGTGCTTGAACCAATTTTTTTTTCGCGATTTTTTTAAAATTTTCTTGGGGTACGATTCTTAAAATTTTTTTTTTCGTAATTTTTTTCAAATTTTCTAGGGTACGGTTCTTACAAAATTTTAAACACGTCTTTATGTTGATTTTCTACTACTAGTTACAAAGCGCCATTTCGATCGAATATTTATTTTTTGAGTTATTAAGGAAATAATATTCCAGGTGGGTATAACTCGGAAACCGTTAGACCGATTATGCCCAAAAACGAACTCAACTCTCCCTTTCGGATACGCAACCTACCCTGAAAATTGCAAGTCCCTATCTCCTTTCGTTCGAAAGTTATCGAGGCAACGGTCACCCATCTACTGAACTCACACAAGAATGCTCGAATCTCCAACAATATTTAACCGATCGTATTAAAATTTGAAACTTGGTAGTAGAGTTAGGTTATGAAGGCTCTTGCAAAATTTCAGCAATTTCGAACGAATAGTTACTGATATATAGAATTTTTTTTTTTTATTTTCTATGATTTATTAAAAATTTTCTACAAATGCTATCCTCACCAAATTTTGCAAACATTTTCGCGTTGGCATTCTACAACTAATAACCATGTTTGAATTCAATCGGATCAGTATTTTTCGAGTTAATGAGGAACAAAAAACCACCAAATTTCAGAAAATTTCAGATGGCTATAACTCTAAAACCGTTCGACCGATTATGCTCATAAACGAACTGGAATGTCGCGTTCTGGTGCACATCCTAACCTGAAAATTTCAAGCCGCTATCTCATTCCGTTCTCAAGTTATCGTGACAACAAAAATATTTTTTAATAATTTTTTAAAAATTTTCTAGCCATACGATTCGCACAAAATTTCACAAACGTGCTCAGGTTGATATTCTACAACTACCCACCAAGTTTCAATTCGATCGGATTTATATTGGTTGAAAACAAAATTATTACTCGGAAACCACTGGGCCGATTATGCCCATTAACGAACTTGTCCGTCGTATTGGGATGCGCAACCCACCCTGAAAATTTCAAGTCGCTGGCTTTTTTCGTTCTCAAGTTATCGTGGCAACGGCCGGACGGCCGGACGGCCGGACGGCCGGCCGGACAGAATCAAATTTGACCTCGAATTCTTCATTGGGGAGTCGAACTTAATCGTTTGAGACCATTTTTTTCAAAAAATTCGAAAGTTACAGACATTTGGGCAAAACTATAACGCGTATGTTCCCCAGAACATACGCGCAAAAAAACTGAGCACGCGACAATTTTTTTTTTCACGGCAATTAATGCAATAGGTTTCATTGAAATTTTCGCAAGTGGCTCTGCTAACTTTATGGAGGTCCTAAAATGACATTTCAGAATGTTTCTTAGGGAATATTTTTGAAATTCGCAACATCTGCACAGATCTAACAGGTATTGCATACAAACAGTATAAGATGAATGGTATTTGGATTAAAAAAATAGGAGGGTTCGTATCATTTTACACATTATACGCGCCTCTCAACTAAGGTACCTTTCTTGAAGACAGCAGAATCGGCTTACCTGTTCCGAAAAAAACGAGCAGCAGGTACTTACGTATTCATGGTTTATTTCGTAAAGCGGCTGTTAAATTGTGAAGAATTCAAATCGGCAAAACGCAAACTACTTAAATGAACTATTCCTTACCACTTAGCATAATATTATCCTGGATAAATAATCCTTAGATCCAATAAACAGAACTGGTCAGTACTTAGTTACTAAACATCCGATTTTGGCGATGTAAACAAGTTTTATCACACAAGTCGGAAAAAGTATCAGCCGATCTGTCGAGAAAACAAACAAATCCCCACAAACACACAAAAATCCAGACAACAAAATGTTTATTTCAACTTTCCAAATGTACACAAAGAGAATAGGGACCTCACAGCACTATAGAACTGTTACGCGGAACTCTCGCATGCACCGAATGAACTACTCGAAGTTTTCGGATTTGCGCTTGCGTTCAAAAGCAGTTTGCTCCTTGTGTTGCCCGAATGCCTTGCAGGTTGCAGCTGTCCTATCTCCAGTGAACTCTATATATACCTGGAAGGGACTCGCCTTGGGAGAAAAGTGAGGCAAACCGATTTCTCAGGCAACCCGCATTGCTTACGGATATCTATCTCTTTCTATCTCATTGCAGTTAATGGAACGCTCGCGATTTTCTTCGTTTATTTTAAATTTTGTATGCTTATTTAGAAGTAAACGTAATTTTTTTTCTGAACAATTTATCAGGATTAAAGTAATAAGGCAAATTGTGCATGGTTCAAGTCAAATTTTAACTGTTCTCCCATGTGGTTGGTAAATAAAATGAAAAGTTAATGGAACGCTCGCGACTTCTTTTGAATATTTTAAATTTTGCATGCTTAATTAGAAGTAAGCGTGAATTTATTAGTGAACAATTCATCAATTTTCAAGTAATAAAGCAAATAGTGCATGGTTCAAGTCAAATTTTAACTGTTCTCCTATGTGGTTGGTAAATAAAATGAAAAGAAAATCAGATGTGCAAATTTTATTTAAATATTAAAATATACTGTACATACATATAGCAGATATAGCTGCTACTACTACTTATATAAAAATAATTTAACAGTTGCTAAATAAAACCAGTTTTGTAAGTTTTTGTCTTACTGGGGTATTTTTTCCTTGTAACTCTAAATTCAATTGCCTACTGTGGTGATACATGCGGCACTTCAAATATAATGTTGTTATTTTCCGAATAATTTGAATTTCATGACATTCCTCAACTAAAAATTCTTGAATAACCGGATGTTTAGGTGTAAAAAGACCTATTTTTGCAATAAAATGCTTTATAAGTGAATTTATGATTGTCTGCTTTAAGTTCATTTTACTAGACAAAAGGTTTCCACTTTCTAACAGTAAACGAATTTGTTTTTCTGCAAAATGCAAAATTTTATACACAATATCAGAAGCATAAAGGAGACCTCCTCGATTGACAAATGCTTGGGGTATGAAAATATACTAGGAACAGCATCTGGTTTCAATAATTTAGAGGTACATCCAGGTCTCACTATGAAATCAGTAGGAAGAAAATGCTCCCCACAAAGTTTGCTTGTTTTAGATGGAGCCCAATTCTTCCTGCGAACTGCCTTAATCCATAACTTTAGGATATCAGGTCGTTTGAATGGAAACCTATAAACAATAAATCCACCTCAAATCCATCAATGTTCTTGCTATTGATACCTATTTATTATTTTATAATCAAATCTAAATATTATAAACTCATCCATGAAAAGATATTCACCGATAATCTTGCTCGTTCTTGCATCCAAACGCTACACAATATATAACCATTTCAAAAGTTTGAAACTATCGTCAATCACAACTTGCACTAACAAAATTCTGTACTTTTTAAACTTCACACGATAAAGGCGGCTGAACTAATGGCATACCAAAACGAAATAAATGTTCATCTTCAATAATATTGCACATTCCAAACGAAGGTAATCCCCAAACTACCTGAATTTCTAAGTAAAAGACAATTAATGTAGGTAAACATAACTCGCTTGTATGAGTGCAACAAAGACAGGTTACCGTAACTAGTGCTATCTTTGTCTTCGTTGCCCCTGCCTCACTTTTCAAACGTAATTTGTATGGACGGATCCCTTCCAGTTAGTATATAGTTCATTGCCTATCTCGTGTTTCTGATTATTTCGCTCCGGCTTTTTCCCCGTTTCGGGCCCGACCTTATGCACGTACTTTTCCTGATGTTCCTTCACAGCTTGTTCTTCGAGTCCAAAAGATGTGAAGCTCTTCAGGCGGTCTGCCAATAACGGAAGTAGGCATAATTTTTAAGTGCACCGGCTGAGTGAATAGGGAGGGTAGGTAACAACAAAGCTAATGAGAAGGCATTTCGAGGGGATGATTCGCAAAGGAGTTTTCAACGAAGGAATTCGCTCGGTGCAGTTCTGTTAATTAGAATGATTACCTGGGATGCTTTCTGCACAGGAAACTTGACGGGAGTCATAAGTCAGTTAATGCAAAATTCTCTATTTAATACATTGAAAAATAGCAGTGGTTTATTTTCAAGTTTCTAGTCTAGTCCGAGTATTATTCCTGTGACATAAATCTGTCGAATAGTACCTTAACTCAAGAAAAAATGTTTGATACACAAATGTAGGTCCATATTTCAGTATGTTTTTGCTAGCAACATTATGAAAATACTGTATATAGGAACATGTCTCACTACTTAAGGAAGTAAAAGGTAATATTAACCTCAGTGTTCAACGAACAGTAATTTCTTTTGATGATTCCATTATGTTCTTCTTTCCTATTACCTCCATAAACTAAATCAAAACAATCTTGTTATGTATATATTCACAAATTCAAGGATCGAATACTTTCCAAGAGAAAATAACAACTTTGAATTGACAATCTCTAATAGCTATAAAAGATGACATTTATAAATATATCGAATGAAAAGTATTTACCCTGAATATCAAATACTGTTATTCTTTTATAAATATAGTGATCACAGACATATTCTGTGTTCACATTCTGTGAATGCGCGTCGGCATACTACAGGTAATTACCAAGTTTTAATTGGATCGGATTTGTATTTTTAAGTTAGGTGTTGGGAAAATAACAACAAAATTTAACTGCCCGTTTGGATGCACAACCTGCCTGAAAATTGCAAGTCATTCTCTTTCCTTTCAAAAGTTATCGTAGCAACGGTCACCCATCCAACTACTGAACTCACCCAAGGCTTCTAGGATCTCTGACAATATACATAGATCCGATGGTGTTCAAATTTGGAACTTGGTTACAACTAATTGTCATGTTTGAATTTGATCGGAATCGTATTTTTTGAGTTATTGCGGAAATAACAACAAAATTTCATAAAATTGTAAAAATGTATAGATGTATACGTAGAGTATATCTCCCAATTCGTTTGGCCGATTATGCCTATTAACGAACATAAATGTCGCTTTCCGATGCGCAAACTACCCTGAAAAAGTCCCTTTCCATTCTCAAGTTATCGTTAGATACATATTAATATTTTTTAATAATTTTTTTTTAATTTTCTAGTGATACGATCCTCACGAAATTTTAAATACGCCTTTCTGTGGGTATTCAATAATAACCAGATAGCAAGTTTCAATTCAATGCATTACCCACTCGGAAACCCTTTGGCCGATTATGCCCATTAACAAACTTGTCCGTCGCATTCGGAGGTACATCCTCCCCTGAAAATTTCAAGTCGGTATCTCTTTCTGTTCGAAAGTTATCGCGACAACGGCCAGACAGCGTTAAATTTGACCTCGAACTCTTAATCAGTGAATCGAACCTTATCGTTTGAGACGATTTTCGGCAAAACATTCCAGGGAAATATTGGATAGAAATGTGGGAAAACCCTGGCTATGGCGCTCTTGTCAAACTACTAGCGAATAATTATTCAAACTTTGACAAATTATATCTCCGAAAGTATTGGTTTCTCAGAGTTGGGAATGATATCAATCGATTCCTGACTAACCTCATGTGTTGGGTTTACATACATCAGCAAATTATAATTAGGTGGAGGTTATTACACGGTCAATCTGGCATCAATCTGACATCAATCTTGCCATCAGTCCATCAGTCTTCGCGTATACAATCAGTTTCCCGTTGATCTGACATCAATTCATAATTGATGTCGAACTGAGCCAGATCGATCGTGTAGCTCCCGTCATAGAGCATTCTGTGGAATCATAAAATTATCATTAATTATTGAAATTTTGAAAAATCATATCTCCCGAAGTCGAGCCCAAAGTATTAGTTTGTTAGTTGTATTATATCAATGGATTTTAATGCTGAAACTGCATCTTAAAAAAAATTAATACGAAATGTAATGTTGAAAAAATTATTTTTTCCGTAACTCCGTTTTTACCCCAATAACGAACTTAACCGAGATATTCATCTCTCGAACCTACTCTGAAAATATCGTGGTGACGGTTGACCGGACGGCCGGACAGAATCGATTTCGATCAACCAAAACGTTTAAGACATTTGGGCAAATTGATAAGAACTCTGCACCGAGAAACAAAAGC
Organism: Halyzia sedecimguttata; assembly: GCA_937662695.2. NCBI lineage: Eukaryota > Metazoa > Arthropoda > Insecta > Coleoptera > Coccinellidae > Halyzia > Halyzia sedecimguttata. The sequence goes on along the minus strand of OW569414.2, from coordinate 11,512,546 downwards.
GCCAAAAACTCTCATCATGTATTTTTCATTCAATCTAAATTAGCACATATGTACACTAAAAGTTGGTAGGATTATTGAATACAAATAATATAGGTCATGTCAGCCCTAAAAAATATCACCATGTATGCATTTTTGCAACCTACCTCAAAATGCAACAAAATCAAAATAACCATCATTTAAGTCTGATACTCATGAATCCGGACTCCTTCATGAATCCGCCTCTCCGGCTGGAACAGTACGATAAACTTTTTCCTGTATGTATCCCCACAGCAAAAAATCTACTGGTTTCAGATCTGGAAACCTGAGTTGACACGCATTGGTCCACCGCGTCCAATCCGTCTATTAGGAAAACGGTGGTTCAAAATATCCCGCACCTGTGAGGTAGCATGTGCAGACGCACCATCGTGCTGAAACCACATTGGCGCTCGTTGTCGTGATGGAATATCCTCTTACATAACTAGCAATGTATTTTCGGTATCTATTCTACTATTCTTGGTAGTACGCGATTATTTTAATTATATTGTTAGAACATTTTGCAATAAGTTGCAAAAATGCATTAACGAAAATCTTAATTTTTGAGGCTTAACAAGACCTATAGAAGGTCCTTTATTATTAATATTCCATCTAACTTTTAGTGTATCTGTGTTTGTTCAGATTAAAGGAAAAATTCATAAGGCGACTTTTTCTATTCAATATTCCTCGGAAAAGACCTCCTTTTCAGGATTTGGTATTCCTTATTTTTGACTTATTTTTAATTGTATACATATCTAATCGATGGGGAGTGTATTTTGAGACTTTCTTTAATTAGGTTTGATCCATTAATAACAATATAAAAGCGTAACTTATAATCTTAAGAATTATCACAATTTTAGCGAAAAAATCATTTTGGGGATTATCAAATGTCAGTTTTATTGAAGGTTGGAAAACAGTTATTTAGATGCATTTATATCAATATTTGAAACCATTCGTTGGTCAAAGAGAATCAAATAATGTATATTGGACGTATTTTGATGAATTGATACAGATGTTTTCCGATCAGACATGCCGAAGTAGTTGTACTCTACTGAATGAATGTTTTAATAGTAAAATTGATCTGAAATCGATATCTAATCGTAATACTCAGAATATTGTCTCGAAATGCGTAAAATAGGATATATTGGACGTACTCTAATGAATTGGAAAGAATATTAATTTTCGGAATTCCTAGAACACTTCTATGTTCTAAGATTGAAATAAATGATATTCTGCACCATTCATAAAAGATTAAGGTTTTCAATGAATTCATTCAGTTTCCTTGATATTTGTTTGACTTATATCACAGTTCGAATATCGCTAAAATTTTGCAAGAGTCTACAAAACCTTATTTCACAGCCAATATCTATATTTGAACTCGATCAGATCTATATTGTTGGAAGTATTGTGAAAATATTATTTTCGCGAGCATGTTCTGGGGAAGAGCGTGCTATCATTCAGCACAAATGTCTGTAACTTTCGAATGTGTGGCCGAAAATGGTCTCAAACGACTCGCTGTTGAAGAATTCAAGGTCAAATTTAATTCTGCCCAACGTTTTCCGAGTAGGTACATATTTTATTTTGGGCCAATATAGATCCGATCAAATTGAAATTTGGTAACTAATAATGTTATTCATCACACGATATCTTGAGAACAGAAAGAGATAGCGACTTGCAATTTTTAGGGTTGCGTATCCGAATGGGACATTTAAGTTTGTTAATAGGCATAATCGGTGGAATGGTTTTGGGGTTATACCTATCTGAAATTTTGTTGTTATTTCCTAAATAACCCAACAAATACGAAACCAATCCAATTCAAACATGGTAATTAGTTGTAGAATGGCAACGCGCAAATTTTCGCAAAATTCTAGAATTTTTTTTTAAATCATTGAAACAAATTCTATATATCAGAAACTATTCGTCCAACATCGCTGAAATTTTGCGAGAGGCTTAAAAACCTAACTTTTCAGCCAAGTCCCAAATTTGAACACGATCGGATTTATATTGTTGAAGATCCGAGGATCCGAATGGGACAGCTGAGTTAGTTGTTTCGGAGTTATACCCATCTGGAATATTATTTTCTCGATAACTCAAAAAATACAGATCCGATCAAATTGAAACTATTTGAGGAATATCAACATATAAACATACGTGAAATTTTGTGAGGATCGTATCACTAGAAAATTTGAAAAAAATTATGAAAAAATTATATGTATCTAATGATAACTTGAGAACGGAAAGAGATAGCGACTTGCTATTTTCAGGGTAGGTTGCACATCCGAATACGACATTTGAGTTCGTTAATAAGCATAATCGGCCGAATGGTTTTTGAGTTATACAAATCTGAAATTTTGTTGTTAGTTCATTTATAACTATACTTGTAGAATGCGGATGCAATAGATTCGCAGAATTTCGTGAATATGGTATCCTGAAAGTACTTGAGAGGTAGGTTTTTTCGTATATTATTGGATATTTAATGAGTTTCAATTCCGATAGAACATATATGTCAGAATTAAAGTCTTTGTAATCTTAGACGATTCTCTTATTGCTCAAGTCTGTCATTGAAATGGTACGAAATATATTATTTTCTTATTAATCTTATTAAAGCTGAGAAAACTTTCTATATCTATGGTAAATTCGGAGTGTCCAATAGAGGCGAATAGACAATATAATATGCACGCAAAAGCTCCTGATGTATGTATCGTGGCCCTGGGGCGAATTTATAAATAACTATATTCGGTAGATCTATATTAAATTACGTTCGCATTTGGAGAAGAGGCAATTGCGTTCCTAAAGGAGGTCCCATAACCGCAATTTTTTTCGATCTACGGTAAAACTAACAGCCAAACTGTATTGATAGCCATATTCGTTAAAGGAACTGGAAAAAATTTAAAAAAAGTACTGACGTGAAGTCAGTACTCTTTGGCACGCGTGTTCACGGTGGCTAATTAGAATTGAGTGATGAGTACTTCAAGCTCAGTGGATTGAGCGAGCCGGATATCTACCCAAAGAATAGTGGACACCATTCACTGTCGGTTCAAAAATTAACAGTGTTGTATCTAAGCTGCCTTAAGGATAGAGTATCAATATTGAAAAAGAACAAAACTTACTCTCCTTAGTCGCACAAGCTCCTAGAAGATTCTGAGGGATCTCCTTTGAAAAGACTTGGCAGGGTCAGTATAATCATAATCATGTTTATAGCACGCGGGCCAAATGCAGATTGACTCAACAATGAAAGAAAACGTGTAAAAAAGCATTGACATGGGGTCAATCTGCTTTGGCGCGCGTGCTATAAACAAGATTATGATTATACTGACCCTGCCAAGTCTTTCCCAAGGAGATCCCTCAGAATCTTCTAGGAGCTTGTGCGACTAAGGAGAAGCAGTAATGTTTTTTTTCAACATTGTTACTCTACCCTTATGGTAGCTTAGATACAGTACTGTTAATTTTTGAACCGACAGTGAATGGTGTCCTCTATCCTTTGGGTAGATCTCCTGCTCGCTCAATCCACTGAGCGAGCCAAATGGTTCCAAATGGGTATACCTCCAATACTACTGGGCTGATTTTTACCGACTATTCAGGCCTCAAACTTATACCCTCAAATTTAAATTCTTTAGTTCTTTATCTCGAAAGTTATCGTGTTTATGGCCGGTCGGACAGAATTTATTCAGTTCAATTATGAAAGCAAAGCATGAAACAACACGGGTTGGGAGATGAGTCCCTACTAATGTGACATCTTATGTTAATTTTATATCTGAACAGTTTGATCGTGCTATACAGGTGAGTCAGGTGAGTGCATCATGGCAATATGATAAAAATACTCTCGGATAATGGCGTTTCTAGGAATTATACTGATGTGGATTGATTCCTATATTACAATACACTTGTAGTGAAATCTGGGGGCATGGTAGTGCCCCCACTAACACTAGCCAAAAAGACCAAGGCACTACCTATACCTTTTCTGGCAGCCTTTCCAAGTATTTTCGAACTCTCAAAGTTTCAGTATGGGAAACACTAGAGATCCCACATTCTCAGGATAAAATGTTGTTTGTAAACTCATGAAACAACACTAAATTCAATTTGTGTAACTTTGATACTTTAGCTTTTATAAATACCTGAAATACGTCGATTTTGCCAATGACTGCGACTGATCACAAAAACCTCTAGGGTACTTCCCGAAGTCCTAGAAATCTGGAATTTACTCGTAGAATATTATATAATTATACTGATCCTCCTAGAATGCAGATCCCCTAGAATGCAGACGTACAACAGGTAAATTTATAAATCTGTAACTTTCACCTTCCTGTAAGGTGCAGATCTGCGAATAAAAAAATGGGTTCAAGCCCTGTGGACAGGAGCTTCTGGCACTCTAGTTCAAACAGACAAATTATATCTCCGAAAGTATTGGTTTCTCAGAGTTGGGAATTATATCAATGTATTCTTATGATAGAAACTGCATCATAGAGGAAATTCAATTAAAATAATAGTTTATTTATCAAGATTGAATGAGCAATCTGAGAATGAGAACTGCACCATGGAAGATATCAAATTAAAATAGCTGAACTGAATTTGACTCTCTCTTGAAGAACAGGATGAAATGTACGAGTATGAACACAGATCATGTAATAAAGCTTAGATAGAATAATTATAGCATTCTGTGAAAACAGAAGTACGATTCATTATTGAAATTTAGAAAAATCATATCTCCGAAAGTATTAGTTTGTTGGAGTTGAAAATGATATCGATGGATTTTGAACTTAACCGAGATATTCATCTCCCTAACCTACTCTGAAAATTTCAACTGCCTAGCTCATTCCGTTCGAGAGTTATTGTAGAAAGAAAATTTTTTTTTTACACTTTCCGGTAGAAGTCATGATTGTACAATTTGATGCTAAATTTCAGATAGATCGAGTGATCGGTTTCGGAAATTTCATAAAAAATGTGTTTTACTAAAATCAGCCATAACTCCGAAACCGCTTGATGGATTTCGCCCATTAACGAACTTGTCCGAGATATTTACGCTCCAGACCCACCTTGCAAATTTCAATCCTCTAACTCCTTTCGTTCGAGAGTTATCGTGCCTACGGCCGGCCGGCCGGACAGAATCGATTCAGACCTCGGATTCTTGATCAGTGAGTCAAACCAAATCGTTTGAGACCATTTTCAGCCAAAAATTCGAAAATTACAAACATTTGGGCAAATTGATAAGCACTCAGTTGGGAGGAACTAGAGCGCCAAAAACCTGGTTCAAGCACCGACTAGGAGACAGGAGCTTTTGTGCCATGTTTTATTGTCTACTCACCTCTATTGGATACTTGGATCGAATTTACCATAGATATATACCGTTTTCTCAGCTTTTATGAAATATATGAATACATTTCATATCATTTTAATGACAGTCAGTAACGAGAGAATCGTCTATGATCACAAACTTTTTAATTCTCATATATGTATTCTATTGGAATTGAAAAAAGAAAAAACTTACGCCTCAAGTAACTCCAGGATACGATATTCACGAAATTCCGCAAAAATTAAGGTCAGAATTCTACATGTAATCACCGAGTTTTAATTGGATCAGATTTGTATATTTTGAGTTATAGATGAAATAACAACAAAATTTAGACGAGTTTAACTCCAAAACCATTTGGCCGATTATACCGATTAACGAGGTTTAATTTCGCATTCGGATGCGCAACCTACCCTGTTCCCTGTGTTCAAACTTGCAACTTGGCAGTAGAGTTATGCTTTGAAGGCTCTCGCAAAATTTCTGCGATGTCGGATTAATACTGTCAGATATATAGAATTTTCAATGATCTTCAATGATTTTTTAAAATATTTTAGTGATACGATCCTCACGAAATTTTGCAAGAATTTACGCGTCGGCATTCTACAGTTAAAAAGCATGTTTGAATTGGATAGGATTCGTATTGTTCGAGTTATTGAGGAAATAATAACCAAAATTCAGATGGGTATAACTCCAAAGCCGTTTGGCTGATTCTGCCTATTAGCAAAGCTCAAATATTGCATTCAGTAGCTATCTCTTTCCGTTCTCAGGCTATCGTGACATATACAGGGTGAGTCTTTGACCACTGCATTAATTTTAACCAAAGATTCCTCTCATCAAATGAAACACTTTTTTCCTTTACCATTTTTCCAGATTCGGCACAGGTAAAAAGTTACAAGCGTTTAAAGATTTCACAATGTGCTAATACACTCCCGCATATAAATTATCTATGACATTGTTGGCGGACGAGAATAAGGCATGGTAACGTGGTTTACAGGTTGATTCGGGATTCCAACGCTCAGGGACGGATCCATAAAAGTAGTGAAATTTCTGGAGTTTTCCATTTTAAAACATTCAATGAAGAATATCTCGAAAACGGTGCGTTTAAGGAGAAATGATGAAGAATAATATAATGTTCTAAAACGATGGAATATTCTTGAAATGACTCAAGAAAAACTTTATATGCTTTCTTTATGCTAATTTCGTTTAGTTTTATGAATCCACGAGTCCATAACTAGAAAACCAGTAGAAGTAGAAAATGACTAATATTTGGAAAATATGTATCATAGTTATAGGAAACTTTACGCCAACATTCATTTTATTCGAAAAAAGGATGTCAAAGCTACAAAATAAAAACTGATATTTTTTCAAAATTTCAACAGCCTGTATCTTTTTACCTGAGCTGAATTTGGAAAAATGTTAAATGAAAAAAGTGTTTCATTTGATGAGAGGAATCTTTGGTTAAAATTAATGCAGTGGTCAAAGACTCACCCTGTATAATATTTTTCAATATTTTTTTAAAAGTTTTCTACTGATACGATTCTCAGAAAATTTCACACACGTCTTCAGGTTTGTATTCCACAACTAATCACTAAGTTTCAATTCGATCGGATTCGTATTGGTTGAAAACAAAATAATTACTCGGGCAGATTATGCCCATTAACGAACTTGTCCGTCATATTGGGACGCGCCACCCACCCTGAAAATTTCAAGGCGCTATAATATATTTCCCTTCTCAAGTTATCGTGGCAACGGTCAGCCAGACTAAATCAAATTTGACCTCGAATTCTTCATCAGGGAGTCGAAACCGATCGTTTGAGACCATTTTCGGCCAAAAATTCGGAAATTACATACATTTGGGCAAAATGATAACGAGATGTTCCCCAATAAAAAGTATTAAATTGTTAGAGTTCAAAATGATAAATGGATTATAATGTTGAAACTGCATCTAAATTGAATTTGAAATTTCTAATGTAAAATTTTTTTTTTCCTTACTCCGAAACCATCAGGCTGATTTTGTCCAATAACGAACTAAACCGAGATTTTCATCTCCCAAACCTACTCTGAATATTTCAACTATCTAGCTCATTCCGTTCGAGAGTTATCGTATCTATGGACCGGCCGGACAGAATCGATTTTGACCACGGATTCTTGATCATTGAGTCGCACCAAATCGTTTAAGACCATTTTCATCCAAAAATTCGTAAATTACATACATTTGGCCAAATTGATAAGCACTCTGTTCCGATGATCAAGATCGCCAAAAATATTTTGTATCTCAGAATTTCTGAGATATCGGACGGATAGTTTCTGACTCAGAAACAATCCGTCCGATATCGCTGAATTTTGATAGTCCTCAAATCCTAATTCTACAGCCAAGTTCTAAATTTGAAATATTGGGTGAGTTCAGTAGCTGGATGAGTGACCTTTACCACGATAACTTTTGAACGCTGAAGGATAGCAACTTGCAATTTTCAGGGTAGGTTGCGCATGCGACAGTTCAGCTCGTTAATGCATAATGGCATGATCGGCCATATGGTTTCGGAGTTATACCCATCTGAAATTGAGTTGTTATTTCCTCAATAGCATAAAAAATATAAATCCGATCAAATTTCAACTTGGTAAATACTTGTAGAATGCTGACGTACTAATGTTTGTGGCATTTTGTAAAGATCGTATAACTAAAAGAAAAATAAAATATTTTTTCAAGAAAAAAATATTTTTTTCTTCAAAAATTCATATTTTAGAAATTATCCGTCAGATTCTGCACAAACCTTCAAACCAAATTTAATTTTCCCAATATTTTCACAATATGCATATATGCAGAAATGAAATTCTTTTCAATAGAATATTTTCAGCGAGTCCATCCTTCACTTTTTGCTGAGTTCTCCAAGCCGTTGAGTCACAACTTTGCAATCCTGTTGTATGTTAAATCAACAAGTAGTTTCGCCCAACTGTAAAACATGTGTCTATGAATCTGACTATTATTTTCAAGTAGTGAAATTGAACGTAAGAAACAAATGGGCGTTGAGCTGGCCATAAGACGGCAGCAGCTGCCTTCGAATTTTCTTGGTTACGCCCATGTTTCGCTCAACCGAGAGTGTTCATTTATCATTAGAAAAAGATTATCCAACACCTGTTGATTTTTAGTTGGTCCACCTTAATGAGGAGCTAATGAGCCTCTATAAACTATATTGTTCATCATCACCGAGAAAAAAAATAAATAAAAAAATTGGTTCAAGCCCTGTGGACAGGAGCTTTGGCGCTCTTGTTCCAATTTTGACAAATCATTTCTTCGAAAGTATTGGTGAGAGTTGGGAAGAATATCAATGGATTCTTATGATAGAACTTCATAATAGCAGAAATTAAATTCAAACATCATAAAAGAATTTAAATTCAACAAGAGTGCCAAAAATTATTAATCCAAACCCAACAACGAACTCATCTGAGATATTCGTTCCTCAATTCTATGATGAACGATATATTTTTCCCTCAAATCCACTCTGAAAATTATATTAAATATCAATTGAAACTTTAACCAATATTTCAGGTATTTTTTTCTGTAGATATTCTGAACTCAATATTATTAACTTACCATTACCATTCCCATCCTCATATGGATTAACCATGGGCATTAAATATCAAAATTTGACATATCATGTCTCAGGAAAAGTTGACATGTATCAACAAAGATCATACTATCATAATTCATAGATAGAATAATTATTGCATTCTGTGAAAACACAGAAGTACGATTTATTATTGAAATTTTGAAAAATCATATCCCCGAAAGTATTAGCTTGTTAGAGTTAAAAATGACATCAATGGATTCCTATGATGAAACTGCATTTCGAGAAAAACTTATTTTGAAATTTGTATGTAAAAAAAATTATTTTTTTGTTACTCCGAAACTATCTGACCGATTTTGCCCAATAACGAACTTAGAGACCATTTTCAGACAAAAATTCGAAAATTACAGACATTTGGGCAAATTGATAAGCACTCTGTTTTGAGGAACAAGAGCGCCAAAAAACTTTTTAAATACATCTTGGCCACGAACTGAAATGAGAACATGTTTATTGAGGTAAAGCAATGGCGACAGTAAGATATAAATGCTTATAGCTTATATAATAAAACATGTCGGAAAAGCTCCAGGAAAAATATAATATTCCCATGGGAATATTATATTTTTGGGCGCATGTTCTAGGGGAACATCGTCCTATCATTTCGTCCAAATGTCTGTAATTTTCGAATTTCGAGCTGAAAATTGGCTAATAGACTAATTCGGACTCCCTGATCACGAATCCGGTGTCAGATTTTTGGGTGCCGTCCGGCCGGCCGGCCGGCCGGCCTTCCGGCCGTAGGCACGATAACAGGAGCACCGAAGGTCCTATCGACTTCAAACTTTCAGGGTAGGTTTCTGATCAAAATGCGACGGTTAAGTTCGTTAACGGGCAAAATCGGCCGGACGGTTTAGGAGTTATAGACATTTAAAATTTTGAGGTTATTTCCCTGATATTTCAGGAACTAAAGAAGATGTTGAATCGAAACTTGGTAGTCAGTTCGAGGATATAAACGCGCAACTTTTGGCAAAATTCTGTTATGATCGAAATGTTGGTAACTTTTAAAAAAATATTTCTTTTAATTTTTTCGAAAAAAAAATTTTTTTTTCGTGAACTATTCATCAGATTGCAACAAAAACTTGTACTAACGTCAATTGTAGTATTTTGCAACATTATGCAAAATTTTGGCTCTATACGATTTCAATTTCTGGAGATATAAGACAAAATGTGTCAAATTTCCTGGGTCTCTCTCAGTATTTTCATCGATTATTCTCTCTTTGAATTCCACCGAAAACAAATTCAAAGACATAAACATAAAGAATCAAGTCATAGTTTAGACGTCGAAAGAAGGACGATGTTGATAGACTTGAAAAGGTACCTATTTCAAGAAATGCAATAATGAAATGCTTAATTTATGGATATAATATTATCTAAGTATTGTTGGGATCGGGCAGTTGGAAAATTTTTTAATAAAAAAATTTGTACCGACGTTAAATCAAGCATTCTACACGAGTGTGCAAAATTTCAGTTCGATACGATCTCAATTCCAGAAGATATTGCTTAAAATTCACATTCCAGCGTGTTTTGACGTTCTATGGTCACAGAAAATCGTCACAAAAATCTATTTACCTCATTTGACGGCTGTTTGTCAAATCAATTAATTCCAATAATTGATGTCAGATTTCCTACATACCAAGTTCAAACACATTTTATTATATGGAAAACACTTATTATGATCACGTTCTACAGGAATTGATACTAAATAGAAGCTAGATGAAGATTATTGTAATGGAAAATTTGTGTTCCAGAATAATATTAAGGTATTCAACATGATACTGCTTTTTTTCTTTATTTATTTATGATATGGTTCACATTTAATAAATGCTTATTTGGCATTAATTCATTTAGGATAAATTTAATAAGCCAATAAAAAATATAGCTTATTTCTAGGGAAGAAATGAATAAATCTCAGTTATTTCTACCAAATAACCAATTTATTAAAGCCTGATTTATTTGGTGTGAATATTATTAATTTCCTAGAAATAAATAAGGATTTGTTATTTCTATTTTGAATTCATACTTCACATAAATATATAATTCAGAAATAATACCCATTTTTTGTTGACAGTTAATAAATATTTATTTGTCAACTGTGTAATCCCAGAGTGTTGAAATGATTCTCGACTTGTCGAAGCTTGTCTTTGTTCCCGACCAATAGGGTAGCGTGCCCTAGCAATTACGATTCACGTATTCTAGAGTCAGAGGTGGTAGTTTGCGAGTTCGCAGATAGAGTTGAAGATTAGTCCTTGTACTCCGCGTCCGAATGACTGTATAAATCGGTGAATATTTCATGGTTCATGGATTCATAGTTTGAAGAAGTTCAGAATAGTTGAATAGTGAAAAAGTCTCACTGTGAGTGTAAAATTAAATTGTTTGCCTATTATGGATAACTTTCTGGAAGAGGAAAAATTACACCATTTGAAAAAATCTTTTGAGGGTAAGTGTCTATATGTAGGTACCTATGTTGAATGAAATCAAGTAAAATTGTATTCTTATCTAACGACTATTTAAAATCTGTAAATAATATATGTAATACAGTTTGCTTATTAGATCTCATACTACTAACTTTTTTAACAATGCCTTATTGTATTTTAACTTTTTCGAGTAACTACTGAAATGGATAAGTAGTTCTCATAAGAAAACGAATTATTTTGAGTAAATAATTTTCAACATCACTTCATTATTCATTATTTCTAATTCGATAAAAAAAATCTCTATTAAGTGTTAACTATAGTTTTCCATCCGCCAAAAATTTGGGCAACCATCAAATACCTAAATGAAACATATTTTGACTACGATCAAAAAATAATTCTTTTATTTATTATCTACTGAAACCTGTATTGAAGACGGTAAAAATACTTATATATATAGGTTTGTTATTTCATGCAAGCAAAATAATAGACTTTATTGCAGTCAGTTATACCTATCTATACCTATACCTACCTAAAATGACATAATGTATTAGGTCTATGGTCTATATTCAAGGTTAGAATCTGCACTTTTACCAATTCCTGTTATTAATAATCATTTTCCTATTTTCTAACAATCTAATAGCTAATACTTTGTTGCAGAAAATGGGATAGATTCCATTGACTTAATAAGAGAACTGTTAGAAGATGAATCATTTGAAGAGACAGTGCCTCGATACGCCGGGATACTTTTGGTGAACTATTATTTGCAATAATTGAAAATGTTTTTGTATCGAGTGACCAAAAATTTCATTTGCTATATAAAAGAATCGAGTGTTATGCTTTTGATAAGCATTATGAAGCTTGTAATGTGAAACATTTTTTACCAAGGAATTAGGTTACTGATTTTAAATTATTGTACTGGCCATTTTTGACACATATTCTCACAGTTGATGAGGGAAATTAATTTATTTCTTCCATGAATCAGGAAATATGACTCTGAATATTCTGGCTTCTTTTCATTTAGACATTATAAAAATGATCTTCAGGTTAGTTTTTACTGAATTGATATGTTATGTTTTTTATATTCGTTCTGAGGTTTTTATTTAGTTTATGAGAAATTTAATGTTTATCCTTTTTCAATTTCTTAGAAGATTAAAGAAATCAAAATAAATTCATAAATTCATTTTGTTATAATGATTTTCATTTATAAACTGTGATGCATTTAGCATACCAGTTTTTCGTATAATTGAAAATTGGTATTGTAATCGGGTCCTTCTCTGTGATCAACTATGAATTAATATTGGCCTTAAGACAGGTGGGAGAATAAAAAAAGAAACCAGATCTTTCTTAAAATTGCAAACGTTTCGAACTATATTAGTTCAAGGCTACAATTACAACAAAAATTTATAAAAAGCTTGTTGTAGCCCTGATGAAGAACTGATATAGTTCGAAACGTTTGCAATTTCAAGAAAGATCTGGTTTCTTTTTTTATTATCCCACCTGTCTTAAGGCCAATATCAATTCATAGTTGATCACAGAGAAGAATATCAATTTTCAATTATACGAAAAACTGGTATGCCAAATGCATCACAGTTCCCTTTTTATCCTCCCAGGTGTCCTAAGGCCAATATTAATTACTAGTTGACAATTGAAAATGTTTTTGTATCAAATGACCAAAGATTTCATTGTTATTTTTTATGTTAGTTTTTGTTGAAATGAAATGTACCTGATTTATGTCATGTTTTTTTAAATTTATTCCGAAGTTTGATTTATTTTATGATGAATGTAATCCTTTTTCAATTTGTTGGTATTATGAAGAAATTAAAATAAGTTTATTCTGCAATAGTGAGTTTTTTGTTATAACCAGTAATTCAAGAACTATGACATTTTAAAACTTTTTCGTAATCAGCAAAAACATTGGGAATATCTATCATAAATTATAGAAAGCTGGCAGCTCTTTGTATTCGTTTAAGTACCATGTATAAATGGTAAACGAATACATATTTCAGAAATTATTTGATAACTTTAAATGCTAATAATCTTTGTTTCCTGGAAAACTATATTTATTTATTTCATTCTTGAATATTTATTACCCCTAAATAAATTTAATTCAGAATGCAATGAATTTATTCGAGGGAACAACATTTCTCGATTTTCGGAAAGATTCATTACTCGTCAATCGCTTTGAAATTACACAAAACTAATTTAGAAAAATGTAATTCAATAAAAAAATTGACGATTATGAACTTTTCACAAGCATCGATAAATTTTGTTTTCAATCATTCAATTGTTTCAGAAGCCCAGATGGGATGTAATCCTAATCCATCATCATTAGATGTATACATCTAATGATGATGGCAATTTCACTTTAGGATTACATCGCATCTGGGCTTCTGAAACAATTGATTGATTGAAAACAAAATTTATCGATGCTTGTGAAAAGTTCATAATCGAAATCATAATCTAAATTAGTTTTGTGTAATTTCAAAGCGATTGACGAGTAATGAATCTTTCCGAAAATCGAGAAATGTTGTTCCCTCGAATAAATTCATTGCATTCCGAATTAATTTTATTTAGGGGTAATGAATATTCAAGAATGAAATAAATAAATATAGTTTTCCAGGAAACAAAGATTATTAGCATTTAAAGTTATCAAATAATTTCTGAAATATGTATAATTTAATTATTAAAAAATATAAGCTAACTATCAAAAAAAAATCACTAATAAATAAGGAAATTCATTTTGCAGATTAATACGCAATATTAATTAAAAACAAAGATCTTTCTAACTGATAACGAATCCCATTTCGCGCAAATAAAAACATTCATTTATTATTAATAAGTATATTACATATAAAAAATATTCATTTGGGGAATTTAATAAAGCATATATTTCTGAGAAATAAAGATTCATTACGCCATAATCGAATAAGCCCCTCATTATGTATCAATAAATATGCATTATAGTTAATAAACTTTTTTCTTGCAAGAATATAAATCCTACTGTAAGAACAAGCATCCATAAGAAATTGGTCCACTTTTTGGCTAATAATGGTCTCATACAATTGGTATCGACTCAAATATCTACATACACTCACAGTTGGGTCGAAAATAAACAGTGCTGTGTCCGAGGTGGTGTAAGGCCCCATTCGAATACATACTTACATTTACTGTTAATTTGAATATAAACAGTGCTTTGTTTGTGGCGACGTAAGGACACAAATAAGTTCAATCATACAATTTTGCCATTAGATAAAAAATTGGTTCAAGCACTGACGTGAAGTCAGAAGCTTTCGCGCGTATGTTCTATTGTCCATTCTTCTGTATTGAACACCCTTAATCGAATTTACCATGGTTAATTATGTTGTCCATTCTCCTATATTGGACACTCTTATTTCGAATTTACCATGGTAAATTCGAATTAAGTGTCCAATACAGGAGAATGGACAACATAATTAACCATGGTAAATTCGATTAAGGGTGTCCAATACAGAAGAATGGACAATAGAACATACGCGCAAAAGCTTCTGAAAACCTAACCTGAAATTTTCAAGCCGCTATCTCTTTCCGTTCTCAGGTTATCGTGACAACAAAAATATTTCTTAATAATTTTTTTAAAATTTTCTAGCCTCACGATTCGCCCAAAATTTCACAAACGTGCTTAGGTTCATATTCTACAACTACTCACCAAGTTTCAATTCGATCGGATTTATATTGGTTGAAAACAAAATTATTACTCGGAAACCACTGGGTCGATTATGCCCATTAACGAACTTGTCCGTCGTATTGCGATGCGCCATCCACCCTGAAAATTTCAAGTCGCTAGCTCTTTTCGTTCTCAAATTATCGTGGCAACGGACGGCCGGCCGGACAGAATCAAATTTGACCTCGAATTCTTCATTGGGGAGTCGAACTGAATCGTTTGAGACCAATTTCGTCAAAAAATTGGAAAGTTACAGACATTTGGGCAAAACTATAACGCGATGTTCCCCAGAACATACGCGCAAAAAACACCCGGAATTGAAAATCGCATAATAACTAATAATATACGAAATTATTCACCTTTCAGGTAATTTAATTGAAAGAAGGACTTAAGTTCAGTAGATATACCATACATCAAAGTTATTATTTCGATCGAAATGAACAAAAACGAAAAAAATCAATTTCGGCTACGCGAATCGATTCCGGTACCACGTACTTTGAATCGGAACTTTAACATATACCGCTAAGCTGGGTGTTTACAGATTTAAGCAGGGTGTTGAACGAATGTATATGTATATGTTTCTACATTAGAATTTCATGAAATTATCATCATGCTACATATTATTCGACGGTTTTTATTCCTCATCTTCCCTTTTTACCATGATCTACGCAAATGCGTCATGAATCTTTAAATTCTCCCCAGCCACCTCAAAAATCAAAACTGTTGAGAACTTAGTTTGTCGATTGTAAAAAAAAATGGACCAGTACTCTTCGATCATTGGAATATTTCGATATTTCGGCAATATCTTCACCTAGATCCGATCGAGTTTAAATCTAGAATTTTACTGTAAAATAAGGCCTTAAAGGCGATATCTGATTGATAGTTTCTAAGTTACAGGATTTTTTAAATATATTTTTCTTAATTTTCCAGTCATGCGATCCTCACAAAATTATGCATAAGTCTTCGTGTCGGTATTTTTCGTTCAACTACTATTTTTTGAGTTATTGGGAAAACTACATTTCAGATGGCTATAGCTCTGAAACCACTTGGTGGATTTTGCTCATTAATGCCGGCGCATTTGCACTCCAAACCTACTCTGAAAATTTCAACTCTCTTACTCTTTGCGAATGGGCGTAATAGTGCTGACGGCCGGACAGAATCAATTTTGATCTCGGATTCTACATCAGTGAGTGGACCATCATCTGCCAAAAATTCAAAAATTACAGATATTTGGATGATTTAATAGGCACTCTATTCTACTGAACAGCGCGCCAAAAGCAGCGCAGAGCAGAGGACCCAATATGGAAACCTGTTGGATTCCCAAGGTTATTGAAAATCGCTTCAGAGTATTCATACAAGCTTACCTACTTGTTTCCAATAAGCTTGTCACGCCATAGTGAAGGAAATAGGTACATATTTTGGCATGTAGAGGGTGATCCGATTAGTGCTTCAGGTATTCAAAGTGAACTACGAGTATAGGAAGCTGTAACATGCGGCAAATAAATTATTCGAAACTGTGAGGCAGAATGTCCAAAACAATCCAAATTTGACTGTTTGATGGAGGTTACACGGTCAATCTGCCATCAGTCTCGCATCAGTTCAGTCCGTGACCTTGATCACGATGAGACTGATGTAGATTGATGGACTGACGAAGCACATAAATATGCCTTAATATTCCAACAATCCGGACCATAAATCCATCAGTTTCCCGTCAATCTGATATCAATCCATGATTGATGTGATGCGACACTGATGCCAGATTGACCGTGTAACCCCCGGCTCAGACGACGTTCTCTGCAATTGCATCTGACATATGTATCAACTTGGAGGATGCTAAACTGGATTTAGGTTTGAACATATTATTAAATTTAACTGGTTTTAATCATCTTGGTCGCCATTATTTTGCTGCTTTTGTGATACAACAATAATTGAACAATTGACTGAAGATTCGTCTTTTCATTTCACTGGTATTTTTGGGACTAGGCTCACACTTTACTTAACCGTTCAAGCAAACTTGTAGGATTTGGAGCCAGGATAATCATCAAACATTTGGAAACTCACCTTTGCATCCTAAAGATGTTGGGAAAGTACTAACGCATGGTATTTTTGCTTTGGAGCGCTATCTTAAGTACAAAGCGGTCCACAGAACCAACTAACCAATTATTAATATTTCTTGATAGCACCTGCGCATTCACCATTCCCATATACAATCAAGGTAGCACATCCACCATATCCGAAATTATCTCCTTACCAAAATGTCGTGAGAAGAAGTAAAGAGGCATCCAATCCTATCGCCTTGCACATGTAGGATAATAAGTATTCTCTTCTTCCAAGTGGTCATGAAATTAATCATCCCTTATTCTAGTTTGAGTTCACTGTGGACTAATTATGAATACTTCAAAATTTGTCGGCAGACGTGTTTTGGAAACGACGTTTCCATCTTCTGAGAGGAAGCGTTACTAAAGCAAAACAATTACTACACTCAAGTATGGGTTTACATTATACCCTTTAGTCATAAACCAATTAGTGAATACAATGAGTTAGGGTTAGATCATTATTTAGTAAAACATCTTTTCTCTTATGCATTTCTATACTTTCAAGTGTTCTTAAGTAGAATTTATATTGCAAATTTTGTTGGATGTAATTGATTGAATGATGACGGAATCTCCTTTTCTTACACATATAGGGGTGGATAGATGGATGATACTTTTATCTATAACTAGCTGACCCACGCAACTTCGCCTGCGCCAAATCGGTTATTGCGGTTGCAATTTTATTTCCAAATGCGAAAAAACTTAGAACCCGATTGCAGCGCCTCCTACCGGGAGAATTGAATTTCCAAGTTATCCAGGGACCCACTCAAACACTTAATTCTAAAAAAATTGGTTCAAGCACTGACGTGAAGTCAGAAGCTTTTGCGCGTATGTTCTATTGTCCATTCTTCTGTATTGAACACCCTTAATCGAATTTACCATGGTTAATTATGTTGTCCATTCTCCTATATTGGACACTCTTATTTCGAATTTACCATGGTAAATTCGAGAATTTAGGGTTGAAAGTATTTTGCAATGCCACATTAAAAAAAATAAAAACAAAAATTTCATCCAAAAATTAAAAAAAAAATTTAAAGGGTGAACAACCCTTATCACTTAGGGGTATGAAAAATAGATGTTGGCCGATTCTCAGACCTACTCAATATGCTCACAAAATTTCATGAGAATCGCTCAAGCCGTTTCGGAGGAGTACGGGAACGAACATTGTGACACGAGAATTTTATATATAAAACTAGCTGGCCCAGCAGACTTCGTACTGCCCCCTCAACGTCTGCCCAACGCCAACGCCAACTCCAACTCCGACTCCGACTCCGACTCCGACTCCGTATCCGACTCCAACTCCAACTCCAACTCCGACTCCAACTCCGACTCCGACTCCAACTCCGACTCCAACTCTTACCCCAACGCCAACTCTAACCCCAACGTCAATGCTACAACGCGAACTCCAACTCCAACGTCAATGCAAACCCCAACGCCAACGACAACTCCAACCCTAACGCCTACTCCAACTCTTATTAATTACTAAAATGACTATTAAAAAATAGGGGTAGGTGATAGAAGGGTGAAAATTTAGGGTTGTATGTATTTTGTAATGCCACATTATAAAAAAATTAAAACAAAAAATTTCGTCCAAAAATTAAAAAAATTTTTTTAAGGGTGAACAACCCTTATCACTTAGGGGTATGAAAAATAGATGTTGGCCGATTCTCAGACCTACTCAATATGCTCACAAAATTTCATGAGAATCGGTCAAGCCGTTTCGGAGGAGTACGGGAACGAACATTGTGACACGAGAATTTTATATATAAAACTAGCTGGCCCAGCAGACTTCGTACTGCCCCCTCAACGTCTGCCCAACGCCAACGCCAACTCCAACTCCGACTCCGACTCCGACTCCGACTCCGACTCCGTATCCGACTCCAACTCCAACTCCGACTCCGACTCCGACTCCGACTCCGACTCCGACTCCGACGCCAACTCTTACCCCAACGTCAATGCTACAACGCGAACTCCAACTCCAACGTCAATGCCAACCCCAACGCCAACGACAACTCCAACCCTAACGCCTACTCCAACTCTTATTAATTACTAAAATGACTATTAAAAAATAGGGGTTGGTGATAGAAGGGTGAAAATATAGGGTTGTATGTATTTTGTAATGCCACATTATAAAAAAATTAAAACAAAAAATTTCGTCCAAAAATTAAAAAAAAATTTTTAAGGGTGAACAACCCTTATCACTTAGGGGTATGAAAAATAGATGTTGGTCGATTCTCAGACCTACTCAATATGCTCACAAAATTTCATCAAAATCGGTCAAGCCGTTTCGGAGGAGTTCGATTACTCACCCCGTGACAGACGAATTTTATATATTAGATAATAGGAATTGGATAAGGCGGATATGTGAATTGAATGGAAAAAGGTTATCGGGATATTCCTCGAAGGAGCAGGAAAAACATGTTCTTGGATTACCAACAACATATTTTGCAAATATGCCGACACGTGTTTCTGCTTATTGGCTTCTTCAAGTAGGGCAAGTACTTAAATATCGCATCTACATAAGCAACCTATACCCTGAAAATTGTAAATCGCTATATCTTTCCACTCGCAGGTTATCGTGGTAACGCCTGTCACCCATTCATCAGGTAATGAAATCTTCCAACGCTGCCCGGTTTCCATTATTTCTTCAATAACTATTACTATATACAGATGATCATGTTCAGATTGGGGACTTGGATTAATAATTAGGATTTGAAGGCTTTCACAAAATTTCAGCAATATCGGACGGATAGTTTCTGAGATATTTTTAAAATTTTCTAGTAATACGTTCCTCACGAAATTTGGCATAAAGTTATTAGCTTCAACCTTTTAAAACTAATTACTAAGTTTCAATTCGATCGGATCTGTATTGTTTGGAATCAAATTTTTTACTCGGAATCCATTTGACCGATTATGCCCTTTACAAACAAGTTCGTCGAATTTGGATGCGCAACCTACCCTGAAAATTTCAAGTCACTATCTCTTTCCGATCGAAAGTTAGCGTGACAACTGCAGGCAGGCCCAGAATCAATTTTGACCTCATTCGTTTGAGACCATTTTAGGCAAAAAAAAATCAAAGATTACAAAAATCTGGGCAAAATGATAGCACGCTGTTCGATAGAACATCCGCGGAAAAATATCTAGAAAGTTAAGACATTTTTGAGTGAATTGTAATTAGTAAGTTGTAAAACGAATTTAATAATCTTAAAAATTGTGTTTGTCAATACCTGTCCAGATGCGAAATACCTATACTACATGAACATATATTTTCCAATAATAGTTATTTATGTACCAAGGACGAAAAACTGTCTATTTTAGTCGAGTCTGCAAATTGCTATCCGAGGCGGTGCTGAGGAAAAGATTTATTTTCATTAAGAAATATGGTACTAGAGATTTCCTTCTTGCTAATTTTGAATCATTCCTGCTATTAGGAAACTGTTTTAAATCTGATCTCCATGCCCTACGTACGTTTCAAATTCAAATTCCGTAATCTGTCAACTTTCGTAACAGTCACACCGACTACCAAGATACAATACAAAAGTCACTAGGATGTATAATCCGAATTTTTCATTAAATTTCAACAGTATTTTGCAAAACTTGCCTGAAATAGAGAAAATATCGTCTAATACTCGTTGCAGAAGGCAATTCCAACACTCATGCGTTCGAAAACTCGCTCCTTGGTCGCTCGTTTTCGAATTTTGCATTCGTGTTTTAATAGGAGCCAATTCTGCAACTTGTTTTAGAATATACTATTCTCGTCCGCAAAGTACTTGCCTTCAATAATAGTCGATTTTACGGCCGCAAAAGGTACGTAAAATGTCAATTTTCATAGAGGTCGACGAAAAAGAACTTTATTATGCAAACTATTTGGCGAAAGGAAAATTTCTCGCAAATGAGGTAACAGGGATAAACCCATAGGTAGATCGCCTAGCTGTTGGTAGATTTTATTATAAAATTTGAAATAACTCTGTTCTAGGCGGACTTCAAGTAACAGCAGTGTTTATAATATAATTTGGGGGATAAGTGTAGTATTTTCATGTACCTAATGTGTTCTTAATGATATTTTTGATGTCTGTGGCGGGTATAGATGGAAATATATTTACAACATCAAATGAAATTAGTTTTGCATTAGGGGTAATTTTGAGAGTTCTTTTCACCAGTAAGTTGCAGGGTATATTTGATAGAGTATATTGATTCAAGTTGTATAAAATCACGTTCAGAGCTTTTGTCGCAGGTGTGATTTATTGACGATATCGTTGAATTGAATAATAATGAATCCACTTTTTCTCGCGATCGTAAGAATGAAGGTATTGTGAATATAATACTCACTGTCATACACACATTCGATTTATGTTTCGCTTCAATCCTTCTTTTCATCATTTTCAGCTCAACCCATTCTCTAGGGCTGTTTGCGCCCAAATGACTGTTAAAATATTCATTATGATCCAACTCAGAAAAGCAGTTGCTTTCTTATCTTGTCGGAAATCTTCTCTGGTCCCGCGCCCTTTTATATTCGTGAAATTTTATATTCAAAAGCAGAGAATAAGGATATACCTACATTCTCTGTGTTTGGAATACAGGTTTTATTCATAATCTTTTGAAGTGGCTGGGTCAAGTCCTGACCACAGTTATACCCTTTGTGTTTTTATTCCTTTCGAATCTCACCGTTTGAAGAAGTGTGTCAAGATATTTTTCTTAAATTCGTGGAAGTGATCTATGGGATGAGAGGGTCTCCATCAATTTGCATCTCAGTTCTGGAATTCTTGAGCCCGTTCTAATCATGCAGCGCGATTGTCTGGAAGAGGTGGGCATATAGAGTCTGAGTATGTAGGTCACTGATGAATGGAGAAAAAAATATTATTTGTTTGTCGGGAATTTAAAGAGAATATGAAATTTGGTGGGAATCAGAATTCATCTTCTGCCTCCCAGTTTCCAGAGAAAATTAAAAAAAAAATTTGATTAAACAGGTTTTAGGAACATGTCATACAAAGTAAAACTTATGCAAGGTTCTCCATGAATAAAAGTCCAAAATCAATGAAAATTGTTTTTGCACGACTGTTCCGCATTTTTGCGTGAATGTTCTGGGGAACATATCGCGCTATCATTTTGACCAAATTTCTGTAATTTTCGAATATTTTGCCGAAAATGGTCTTAAACGATTGGTTTCGACTCTCTGATGAAAAATTCGAGGTCAAATTTGATTATGTTCGTCCGGTCGTTGACACGATAACTTGTGAACGGAAAGAGATGGCGACCTGAAATTTTCAGGGTAGGTTGCGCGTCCCAATACTACGGACAAGTTTGTTAATGGGCATAATTGGCCCAACAGTTTCCGAGTGATAATTTTGTTTTCAACCAATACAAATCCGATCGAATTGAAACTTGGTGAGCTGTTGTAGAATACAAATCTAAGTACGTTTGTGAAATTTTGTGGGAATCGTATCACTAGAAAATTAAAAAATATTATTTATGTCACGATAACCTGAGAACGGAAAGATATAGCGACTTGAAATTTTTAGAGTAGGTGGTGCATCTGAATGCACATTTGAATTTATCTATAGGCATAATCGGTCAAACTGTTTAGGAGCTATACCTATCTAAAATTTGGTTGATATTTCCTCAATAACAAAGCCGATCTTATGGTTACTAGTTGTAGAATGCCAACGTGAAAATTATTGCAAAATTCCGTGAGGATCATATCACTAGAAAATTTTGAAAAAATTCTATATATAAGAAACTATACGTCTGACATCGCTGAAATTTTGCAAGAGTCCAGAACCTAACTCTACTGCCAAGTTCCATGTTTGAACACGATCGGATCCATATTATTGGAGATCCGAGCAGCCTTGTGTGAGTTCAGTAGCTGGATGGGTGACCGTTGCCTCGATAACTTTCGAACGAAAGGAGATAGGGACAAACAAAAAATGTAAAAAAAATGATCTAATTGAATTTTAACTTGGTAGTTAGTTGCAAAGTACCGACACAAAGAGTCAAGCAAAATTTCGGGGGAAAAATTCAAAAGATGTTCAAATATTTTGCGGCATAATTTTGCTTGGAATTCCGAAACCATACATCGGATTGATTCTAAATATGGCACTTAGGTGGAAAATAATAACTTCTAGGAGTGTACAATATTTCATGGAAAACAGACCCTTATAGGAGCTTCAAAAAACAAATCCCATTTCGAAATACCTACTGGCTAAGTTATAACGAGAAATTCTAATCGCAGATAAGTGCACGTTCATGATATGATTCACGATGCATTTTCGTTCATTTCCGATCGAATAAGTGTAACTACAGAAGCGGTTCAAAAGCCGATGAACGGTGTGCGGAATTTTATTTAACTTTTTTTAATGTTTTAATGTGAAATCGTGAAAAGGATGATTTCACTAATCCTTTGGGAGCTCTTGCAGAAATATCTACATTTCCGTCTTTTCTCACTCGGATTGACTAGTGTAAGTACGGTGGCGATTGAATAAGTGGATGAAAGATGTGTGGATTTTTTTTTCAAAATTTGTATGTGAGTTTGTGGCCGGGAAGGGACTGGAAATCCATATTAACACCTCATGTCAGTTATGTGGGTGCAAGCCAGTTTTGAGCATTATTGAAGGTTAGCTTTGGTAACTGAAAAAGACGCAATTTTTTTGGCGTTGCTGATCTTGCTATCAAAATTCTATGGGCAGCTAATTCACAAATGTGCGACTGTTGATCTGTCAACATTTCAAGCAATAAGTTTTTTGGGTGTGATATACAGCTGTTTCTTTGAATTACTGGATCGACCTCAAAGTTGTAGATAAGTATCTTGTTAGCTCGATGAGTTTTTTTAAGAAATTTTCAGGATCCTTTTTAGTTCTTCACAGGTGGGGTGAATTTTTATAGAAAACCATACAGTACCTATCGTAAACATTGACAATATAAGTAATCATTAAAGGACACTTTGGGAGGTATGGTTTATTTCTGGGTTGTCTGTCCCAAACTATGGAAAATATCTATAAAATGAAAAAAATATTATTTTGTGAATTGCTACTGCGTAAAGTTAGCTTACACAGCGAAGAAATTCATGAATTTCTTCGCGAAGTTCTTCATGAAGTGACTTCATGAAGAAATTCTCCGTGTAAAACATCAACTTGACGTGAAGTTACTTCACGAAGAACTTCATGAAGAACTTCACGAAATTAGAACTTGTTCTATTTTATCAACAAGTTTCGCGTGAAGTCAGGGGTACCAACATATATGTTTCATGCCATAAATTATCAGAAAAGCTGTAAAACATAAACTGGTGGTCGTTGAGGTTGTTGTTTGGAAGTTCTAGTTGTGTTTTGAGATAGAAAACGAGTCAAGTTCAAAATCGAGCCACCGCTGCCTTTGTTGTCGTTTGGATATTTGCAACTTTTGCTAGGTTAGAAGCTTACAGTTTGTGTTACCGTTATTTGACAATTATCTTCATGAATTTCTTCGTCCGTGTAAAACGACACACTTCATGACGGAATCGATTTCGACCACGGATTTTCATCGAAAAATTCGAAAATTATAGACATTTGGGCAAATTGATAAGCACTCTGATCCGAGGAACAAGAGCGTCAAAAAGGAATCAGAAAACTATTCGATAATGGTTGTCAGTTAACCAGATAATGAGAGAAAATCACGTGGTTGCCAAGACAAACTATCCAATCAGCATTCTCTCCTAACAGCAACAGCGCATCCACCAGCAAAGAAGCGCATTACCATAAACCCGCAAGGAAGCACATCCACCATATTCAAAATTATAACTACCAACGTGTCGTGAAAAGAAGTAACGATCATGAGGCATCCTGTCGTCTTGCTCACGTTGCAATGTTAATGATGTTTGTTCACATACCGAAAATGAGCCTGGTCTGACGTTATGATTAGAGCATAAGGATCTTGTTAAATTTCCAATATTCGCACAGCAAATCTTTCCGTTGAATGTAATACGTTCTAATGACTTTCTGGACTTTCATAATTTTGAAAACTTGAAAACTCTCATTCTTATTTAAAATGGTCTTAACGGCAAATTAACGATGTTGAATCGTCCAAGTCCAAGGTATCATGTAAACTAACTTCCCACCCTAGAGAATATGATAAGGAGTGGGTCGGACTTGTGCACCACCTGCCTTGAGGTCATCCGCGCTGCTCCACCCTGTACTTATAATCGGATTATCGGGCTTATAATCGTTTAATCGATTCTTTCAATTTATTATAGTTGGACCTATAGTAACCTATAGTAATAATTGACCTCGTTGCATTATAAGTGAGGAATTCTTAGGATATATGAATAAGATTTGTGCATGGAATGGATTTAATAACTACATAATCTACTTCAGATACTCCAGATCAGATATAAATATAAGATATAAATATAAAATACAATAGAATATTCTTGAGCAGTACAGAATCTTAAATTATCAACTATCAAATACTAAAAATCACATAGGTACTGGAGAAAATGATATACACAAAATTTGGCATTCATTGTCGATTCAACTCGATCTCTCTCGAACTATAAACTTCGTCCCTTAACAATCGGACACCCTGTAACAAAAAAAATGATCTGTGAATAAATGCTCAACAATCATATCTTGAATATATGACAGTGTCACTTATTTGTAGCATGTAACACTAGCTGAAATCTATAGATTTCTAACCCAACTTGCTGATTTCAACAAAATTAATACAATAAAAGAGAAAAGTGCACTGACGAGGGCCAACGAGCCCAAAACACGCTTCCGATAATTCAATATGATACGCTCTGTATGTCAATTCAGTTGTGAACTCTATGTATGAGTAAGGTTCACCAACTCAATTTTTGAATTTAGGACATTGAGTGAAATTACAAAGTTCAATAAATTTTGAACCAATCAACTGACAGATTTCAATGTTTGCTGTTAAATCTCCCTTATCGACCGCTTTCCTTCAACATTTCTGAAATTCAAAAAATCAGGACCGAAGTGTGACAATTTTGAACATTTCCTCTCTTTGTTTTTAATATAAGTTCACCCTGTATATAAACACTGATAATTTTCTCCTCTTTTATGAGCGTAGAGACGTAATTCAACAAAAAATCCGAAATAATTGCTTAGCACTATCATAAAGGGTGAATAATAAATAAAATTAAAAAATGATTAGCGATTATTTCCGCTGAATGAGCAGAGAAAAAGCATGTTGATGGTACTTGCCGATACGTGTTTCTGCTTATTGGCTTCTTGAGGGCAAGGGAACCAAGAAAGCCTTTTACGGAAATAACCGTTAAGCATTCAACATATTTCATATCCTCGGGTTAAGGTCGCATCACATAGTCTGTTTATGCTTCCTCCGTGTCGATGCCATAGTTTTCCTCCGGAATGGAAATTCTAGAGCTGCAGGCACAAATGGTTTGGTCGCACGTTGTGTCATTTGCGCTTTCAGTTCCATTTAACATTTTTCTTTGGCTTTCTTGGTTCCCTTGTCCTGAATAAGTCAATCAGCAGAAACAAGTGTCGGCTAGTACCATAAACATACTTTTCCTTTTGCGGATAACATTTTTCATTTAAGTATATACTTCTCCTGATTCTCATAATACATTCAATTGTTGAATAAAAAGTTTTTCGCTTCATTTTTTCAACTAGCTAAATGGATATTTCACCCTGTTGGCAATTATATACCAATTGTTATATCCTTAACTATTCGTGCTAAGGATTACTCAACAGCAATTTTACATTATTTGCCTTTGTTTCTAGATGTCATGAATGAATTTATAGAATTTTTGGACACTTTTAAGATGGCAATAATGCATTGTGGCTTCTTTAATTGTTCATATTCATTCGTTTTTGCCACTCCCATGTGGTTCTCAAGCAAATACAGGGACCTCAGCGAGCTATTTCTAAGATATTGTGTCGCCTTGAGCGATATCGCTGTGAGGTTGCCAAACGCTCTCTATCAGCTCAAAATGTCCGCCACAGGAGATCAGCCCAGTAAAATCGCAGGGATATCGCATTGGGAGGTTCCCACACAACTCATCCTGGCGAATAGTTTGAGAAGGTCACAGTGATATCTCTGAGAGATCGCCGAGAGCTCTATATCTCCTCCAAATGTCCGCCACAGGAGATACGCCCAGTAACATCTCAGAGATATCACATTGGGAAGTTCCCAAATACCTCACTCTAGGTCAGGTCTTCCCAAACTGTTCGTCACGCCGTACTAGGGCGTCACGAAATTGACGCAGGGGCGTCGCATTTCAATGCGACCGAGTCTAGTGAGCTGATAACCTATTACTAGGCTAGTACTAAAATTGGTAAATCATTTTGGGGGCTGAGTTAAGGGGCGTCGTAAAAAAATGGCAAAGTCCCAAGGGCGTCACAGTAAAAATAAGTTTGGGAATCCCTGCGCTAGGGAATAGTTTGAGACGTTTGCTGAAATATCACTGGAAGGTCACCAAGAACTCTATTTCTAATCCAAATGTCCGCCAAAGGGGATGAGCCCAGTAACATCTCGAGGATATCAAAGTCCCAAGGGCGTCACAGTAAAAATAAGTTTGGGAAGCCCTGCTCTAGGGAATAGTTTGAGACGATTGCTGAAATATCACTGGAAGGTCACCAAGAACTCTATTTCTCATTATTCAACGGTTTTTTTTTGGGTTTTCTCTCCCAAACTCTGAAAAATATCTATAAAATAAAAATTAATTATTTTGTGATTTGCTTCTGCGTAAGAAACACAGGATATTTGTCAGAAGCAATCAATTGAACAATGTTGCCTAACAAACAACAACGAAACAACATCAACGAAGAAACACAGGATATTTGTCACAAGCAATCAATTGAACAATGTTGCCTAACAAACAACAACGAAACAACATCAACGAAGAAACAACTGTTTCGTTGTTGTTTGTTAGGCAACATTGTTCAATTGATTGCTTCTGACAAATATCCTGTGTTTCTTACGCAGAAGCAAATCACAAAATAATTAATTTTTATTTTATAGATATTTTTCAGAGTTTGGGAGAGAAAACCCAAAAAAAAAAAAAAAACCGTTGAATAATGAGTATACCTCCCACAGTATACTTTAATGATACGCAATACGCAATACGCAACTCTATTTCTCATCCAAATGTCTGCCAAAGGGGATAAGCCCAGTGACATATTTGATTGATCACATGGGGAAGTTCGCAAACAGCTCATCCTGGGGATTAGTCTCAGAGGTCCACTGCGATATTGCAGGGAAGTCGCCAAGAGAACTATAACTCCTTGAAATATCCGCCAGAGGGGATGAGACCAGTAATATCTCAGATACATCGCATGGGGAAGTCCTCAAACTGCTCACCCTGGGAAATATTTTGAGCCCTTACATCTCAGATATATCACATGGAGAAGTTCTCAGACTGCTCACCTGGGCAGCACTGAGAGAATATCGCTACGATATGGATCTATAATGTATATGTCCTCCAAATTTTCAGTGCACGTGTGGCGTCGGATACTTCACTTCGATTCATAGATCGAGATTCAACTCGGGTTATTAACGATGCGTAGACGATTGCGCCATCTACTGGTAGAAACGAGAAGTGGCTAGGGACAGAGTAGATCCCTAAAACACCTGCCCTAATTTTCTATTCTTGTTAAATTTGCGACAACTTGAGGAGCTCGTAATAATATTTTATTCTCGTTACACTTGTGATATCTTGAAGAACTCCGCAATAGGAATTTCTTATTCTCGCAGCCCTTGCGATGACTTGAGGAGCTCGCAATAAGAATGTCTTATTCTGTATACCTCTTGTCACCGGACAATCTGTATAAGGAAGACAAGTATTCATGAAGAGAAAAATAAAACTGTATACTTACTACACACTGAACACCGACGTTCGTCAGTACCATCTCCGCAACCATCCCTTCCTGAGCAAGCTACCGCGCTGGATCTGCATCTACCATTCCCACACCTGAGAGGACAATATTCTGATAACCTTCTTCTGGCCCTTCCGCGACAAATATGAGCTGGTTCATCACTACCGTCACTGCAACTTATTATGGCATTGCAAAACTCGTATTCTGGTAGACATTTTCCATCGCCGCATTGGAATGTATCTGGCGGACAACCTTTTTTCCCGGAGGCTTGACAGTCTGCTTCGTCTTCTCCTGTAAAGTTGATATCAAAATAATAATTGTGAAGTTTATGCACTTGATTCTAGTAATATTTAATTCGTGAGAAGAACAGAATATTATACCAACTAACAAAAATTAACAAAAAAATTTAATATTTTTGCGCGCATGTTGTGGGGAACAGCGTGCTATCATTTTGTCCAAATGTCTGTAATTTTCGAAATTTTTTGCCGAACACGGTCTCAAAAGATTAGGGTCCGGCTCACTGATGAAGAATTAAGAATTCGATGTCAAATTAAATTCTGTCCGGTTAGTCGGCCATTGCCATGATATCTTTTGAACGAAAATAGATAGCATGCGACAGACAAGTTCGTTAATGGGCATAATCGGCCAAACCGTCTCGAATACTAATTTTGTTTTCAAGCAATACAGATCCGATCGAATTAAAACTAGTTAACTAGTTGTAGAATACTTACACAAAGACGTACGAGAAATTTGTGAAGATCGTATTATTAGAAAATAAAAAAAAATCATTTTATATCACAGAAAGTATCCGTCCGCTATTCCAAATTTGAACAAAATTGGATCAATATTATTGGAGATCCGAGCAGCCTTGGGGGAGTTCAGTAGCTGGATGGGTGACCGTTGCCTCGATAACGTTCAAACGGAAAGAGATAGCGACTTCCAATTTTCAGGGAAGTTTGCGCATCCGAATGCGACAGTTAAATTCGTTGTTGGGTATAATCGGCCAAACGCTTTCGGAGTTATTCCCATCTAGAATAATGTTTTCTCGATAACTCAAAAAATACAGATCCGACAGAATTGAAACTTGGTAACTGGTTGTAGAATACCAATGAAAAGACGTATGTGGAATTTCGTGAGGATTGTATCTATAAAAAAATTTAGAAACATTTTTAAAAAATATTATGTATCTCACGATAACTTGAGAACGAAAAGAGATAGCAACCTGCAATTTACAGGGTAGGTTCCGCATCTGAATACGACATTTTTAAGTTTATTCAATGTGTATTCTGGAATGTGAGCGGAGGGAGAAAAATTTCAGATGCTTGTTCCGAAATTATTTTCTCTCACCAATTTCTTAGAAGATTATTATATTTTGGTAAAGAACGAAAACACGAAATAAGAGATCTGACAGAACTTATGTTCTTTACGGAAATATAAGAATCTCCTGGGAAATTGCTGAGATAAACTAATTTCGGAACAAAGTTCTGTGATTTTCCTCACTTCGCTCACATTTCGGAATATACATTTAGTTACTTAGTTGCTCTGCTGTAGTATTGTTGAGTATAACTATAGAATATCTGGAACTGAATGTAAACTCGATTACCAACCTTCAGGACAATCTTTAATTCCATCGCATCGAGTAGCTTTAGATACACATCGCCCCGTTGATTTACACAGAAAACTTTGGACTGGACACTGGCCAAATGAGCATTCTTCGTCTGAACCATCGATGCAATCTTTTCTTCCGTCACATACGAAGAACCAACTTATGCAAGTTCCACTACTCCTACACTGAAATTCAAATTATAAAATTGTTATTATTTCAAAATAATCTAAATCAAAGAAAAGCTCTAATTTGGCAATATGGCCAAATATAGCAATAGCGGCTGCGCAAGAAATGTACAAATCATAGTGGAGATGAACAAAATGAACATTAGTTTTTAGACCAGGTCAAATCACTCGTGAAGACACTTTGAGATTCAGAGTTCAGGTGAAGTGACCAATCTCAGCAAACTTCGGAGTCCACTTCATACTTGAGTTGTTGAAATGCAGTGGGTGCTTATACAAATATTTTGACGTCATTTTAGAAGAAGTGGGAACTCGGCCTCAACAGAATTGAAATGTTTTCAATATTTACAAGGAACAGCAACAAAGGATACTGTGGGAGGTATATTCATTATTGAAAGGTTTCTTTCTGGGATTTCTCTCCCAAACTCTGAAAAAAAAATATCTACAAATTAAAAATCAATTATTTTGTGATCTGCTTCTGCGTAAGAAACACACGACATTTGTCAGAAGCAATCAATTGAACAATGTTGCCTAACAAACAACAACGAAACAACTTCAACGAAGAAACAACTATATCGTAACGTTTCGGAGTCTATATCAGACTCCTTCGACAGACGCCCCATGAAAATTGTTAGAACTATTTTGTAGATAGTTATTTTTGAAATTCAAGAATTGTCACACTGACAGTATTCAAAAATCATAGCTAACTTCCGAAAAGGATGATTGAAAAAGGCCCATACCTTTGTTTTAAGTAATCATCAAAGGATACTGTGGGAGGTATATTCATTATTGAAAGGTTGCTTTCTGGGTTTTCTCTCCCAAACTCTGAAAAAAAAATATCTACAAAATAAAAATAAATAGTTCTAACAATTTTCATGGGGCGTCTGACGAAGGAGTCTGATATAGACTCCGAAACGTTACGATATAGTTGTTTCTTCGTTGAAGTTGTTTCGTTGTTGTTTGTTAGGCAACATTGTTCAATTGATTGCTCCTGACAAATGTCGTGTGTTTCTTACGCAGAAGCAGATCACAAAATAATTGATTTTTATTATGTAGATATTTTTTTTTCAACAAGCCTATTGTGGATCCCTGGGGCACACCTTTTATAATGGATTGAGTACACGAATAAAAATTCGAAAATTACAGACATTTGGGCAAATAATAAGCACTCAGTTTCGAGGAACTAGAGCGCCAAAAACCACCAACACGGACTCAAACCAATTAAAATCTCTCAAAACCAACAGCTTCAGGATAGATAATACTTATATAGAGGAAGTGTGCATAACCACCGCATAGGCCACATCTATAATTTGGACATATCCAAATTGTGTCTCGCTGTTTCAAGAAAAATTTGCGATTTGTAATTCCGTTCCTCTCTATTTCAAGATAGTTTCTTAGAAGGAAGGTCAAATTAACATTATTGGCTTCACAGAGAGGCAGTTGGCTTCATAGACATTAAGGTGATGATTTGTTTTCATGACTGCAGATAAATGAGTGTTCCTATTGTAATGTCCCCTGATTTAAAAAGCACTAGGGACGCCATGCCATCCATTGGACCGATACAAGTTGAATAAGATATCGAGTTCTTTTTGGGTGTGTAAAGAACAAAGTAAACCTTCCAGAGGTAATGAATTCTCAGCATTGTAGTTGTAAGTTTGATGTACAAATCTCAACTAAGTGTTTTGCATTGATACTGAAAATTAACCCTGCTTTTATGTTTGTTTATGAGATCATTTGTATTAGCTGGCGCACCTCAAGAACTTTGGTTTTACTCCGAATGATGTTATTCCATATGTTTGATATCGCTGATTTTCCAACCTTATTCATCACTTAGTGAGACCTTTATGTCCTAACTAACCCCATGTTAAGAGTGTTCATCGGTTTCTTTATGTGGCTAAAGGGGTTCCGTCCACATCCGGTGTGTATGTTTGTCGGCGTATGAGTCTTAGGGCAACATTTTCCGCGGTTGATTCAAAGGTCGCGGGATCGTGTTGATCGTATTGTTATATTCGTTATTCATTAATGATTTTCATGATTTATTCAACAAAGATTTAATTTCTGATCCTACAAATAGAGTTCCGGGGTTCGATCTTCCAAGGAAAATATGGTCTATTCTGAATCGTCTGAGAACCGATCATGGTCGTTGTAACAGCATGCTTTTCAGATGGAACTCAGTTGAGAGCCCTAGCTGTGAATGAGGGGAAGCAGAGAAAACCATAGATCATTTAGTTAATAATGGTCGCATATAGAGATTCAAGGATGGTTTTAGGGCTATTCATAATGCTGCTGAATCTTTTTTAGAATGGGTAGCGAGTTTGGAAATATAGAATATCCAATTTTTAATTTGTTTTTCCTTTTGTCTTTTCCTTTTCCAGATTAAGTCTCGGGTACCTTGGAGCAACTTCTCTGCTTGTTGAAGGTAGAAGCGATAATAAAGAAAAAGATGCCCTTCAATATTTAATATTTCAGCATATTTTGTTAACAATTTCAATTTTGATAAATCACAACACTAACGGGGAGATAGTTTTTTTGCTGAGGTTTTTTCCATAGGCTCTAGTATCACATATCAAATTATATGGTACCAAATTGTATGGTACACCTCTGCCAACACTTTTTCCATACACATGCTTTATTGTTAGATAAAATACAAATTGTAATGCTCGAAGTTCAAAAGAATATATATATGATTGTGTTATTATTATTATTGAATACACTGCCTTTACTAACGATGATATGGCTAGATTATCATCAATATTATAGAGTAGCACCAGCTACTATTATCGACTTTCAATGTACATCGAATTTCATTGTCTGAAAAACGACCTTGGGTATCAGGATTGTATAGTCAGCCCTCGCAACCAAACTGTTGGGTGTGAATGAGTACCGAAACAGAAGGGAGATGTGTTACTTTGCACCTAAATTACCGGAACACTATGAACACCTTTGCAAGCTACTAGTTTGTGTAATTTGGATGATATTCATTCACCTATTGCTCTCCATTTCTCTTAACTAAGGATTTATTGCTATTTACCATGTACTTATTCCTGTTGACCATGTACCTAATCAATCTGCATTATTACCAATTTTGATCCAGCATACTTCTATAATATACTGTTAATCATTTTACATGCACCAATTAATACCTTTACTAGTGTAGGATTTCAATTATGATTGGAATTCTACTTGTATATAGTTAGAATTAGTATCATATCTTAAGGGTGCAAGCAACGTGTTATCGTCACATCAGACGTTCTCTGGAACTTCTGGCACTAGTAATCCATTAGCATACCGTGGAGATACTCAGCAGATTCTGAAAACGATGTAACACTAATAGGAGATAAAGAATTTAAGACCAAACTCCGACTCTCTGGCGTCTCCAAGGAGGTCTGGGTTGTATAATTCCCTAAGAGCGCTTGACCTGAAAGATCAACAACGGCTAGATTCCAGGAATTGCCTCAAAACCGTGGGATCGTTCTCAGGAAATCCATTGGTCTAAGGCGGGGTGGTTCAGCCAGAGAATCACCAATCATTGCTCTACCCTGTGAGATCGACGGCAAGCCTAGTACGGGGAGGAGGGTAAAAACGGACTAGGTACCTAGAATATGAGCAATCAAGGAGGGTGTGTGCTCTGAGAAGGGAAGAAGGTAGACGTTGAAGACGATTCGCAAGTACGAGTTTTGATCCCTGATACTTTGACGGTTTTACTGAATTCTGACTAGACGAATTTAGAGTATATTGCGGTAGTTGAGGAACTTCAGTAATTGCGGAAGTGAATACTGTCAGAGTTATAAATATTTCTTCGAGATGAATTGTAAATAAAGTATTTAAATAGCAGAACAAGCGTTTTGTTGAAAATCAGAGACGTTAAAGACGAATGTTTTTAGTAACTCAATCAACCCCTAGGCGATTGATATAAAAATCCTACACTAGTAATGATCTTATATTTGGAAACAGATGAGTTTTTATTCTGCGTTCCTTTTCCCTATCTTTATTTAATTGGCGACGAACGTAGATTACACTCTGCAGGTTATATTATGATGGTTTTATTTCATTATTCCTGAACAATCTCTCTTTCTCGGGGTATCTAAAAGTATTTCTGGTTGCATACACAAGGGCCTTTTATGTTCTCTAGAGCTAGACGATCAAAATGTATAGAGTTCAATAGCAGAACTGCTCAAGCAGTTTTGGGTAGAATTAGTACACTATTTTTCTCTCACTTTATCGACTTTAATTCACCCAGATTTGTCAATTGCTTCACTCACCTGAAAAGTTCCTGGCAGACATTTCGTATTCCGCGCAGAACATGATGCTGTTCTATTATACCTGAGGATACAGTCACAAACTCCGTTTACACATTTTGAGAAAGGATCTGTCGCTCGACACTGCATATCTGTGACACAAGGAAGCCCTAGACTCACTCCTTCGCCATCGTCTAGCCGATTTCTTATTCCCGTTGTGAGCAACAGCACTGAAACAGAAACTACGTGTAATGATAATAGCTCAATGATATATGTACGTGATTAAGTCAAATGCGTCTACGGCAGGCTCTCACTGAACAAGCCATATTCATAAGTTTATCAGTGAGAGCTGGAATGAAACGCAGGACAGCCATAAGAGGTTGTGGGTCTTCATATCGCAGCACGCACCGAAACCCACACCCACGTCTTACGTGGCATTCATATTTTACATGAAGTAGGTGGGTATCACTCAAAAAATTTAGTGAACTTGACGTACGAATAAAAAAAATTGTTCCTTGGTCATTAGCTTTCTAAAAAGATAGATACAAATGTTATCAACTTTTTTACGGGAACGAAAAAATCCGAATCAAAAATTGGTTCAAGCACTGACGTAAAGTCAGGAGCTTTTGCGTGCATGTTCTATTGTCTATTCATCTCTATTTGGCACACGAATTTAGTATCGATATATACCGTTTTCTCAGCTTATATAAATGACTACATTTTTCATTTTAATGGCAGACTCGAGTGATGAGAGAATCACCTTTGATCACAGAATTTTTAATTCTGACATATGTATTCCATTGGAATTGAAACTCGTTGAATATCTGATAATATACGAAAAAACTCAAGGCTTGATGCCTCAAGTAACTTCAGGATACGATATTGATGAAATTCCGCGAAAATTAGTGGGTCGGCATTCTACAAGTAATTACCGAATTTTAATGGTAAAGTAACAGAATAAATAACAACAAAATGTCGAAAATTATCCGGTCACCCATACACCTATACTGAACACACCCAAGACTACTCGGATCTCTAACAATATAGATCCGATTGTGTTCAAACTTGGAACTTGGCAAAGATTAAGTTCTGAAGGCTCTCGAAACATTTCAGCGAATCAACAAGTTAAGAGCGTTCCTGCATTATTACATTTCAGCGATGTCGGACGAATAGTTTCTGATATAAAGAATTTTTTTCGATGATCTTTAATGATTTAAAAAAAAATTCTACTGATACAATCCTCACGAAATATTCCAAGAATTTTCACATCAGCATCCTTCAACTAATAACGATGATTGAATTGTATTCATTCCGTATTTTTGAGATATTGATTTGAGATAACAACCAAATTTCAGATGGGTATAACTCAAAAACCGTTTTTGCGATCATGCCTATCAATAAACTCAAATGTCGCATTCAGATGCACAACCTAACATAAAAATTACGTTCTCAGGTTATCGTGACATAAATAATAAATTTTTTTAAATTTTCTAGTGATACGATTCTTACAAAATTTCAAAACCGTCTTTAAGTACCCCAAGTTTCAATTCGATCGAACTTTTATTGGTTGAAAACAAAAATTTTTACTCGGAAACCATTGGGCCGATTATGCCCATTAATCAACTTGTCCGTCGTACTGGGACGCGCCGCACTTACCCTGAAAATTTCAAGTCGCTATCTCTTTCCATTCTCAAGTCATCGTGGCAGCGGTCGGCCGGATAGAATCAAATTTGTCTTGGTAATTAGTTGTAGAATGCCGACGCTTCCCAAAGAGTTGAGAATCGTACCACTAAAAAAACCATTATACAACCAATACGAGGGGCCGAATTACAAATATTGATAATATTTAAACAAACGTACCAAAAATATTCATTCAATGCTCAATTTCATTATTACCCTTCAAATCTCGTAGAAGACAGTTCAACTAATACAATATCCAAAGACAAAAGCAAGAGATCACTATTTTCCGATAATATTTGAGTTAAAATCACAGTAGTTAATTAGTTTTGCCGGTAACGTATTTCAACTGATTCGAATGATGAACGAACTTTACGAATACATCCCCTGACGAATTTGTTTGGTACTAAATTCCTGTTGTCGTGTGAGGATCCCGTCGCACCAAAAATATACTGGCTGGTGCTATTCGAATATATTAATATCGAAGGGGGACAATATACCTGTTGTAATGTTGTTAAGTTGGTAATGTGGTCCCTACATTACCAACTTTTCCTTGACCTGAATGGGTGACCGCTCGGGCTATGAACAAACGCGCCAAAGCAAAATGACCTCTCGTCAGTGCTTTCCTAACTTATTTATTTGTTCAATGGGAGAGTATTGAAAACGTAGCATGTCTGCTTGCTTCCAGACTTTCCCCGAGGGAGGTGACGAAACTTAAGAAAGTGTGAAACTCAATTTTTCTTGCAGATAAATAATTCTTACTCGAAGTTGATGAAGCAAGGGCATCTGATATCGGGGAAGACGTTGGTTCAAGAGAAGTTGTCCTCATCGTTGATAATCTTGTCGTTGTATCGATTGGTAGTAGGGTTTTTTCATCAACTGTAGAGCTTGGAGGCGTCGATGATGGAACATATTGTGTTGTTACTGGAGGCACCTGGAAAATATAATTCCGTTATCTAAAGGAAAGGCTAAAAATTAATGCTTTGGAAACTTATCATTAAGTAATCATTAAAGGATACTGTGGGAGGTATACTCATTATTGAAAGGATTTTTTTTCTGGGTTTTCTCTCCCAAACTCTGAAACATATCTATAAAATGAAAATTAATTATTTTGTGATTTGCTTCTGCGTAAGAAACACAGGATATTTGTCAGAAGCAATCAATTGAACAATGTTGCCTAACAAACAACAAAGAAACAACAACAACGAAGAGACAACTATATCGTAACGTTTCGGAGTCTATATCAGACTCCTTCGTCAGACGCTTAATGAAAATCGTTAGAATTATTTTGTTGATAGTTATTTTGTGAAATTCAATTGTCACAATTGTGACAAAAAATTTCAGTTCTCGCTATCCTTCGAACATAAGTCATTTGTACAATTGCACGATCTTCCTTAAAATATCTCAACGTTTGTTAGAAGTTGATGAAAAAACATCTAATATTAGAGTGCGTTTTTATTTTCATCATCTTTTGTGAAAGATTCAATCAGCGATGAGAGTACCTACAATTACTGTGACATCGTCAAACTTTATCAGAAATCCACTGATCAATTCGATAAAGGTTAGAAATTTCAAACTTCAACTCGAAAGCGAATAAGCATTTGCATTCATGTTCATGAAACTTTAATTATTGATATCACCTCACTTCGTTTGTACCTCCAATTCAGGTATGATAATTTAACTGCGCATTCGCCATTTTGCACTACACGTATTTCTCTAATGTCTTCTACAACATAGAACAGAGCGGGTTTAAATCTAGAAATATACTGCAAAATAAGGTTTTGAAGGCTTTACAAAATTTGAACGATATCGGAGGGATGGTTTCTGAGGAAAAGATTTTTTTTAATAATTTTTGCGCGTATGTTCTGGGGAACATCGCGTTATAGTTTTGCCCAAATGTCTGTAACTTTCGAATTTTTTGACGAAAATGGTCTCAAACGATTTAGTTCGACTCCCCAATGAAGAATTCGAGGTCAAATTTGATTCTGTCCAGCCGGCCGTCCGGCCGTTGCCACGATAACTTGAGAACGAAACGAGCTAGCGACTTGAAGTTTTCAGGGTGGGTGGCGCATCCCAATACAACGGACAAGTTCGTTAATGTGCATAATCGGCCCAGTGGTTTTCGAATAATAATTTTGTTTTCAGCCAATATAAATCCGATCGAATTGAAACTTGGTGAGTAGTTGTAGAATATGAACCTAAGCACGTTTGTGAAATTGTGCGAATCGTATGGCTAGAAAATTAAAAAAAAAAATTATTAAAAAATATTTTTGTTGTCACGATAACTTGAGAACGGAAAGAGATAGCGGCTTGAAGTTTTCAGGTTAGGATGTGCACCAGAATGTTACATTTCAGTTTGTTTATGAGCATAATCGGCCAAACGGCTTTAGAGTTATAGCCATCTGAAATTTGGTTGATTTTGGTTCCTCATTAACTCGAAAAATACTAAACCGATTGAATTCAAACATGGTAATTAGTTGTAAAATGCCAGCACGAAAATTCTTGCAAAATTTCGTGAGGATAGTATTTGTGAGAAATTTTTAAAAAATCATTGAAAATTGAAAAAAAAAATTCTATATATCAGTAACTATTCGTTTGAAATTGCTGAAATTTTGCAAGAGCCTTCATAACCTAACTCTACTGCCAAGTTTCAAGTATTAACACGATCGGTTGAACATTGTTGGAGATTCGAGCATTCTTGTGTGAGTTCAGTAGATGGGTGACCGTTGCCTCGATAACTTTCGAACGAAAGGAGATAGGGACTTGCAATCTTCAGGGTAGGTTGCGTATCCAAAAGGGAGAGTTGAGTTTGTTTTTATACATAATCGGTCAAACAGTTTCCGAGTTATACCCACCTGGAATATCAGTTCCTCGATAACTCAAAAAATATAGACTCGATCGAATTGAAGCTTGGTAACTAGTAGTAGAAAATCATCATAAGGACGTGTTTAAAATTTTGTAAGAACCGTACCCCTAGAAAATTCGAAAAAAATGACGAAAAAAAAAATTTTAAGAACCGCACCCCTAGAAAATTTCAAAAAAATCACGAAAAAAATAATTGGTTCAAGCACTGACGTGAAGTCAGAAGCTTTTGCGCGTATGTTCTATTGTCCATTCTCCTGTATTGGACACCCTAAATCGAATTTACCATAGTAAATTATGTTGTCCATTCTCCTGTATTGGACACTCTTAATTCGAATTTACCATGGTAAATTCGAATAAGGAGTGTACAATACAGGAGAATGGACAACATAATTTACTATGGTAAATACGATTTAGGGTGTCCAATACAGGAGAATTGACAATAGAACATACGCGCAAAAGCTTCTGACTTCACGTCAGTGCTTGAACCAATTTTTTTTTAATTTTCTAGTCACGCGATCCTCACAGAATTTTGCATGAATCTTCCTGCCGGTAACAAAGTTTCAGATGGCTATAATTCCAAAACAACTAGACGGACTTTAATCAGTATAACGAACTTATAGCCGGCGCCAAACCTACTCTGAACATTTCAACTCCCTCAACTCATTGTGCTCGAGAGTTATCATGCTGGTGGCCAGACAAAATCAAGTTTGACCTCGGATACTTCATCAGTGTGTCGAAACAGTGTTCATTTAAAGTATAAAATTACGTTAAGGAAGTAAGAATTAAATATATAATATTATTAATATTATATATTATTAATATTAATTATAACTGAAGGCGGGTTTATACAGCAAATAAGATAAGATAAAATAAAATAAGAAAGTTAAACATGTACATTTCTATGGGAGCGTTTATACACAAAATAAGATAAAATAAGAATAAGAATTAAAGTTGGCCAACTCTCATCTTTATATCTTATTTTATGTTATTTTGTTTGGAAAATGACAATGCGCAAAGAGTGAAATTCATAGAACTTGCATAAAATTGTCAAAAAGCTGCGATTTGATTGGTTCATTCTCATTTCTTATTTTGTTTTAGATTATCTGTATAAACCGATCCGTTTAACCCTTAATTCTTATTTTATTTTAATTTGTTTCTTATTTTATCTTACCTATTTGCTGTATAAACCCGCCTTAAGCGTTTCGAGCAGTACTTACACTTATGTGGTGCAAAATGGCGAATGCACCATCATTCCTACTTAGCATTACATTACAACAATCTAAGCGATCGTGCGCCGATTCATATTAGGCCGGCCTTATAAGGCCAAAATTTCTCTCTGAATTCATATTCTTAATTCATAATCTAGAAGCTTGCAAAATCTAGAAATTAATACCCTGAGAAAATCATAATGTGTGAGGAGAATAGTAAATTAGCATATAAATCTGAGTTTTCTGGATTAATAATATGAATTAAGAGTATGAATTCAGAGAGACATTCCGGCTGTATAAGGCCGGCCTTCTACGTCTCCGAGCTCCGCTCAGCCACGTCAAAATATCTTTCTTTCAATGGTATTTAAATGTTCCTACTGTTGGATCCTCATTGTTTTATCAGGATGTTCTGGTTCGAAGGATCCAATGTTGAGTCCTGATTCTTTTATCATGATATAATGTTAATTCGGAGGACCAGAATTGTACACCCTGATTGTTTTATCAGGGAGATGAGTGGAGGGGTATACTTAACTTTAAGCGCCCAGTAGTAATCTCGTTGATTACGGCGTAAGTTACTTGCAATAAGATAACAATTACGAGGATATAGGAAGTGGAGAAATATTCGAACGCACTTTTAACAAACAACAAAATGTATTTTTTTGTTACCGTTACTTAGGTAACAAGCACGAAGTAATTGTACAATGCACTATTAATACAATTTAAAATATTCCTTCTATATATGAAAATGTATAGCAAGGGAGAAGTGCCTACATATTTGAAAGGAGAACTAAAGAGGTATCAGTTTCGCGACCGATCAAAAAATAAGTAATAATGTCTCTTGCACTTAGAGAAGTAGTATTTGTAGTAGTGAATTATTTCAGTGTAAAATGTATATAAAAGACCAGATAGAAGAAACATAGGAGGTTCCTTCATATGGGTAAAAAGGTAGTAATATTAACATTGATTGGGGTTTCGATCTTAAAACCGCCCCTGGTATGTTACAACAATACTCTCATTTGTCGTTTACGAAAAAGAATGAGTACTAAATTTCCGATGCCAGCACCAATGCGTGAACTTCTAGGGTGTTTATCTTAGGGATTCGACACCTGGAATTTGTCCTACTCATCTGAACTGACTTTATCTGATTTCTGCATAAAACCTGTCTAGACAAAAAGAATACCAGCACTGGGTAATATGTGTTAGAAACCTGATGAGTTTCTTACCACTTCAGTTGTTGAATGCATTTTAGCATTCTTTTACAGGAAATAGGCAATAAATCGCTCTACAAAGGTCTTAGCTTAACAAGAAATTCTACTCACAGTTAACATTTGAAAAGTATTATTTTCAAGGGTGAGACCACACATGGTAAACTAAAACCCAGTTATTAACTCAATAGACTAATATTTAAAATTTCAATAATACATCGTAGTTCTATATATTCACAGAATGCGAATTCTATCTGTCTGTGTTCACTGCTCATAAATTTCATCTCATCTAGCTATTAGAGACATGCCAATTCGTAGTTTGA
The DNA here is from genome assembly GCA_937662695.2 of Halyzia sedecimguttata. NCBI lineage: Eukaryota > Metazoa > Arthropoda > Insecta > Coleoptera > Coccinellidae > Halyzia > Halyzia sedecimguttata. The sequence goes on along the minus strand of OW569414.2, from coordinate 11,470,288 downwards.
AAATATTTTCCGCAGGAATACAAGTATCCGATTTTCGAATTTGTGAATATATACAAGACTGGTTTGAAACCGAAAATAATATTGACTGGTTGCATATTGAATAATTTACGTACGAAAATAATGGAATCATCAAAACAAAGTACTGTTCGTTGACCACTGAGGTTAATATTACCTTTTATTCCTTAAGTACTAAGACATGTTCCTATATACAGTATTTTCATAATGTTACTAGCAAAAAAATGCTGAAATATGGATCTACATTTGTGTATCAAATATGTTTTCTGGAGTTAAGGTTCAAAATACACAATGAATGTGTTAGTGGTATGAACTATTATGAATTATGAAAAGAGGATTGTATTTTATTAATATATTTTGAAGTATTAAAATAATTTGTTCGTCAGCCTCTACCTACTCAAATATAAGGAATAAATGGACAATCTGCTTTGATTGTCTCCAGCCTTGCTCTAGACATTTCGATGATACTTTACTTATTATTTTAAATGATAATTTTTAGAACATTAAAGCTTGTTCATTTAATCTTGATAAATAAACTATTATTTGAATTGAATTTCCTTCATGATGCAGTTCTATCATAAGAATCCATTGATACCATTCCCAACTCTGAGAAAGCGATATTTTCGGAGATGTGATTTGTCAAAGTTTGAACAAGAGCGCCAAAGCTCCTGTCCACAGGATTTGAACATATTTTATTAATTAATAACTTTAATATCCACAAATTTGTCTGTGGTGAAATGTATTGATTAGATGATCGAGCGCGCTAAATCTCCTGACCCTACGACTGTTCTGTATTATTTTTGGCGCTCTAGTTCCTCGGAACTGAGTGCTTATCAATTTGCCCAAATGTCTGTAATTTTTATTTAAGATGCAGTTTCACCATTAAAATCCATCGATATCATTTTCAACTCCAACAAGCTAATACTTTCGGAAATATGATTTTTCTAAATTTCAATAATGAATCGTACGTACTTCTATGTTTTCACAGAATGCTATAATTATTCTATCTAAGCTTTATTATATGATCTGTGTTCATACTCGTACATTTCATCCTGTTCTATAAGAAAGAGTCAAATTCATTTCAGCTATTTTAATTTGATTTCTTCCATGGTGCAGTTCTCATTCTCAGATTGCTCATTTAATCTTGATAAATAAACTATTATTTGAATTTAATATCCTTTATGATGCAGTTCTTTCATAAGAATACATTGATTTAATTCCCAACTCTAAGTACAATACTTTCGGAGATATAATTTGTCTGTTTGAACTAGAGCGCCAGAAAGCTCCTGTCCACAGGGCTTGAACCCATTTTTTTTTCTTCGCAATTTTGTCAACTGATCTTCTGATGTTGTTATTATTTTGATACAAAAATTAAATCTACAGAAGTATTTGTTTATTCTTATTTCCATTAATTAGCAGACTGAATTGAGAAAGTTACTTTTTATCTATTGACAGATTAGAACCATATACCTAATATAATATCGAAGTAGACTGTTGGACATCAAAGAACAATTACTCAGCATAGCTTCTATGTACGATAACTGTTCAGATTTCTGAACAGGAATCACATAATTTCATAAAATTAGTCATTAGAAATAGATTAATCATTATCTGAGAATTCCTATGGGAAATTATTAAAAGGAATTTGTCAACTTGAATGATGTAATCAGAGGCGAACGTTGAATATGATAAATAGAAATCATAATCGGCTCGTACAACAATAGTCCTATCAATCTCAAAACAATGAAGTAACATGACGACCGAAATAATTGGTAGTGGTAATGCATTTTTGCCCATCAAAGAAATTTCTATGGTTGACTCTTCTTGCAAGGTATCTTTTTTGGCGCTCTTGTTCCTCGCAACAGAGTGCTTGTCAATTTGCCCAAATGTGTGTAATTTTTCGATGAAAATGGTCTTAAACGATTTGGTTCGACTCACTGATCAAGAATCCGTGGTCGAAATTGACTCTGCCCGGCCGGCCGTAGGCACGATAACTCTCGAATGAGAAGTGCTAGATAGTTGAAATTTTCAGAGTAGGTTTGGGAGATGAATATCTCGGCTAAGTTCAATGGAACATGCGCGCAAAAACTCATGACTTCACGTCAGTGCTTTTCTCAATTTTTTTATTTCAGTTTTAATACAGTTATTTAGGAATGCACCAAATCTGGAAAATGGCGCCAGAGTACTTCCCTGACTTTTTGGCGCTCTTGTTCCTAGGAACAGAGTGCTTATCAATTTGCCCTAATGTCTGTAATTTTCGAATTTATGGCTGAAAATGGTCTTAAATGATTTGGTTCGACTCACTGATCAAGAATACGTGGTCGAAATCGATTCTGTTCGGCCGTCCAGCCAGCCGTTAACACGATATCTCTCGAATGGAATGAGATAGGTTTGGGACACAAATATCTCGGCTGAGTTATTGGGCAAAGTCAGTCAGATGGTTTCGGAGTAACAAAAAAAATTTTTTTTTGCATTACAAATTTCAAAATATGTTTTTCTCAAGATGCAGTTTCACCATAGGAATCCATTGATGTAATTTTTAACAAGCTAATACTTTCGGAGAAATGATTTTTCAAAATTTCAATAATAAATCGTACTTCTGTGTTTTCACAGAATGCGATAATTATTCTGTCTATGAATTATTATATTATAATATTATATGATCTGTGTTGATACATGTCAACTTATTTTCCTGGGACATGATATGTCAAATTTTGATATTTAATGCCCATGGTTCATCCATATGACGATGGGAATGTTAATGGTAAGTTAATAATATTGAGTTCAGAATATCTCCAGTAAAAACAAAACTGAAATATTGGCTAAAGTTTCAATTGATATAATATAATTTTCAGAGTGGATTTGAGGAAAAAATATATCGTTCATCATAGAATTGAGGAACGAATATCTTGGATGAGTTCGTTGTTGGGTAGAATTTGTCTATTGGTTTTGGAATAATAATTTTTGGCACTCTTATTGGATTTAAATTCTTTTATGATGTTTGAATTTAATTTCTGCTATTATGAAGTTCCATCATAAACATCTATTGATTTAATTCCCAACTCTTACCAATACTTGATACAATATGATTTGTCAAAGTTTGAACAAGGGCGCCAAAGCTCCTGCCCACAGGGCTTGAACCAATTTTTGGCGCTCTTGTTCCTTGGAGCAGAGTGCATCAATTTGCCCAAATGTCTATAATTTTCGAATTTTTGGCTGAAAATGGTCTCAAACGATTTGGTTCGACTCACTGATCAAGAATTCGTGGTCGAAATCGATTCTGTCCGGCCGGCCGTTCGGCCATCCGTTAACAAGATAAATCTTGAACGAAAGGAGTTAGAGGATTGAAATTTGCAGGGAAGGTTTGAAACGTAAATATCTCGGACGAGTTCGTTAACGGGCGAAATCTACCAAGCGGTTTCGGAGTTATGGCCGTTTTTAGTAAAAACATTTTTTATGAATATTTCCGAAACCAATCACTCGATCTATCTGAAATTTAGCATCAAATTGTAGAATCATGACCTTTATACGCATGTGAAGTTTTGTATTGATCGGGTTGCCGTAAAGTGTCAAAAAAATATTTCTAAAATTTTTGAATTTTGTTTCTACAATAACTCCCGAACACAATGAACTAGGCAGTTGAAATTTTCAGGGCAGGATTGGGGGATAAATATCTCGGTTAAGTTCGTTATTGGGCAAAATAGGCCGAATAGTTTCGGAGTAATGAAAAAAAAATTTATTTTTCACTTACAAATTTCAAATTCAATTTTTCTTAAGATTTCACCATGATAATCCATTGATTTTATTTTCATCTCTAGAAAGCTAATACTTTCGGAGGTATGATTTTTCGAAATTTCAATAGTGAATCGTACTTCTATGTTTTCACAGAATGCTATAATTATTCTATCTATGAATTATTATATGATCTGTGTTCATACGCGTACATGTCATCCTGTTCTATAAAAGAGAGTCAAATTCATTTAAGCTATTTTAATTTGATTACTTCCATGGTGCAGTTATCATTCTCAGATTGCTCATTTAAGATTCAGAGCCCACTTCTCTCTCACGGATTTTCATGGGTGTAGAAATATTCAGTAGGTATTCCATTTTAATTAGAACTTGTCCAATTCGAATTGAAAAAGGGGTAAAATATGACACCAAATAATACAATATACTGTACCGCCGCTAATAACCTTCGTGGTTGACGCGGTTTTTTTTTCTAAATAAAAAAAAATACTAATAAAAGCTCACAGCCATTGGGGGGGGTGGGGGGTTGAACCCCCAAAACTTCCCCCCTGGCTACGCCCTTGCCTGATATACTGAAGTTATGGATTGAGGCAGTTCACAGGGAGAAATGAACGAAACCAGCAAACTTTGTGGGAACCATTTTCTTCCAACTGATTACATAGTGCGAGACCTGGATGTACTTCAAAATTTATGAAACCAGATGCTGTTTCTAGTGTATTTTCATATCCCAAGCATTTGAGACCGCAAATTGTTGAACCTCGATGGAAAATAAGAAAAGTAGATAGGTATCTTATGATGTAAAAGAGAAAATAATATATTTGAACCCCTCTTGGAAGAAAATGAACGAATTTTTTTCAGGAATTGTCTGGATGTTCCTAATAAGAATGTTAGTGGGCATGCCATATTATCACCCACAGATGTTAAATTACCGTCAACTTCAAAAAGCTCAAAAGTTAGAGCGTTGATTGATCGTGAAACTCGAACTGTATCTTTTAATGAAGATATATTATTACGAAGAAAAGTAAAAACACTTAAAAAGAAGCTGAAGATAAGAGAAGTGAACATTTTTAAGATGAAAGAAGTCATTCATTCAATTTCAAAAAAGTGGCCATAGCAATTTAATGAAAATCTAGAAGTCTTAAAAAAATCATGTTCAAGGTAAAAACAACAAAATTACATTTTTAAACTCAAGAGCTACAGCATATATTCTTTTCAGGTTTGCCTCCGCAGAAAAGCAAATTAGTCTTCTGTTATAAAGTGGAACCTTTTTGACAAGCAAAATAAACTTAATGCAGACAATCATAAATTCAGTTATAGATCAGTTTATTGCAAATTTAGGTCTTTTTAAACCTAGATCCTAGTATCCTGTTGTTCAAGAATTTTAAGTTGAGGAATGTCATGAAATTCAGATTTTCGGAAAATAACGTTATATTTAATGTGCCGAATGTATCACAAAAGTAGACAATTGAATTTAGTATTGCAAGGAAAAACTGACAATACTTGTTTTATGTAGCAACTGTTAAATTATTGTTGAATAAGTAGTAGTAGCAGCTATATGTAGGTACAGTGTGTTTTAATATTTAAATAAAATTTGCATTTGCGATTTTCTTTTCAGTTTATTAACCAACCACATAGGAGAAAAGTTAAAATTTGACTTGAACCATGTACTATTTGCATTATTACTTTAATCCTGATAAATTGATTTAAAAAAATCACGTTTACTTCTAAATAAGCATACAAAATTTAAAATAAACAAAGAAAATCGCGAGCGTCCCATTAACTGAAATGAGATATAAAGAGATAGATATCCGTAAGCAATGCGGGTTGCATATGCAATCGTTTTGCCTCACTTTTCACTCAAGGAGGGTCCCTTCCAGGTATAGAGTTCACTGCTCACAACATACACTAACCTGAGAAGAGCTAACTTCACTTCTGCTCGCTGTTTCTGTTCCACCATTCCTGTTGATCAAATTCATGCTTATATCTAGCTCTGTACTTGAAGCGAGAGATGGCGTAGGTGTGGTAGTTGAACTCTGGAATGGTTCCCTCACACAGGAATCGCCAATTTGCTTGAGGGGAGAATTGCACTGACATCTTCCAAATAAATTTGGTATCAAGAAATCGCAGTGGCTGTCAACAGTCCAAAGACGACAGTGTGCATTGCTGTAGCATACATTACCAGGTCTTGCGGCTGCGAAGAAGAAAAATCATTAGATAATTGAATCAATCAAGAAACTTTGATTCGCACTGATTAGTGTAAAGCAATATACCTTGTTTTCTGCGCGCCTGTTCTCCTGAACAAGAGTGCCTATCAAATTGCCCAAATGTCTGTAATTTTCGAATTCTTGGAGGAAAATGGTTTCGACTGACAGATGCAGGATTCATTCTGTCCGGCCGTCTGGTCATCCGGCCGTAAACCACGATTATTCTCGAACGAAATGAGTTAGGGAGTTCAAATTTGCAGCGCAGTTTTGGAGTCCTAAGAGTTCGTCAATTGGCATAACTTGCCTTGTTTTTGAGTTATTGCCAACTGAAATATTTTTTTTCCAATAACTAGAAAAAAACTGATCTGATCCAATTTAATCTCGAGAGTTAGTTCCGACAAAAAAAAATTCATAAGGATCGTAAAATTTTTAAAAAATTATTAAAAACTGAAAAATCTCTCGAATACTATCGCAGACTCAAACTGCATAGAGCATGCATGAGATATGCTACAAAGAAGACTAGATGATCACCAACCTCCACCAGAAACATCGAATGACCTCAAAGCACTACTGCCTCGTTTATGGAATGAAATTCCTCAAGATATGCTCAACACCCTCGTTGACAGTATGCAACGAAGATGTCAGGCAGTCATTGATGGCCATACCTTGTATTATAAAAAGACAAAAAAAACAATAAAATGTCCGGAAATAAAAGTCGTTAAATTTGACCCTATTCTGTTAATCACCCTGTATATGTTGCAGACCAAAAAACTTACGTGCATTTATAGTTTTGAATCTAAAACTATATTAAATTACGTTTTCAGCGCAAACAAAGGTTTCAGAATGTCAGTTATTTTAGTTGAAACGTTATCCCTAACTCTTATGGAGCACTTTAATTGTTAGTTATCGAAATGCTCATATAAATCAGGAAATGATTAATTTCTAGGAAATCTAATCAAATGAAGATCCGTCCAGTAATACGAATATTAACTACACCTGGTTCGATGTAAATGCATCCTATCGACGGACATTTATACCAATTATCACGTATTGGTAATTCGAAGACACCATAATAATAATAATGAATGAGAATATCCGGCCCATTTCGAGAATATTCATGAACAACGGTACACGCATGGGACCCAGGCAAATTTCCCATGGAAAAGTGTGAACGAATGTGATATTTATAAGAATTAGAATATAATTTTATATTTCTTTATAGTTGTCATGATACGCAGTGAAATGAATTCGAGCTAACGGTCATTAAGAGCGATTCATGTCTGTTGGGAATATCAAAAAGATGACACGGTAGGTAGAGGTGAATGACGAATTAGATAACTGCGAATACCGTGAAGCTTGAGGCATATTAAATCTTTATTCAACATGAAGGAATTCTTATGCCATTCATGGTTGATAGATACATAGTGCGGGTAAAGTAAGGAACAAAATTCATAACTGCGTTATTGAATCTTTTCAATCAAAACGCTCAGACAGGTTCAGTTTTTGGCGCTCATGTTCCTCGGAACAGAGTGCTTATCAATTTGCCCAAATGTCTGTAATTTTCGAATTTTTGGCTGAAAACGGTCTTGAACGATTTGATTCGACTCACTGAAGGGAAGTAGCTAGAGGATTGAAATTTGCAGAGTAGGTTTGGAGCGTAAATATCTCGGACGAGTTCGTTAACGGGCAAAATCCACCAAACGGTTTCGGAGTTATGGCCGTTTTAAGTAAAAACATTTTTTATGAATATTTCCGAAACCGATCACTCGATCTATGTGATATTTATCGTCAAATTGTAGAATGATGACGTTTATATGCATGCGGAGTTTTGTATTGATCGGGTTGCCGTAAAGTGTAAAAAAAAAAAATTTTTAAATTTTTAAATATTGTTTCTACAATAACTCTCGAACAGAAGTAGCTAGGCAGTTGAAATTTTCAGAGTAGGTTTGGAAGATAAATATCTTGGTTTAGTTCGTTATCGGGCGAAATCAGCCTGATCGTTTCGAAGTAACGAAAAAAAAATTTTCAAATTCAATTTTTTTTAGATGCAGTTTCTTCATAAAAATCCATTGATATCATTTTCAACTAGAACAAGCTAATACTTTCGTAGATATGATTTTTAGAAATTTCAATAATGTATCGTACTTCTATGTTTCCACAGAATGCTGCACTTAATTATTCTATCTATGAATTATTATATGATCTGTGTTCTTACATGTCATCTTATTTTCATATGAGAGATAAATGTCAAAATTATTTCTGGTTCGTTATTCTTGATATAAAATACACCTCCTGTTCTACTGAACCAAATATGATTGAATGCAGAATGACCAATGAAATAACCTCAGCTACGTAGAATTATGAGGATGAAATGATATTATAGTTTTAAGGTGGTAATATAATGCCGTGGATAATCCATATGATGATGGAAATATATTCTTTGGTAAGATACATAATCAAATTGGGTTCAGAATATCTCCAGTAAAAACAAAACTGCAATATTGTCGAAGTTTTAATTGATATAATATAATTTTCAGAGTTAATTTGAGGAATGAATATCTCGGATAAGTTCGTTATTGGGAAGAATCGGTCTGTTTGAATTTAATTTCTTTCATGATGCAGTTCTATCGTAAGAATTCATTAATATCATTCCCAGAGACCAATATAATTATATTAATATACATTGTTTGAACAAGAGCGCCAAAGCTCCGGTCCACAGGGCTTGAACCAATATTTTGATTAACCACCTTATGAAATAAAAATTTCACTTATGACGTGATTCATTTTTACAGAGTGAAGACATATTTTTTACCGCTATTGTTCCTCGGAACAGAGTGCTTATCAATTTGCCCAAATATCAGTAATTTTCGAATTTTTGGATGAAAATGGTCTTAAACGATTTGGTTCGACTCACTGATCAATAATCGGTGCTCAGAATTTATTTTGTCCGGCCGTAGTGACGATAACTCTCGAACGGAATGAGCTGGAGAGTTGAAATTTTCAGAGTAGGTTTGGGAGATAAATATCTCGGTTAAGTTCGTCAAAAGTCGAAGTTGGACAAAATCGGCCTGATGGTTTCGGAGTAACGAAAAAAGAAATTTCTTTTTACATTACAACTATTGGATTCATTTTTTTAAGATGCAGTTCCATCATAAGAATTCATTGATGTCATTTTCAACTCTTACAAGCTAATACTTTCGGAGATATGATTTTTAATATTTCAATAATACATCGTACTTCTATGTTTTCACAGAATTCGAATTCTATCCATCTGTCTTCACTGTTCATTCATATCATCTTATCTAACTATAAGAGACGTCATATTTATTTATGTTCTAGTTTATTCATACAATTCGTACTTTGAAATTATTACGTGTTGGAAAACAAGGTTCCGCATCTTGAATTCGTGAATATATACAAGACTGTTTTGATACCAAAAATAATATTGACTTTTTGCATATTGAATAATTTATATATGCAAATATTGGGGATGCTGTTTCAGATTTAGATTTAGAATTTGATCATTGTTATGATGCAGGTTATGCAGGCAATAGGAAAGAACAACATAATGGAATCATGAAGAGAAATTACTGTTCGTTGACCACCGAGGTTAATATTACCTTTAACATCCGTAGTGAGACATGTTATTCCTATATACAGTATTTTCATAACGTTGCTAGCAAAAAAATGCTGAAATATTAATTTATATTTGTGTATAAAATATTCTTTCTTGAGTTGAGGTTCAAAATACAGAATGAATGTGTTAGTGGTATGAACTATTAAATCATGAAAAGAGGATTCTATTTTATTAATATATTTTGAACTATTAGAATAATTTGTGCGTCAGCCTATACCTATTCAAATATCAGGAATAAATGGACAATCTGCTATGATTGTCTCCACCCTTGCTCTAGACATTTCGCTGATACTTTCCTTGGGTATTTCAAGTTGTGAAAACTATGCACCCAGTGTAAGTTGCAACAACCCATTCCACGAGGTTAAATCATTGCAGATGGCTCTTTTAATCTTGATAAATAAAGTATTCTTTGAATTTAATTTTTTTTCTGGTGCAGTTCTATCATAAGAATCCATTCATATCATTCTCAACTCTGAGAAACAAACAGTTTCGGAGATATGGTTTGTCAAAAATTGAACCAGAGCACCAAAGTGCCTGCCACAGGGGTTTCCCCTTTTTTTAACGAATATCCCAATTTTTTTTTGCTGACTCATTACTCGACGTAACTAAAATGACTATGTAAAAGATTGTTACCGTAGTTTACAAATGTTATGAGATAATAACACATATACTGTAAGAAATAAGAAAGTGGGAAAGCCCTGTGGACAGGAGCTGGGTCGCTCTTGTTCAAACTTTGACAAATCATATCTCTGAAAGTATTGGTTTCTTAGAGTTGGGAATGATATCAATGATGATAGAACTGCATCATAAAAAATCCAATTCCCAAAGTATAATTTAAAAAAAAACAAGAGTGCCATAATTATTAATCCGAAACTTAACAAAATTTCCATCATCATATGGATTATCCAAGAGCCAGTATATTATCACCAAAAAATTATAATATCATATATAATCCTCATAATTCTACGAAAGCTGAGGTTATTTCATTAGTAATTTTGCATTCATCGTCATACTTTGTTTTCTAAAACAGGATGGCTATTTTATATAATGAGTAACGAACCAGAAATGAATTTCTGGTTCTTATAGGAAACTAAGTTTGACCACAGATCATATAATAAAATAATTCATTGGGTTTTACCCAATAACAAACTCGACCGAGATATTTAGCTCCCCAACCTACTCTGAAAATCTCTACTGTCTAGCTAGCTCATTCCGTTAGAAAGTTGTCGTGATAACGAAGGACCGGCCGGACAGAATCGATTTTGACCAAGGATTCTTGATCAGTGAGTCGAACCAAATCGTTTAAGACCATTTTCATCCAAAAATTAAACAAATTTGGGCAAATTGACGAGCACTCTGTTGCAAGGAACAAGAGCACCAAAAATGATACTTTCCCATGAAGAAAATCATTATTCAACCCAAAAAACAAACGAAATTTAGCATGAATGTTCAAACTATATGCTTCGTCAACCGTTTGGCGAATGTTTTGCCGAAAATCGGCACTGATGAAGAATTCGAGGTATAAATCGATTCTGTACGGTTGCAACGATAAATTTCGAATGGAAACAGCACCTTGAAATTGTCAGGATTGGTTGCGCATCGGTATACGGCGGTTAAGTTAATGGTCCCAATCGTTCAAACGGTTTCGGAGTCATATACCATGTGAATTATTGTTTCATTCATATCTTGATCGAATTGAAACTTGGGAATTAGTAGTGCAATACCAACACACAAATTCTTGTATAATTTCGTGATGATAGTATCACTAGAAAAAAAATTATATTTCAGAAACTGTCAGATTCCGCTGAAATTCCACATAAACCTTCAACCTTCCATTTTACAATCGAGTACCGGATTTCAGCACATTCGGCTTCAAATTTCAGCAATTATTGTGAAAATAAAATTTGGATCTTAAATATTGTTTTTCTTCGATCGTGGGAAAAGTGACACTATTTTGACCTGTTTTCTATGCGCAAAGCTCAACATTCCAGAATAGTGGGCAGTTGCTAAGCAATTAGAAAATAACAGTGCGGTAATATTCTTAACGCACTGCTGTAGCGTGCGGTAATGTTACAAATGGATTATTACAATAAAAGGAAAAAAAGTATGGTTTTAATTTTTAAGTAATTTCCATGGTTACCACTTCTATATTTCAATATGAACATAGGGAATAGTAGGTATATTGTATAATTAGTGGGAAAAGCACAATATTCCCAAACGACTGTGATAATTACCAGACGAGGAGCGTAGCGACGAGTCTAGTAACACAGGAGTTTGGGAATATGCTTTTCCCACGAATTATACATACCATTTTTTCTTAATCGTTGATTTACATTTAAAAAATTAATTAAAAAATATTTCATTCAAGATGTAATCAAGTAAGTTTAAATAGGTTTCTCTATGTTCATATTGGTAACCATGGAAATTACTTTGTTATGACAAAAGTAAAATAATTTTCATTCTGGTTTTGTTTGATTCGTTGTATTTTATAAGGAATTAAAAAAGAATTAATAAACATGAACACTGATAGTGATTCTTTGTTACCTTGCACGCCTCCTGAACTAGTGGAAGGCTTCACTTAATTTACTTCCGGCGAAATCCAGAGAGAAGTATGAACTTGCGTATCAACGCTTCATGGATTTTTGCAGAAAAAACAACAGTCTATCCTTTTCTGAGAATGTACTGTGGCGTATGTTGCTGAATTAGCTAAAACAATGAAATCTTCGACGTTGTGGGCACATTATTCCATGCCTCGATCAACTTTGTCTGTTAAAAATAATATTTATATTGCCCAGTACCAAACACAGGGAGCATTTTTAAATGTCAAGCTAAAGGATACAAACCGAAAAAATCCAAAATTTCAACCCAGGAACAAGTTCAGAAATTCATTTTAGAGGCCCCAGATGACATATTTTTATCGACGATAGTAAGTAGATATAGATAAAATAGTACTACTTAAGATACATATAATGCGAAATATACAATTTTTTATTACCTTTTAGGTAGCTCTAATATTTGGAATAGCAGGAGCCTGTCGACGAGATGAGCTTGTCCTAATGAAAGTTCAGGATATATAAGATTTCGGTTCAAAAATACTGGTAAAAATACCAGAAACAAAAACAAATAAATCTAGATCATTTATCATTATCGAAACCTATTTAAATGATTATAGAAAGTACATTTCATTTAGGCCAAAAGATTTTGAAAATCCTAGATTTTTTTTTAAATTCAACAAGGGAAAAGGATGGAAGACAGTCATTGGAATAAATCAATTTGGAAAAATGCCGCAAATTGTTGCAAGTTATTTATAGTTGCCAAATACGACAGAATATACAGGACATTGTTTCCGAAGATCATCGGCAACACATTTGGCAGATGCTGGAGCTGGAAATCTTCCAATGTGGCGGAAGAATATATTGACGAATCAGTTAATGATGCAGTAGAAGTGGCTAATAAAATATTCAACACCCCTGCCTCGACTTCGAATGAAAATGATCGAAACGAGATAGACCAAAGAATTAGCCATGCAGCTTCAACGTCTATAAATTCTCGGTGCCCTCCAACTGTACAATAAATATAAATATTAAAAACAATTAATTTGTGTTTGAATATCGCTATAAATTAGATGTTTCTTTTATTTCTTTTATAACAACTTTATCAATATGAAAATTAAAACCATACTTTGTTTCATTTTATTGTAATAATCCATTTGTAACATTACCGCACGCTACAGCAGTGCGGTAAGAATATTACCGCACTGTTATTTTCTAATTGCTTAGCAACTGCCCACTATTCTGGATTGTTGAGCTTTGCGCATAGAAAACAGGTCAAAATAGTGTCACTTTTCCCACGATCGGAGAAATACCTACCTATTTAAACTTACTTGGTTACATCTTGAATGAAATATTTTTTAGTTAATTTTTTAAATGTAAATCAACGATCTAAGAAAAAATAATACGTATAATTCGTGGGAAAAGCATATTCCCAAACTCCTGTGTTACCAGACTCGTCGCTACGCTCCTCGTCTGGTAATTATCACAGTCGTTTGGGAATATTATGCTTTTCCCACTAATTATACAATATACTATTCTCTATTTCAGTATCGTAATGAGTTCATTACAGCACTAAAAACAATGCTGTAATGAACTCATTCCCCAATTGTTTCTAGTTTTATTTTTCGTTTTGTGGTAGTCAGTACTGACATTCGATCCTATCAAATTTCAACACACGTCAATTGTCAATATAATATAATCTGAATATAGTGAAATAGTTGTTGAGCGAAAAAGTTTTTTTTTAATCAAATAATAAGGACTAGAGATTTCCTTCTTGCTAATTTTGAATCATTCATTCTATTAGGAAACTGGTTTAAATCATCTCCATGCCCTACGTACGATTCAGATTCAAATTCCGTAATCTGTCAACTTTCGTAATAACAGTCACACCAGTTGCCAAGATACAATACAAAAGTCACTAGAATGTTTAATCCAAATTTTTCGTAAATTTCAACAGTATTTTACAATACTTGCCTGAAATAGAGAAAATATCGTCTAATACTCGTTGCAGAAGACAATTCCAACACTCATGCATTCGTGTTTTAATAGGAGCCCATTCTGCAACTTGTTTTAGAATATACTATTCCTCAATAACTGCAAAAATACATATCCGATCGAATTAAAACTTGGAAATTGGTTGTAGAATGCCAATAAAATGCGCAAATTTTTACAAATTTTCGTCTAGAAAAAAGTAAAGTAGAAACAATCCAGAGACAATCGAGAGGTTTTAAATGAGGGTGATTGATATTCAGTTAAACTTCAAAGTTCAATAAATCTTGGAGCAAAGAACTGACTGATTTCAAAGTTTATATACAATTATATCACTCTTTTCGACCGCTTCCGTTTCCTATTTCTGATATTAAAAAAAATTAAGACTGGAGAAGGATAATTATGGACATCATATCTGTGTAAATAACGGGTCTTTCAATAGGAACGACCCATTTTCAAATTGACATCACTCCCGCAGGCAGCCATATTTTTTGTGTGACATTGACAGTTGTATTTGTCAATGTCTACCATTTAATCATGAAAAAAGGTACACGCTTCAACAACGTTTGGTGGCTTCCATAAATTACGTGAGTTGTTCAGGGGGGAGAGAGGATCGAGCAACTTTCCAAATCTCACTTGAGGGGGAGGGTGGGTCTTGATAAATATCGCGTAATTTTATTCTGAAAGTAAACTTTGTTGCTTCCAATAGTCACTCTTGACGTGCGCGACTCTCTATGGACTGAATTAGAATCAATCTTTTAATTTTCGTTTTATATTCGTATTTATAATTTAATTTCATCACTGCGATTTAAAATTACGATAATATTCTCAAATAATAGTCTTTGCTGGTCTTAAATATAAGTAATAAAGCAAATAATGTTTTGTTTTTTGGCGCTCTAGTTCCTCGGAACTGAGTGCTTATCAATTTGCCCAAATGCCTGTAATTTTCGAATTTTTCGATGAAAATTGTCTTAAACGATTTGGTCGACTCATTGATCAAGAATCCGTGGTCGAAATTCATTCTGTTCGGCCGGTCGGCACGATAACTCTCGAACGGAATGAGCTCGACAGTTGAAATTTTCAGAGTAGGTTTGGGAGATAAATATCTCGGCTAAGTTCGTTATTGGGCAAAATCGGACAGATGGTTTCGGAGTAACAAAAAAAAATTTTTTTTACAAAACAAATTCAAAATTAAATTTTTTTCAATAAGCAGTTTTACCATAAGAATAAATGATATCATTTTTAACTCTAACGAGCTAATACTTTCGGAGATATGATTTTTCAAAATTTCAATAATAAATCGTATTTCAACGTTGTCACAGAATGATATAATTATTCTATGTATGAATTGTCATAATGTCACCTTATTTTCCTGAGACATGACATTATCTAATCAATCGAAGAATTGTGAGCGAAGTGAGAAAAATCCCAGTTGTTTGCTCCGAAATTAGTTTTTCTCAGAAAAGTCTTACATTTCGGAACGGAACATGAAGTAAGAGATCTGAGAGTAGTGAGACTGCTTTTCATCCATAGACATAGATATAACTCTCGAACGGAATGAGGTAGGTAGTTGAAATTTTCAGAGTAAGTTAGGCAGATGAATATCTCGGTGAAGTTCGTTATTGGGCAAAATTGGTCAGATTTAATTTGATTTCTTCCATGGTGCAGTTCTCATTCTCATGATTGCTCATTTAATCTTGATAAATAAACTATTATTTGAATTGAATTTCCTTTATAATGCAGTTCTATCATATGAATCCATTGATATAATTCCCAACTCTGAGAAACCAATACTTTCGGAGATATAATTTGTCTGTTTTTTTTATTGATCCAACAAGTTCACACTCAAATACAAATTTTGAAAAATCTCACGTGAGATTAGGGTGGGAGAGAGTCGAGTAAAATCTTACCACATCTCACCAGGGGGGGAAGGGCAGCAAAAGAAAATCCTCAAAAATGCCTCACGTAATTTATGGACGCCCCCTCCAAATTTATTATGAAAAATCACGATCTGTTTCTCTAACTTCACTTGCTTTAACTTCAATTTTTGGTCGTTATAATCGTCCGAATACCTGGCTGGTAACTTTAACTTATTCCCTAACTTAAAAATTGAAACATAGATTTCTAACGCTATGGTTGATACTGAGACTGAATAATTCGTTTACTTATTATTAATAATAATAATTAATAAGTTAACGGATTATTTAGTCTCAGTATCAACCATAGCGTTAGAAATCTATGTTTCAGTTTTTAAGTTAGGGAATAAGTTAAAGTTACCAGCCAGCATAAACCAGCCTTAAATCTTCTGGATGATTGCTGCAAACCAATGACTCAATGTAACCCCAAAGAAAGAAGTCGAATGGAGTTAAATCGCTGGAACGAGGCGGCTAATTTATCGGTTCATTTCTTGAAATAATCGAATCACCGAATTTTGTTTTCAATAAAGTAATTATATTGTTGGCAGTATGACAAGCGGTATTGTCCTGTTTAAACCACATGTTCTGCAAATCAAGAGGAACCGTTTCAGGCCATAAAATATCAGTAGTTCTTGTGAACGACGAGAAATCGATAAATTTTGGTCTTCACGAATACTTTCACGAACGGCAGCAATATTCTCTTCATTTCTTCATTTCTTTTTTCACTGGCCCTGCAACAACATGAAGTGTAAAATCTGTTTCAAACTTGTTCAATAAACATTCAATTGTTCTTTTATTCGGACGATTATAACGACCAAAAAATGAAGTTAAAGCACGTGAAGTCAGAGAAACAGAACGTGATTTTTCATAATAAATTTGGATTATTTGAAAAGGGGGCGTCCATAAATTAAGTGAGGTATTTTTGAGGATTTTTTTTGCTGCCCTTCCCCCCCTGGTGAGATGTGGTAAGATTTTCCTCGACTCCCCCCCCCCCTAATATCACGTGAGATTTTTCAAAATTTGTATTTAAGTGTGAACTTATTGGATCATTAAAAATGGGTTCAAGCCCTGTGGACCAAAAGTATTGGTTTCTCAGAGTTGGGAATTATATCAATGGATTCCTATGATAGAACTGCATCATAAAGGAAATTCAATTCAAATAATAGTTTATTTATCAAGATTAAATGAGCAATCTGAGAATGAGAACTGCACCATGGATGGAATCAAATTAAAATAGCTGAAATGAATTTGGCTCTCTCTTATAGAACAGGATGACATGTACGAGTATGAACACAGATCATATAATAAAGCTTAGATAGAATAATTATAACATTCTGTGAAAACATAGAAGTACGATTCATTATTGAAATTTCGAAAAATCCTATCTCTGAAAGTATTAGCTTGTTGGAGTTGAAAATGATATCAATGGATTTTTATGGTGAAACTGCATCTTAAATAAAAATTGAATTTGAAATTTGTTACTAAAAAAAAAATTTTTTTTTTCGTTACTCCGAAACCATCTGGCCTATTTTGCCCAATAACGAACTTAACCGAGATATTCATCTCCCTAACCTACTCTGAAAATTTCAACTGCCTAGCTCGTTCCGTTCGAGAGTTATTGTAGAAAAAAAATTTTAAAATTTTCAAAAATTTTTTTTTTGACACTTTGCGCTAACCTGGTCAATACAAAACTTCACATGGGTATAAAGGTCATGATTCTTCAATTTGATGCTAAATTTCAGATAGATCGAGTGATCGGTTTCGGAAATATTCATAAAAAATGATTTTACTAAAATCGGCCATAACTCCGAAACCGCCTTATGGATGTCGCCCATTAACGAACTTACCCGAGATATTTACGCTGCAAACCCACCTTGCAAATTTCAATCCTCTAACTCCTGTCGTTCGAGAGTTATCGTGCCTACGGCCGGCCGGCCGGACAGAATCGATTTCGACCTCTTATTCTTGATCAGTGAATCGAACCAAATCGTTTGAGACCATTTTCAGCCAAAAATTCGAAAATTACAGACATTTGGGCAAATTGATAAGCACTCTGTTCCGAGGAACTAGAGCGCCAAAAATAACACCTCTGATGAAGATTACCTACTATTCATCGCAAACTTTTCTGAATAGATGCAACGATCGCATTTATTTCAATTAAACTTTCCTAAGTGTTAATGTGGAAATTATATTGTATTACTTGGCGCACTCATCAATAGTGTCATGATGGATATCTTTCCAGCCGTAAGATCCCGGATGATATGTTATTACAATGTAAGAGTAACTTTTCCCTCATTATATTGTAGAGATATTCAGTAATTTATGAATAATCGATACTCGATGGAAGAATCAACTTCCACTTTCCATTCTTTCTCTTCGAATAATAACCATTGGCTGGCAATTGAAGGGTATTATCAATTTGCAATTTCCAGAGAATGGGATAGAGATAATCAACGCTAACAAGTTATTGAATTTCATTTGAAGGATTTCTTATTGGCCGGTCAGTTCATGAGGTCGTTAACGAATGAATATACAGAAATTTTAAGTTTACTCACGTCCTAGACAGGTATGCTTCCGGAATTGCAGGAAACTATCTACGCAGCGGCAGGAACCATTAATGCAACTGCTGTTGGATACTTTCATGGAACATTGTTCAGGAACTATACAGTCGTAACCCAGTAATGTTGCTGAAAATAAAATCTCAATTAATATTAGTTGATTCTCAGATTAGATATAAAGATCTTCAGTAATGTAATCATATAAGTAAAAAAATGGTTCAAGCCCTGTGGACAGGAGCTTTGGCGCTCTTGTTAAAACTATGACACATCATATCTCCGAAAGTAATGGTTTCTCAGAGTTGGGAATGATATCGATGTATTCTTATGATAGAGCTGCATTCAATTCAAATAATAGTTTATTTATCAAGATTAAATGAGCAATCTGAGAATGAGAACTGCAACATGGAAGAAATCAAATTAAAATAGCTGAAATGAATTTGACTCTCTCTTATAGAACAGGATGACATGTACGAGTATGAACACAGATCATATAATAATTCATGGATAGAATAATTATAGCATTCTGTGAAAACAAAGAAGTACGATTCATTATTGAAATTTCTGAAAATCATATCTCCGAAAGTGTTAGCTTGTTAGGGTTGAAAATGATATCAATAAATAAATATGGTGAAACTTCATCTTAAAGCAAATTTAATTTGAAATTTGCAAGTTAAAAAAATTTTTTTTTTTTCGTTACTCCGAAACCATCATTTTGCACAATAACGAACTCATCCGAGATATTTATCACCCAAACCTACTCCGAAAATTTCAACTGCCTAGCTCACCCAGTTTGAGAGTTATTCTAAAAACAAAATTTACAAATTTAAAAAAATTTTGTTTGACACTTTACGGCAACCCGATCAATACAAAACATCGCAAGCGTAAAGAGGTCATTATTCTACAATTTGATGCTAAATTTCATGTGGATCGAGTGATTGGTTTCGGAAATATTCATAAAACATGTTTTTACTAAAAACGGCCATAGCTCCGAAACCGCTTGGTGGATTTCGCCCGTTAACGAACTCGTCCGAGATATTCACGCTCCAAACCTTCCCTGCAAATTTCAATCCTCTAACTCCTTTCGTTCGAGAGTTATCGTGTTAAAGGACGGTCGGCCGGCCGGATAGAATCGATTTCGACCACGGATTCTTGATCAGTGAGTCGAACCAAATCGTTTAAGACCATTTTCATCGAAAAATTCGAAAATTACAGACATTTGGGCAAATTGATAAGCACTCTGTTCCGAGGAACAAGAGCGCCAAAAGTCAGTAAATGTTTCCTTTCTGGGGTTTCTCTCCCAATCTCTGAAAAATATCTATACTTATAATTTGAAAAAAATATTATTTCGTGAAGAATTGCTTCTGCGTTAACAATACAATATATTTGTCAGAAGCAATCTATAGAACCATGTTTTCTAACAAACAATAACGAAACAACATAAACGAAAAAACAACTATTTCGTAACGTTTCGGAGACTATATTATAGATGCCGCGAATAGTGATTTAGCCGAATATCGAATATTCGGCCACGCTCTGAGCTGAATATTCGGCAAAAGATGGTCGCATCCCGAGGAGGCAAGAGACTGCAGATAGAACAACAAATTTATTGGAAATGAGATCTTAGCTATAAGATGAGCTTAAAAAAATATTCAAATTTCCTGGGATTAGTCCAAATAGAAAGGAAAGGGCATGACAAAAAATTCATTTGGAAGCTCTGAAAATTATTTGTGATGAGTCTAGTAGTACTGATGATGATTCTTTTCCACTTCGTAAGAAAATAATCTCAACTGAAACTGATGAAAATAAAACCATTAAAATACACGAGTCTCTGGAATTGTTATGAGGAAATTGCCAATGACAATATGCAAAAAGATGAGGACGCAAATTTCACACGACGGTATATTATTTTCTATTCATAAGTCACCGTGAACATAAAATTGCGTGCTGTCACCTGATGATTTTATTTAAAGGTTTCTTTCTGGGTTTTCTCTCCCAAACTCTGAAAAATATCTATAAAATAAAAATTAATTATTTTGTGATTTGCTTCTGCGTAAGAAACACAAGATATTTGTCACAAGCAATCAATCGAACAATGTTGCCTAACAAACAACAAGAAACAACCTCAACGAAGAAACAACTATATTGTAACCTTTTAATAATGACCAATGAGTATACCTCCCACAGTATCCTTTAATGATTACCTGATGATTTTGTTCGAATGTATTTACTCTGCACATTTGTGGGTTGAAATTTGGACAATCGTCACCAAGTAAACATAAATTCCAAATATCATGCCAGTTTTTTTTTCCACCTTCTATGTTCTATGAAGATACGGATTTCAATGAAAAGCTTGGATAATTATTAGTGATGATATACCTCCAATAAAGATAATCGAACATAAGTAATCAATAAAGGATACTTTGAGAGGTATACTCATTATTAAATGGATCCCTCCACAAAATAATATTTTTTGGCGCTCTAGTTCCTCGGAACTGAGTGCTTATCAATTTGCCCAAATGTCTGTAATTTTCGAATTTTTCGATGAAAATGGTCTTAAACGATTTGGTTCGACTCACTGATCAAGAATCTGTGGTCGAAATTCATTCTGTCCGGCCGGCCGTAGGCACGATAACTCTCGAACGGAATGAGCTAGACAGTTGAAATTTTCAGAGTGGGTTTGGGAGATAAATATCTCGGCTAAGTTCGTTACTGGGCAAAATCGGACAGATGGTTTCGGAGTACCAAAAAAAAAATTTTTTTACAAAGCAAATTCCAAATTAATTTTTTTTCAATAAGCAGTATTACCATAAGAATCCAATGATATCATATTTAACTCTAACAAGCTAATACTTTCGGAGATATGAGTTTTCAAAATTTCACGTTGTCACAGAATGATATAAATATTCTATGTATGAATTGTCATAATGTCAACTTATTTTCCTGAGACATGACATTATCTAATCAATCGAAGAATTGTGAGCGAAGTGAGAAAAATCTCAGTTGTTTACTCCGAAATTAGTTTTTCTCAAAAAAGTCTTACATTTCGGAACGGAACATGAACTAAGAGATCTGAGAGTAGTGAGACTGCTTTTCATCCATAGACATAGATATAACTCTCGAACGGAATGAGGTAGATAGTTGAAATTTTCAAAGTAGGTTAGGGAGATGAATATCTCGGTTAAGTTCGTTATTGGGCAAAATTGGCCAGATTTCATTTGATTTCTTCCATGATGCAGTTCTCATTCTCATGATTGCTCATTTAATCTTGATAAATGAACTATTATTTGAATTGAATTTCATTTATGATGCAGTTCTATCATATGAATACATTGATATAATTCCCAACTCTGAGAAACCAATACTTTCGGAGATATAATTTGTCTGTTTGAACTAGAGCGCCAGAAAGCTCCTGTCCACAGGGCTTGAACCCATTTTTTTTAATAAGCAGTTTTACCATAAGAATCCAATGATATCATTTTTAACTCTAACAAGCTAATACTTTCGGAGATATGATTTTTCAAAATTTCAATAATAAATCGTATTTCAACGTTGTCACAGAATTATATAATTATTCTATGTATGAATTGTCATAATGTCAACTTATTTTCCTGAGACATGACATTATCTAATCAATCGAAGAATTGTGAGCGAAGTGAGAAAAATCTCAGTTGTTTGCTCCGAAATTAGTTTTTCTCAGAAAAGTCTTACATTTCGGAACGGAACATGAAGTAAGAGATCTGAGAGTAGTGAGACTGCTTTTCATCCATAGACATAGATATAACTCTCGAACGGAATGAGGTAGGTAGTTGAAATTTTCAGAGTAGGTTAGGGAGATGAATATCTCGGTTAAGTTCGTTATTGGGCAAAATTTTCCAGATTCAATTTGATTTCTTCCATGGTGCAGTTCTCATTCTCATGATTGCTCATTTAATCTTGATAAATAAACTATTATTTGAATTGAAAATCCTTTATGATGCAGTTCTATCATATGAATACATTGATATAAGACCCAACTCTGAGAAACCAATACTTTCGGAGATATAATTTGTCTGTTTGAACTAGAGCGCCAGAAAGCTCCTGTCCACGGGGCTTGAACCCATTTTATTTTATGTTATAGATGTTGCTCAGTCCCATTGACAATTACCACTGCTCGATAATTCTAAGGCCCTCCTCTAGTAAGTCACACAAGGTGCCCTCGAATTCAACTATGACTATTAGGGCTATGTCATCAGCATAACCTATACACCCGAAGCCGTGCCGGAATCAATGTTCCGGTTTGAAGACTCCTGAATTTGTTACAGAGTTCATTACTCACATTGTATACATGTTGTCTGATTGACTCTAGCATAAAATGATTGGCAAGAACACCGTCCTCTGTTACATATGGAGCCAGGTATATTCTCTTTACATTCCCAGTCACTTTTGCATCCATCTCCTAATAAGGTACCAGTCACAAAAAGATGCTGATTAATCTGAAAACAAAAACAAATGATAACTTGGAGTGCACAAAAAGAGGGTAATAAATTCGAAATTATCCGTGACAAATCGATAGAAACCACAAGTGTGTTTTATGTGGGTAGAAACGTTGCAATAAAGTTATAAACTTCATTATACGGGTGTTCCGTAATTAGAAGGGGAGATTTCATTAAATGTGGCTGAAAATGATATTTCATGTGTAATTTGATTCGATTCTGCAAAATATTAGTTATGTCTTATGTTCTTCACACTTTCTCATTAACACTCTCGGTTGGTCGACTGTGTGTCGAAATATCACGAAAGATACTAATTTTTTGAACTTTCATTTTAGCTCGCATGTTCTGGAGAACAGTGTGCTATAATTCTGCCCAAATGTCTGTAATTTTCGAATTCTTTGCCGAAGATGGCCTCAAAGAATTAGGTTCCACTCACTGATGAAGAATTAGAGGTCAAATTCAATTCTGTCCGGCCGGAAAGAGAAAGCGACTTGCAATTTTCAGGGAAGGTTGCGCATCCGAATGCGGCGGTTAAGTTCGTTAATTGTTATAATCGGCCAATCGGTTTCTGCGTTATGAATACAGATCCGATCGAATTGAAACATCGTATTGTTAGTTGAAGAATGCCGTTGCAAACTGTGATACTTAACCTAATCATAGGTGAATGTTCCCTATGAATGAACGATCATATCATTGGAGCATTCCACCAAATCGCGTAGATGTTACACAATAAATTGGTTCAAGCACTGACGTCAATTCCGGAGATTTGCGCGCATGTTCTATTGTCTACTCCCCTCTATGGGACACTCTTTATCGAATGTATCATCGATATATGTATACCGTTTTCTCAGTTATTATAATATTTGAATACATTTAATACCCTTATAATGATATTCTACAGTAACGAGAGAATCGATGATCACACAAATTTTAATTCTTTCATATTATGTATTCTATTGAAATTGAAATACGAAAGAATTTACGCATCAAGTAACTCCAGGATACGATATTCACGAAATTCAGCGAAAACTATAGTGGGTCGGCATTCTACAGGTAATCAACAAGTTTCAATTGGGTCAGATTTGTATATTTTGAGTTATAGAGGAAATAACAAATTTTCAGATGAGTATAACTCCAAAACCATCTGGACGATTAAGCCAATTAACGAACTTAAATTGCGCATTCGGATGAGCAACGCACCCTGATCATTTCAAGTCGCTATAACTTTCCGTTCTCAAGTTATCGTGAGATACATCATATATTTTCCTAATTTTTTTAAAATTTATTAATAGTACGATTCTCGTAAAATTTCACACACGTCTCTATGTCGATATTGTACAATTATATACCAAGTTTAAATTCGATCGTGTCTGTATTTTTTGAGTTATCGAGAAAATAATATTACAGACGGTTATAACTCCGAAACCGTTTGGCCGATTATGCCCAACAATGAAATTAACTCTCCCATTCGGATGCGCAGCCTACCCTGAAAATTTAAAGTCCCTATCTCTTTTCTTTCGAAAGTTATCGAGGCAACGGACACCCATCCAGCTACTGAACTCACTAAAGTCTGCTCGGATCTCCAACAATTAGATCCGATCGTGTTCAAACTTGGAACATGGCAGTAGAATAAGGTTTTGAAGGATTGAAGGATGTTTGAATTGTATCGGATTCGTATTATTCGAGTTATTGAGAAAATAACAACCAAATTTCAGATATGTAAACTGCAAAACCGTTTGGCCGATTATGCCTATTAACAAACTCAAATGTCTCATTCAGATGCTCAACCAACCCTAAAAATTGTAAATCGCTATCTGTTTCCGTTCTCAGGTTATCGTGATATAAATATTTTTTAATAATTTTTTTTTATTTTCTAGACTCTTAAAAAAAATCACAATCGTCTAGCCACCAAGTTTCAATTCGATCGGATCTGTGAAGCCATTGGGCCGATTGTGCCCATTAACGAATATGTCCGTCGTATTTGGACGCGCCACCTACCCAGAAAATTTTAAGTCGCTAACTTTTTCCGTTTTCAAGTTATCCTGGCAACATACAGAATCAAATCTGACCTCGAATTCCTCACCAGTGAGGACTTAATCGTTTGAGACCATTTTCAGCAAAAAAATTTAACATTACAGACATTTGATCAAAATGATAACACGATGTTCCCCAGAACATGCACGTAAAAATTATGCTAAGATTATCTGTTTTTAGAAGAGTTGCCTCGGTTTTTAAAAATAGCACTATTAAATATAAAATTAATAATAATAGATTACTTGGTGCCTTATTGGAGATAATGGATAGCTGTAGTAGCGAAAGTTCTTCTGAAAATTGAAGGATTATATTCAGAATTTAGAACAACCTCCTCATTGCTTTAGAATTTTATAGCTTATTCTTGATCCTCAATTTCTTTAGTTTGCTATTTGAAGCGAAAGTTCTACCCATAAAACTTGGAATTATATCGCTTCAAAAACAAATTCAAAACTAAAAAGTGGGAAAGTCCTGTGGACAGGAGCTTTGGCGCTCTTGTTCAAACTTTGACAAATCATATCTCCGAAAGTATTGCTTTCTCAGAGTTGGGAATTATATCAATCGATTATTATGATAACTACATCATGAAAGAAATTAAATTCCCCTCGCATCTTATGACAGACCAGTGTTGGCTAAAAGTGTTTCAAAGCTATCAGGAGTATTTCTGAAATGAAAATGAAATAGCCAGTTTTATTTCTGAAACAAATCTAAAGTAAACAGTCCATAGAGGACTTAAACCAGAATACTTCTGTAGGAAATCTTAAATAGTGTTACTAAGGAATGACTCTCTGTACATGAGCTGGAAATCCCGTTCTAAATCTTCCATAATTATAGATTGACTCGTAAATTATGCTTGACTTCCTTGTACTATTCATTTCCGACTCACTAAACAAATATTTCAAAAGTACGAGTTATATAAACAAATTAGAACAGAAATAAATATGACGTCTTAAAAGTAGATAAGATGATGAATGAATAGTGAACACAGATAGAACACAGACAGATAGAATTCGCATTCTGTGAAAACATAGAAGTACATACGATGTATTATTGAAATTTTGAAAATTCATATACCTGAAAGTATAAGCTTGTTAGAATTGAAAATGATATCAATGAATTCTTATGATGAAACTGCATCTTAAAATAATCGAATTCGAAATTTGCAATGTAAGAAAAAAATAAGTTTTTGTTACTCCAAAACCATCAGGCCGATTTTGTCACATAACGAACTTAACCGAGATAATTATGTCGCAAACCAAATCTGGAAATTTCAACTGTCTAGCTCATTCCACTCGAGAGTTATCTTGTTAACGGCCGGACAGAATTTATTTTGACCACGAATTCTTGATCAGTGAGCCGAACCAAATTGTTTAAGACCATTTTCATCCAAAAAATTTACAGACATTTGTGTTGTGTTGTGTTGATAAGCACTCTGTTCCGAGGAACAAGAGCGCCAAAAAGGGCGGGGAGAACTATTTTCCATTGAGGTTGCTCTAAGAGCGGCTCTTGACAGATCTTGGTCGGAGTCGGTAAACTCTCAGGGTGATCGGATGCTAGTCGATATAAATCGTTATTATTTAACATAATAAATTTGATATTAAACACCTTTCATCCATTAAACAGACGGATGAAGGTCGTTTGCTACTCGGATCCTCTACTATAACAGGTTTGAAATATTTAGTCCGGTCAAATTAGACCAAATAATAAGAGTAAAGTTACATAAATTCCCACCAAGCTGAAAATCAGTAAAATTGTTTAAAATATCATTAAAAATAAAATTTTGAAGTTCCCCATCTTTCCCCTGTAAGGAAAAAATGTTATTCAAGGTCAAATGTCAAAAAAATGAGTTTTTCGCGATTTTCAGCAAAACGGTGAGTTTTATCATAAAAATACCTATGACAAAAATTGTAGATAATAAAATTATCTACAAAAAATTTATTCATACTTTTTTCTCTACGAGCCACCGTTTTTGAGATATAATAATTCAAAAAGTTGTAATCGTCATAATATGCATGAGTACGCCATCTCTATAGTTGTAATATATGTTAAAATATTTTTCTATCGGTCATTGTAACTTACACTACTAATATAATGTAATATAATGTAATTATGTACTATTTTTACACGCAATAACTGGCTGTGATATGACATCTGCATTTTACAGGAGGGGTAAAATAACAGTTTTCAAACTATTTGAGAAACAAAATTTAATTGAATGTGTTGAAGTTTTTAAAAATAGTAATTCTACTCGACAAGAAATTATTATTAACGGCATTCGCTTTCTTCTTTCTATGTACGGAGCTCCTAAAAAACTACCTGCTTAGATAAGTATAGATATGCATGTTTCGTATAAAAACACCAAAAGTAAAAAACAAGTACTCCAACCTCAGTTGCTGCCCATCAACATCTTTTTAGGGTATATTACCAAGTTCAAGTGTGGCTTGGTTATCAGCTAGACCCTACAGACTGGGGTTGGAAGTTGGTCAACAATTCATCAGAACCAGTGCACACTTTACTTCCACCTGCACCGGAAAAACTGCTGAACTCGATTTTTTGCAACTGCAAAAAGAGATACAGTGCTAAATGTGGTTGCAAAAAAGTCGGACTGTTCTGTTCTCCGGCATGTAAACATTGTCAAGGCCGGTTGTGCTCTAATATTGAATCACCAACAGTAGAGGTTCCCTTTGATTCCAACGAGGCAACATGCGATACATCGCTATTAACGCAGTTTACATGCACTCAGGATGAAGATGAAGAAGAACAAGAAGAACAAGAACAAGACGAACAAGAAAATCAAGAAGAAGAACAAGAAGAAGATTTTGAGAGTTACGACTCGGACGATTAAATTTCACTACTTTTTTTTAACTTAAATTGCTTTTATCTTTTCAATCTCTGCTAATATCCATTAGTTTTCAATAGTTTCAAATTAAACAGGATCAAAACTGACCCGTGGAATAGGCCTACTGGGGAAACCACGTTAAAAAAAACGCGTTAAGTACACTACCTCATAGGTTCCGAGGAAACGTGTGCACTGTGCATATTATGACTATTACAACTTTTACAACTTTTTGAATCGTTATATCTCAAAAACGGTGGCTCGTAGAGAAAAAAGTATTAATAATTTTTTTGTAGATAGTTTTAAGATCTACAACTTTTGTCTGAGGTATTTTTATGATAAAACTTACGGTTTTGCTGAAAATCGCGAAAAACTCATTTTTTGACCTTTGACCTTGAATAAATTTTTTTCCTTACAGGGGAAAGATAAGGAACTTTCAAAATTTGTTTTTAATGATATTTTAAACAATCTTACCGATTTTCAGCTTGCTGGGAATTTATGTAACTTCGAATGTCTAAATTGACCGGACTAATTCCACACTTGTGTCATCTATAAATACGATGTTGAACTTCCATACATGTGGAATATGCTTCGTTGCTTGCTACAGAATATTGGACCATTCCATGAATGTTTTTTTAGGCAGTTCCATTGTAACATTAATGTTCTTCAAATAATTGAATATCAAAATATCAAATAGAATGATGAGTTCCCATGAAAAAAATACGAGTTCGAAGAATAATAATTAATAAAAATACAATTAAATTTTCAATATCCTTATTATGGTAGCTAACGAATTCAGCGGAATGTTTTCAACAAAATGAGATAATAACTCAATTTTGGAAGCTAATATGTTCCATTTATTCTCGGAAATTATCGTTGCCAACTCCAATTCATAGAAGACAATGTCCTCTTTATTATACTATTTTGGCACTTTTAAGAAATTCTGCGACATATAATGAAATGATTTAAAATTTTCAAGGATACTGAGTCATAAACAAGATACATAATTACATGGACCCACCAACGTTTTTGCACGAGTTGAACTGCTTTGAAACTATGCAGTTCCAAATTCAGGGGAACCTCCGTCTCCCAACAGAAACTCAAATAGAAAATCTTTCTTTTGAATAATATTACCATACTAACGCAAACAAATTAGCCTTTGATAGGAAAAATACGTTCCGGTTTTGGAAGACAATGAAATCCCTGTGCTCAATGATAGGAGATGTTCTTGAATAGATACAACACGTGAATAAACGTGAAACAAAATTTATTATTACGATCAAAAGTAATGGACACAAAAACAGTCGTACCTCATCAAATAAAATTACAGTTATCTAACATTAAAATAAAACATTAAAACGAAGTCAGAAACAAATTATTGGATAACAATCTGTGACGGTCAATATCATGAAAACAATTATTCAGTTATAACAAAAAGCATCCATCAAAACATATAAGCCACCGCGAAAACAAGCTTTCGTTGACACAAATTCTGGTGTTTAATCTCAGTACAGTTAAAATTTAACCAACCAATACAGTATGGACATAATATACAGGTAAAACATCAATTCGCGTTCACAAACAGCAAAACGAATCTTATTGTACTGTCTATCTATTAGGTAATTTAATTTTAGAGATCATGCAGTCATAAACAATACTGAGGTTATTTGTATCTTCTCTGTAGTTATGTTCAACTGCAACAAGCTAATACTTTCGGAGATATGATTTTTCAAAATTTCAATAATGAATCGTACTTCTATGTTTTCACAGAATGCTATAATTATTCTATCTATGATTTATTATATGATCTGTGCTCATACTCGTATATGTCATCCTGTTCTATTAGAGAGAGTCAAATCCATTTCAGGTATTTTAATTTGATTTCTTCCATTGTGCAGTTCTCATTCTCAGATTGCTCATTTAATCTTGATAAATAAACTATTATTTGAATTGAATTTCCTTTATGATGCAGTTCTATCATAAGAATACATTGATATAATTCTCAATTCTGAGAAAACAATACTTTCGGTGATATGATTTGTCTGTTTGAACAAGAGCGCCAGAAAGCTCTTGTCCACAGGGCTTGAACCAATTTTTTACGTAGCATCTGGGATAGTTGTTGTTCAATAGTATTTCCGTTATTTTTCTTCTCAAACTTTGTATGACTAAGTGACAGAACTCTGTGAATTAAATTGGTAGCAGTATTTTTCTTTCACTGGACACTATGATTTGAGAAGAACTTCAGACATTGACCGGAATTTGATGGTTTTGCATACCAATCTGTGATGATTTTGTCTATTTCCCTTATCAAAAGCACATCCAGAAAAGCTAACCTATTGTCATTCTCCCCTACTACAGTTAACTCGAGTTATTCATGAAATGTGTTGAAAACTCTGAGTGTTGATTCTATGTGGTCTCCAGGTATAAGTAAAATTGTGTCGTCAACATACACTTTCATTAAAGGGACACAAAAATTCATCCTACCAGTAAAGTACTCAAATAACTCCAATATAACTAATTCTGCAGGGGCAGGACTGACTTATTTGATGAGGTACGACTCTTTTTGTGTCCAGTACTTTTGATCGTAATAATACATTTCGTTTCATGCAGCCTTGAAAAAAGGACGAATGTTTCCGAAACGTCGGCAAAGTCATAGTTGATGAGCTTTACTCTGTCCAACTCTCTGTGAAATTTACTAGTTTAGTTGAACATGGACGTGAACACTGCAGAGGGTAAAGTTAAGGATTCCCTAAATATGAAGTTTGATATGGCACATATTGACAGGGAGTATGTTCATCGATTTCAACTATCAACCAGTAGTGCCAAGTGATCCGGACTAGCCACCTCATACCTCAGTGTCTTTCCAAAGATTAAAGGGTCAGTCAGGGCAGATACGTACTGGTTTCATGGCTGTTACCAATCAACAGAAGGACTGAATGGCAAACGAAGGAGTTCCAAGAAACTTTAACCCTATGGTGCATGAACTACTGGAAAAAAATTTAACTAGCGCCACCTTAGGAAGATCCTCACGCATCACAGAGGGTTGTAATTCATAAGGATCTTCCTAGGTGGCACTGGAAAGATTTTCTTTCCAGTACTTCGCCACCATAGGATTTAAGTATCCCTGAGCTCCTCCATTATCGTTTGTCATTCAGTAGCTGAGTTGATGATTGGTATCAATCATGAAACCGGTACTTATCTGCCCTTGATGACACATTCCTATTTCGGTAGACACTGAGCAATAAGGTGATATTCCCGCGGGAATATTCTTGTTGATGGTTAAAATTGACGAATATTTCGCCCCGCGCCTCTGTTAGTCATGAGCAATTAGCTACAGTCTCTTTCTTCTATATTTTTTGCGCTCATTTTCTAGGGATCAGCTAGCTATCATTTCCCCAAAATGTCTTTAATGTTCGAATTTCTTGCCGAAAATGGTCTCAAACGATTAGGTTCGACTTACAGATGAAGAATTCGAGGTAGAATTTGATTAGGTTCGGCCTGCCGTTTCTACACTAACTTGAGATCTGAAAAAGATAGCGACTAGAAATTTTCGTTGTAGGTGGCGCGACAAAATGCGACGGAAAAGTTCGTAAAATGGTAAATTCGATTAAGAGTGAGAATGGACAATAGAACATACACGCAAAAGCTCCTGACTTCACGCCAGTGCTTGAACCAATTTTTTCTTCGTAATTTTTTAAAAATTTTCTAGGAGTACGGTTCTTAACAAAATTGTACACACGTCTTTATGTCGATATTCTACAGCTAGATTCCAAGCCTCAACTCGATCGAGTCTATATTTTTTGAGTTATCGAGGAAATAATATTCCAGGTGGGTATAACAATATAGATCTGATCGTGTTCAAACTTGAAATTTGGCAGTAGAGTTAGGTTTTGAAGGCTTTTGCGAAATTTCTGTGTTGTCGGGCGAATAGTTCTAAAATACAATACAATATGCAATAGTTTCTGATAACATAGAATTTTTTTCAATTATTTTTTTGAGATTTTTAGTTATACGATTCTCACGAAATTTTGCAAGAATATTCGAGCTAGCATTTTACAAGTAGTAACCAAGTGTGAATTGGATCAGTTCTGAATTTTTCGAGTTATTGAGGAAATAAAAACCAAATTTGAGACGGGTATAACTCCAAAACTGTTTAGCCGATTATTCCTATCAACAAACACAAATGTCGCATTCAGATGCACAACCTACCCTAAAAATTGCTCAGGTTATCGTGAGGTAAATAATTTTTTATTATTTATGCATTATTATTTTTTAATAATTTTTTAAAAATTTTCTAGCGACACGATTCTCACAAAATTTCACAAACGACTTTGTATTTGTATTCTGCAACTGGCTACCAAATTTCAATTCGATTGGATATATATTGGTTGATGACAAAATTATTACTAGGAAACCGTTCGGTCGATTATGCCCATTAACGAACTTGTATTGGGACACTCCACTGTGAAAATTTCAAGTCGCTATCTCTTTCCGTTCTCGAGTTATCGTGGCAACAGACAGCCGGACAGAATCAAATTTGACCTCGAATTCTTCATCAGTGAGTTGAACCTAGTCGTTTGAGACCATTCTCGGCAAAAAATTCGAAAATTACAGACATTTGGGCAAAATGATAAAGACGGCTTGAAGTTGCATGCAGGGTGTGTCATGCGTGAATAGACAAAAGAACATGTACGAAAAAGGTCCTGACTTCACGTAAATGCTTTTCTCTATTTCAGAATCGTAATGAGTCCAGCACTGAAAACAGAGCTGGAATGAACTCATTCCCGCATTGTTTCTAGTCATATTTTTCGTTTTGTGGTAGTCAGTACTGACATTCGATCCTATCAAATTTCAACACACGTCAATTGACAATACAATATAATCTGGATATACCTACTGAAATAATTGTTGAGGAAAAGCTTTATTTTCATTAAAAAATATGGTAGGTACTGGAGATTTCCTTCTTGCTAATATTGAATCATTCATGCTATTAGGAAACTGTTTTAAATCTGATCTCCATGCCCTACGTACGTTTCAAATTCAAATTCCGTAACCTGTCAACTTTCGTAACAGTCTCACCAACTACCAAGATACAATACAAAAGTCACTAGGATGTATAATCAGAATTTTTCATTAAATTTCAACAGTATTTTACAAAACTTGCCTGAAATAGAGAAAATATCGTCTAATACTCGTTGCAGAAGGCAATTCCATCACTCATGCGTTCGAAAACTCGCTCCTTCGTCGCTCGTTTTCGAATTTCGCATTCGTGTTTTAATAGGAGCCCATTCTGCAACTTGTTTTAGAATATACTATTTTAGAATTTTAATTATTTGTATAGATGAGCATTGTCTTTACGGATCATATCCGTACCACCATAAATATTTGGAAGAGCGAAATCATGATTCATCATAAAGTCTAACGATAATTTGACATTAATGATCCGACAATTCAGCAAACTAATAAAATGTGGGCGTTTCAAGGACCAATCATCTTGTTAGGATAACCAGAGGATTGCGGAATTTGATTTATGACGCGAATCGAAGTTGTTCGAATGAGCTTACTCTTTGCTAAATAAGACCGTTATTATGGCGTTCGTGAAGCTGCGCTATATTCTTGGTCTATATAATCATAATCAAATCGTTCAATAACTTAAGTTTCCTTTACCTCCTCCAATAAAGATAAACACCTTACCCGAGAACCATGTTGAAATAACAGGACTGTTATGATTGGCTCAAGTCTAATGGATCATTTCAATATAGAGTTCCACGACGAAAACCTTGTCAACATCATAGATCCTACAAGGAAGTACTTCATCGAAGGCACAAGAGCATCAATTTTGATTGGAGGTTCCCATTTTGTATAGCCCGCTATTTAGCAGCTGTAGTATTAGGAGCTGTCATTTTTTGACAGATTACAACTAAATACTACGCCATTGATAAGAATGGAGCGATATATAACGCACCAAAGTTGTTAAAATTCACTACAGAATATAAAAAATGTGGGAAAGCCCCGTGGACAGGAGCTTTGGCACTCTTGTTCAAACTTTGACAAATCAGATCTGCGAAAGTATTGGTTTCTCAGAGTTGGGAATGATATCGATGGATTCTTATGATAGAACAGCATAAAAAAAAATAAATCCAAAAAATCATGAAATTCCAATTAATTATTGAAATTTTGAAAATACATATCTCCGAAAGTATTAGTTTGTTAGAATTGAAAATGATATCAATGGATTCTTATGATGTAACTGCATCCTAAAAAAACTGAATTTGAAATTTGTAATGTAAAACAAAAATTTTTTGTTACTCCGAAACCACCGAGATATTTATCTCTCAAACCTACTATGTCTAGTTCATTCCGTTCGAGAGTTATCGTGTTAACGGACGGCCGGACAGAATCGATTTTGACCACGGATTCTTGATCAGTGAATCAAACCAAAACGTTAGTGCCATTTTCAGCCAAAAATTCGAAAATTTCAGACATTTGGGCAAATTGATAAGCACTCTGTTTCGAGGAACAAGAGTGCGAAAACTTTCATTGTTACGCTGTAGCTACGCAACTAGCGAGAGATATCAAATTTCTTTTTCTGGTATTATTCGTTTCATACAAAATTAGCACAGGACTGTCAAATCCACATCATCATATATCTTAAGATGGCATCTCCATGTCCTAGAAATCAATTTCAAATTGTGGGATACTAATTTCAGAAATAATATTCTTTTGAATTCTCGAATAATTTTGTTTGACATTTTCGGATGTGATAGGAACATTTCGCAATCTTGCATAAATAGAACTGCATCCTAAATATAATTGCAGAGTTAGAGGAATCAATATTGTTCCCATACTGGATATGCTAGATATCGTCCGAACACTGAAACCAAGCAGCGTCGGGCGCGGTTTGTATTTGGATGGGTGACCGCTTGGGAACACTGCGTGCTGTAACATTTTGTCAATTTGGCTTCTGTGCGCCAATTTTCAAGAATTTTCGGAATTAAATTCAAAACGTAGATCTATGACTCATCTCATGTTGGATTTACATACATCAGCAAATCATAAGAAAAATTTAATTTGAAATTTGTGATGTAAAAAATGGGTTCAAGCCCTGTGGACAGGAGCTTCCTGGCGCTCTAGTTCAAACTGACAAATTATATCTCCGAAAGTATTCGTTTCTCAGAGTTGGGAATTAAATCAATGTATTCTTATGAAAGAACTGCATCATAAAGGATATTCAATTCAAATAAAAGTTTATTTACACTATTATATATATTATATATTATATATAATATATATATATATATATATTATTATATATTTATATATTATTTAACTACACCATGGAAGAAATCATATTAAAATAGCTGAAATGAATTTTACTATTTCTTATAGAACAGGATGAAATGTACGAGTATGAACGCAGATCATATAATAAAGCGCAGATAGAATAATTATAGCATTCTGTGAAAACATAGGAGTACGTACGATTCATTATTGAAATTTAGAAAAATCATATCTCCGAAAGTATTAGCTTGTTGGAGTTGAAAATGATATCGATGGATTTTAATGGTGAAACTGCATCTTAAATAAGAATTACAGACATTTGGGCAAATTGATAAGCACTCAGTTCCGAGGAACTAGAGCGCCAAAAAGTGTAATTCCCTTTCCTGATTTGAGCCCGCCTTCTCTCGTTCCGAATAGGGCTCCTCGGACGATCTTGTCGATCTCCGGTATTAGAATGAAACGTCGGTACTTACCTGGGATATATGTATATTCTTAATTTTCACTTTTCGACATAAAATCGCCACATGGGGATTTATTTTACGGTTTTTTACACTTGTCTCTCTAAGTCGATTTTGAATTTTCTCGAACCAACTATTGGCAAGGAATTAGACAATGTCATGTCGCAGGAAAATAAGTTGACATTATGACAATTCATACATAGAATAATCATATAATTCTGTGAAAACGTAGAAATACGATTTATTATTGAAATTTTGAAAAATCATATCTCCGAAAGTATAATCTTGTTAGAGTTAAAAATTATATCACTGGATTCTTATGATAAAACTGCTTATTGAAAAAAATATAATTTAGAATTTGTATTGTAAAAAAAAAAATTTTTTTTTTGTTACTCCGAAACCATCAGTCCGATTTTGCCCAATAACGAACTTAGCCGATATATTTATCTCCCAAACCTACTCTGAAAATTTCAACTGTCTACCTCATTCCGTTCGAGAGTTATCGTGCCTACGGCCGGCCGGACCGGCCGGACATAATGAATTTCGGCCACGGATTCTTGATCAGTGAGTCGAACCAAATCGTTTAAGATCATTTTCATCGAAAAATTCGAAAATTACAGACATTTGGGCAAATTGATAAGCACTCAGTTCCGAGGAACTAGAGCGCCAAAAAAAACATTTTTATTCTGAAACCACCCAATTTGCCCAATAACATAACCGAGAAGATATTTATCTCCGAAATCTATTCTGAAAATTTCAACTTTCAACACTCACCGGACGGACGGACGGTCGGACCGAATCGATTTTGACCACGGATTCTTGATCAGTGGGTCGAACCAAAACGTTTGAGACCATTTTCAGCCAAAAATTCGAAAACAGCAGACATTTGGGCAAATTGACAAGCACTCTGTTCCGAGAAACAAGAGCGCCAAAAAAGTTGCATCTTGAAGCGCCAACTTTTGGTACAATCCAGTATAACCGCAGATTTTCGGAATGATTCCCCGAGGTTGCTGTCTACGGTGAGCAAATTGGTATCTGCGTAGATAGTGGTATCGGCCACTACGTTATACAGGTGTGGATTTTCCCCAGGTTCATCTGGTGAGTCGTTTGTATAAATGAGGAGGAGTAGTGAGCCCATTAAACTGCCCTGTATTACACCCAGCATAATCGGTATCCCGTCTGACTTATAGATTCCTTCCTGAGTTGGGATTACCACCTTTTGCCTAAGTCTATCCAGATAACTTCTGATGAGGTTCAATTGCAAGGTTTGGGGTATCGCAAGGTACAGCAACTAATACTATAGGTTGCCTTTTATATTTCGGGATTGGACAATCCTAGTGTTGCAAACTGGCAACTGACAGCTCTATCGTAAAGTTGGTGAATTTAATCGAGGTCATAGTTCGCTCCAAGACGAATTTAATGAAGGTCGTCCAACATCAGTTGTTGTTCCGGAAACCATTGATGCTGTGCGCGAACTGATATTGAAAGATCGTCATGTGACCTATCGTGAGAATGAGACAACCTTAGACATAAGTGGGACCAGAATACATTCAATATTGCATGAACATTTGTCTGTCACGAAAATTTGTTCGCGTTGGATCCCACACAATTTGTCAATCGTTCAAAAAAAGGCTCGTGTCGATTGGTGGAAAGACATGCTCAAAAAACGCGATCGCGATGCTTAAACACGTCTATGATAAGTGACGAATCCTGGATTTACGCGTATGAGCCCGAAAGTAAACAGTAGTCGACTGTATGGGTGTTTGAAGCAAATGGTCACCTGCTTTTTCGGAAAAACTGGACATGTCGCAACCGTACTACTAGAATAATGCAGAACAGTCAATTCTGAATGGTACACAACCCTTTGTTTGCCAGTTATCTTCCAAGAAATGAGGAAAACCAACCGCCAAAGACGGATCACTCTTCACCACGACAATGCGAGCTCTCAGACATCGGCTCAAACAACTGCAATTTTGAGCACTCAAAACGTCGATGTGATGAGTCATCCGCCATATAGTCCTGACTTGGCAACGAATAACTTCTTTTTGGCGCTCTAGTTCCTCGGAACTGAGTGCTTATCAATTTGCCCAAATGTCTGTAATTTTGGATTATTTCGATGAAAATGGTCTTAAACGATTTGGTTCGACTCACTGATCAAGAATCCGTGGTCGAAATTCATTCTGTCCGGCCGGCCGATCCGGCCGTAAGCACGATAACTCTCGAACGGAATGAGCTAGAGAGTTGAAATTTTCAGAGTAGGTTTGGGGGATGAATATCTCGGCTAAGTTCGTTATTGGGCAAAATCGGACAGATGGTTTCGGAGTAACAAAAAAAAATTTTTTTTTTACGAAACAAATTCCAAATAAATTTTTTTTTAATAAGCAGTTTTATCATAAGAATCCATTCATATCATTTTCAACTCTAACAAGCTAATACTTTCGGAGATATGATTTTTTAAAATTTCAATGTAAATCGTATTTCACAGATTGATATAATTATTATTCTATGTATGAATTCTCATAATGTCAACTTGACAGAAGGGAATATTGTAACTTCAAAAATATTGGGGTTGAAATACTCGTATTTTAGCGATGCAACGGGGTCCTCACCCGAAAATGTTTGGAAATATTACGTAAATATTGAAAGCATAATTCTGTAGTTTGGTGAACGTAGATCAGGATATTTTTGATTACAAGGTAATTTTTTATTATTAGTTATCTTCTTTCATATTTGTTTTATGGAATACCTACTATTTGTAGGTACTTTAAACCTGTTTTGGGCAATTGTCATACGAAACTTGTTTTTTTGGCGCTCTAGTTCCTCGGAACAGTGTGCTTATCAATTTGCCCAAGTGTCTGTAATTTTGAAATTTTTGGCTGAAAATGGTCTCAAACGATTTGGTTCGACTCACTGATCAAGAATCCGAGTGCGAAATCGATTCTGTCCGGCCGGCCGACCGGCCGTAGGCACGATAACTCTCGAACGAAAGGAGTTAGCGGATTGAAAATTGCAAGGTGGTTTTGGAGCGTAAATATCTCGGACAAGTTCGTTCGATCTATCTGAAATTTAGCATCAATTTGTAGAATCATGACCTTTATACGCATGTGAAGTTTTGTATTGACCAGATTACCGCAAAGTGTAAAAAAAAAAATTTGAAAATTAAAAAAAAGTTTTTCCACAATAACTCTCGAACGGAATGAGCTAGGTAGTTGAAATTTTCAGAGTAGGTTAGGGAGATGAATATCTCGGTTAAGTTCGTTATTGGGCAAAATTGGCCAGATTTAATTCGATTTCTTCCATGGTGCAGTTCTCATTCTCATGATTGCTCATTTAATCTTGATAAATAAACTATTATTTGAATTGAATTTCCTTTATGATGCAGCTCTATCATATGTATACATTGATATAATTCCCAACTCAGAGAAACCAATACTTTCGGAGATATAATTTGTCTGTTTGAACTAGAGCGCCAGAAGGCACCTGTCCACAGGGCTTGAACCCATTTTTATTCCCGTACGTAAAACAAAAACTGAGGGGTCAACGTTTTTCGACACCTGAAGAAGCGGTTGATGCGTTCAGAATGCATGTTTTGGAGATACCTCAATCAGAGTGGCAAACGTGCTTTAAAACTTGCTTCAAAGGCATGCAGAAGTATACAGATTTTCAAGGGGAATACTTTCAACAACAATAATTTTCGATTTTTGATGTTTAATATTTGTTTTTGACGCTCTTGTTACTGGTAACAGAGTGCTTATCAATTTGCCCAAATGTCTGTAATTTTCGATTTTTTGGCTGAAATGGTCTCAAACGATTTGGTTCGACCCACTGATCAAGAATCCGTCGAAAATCGATTCTGTCCGGCCGTCCGTCCGTTAACACAATAATCCTCGAACGGAATGAGCTATAGACAGTTGAAATTTTCACAGTAGGTTTGGGAGATAAATATCTCGGCTAAGTTCGTTATAAGGCGAAATTGGCCTGATGGATGAGTAACGGAAAAAATTTTTTTTTACATTACAAATTTCAAATTCAATTTATTTTAAGATGCAGTTTCATCATAAGAATACATTGATATCATTTCCAACTATAACAATCTAATACTTTCGGAGATATGATTTTTCAAAATTTCAATAATACATCGTACTTCTATGTTATCACAGAATGCGAATTCTATCTGTCTGTGTTCACTGTTCATACATATAATCTTATCTACATATGACAGATATGTCAAATATATTGATTTCTGTTCTAACAAAGTATGGTTGAATGCAAAATGAACAATTACAGGATATTATAATTACCCCTACCCTATATGCCCTTGGATAATACATATGATGATGAAAATATATTCAGAATATTTTCAGATATATTCAGAATATTTTCAGTGAAAACAAAACCGGAATATCGGCTAAGTTTCAATTGATATAATATAATTTTCAGAGGAGATTTGAGGAATGAATATCTGGGATAAGTTCGTTGTTTAATTTTAATTTAGTTTCGTTTATGATGCAGTTCTATCATAATAATCCATTGATATCATTCCCAACTCTGCGAAACCATTTATTTCGGAGATGAATTGTCAAAGTTTGAACAAGTGTGCCAAAGCTCCTGTCCACAGGGCTTTCCCACATTTTATTCTCTCATCTCGAAATATAAAAGGCAACTGTATCAATACGACAGATACATGTCCTGCGAAATTCTATACAAACAATTAAATTCAGTCTCATGCAAAATTTTGATAGGACCGAATGGCTATAGAAAATTTCAAAAACATTATTAAAAACAATTCTGTATCTCAGAGACTATTCATCAGATATAGCTGACATTTTGCAAGAGCCTTCAAAACCACATTGTACAGCTAAGTTCTAGATTTAAACTCAGTCGGATTTATATTCTTGGAAATATAGGGAGTTCAGCACCCTTGGGTGAGTTCAGTACCTGCTCTGGCTATAGATTTGAACAAGCGCGCCGAAGCTTCTGGCCATAGTGCTTTTCCAACTAGTTATTAGCAGGTTAACAAAACCTTGGCTTAAAGCTAGTACACAAGAACTTAATTTCAGTGTTCATCTTGTATAACGAACGCACGAATTAATTTTGAATATCTGACACTAAGTGGGTTAGATCTAGAGGAATTCCATGTCATGATCTTCTCAGCGTGACAAGAAAAGTGAAAATCCGATATCTCGCACATTACCATACCTTGGGAAAATAATATCATGAAATTTATGACGTCCTGAATAAATCTAGAATAGTTCATGATCGAAATGAAGACGTAACAAATTGTAGACGACTATAAAATGTGGTTCACTATGGTTAAAATCCGCTATATTAACAGTTGTCTTGACGGCCTCACTTGGAACTGTACCATTTGTAGATAGTGGGCACAAAACGTGTTTACGTGCACATCCAAGAGTAACGTTACGTCTACTTGCTACTGCTATTGATACCATCTGAATCTGATAACTAGGTGAAGTCAAAAAGCTCTTCGTTTCACAGCTGGAGGTCGTACATCCATAGTTAGCATCGGAATTATTGTAGTCCAACAAGTTGGAATATTTAGGGCGTTTCAAAAGAGATACTTTTTTCAATAGGAATTAGTACGAGAGCGTATATGTAAATGCCAATGTAGAAAATATATATCTGTCAATTGACACAATTTAATCTGTCAATTGCCTGATTTAATCTGTCAATTGACATTTGACACATCAATTGTCACATTTTAATCTGTCAATTGACACATTTAATCTGTCAATTGACACATTTAAGCTGTCAATTAACAGATTTTTCAGTTGAGTAAAAGACTAAGGGAACTTGCTCTATCAATCTATACAGCCATTGATTTCAATTCCATAATGCTTATCATAAGAATCTAATTGCTCCTGTTGACATACTGTCCCCTACGCACCCTGTTCCTCATTCTGAATTGAACTCCCCCTGGATCCAATTATTCACATCCAAACACTTTCTTGCGAGACAATTAAACCTGCCCCTAAACACTTGAGGTGGATCCTTTTATATCCGTATAATTGTCGAGTTGTAATTAGTTCTTAACTAATAAATGTAAACAACGAACGTATCGGTATAATTCTAATTTTAGAGGTTTCTAATGTGATGTCGTAAATAAACACATTTTTTCGCGCTTAGATTTCAACCTCTGGTTGAACCCTACGAGCTAGATCAAAATAATGTAGTACAGTATGGTACACCTTACAAAGGTCTACAAAAAGTCCGCGATGGTATATATCTATCTCTTAAGGATAACCAACAATAACCATTTTTTATCCTTTACATTCTACGAGAAATAATGGCTGTATTACGAAGCTATTTTAAGCAATACAGCATTGATCCTTATCCAATTAAGTACCTTAAATGCATTGTGCATTTAATATTGATCAATATGGCCATTTACAGCATGTAATTTAAATGAATATTTTCGAAGATATCGCAGATTTAAAATGCAGGGACATAGCGGTTGCGATTGTACCGACTGGGGGGCCGGCACAGCCAGGATAGGGATAGAAATCGAATACAGAGAGCCAGAGAATCAATCATCTGTACAGCGTGAGGCTCGCCTCAGCCAGGATAGATGTATTGATTCCCCAAATTCCTCTGATAACATCGGATTTACTGAGCCAATTTAAACGCCTATAATTTCCGGTAAAGATATATTTTGCAATGACCATTAATAAATCGCAGTGTCCAACTTTCAACGCTACAGGCTTATATTTGAGCGTTGAGTGTTTTTCACATGGCCAATTATAAGTCGCTCTTTCAAGAGTGACCTCTAAAGAGAACATGTTTCTATTGTCTAACGACAAAAATGCTGTGAACGTTGCATATAAAGAAATTCTGCAGTATATTTAGTATCTGCATTTCAACCGTGCGAAGCCGGGGTGGGCAGCTAGTACCCTAATAATTTCAAGTCGCTATTTCGTTCCGTTCAAAAGTTATCGCGAGATGAACAATATTTTTTAATAATTTTTTTTAATATTCTGGTGATACGATCCTCACAAAATTTCACACACGTCTTCATGTCGGTTTTCTACAACTAGTAACCTAATCGTTTGAGAACATGTTCGGCAAAAAATTGGAAAATCACAGAGCTTTGGACAAAATGATAGCAGGCTGTTCTCCAGAACATGCGCGCAAAAATGGTCATCTATTTTGCTTGAAATTCCACAATATTACCATTATCTTCAAAGTAGTTACTCATTAATCACAAGTAATTTGCACAGGTTGGCGCATGGGACATTTTACATTATAAAACTCCTCGATCCACATAGATTTATGAAGGTTCACGATGACGAGAGGGTTTCGTAAAGAGTTATAGGACTAACTCTATGCACGAAACTCCACCCGGTTGAACAGAAAGGGTAAATTAGGAGCATTACATTCAGCGTAACTTCATCCCCATGCAACGTAATTGCTTTCAAAAGTTAATGTCGCGGTTAAGCTACATAAGGGTCCCTTTATATGATTTTGAATGAAATAAAATTACGATGCGAGATTTCACGGAAGTCAAAGACTGTTGGTAAAGAGCCCGAATCATATCTCTATTCCTTAAATTCCACGTATTTTTGATTTTTTTCGGTGCCTGAATCGAATGTCAGATATAATGGTACCTATTTTCCATGTTATCCAAGTGTTCCAAATAGGGCTTCACACGAGAGCAAGATTTTTCTCGTCTCGTCTTGTTCTCGTTTCGGAAAAGCGAGTCGAGACGAGACGAGACGTTTTCTAACATATTATAGGCGATACCGAGATCACATACAGCGCAACACGAGGGTCTCGTTAAATTTTTTTTATGAATTTTTCATTCAAAAAATAAGGAAAGGTCTACATAGAGAACAATATATTTTACAAAATATCAACTCTTGTGACTATCTGTGAAATATTTCTGTTCATATAGTAACGTATCTGTTATCATGAATATTTATCCTTGCAGATTTTTATATTTTGAATGTATGTTTTTCAAGATTGATTTTTTACTCTCGGTTGAGTGTATGTGTCTGTGAACTACTCAGTAATAAATTTGTTTACCATTGAAATGGTTTCTTTGGCTCAACATTTTGTACCTGGAAGATCGTCTTATTTACTACAGATACATACAGTAAACTTTTCATATATACGTCTCGACCTTTTTCAACACCCACAGAAAACAATTGAATATGAAGAGTTTCCACTATAATTAGCAATATATGTAACTCTTACGTAAGTCTACTTTTTTTGGCGCTCTTGTTCCTCGGAACAGAGTGCTCATCAATTTGCCCAAATGTCTGTAATTTTGGAATTTTCGGCTGAAAATGGTCTTAAACGATTTTGTTCGACTCACTGATCAATAATCCATGGTCAAAATTGATTCTGTCCGGCCGGCCTTCCGTCCGGCAGTTAACACGATAACTCTCGAACGGAATGAGCTAGACAGTTGACATTTTCAGAGTAGGTTAAGGAGATAAATATCTCGGTTAAGTTCGTTATTGGGCAAAATCGGCCAGGTGGTTTCGGAGTAACAAAAATAATTCATTTTTTTTAAGATGCAGTTTCATCACAAGAATTCATTGATGTCATTCTCAACTGCAACAAACTAATACTTTCGGAGATAACATTTTTCAAAAATTTAATTAATTATTCTCAATTTTATATTATTTCATAGAATACTCTAATTATAATTTCCTGATGTATATAAATCCAACATGAGATGAGTCATAGACCTATGTTCTGAATTTAACTACGAAAATTCTTGAGCATTGACGCACAGAAGCCAAATTGAAAAAGTGGGAAAGCCCTGTAGTCAGGAGCTTTGGCGCTCTTGTTAAAACTTTGACAAATCATAACTCCGAAAGTATTGGTTTCTCCGAGTTGGGAATGATATCAATGGATACTTGTTTAATTTATTTTATTCTATTTTATGATGCAGTTCTATCATAAGATTCCATTGATATAATTCCCAACTCTGAGAAACCAATACTTTCGTTGATATAATGTGTCAAAGTTTGAACAAGAGCGCCAAAGCTCCTGTCCGCAGGGCTTGAACCAAATTTTCAAGATATTTTTAACGGGTAATCCCTTTCTCAGCAGACAGAAGTAATCGAACAAAACGATTTCACCAAAAATAGCTTAATCAAATATCGCAAGATGGAATAGTATATTCTAACAACAAGTT
The DNA here is from genome assembly GCA_937662695.2 of Halyzia sedecimguttata. NCBI lineage: Eukaryota > Metazoa > Arthropoda > Insecta > Coleoptera > Coccinellidae > Halyzia > Halyzia sedecimguttata. The sequence goes on along the minus strand of OW569414.2, from coordinate 11,425,429 downwards.
GCAGAATGGGCTCCTATTAAAACACGAATGCGAAATTCGAAAACAAGCGACGAAGGAGCGAGTTTTCGAACGCATGAGTGTTGGAATTGCCTTCTGCAACGAGTATTAGACGATATTCTCTCTATTTCAGGCAAGTTTAGTAAAATACTGTTGGAATTTAATGAAAAATTCGAATTGAACATCCTAGTGACTTTTGTATTCTATCTTGGTAGTTGCTGTGACTGTTACGAAAGTTGACAGATTACGGAATTTGAATTTGAAACGTACGTAGGGCATGGAGATCAGATTTAAAACAGTTTCCTAATAGCATGAATGATTCAAAATTAGCAAGAAGGAAATCTCTAGTACCATATTTTTGAAAATAAAGCTTTTCCTCGACAATTATTTCACTATATCCAGATTAAATTGTATTGTCAATTGACGTGTGTTGAAATTTGATAGGATCGAATGTCAGTGCTGACTACCACAACCAGGTCAAACCAGGTCAAAACCAGAACCACACATACAGATCAACATTTGTCCGAACATTTTAGATTGATCTTCCAAGTCACTTCAAAGTAAATTGTTTGTTCACTCGAAGTCATTCAACAGCTTGGGCCATATGGACTTCAGTCGTCGGTTAATTTCGGTGATTTTAAAATTTATGATTTTACAACATTTATGAAGGCTACCTCCGTTGAAAAATGATTAACCCGTCGAAAACACCTTGTATAAATCTATAATTCGATTGCCCCGCATCCAAATAAGTTCCGAATTAATGATTGAACCCTCTTTATGGCACTTTTGGGATCATATAGGTACGGAAATGGAGTTATGTCCGCTATTCACGGTTGTATTATTCAGGACATTTTCACAGTAATTTTCATCTCATCTGCAAACCATGAACGGCCTAATGAACCATTTGCAATTTTAGTGAGGATGTAGTTGATAGTCCCGGCTACAATATTGAGTTTGTCGAAGGTTCTATCTTTCAAGGGCAAATATACTATATTTCTTACTAGCTGCCCGCCCCGGCTTCGCACGTTTGAAATGCTGATACTAAATATACTACAGAATTTCTTTATATTCAACGTTCACAGCATTTTTGTCGTTAGATAATACAAACATGTTTTCTTTAGAGGTTACTCTTGAAAAAGCGACGTATAATTGGCCATGTGAAAAACACTCAACGCTCAAATATAAGCCTGTAGTGTTGAAAGTTGGACCCTGCGATTTATTAATGGTTATTGCAAAATATATTTTTACCGGAAATTATAGGCGTTTAAATTGGATCAGTAAATCCGATGGTATCAGAGGAATTTGCGGAATCAATACATATATCCTGGCTGAGGCGAGCCTCACGCTCTACAGATGATTCTCTGCCTCTCTGTATTCGATTTCTATTCCTATCCTGGCTGTGCCTGCCCCCCGGTCGGTACAACCGCAACCGCTATGTCCCTGCATTTTAAATCTGCGATATCTTCGAAAATATTCATTTAAATTACATGCTGTTAAGGGCCATATTGATCAATATTAAATGCACAATGCATTTGAGGTACTTAATTGGATAAGGATCAATGCTGTATTGCTTAAAATAGCTTCGTAATCAAGCCATTGTTTCTCGTAGAATGTAAAGGATAAAAAATGGTTATTGTGGGTTATCCCTAAGAGATAGACATATACCATCGCGGACTTTTTTGTAGACCTTTGTAAGGTGTACCATACTATACTACATTATTATTATCTATCTCGCAGGGTTCAACCAGCGTTTGCAATGTAAGCGCACAAAAATGTGTTTATTTACGACATCAAATTAGAAACCTCTAAAATTATCAGTGTTTCTCTAATGTATTATGCATGTATTATACATGTTTACCTTCCTATTGAATCACTCTCCGCCGTATTCACAAAGAATTAAATCTCCGTTAAGTCCTAACTGGGGTCCCCAGTTGAGCATAAATAAGAATCGCAACCTCAGTTTAAGTGAAAATTAACGTGAAACAGGCCTGTTTCAGCACCGTTACATACGTTAACTGAGGTTGCGATTCTTATTTATCCTTAACTGAGGACCTCAGTTAAGACTTAACGGAGATTGAATGCTTTGTGAATACGGCGGTCTATCTATTAAAAAAACCGCATCAAAATCCTTCACTTAGTTTTAAAGATCTAAGCATACATAGGAACAAACAGACAGCAGGAAGCGACTTTGTTTTATAATATGTAAGGATTGTTATAGTTGTTCCAAATTTGTCTGTTTTTATCTTTCGCACATTCGAATCTCAATCTTTTATAATTTAGTACGTTATTATATTAAAACTTATAGATCGCACAATTTCCAATTCCAATATATTTTACATTCATATATCTAGGAAAACTCATCGTAGAATATTGTGGCAAGAAGTTTAACACTCATCTAGGACAATAAACTCCAACAGAAATTATGTTCATTTGTTCCATAAAGTAAGGAACAAAATTCATAACTGCATTATTGAAAGTTTTCAAGCAAAAAGCTCGGACAGGTCAATTCCAGTTTTAAATTAACCACCATATGGCATACAAATTTTAATTATGACGTCATTAATTTTTACAGAGTAACGTCAACAAATTTAGCCACTTTATTAGACGAAACTTACCTAAATGAAGGTGTAAAAAATTGGTCCCGTAGATAACAATTTTGTCAGAAAATACACATTTACTCCAAGAACTCTCCCATTCGGATACGAAACTTACCTTGGAAATTGCAAGTCCCTATCTTCTTTCATTCGAAAGTTATCGAGGCAACGGACACCCATCCTACTATTGAACTCACACAAGGCTGCTCGGATCTCCAACAATATAGATCCGATCGTGTTCAAACTTGGAAATTGGCAGTAGAATTAGGTTTCGAAGACTCTCGCAAAATTTCAGCGACGTCGGACGAATAGTTTCTGACATAGAATTCTTTTAAATGATTTTCAATGACTTTTTTTAGATTTTCTAGTGATACGATCCTCACGAAATTTCGCAGGAATTTTCACGTTGGCATTCTACAACTAATAATCATGTATTGGATCGGTTATGTATTTTTCGAATGATTGAGGAACTAAACACCAAATTCCATAAGGGAATGACTCCAAAACCGTTAAGCCGATTATGCCTATAAACAAACACAAATGTCGCATTCAGATGCGCAACCAAACCTCACAATTTCAAGTCGCCATTTTTTTCCGTTCTCAGGTTATCGTGGCAACGGACGCACGGTGGCCGGCCGGACAGAATTAAATTGACCTCGAATTCTTCATCAGAGAGTCGAACATGTCAATCGTTTGAGCCATTTTCGGCAAAAAATTCGAAAATTACAGACCTTTGGGCTGAATGATAACGCGATGTTCCCCAAAACGCGCAAAAATTGATTTTCTGTTCAAAATGAGCACATACGAAGTTTTCAAATTCTATGACCATATAGAACATAACAATAACTCAGATTCTCTAATCTAAAGATAAGTCAATGTTTAATCCTTCATTTGGATTGTAGATATTCACTTTTCACAAATGGAATAGAAGGAAAACAGGTTCATGTAGAAGTGTATAGTCCGTTTAAGATATATTGACATCAAGGGTGGCTTTGGAAAATCGAAATTCAGTTGGCAACGGTCGGTCTAGTTATATTTCAAGTCACATAATTTAGGTTGTTCGCATTGAAAATAACCATGAGCTGATGAACTGTCATTTATTATTTATTTCTTACAATTTCGATATAACGAAAATCGAACAATTTGGGATAGTTTTTACATGTGTGTTTATAATTAATCGTGCCGAGTTTGAGTATGTCCGCATCCTTGTGCTATTAAAAATGTCTGGAATTGCTTACGATACCTCTCGCCTAACAAAAAGGGAACACGAGGCAGTATATAGATGTTACTGTGAATTCTTCAGGGAATCTGTAGATATTACCGCCAGCATTGCTCTAGTGTTCCAGGTAAACTGTTATTCAACCACTAAGAGTGTATTCTGATTAATACATTGGCCATAATATTTCAGATTTTTTCAAGTACTTACTGTTCGAAGAATTCTTAGGAAAAAAGAGGAAGGCGCATCATTCAAACCTGGCAGCAGTTGTGGAAGAACTCCTGTGATATACGACTTTACATTTAAAGAAACATTACATTAAATTCGAGATTAAATCAAAGTTTTTGAAAATTTGAGAGAGCACTTCACTGAAGATTTTCTTCGATTAGTTCTTTCCTTCATGAGCTCTACGAACTAAGCAAATCAAAGTTTGAAATAGAATTTTAAATCATTAAGTTTTTCAATATAAATTATAATACTAAAACGACAATTCGTAGGAAAATGGCAAATAATCTTTTCTGTTCCTAGTTGCAATTGAAATCTCACAGCTTACGTGAAAAAAATGTACATAGTTAAGTTTTGGTTCTGATTTTTTTTGTGGAAAAATAAACACAACTATTAGATATCATTGCATGAAGATTATAATATTTAACAAGCTATTACTTTCCAAGTTAAATTAAGACAGAAATAATAAGTCTGCTTAAACACTGATAAATTAACTCTTCTTCCAAAATAATGCTCCATTATTCAACCCAGCTCTCAATAATTTATACTGATGAAGTAATAATAATAACATAATATTTATTAACATTATATTAATGAAATTATTCAATAACAAATATGGATTCAATAAATGAAAAGTGAGTGTCTTATGGGCTTTTACACCTTAATTGTTTTTTTCCAATGGCTTTGGATAAGGAACCTAAGTTCTAAGATATATTGAGATGCACATGATTATTACGTCAAAAGGTTCTTCATCCGGCATTAAAAAAAACTATCCAATTTTTGTTATTCTCTATTAAAAATAATGATGTTTCCAATTCCTTGAAATGGTTTCTGGGCATCAACCTCATATTTATGTTTGTTTCATCAGTCTACTGCAGTTGAAGTTGGAAAATTATCCTTCCAAAACCTCAGGATAAAATACATTCGCGATTTGAATTTCCAAAGTACATCAAGAAAGCATTTATAAGGCTTTTCGATTAATAAGAAATAGGAGATAGCATGGAAAATATTCAAGGTTATGTTAATATTTATTTTCTCTGGTTACAGAACAGTAATTTTTTGTAACTAGAAATAAAGCACCAACTACACGTTCAAGGCCTACTTCGATGTCAATATATCTTAAACGGACTATAGTATTTTGCTTTGAAAAGTCGATATTCAATAGGTTGAGATATAAACAATTGCACTTATTATATTAATTACACATTACTGTTAAAAGATTTCCTTCATATTTTCTCTGTCATGTTTACAATGAGACCTAATTATCTATGAAGAGCTATACTTGGCATGAAGCATGAAAGTAAAAATTATGCATATTTCATAAAGAATTTATCCATTTCTTGCTGTAATTAACATCAGACAAAGATAACTTTCATTAATTACTTCTCAATACATTAAGGATGTTGAACAATGAAGAATGTTGAACAAAGGAGAATATGGTTAATTCTGCAATTGGTATTTAGTACCCCGGTAGTTTAAACAATAAGATACAAAAGGATATAGTCCAGAACAGTTAGCATGTATTGCTTTTTATTGGCGCTCTTGTTCCTCGGAACAGAGTGCTTATCAATTTGCCCAAATTGTTTGTGATTTTCGAATTTTTGCCTGTATTCCGAAAGTCTCGAACGGAATGAGCTTGACGGTTGAAATTTTCAGAGAATGTTTGGGAGATAAATATCTCGATTAAGTTCTTTATTGGTAGATGGTATATGGTGATTTAGGAGTAACGAAAAAAATATTTTTTTTTAAATTACAAATTGCAAATACATTTTTTTTTCAAATACACTTTCATCATAAGAATTCATTGATATCATTCTCAACTCTAACAAACTAATACTTTCGGAGATATGATTTTTCAAAATTTCAATAATTAATCGTTATTTTATGATTTCATAGAATGCTCTAATTATAATTTGCTGATATATGTAAATCTGACGTATGAGGTGAGTCATAGAGCTACGTTTTGAATTTAATTTTTGGCGCTCTTGTTCCTCGGAACAGAGTGCTTATCAATTTGCACAAATGTCTCTAATTTTCGAATTTTTAGCTGAAAATGGTCTTGAACGGTTTGGTTTGACCACAGCCCACTATAGAGATAGCCTGGATCACAGTCTGACAACGCCGCAATTAATCGTCCCTTAGAGGCATACTCCTTCAATTCGGTAGCGCTGGATTTTGATGAAATTTCGACTATTTCATCATTTTTCAAATGATTTACTGTCGAAAAATGATGAGGACTACAATAAGATCTTATTTATGATGAATATTTACCGATAAAACAGTTTAAAACAATGTAATTACGAGATGAAGTGTTGTGATTTTGGACACTTTGGGATTTAAAAGAAAAAAAACTAGAAGAGAGCATGGATTTTCAACTTCAGATTCGTTATCTAAAACCCAAAATTAGCAAGTGAGTAAATTTTCAGGACGATTAGACAGTTATGGGATGCTGCAAGTCTATGTGAATTCAGAATATCAATTCAATGCTACAAAGAGTAAATTCACATTGTTTTTTGATCTGAACTGTGTAAAAATGTTGATAAAACAAATTGATAAATTCCGAATCTGAATCCCCATTAATTATATTTCTGTAGCGGGAAATGTTTACTTATTGATCTGAGGTTGAGACCATCTGCTCGGGTAAAGGTAAGATCGAAAGGAAGAATCCATTTCAAATCACTGCAGAAAATCTGAACATTTTTAATGAATAATAAGGTCCTTATTGATTTCAACTGAAGCATCTACAGATGCAGACTTTTGGAAATTGAATACATATATATAAAAATAAATAGATTATTTTAGCTTCTTGATCTCCTATCCAGATGTATCAATTTTTGTTGAAAAATAATTAGAAAGGTCATCAAAATGTTTTATAAAATAGGAAGAAATGAAAGTTCTATTTCACTCATATTTCTAGTCCATCTTGTTGTCTATAGTCTGAACTGAAATGTACTCATCTCCAATAAGTAGAAATAATCCAAAGGAAATTTCACTATTTACACACTGCAGTTTAATCACAGAACATATAAATATCCGACCATATTTATCACTGCATTGCATTAATTCACATTTGACACCGTTGTACACAAAACATACCACGAAATGCCCGCGGAAAACAATAATGGTTAACTCAAGAATCAGAGGTAATCGTCCATTTTTACAAACAACAACAACAGAGAGTACGTCTCGGAGCTGTGTTGCCATTTTATCATCTTCCAGGCTAGTAGATATAGTAGGTTGTGGTTTGACTCGCTGATCCGTGGTCGAAATCGATTCTGTCCGGCCGGCCGTCAGGCCGGCCGTACACACGATAACTCTCGAACGGAATGAGGTAGACAGTTGAAATTTTCACAGTAGGTTTGAGGAATAAATAACTCGGTTAAGTTCGTTATTGGCCGAAATCGGTTTAATAGTTTCGGAGTAACGAAAATAAATGTTTTTTTTTACATTACAAATTTCAAATCCAATTTTTTTTAAGATGCAGTTTCACCATAAAAATCCATTGATATCATTTTCAACTCTAACCAGCTAATACTTTCGGAGATATGATTTTTGGAAACTTCAATATTGATTCGTATTTCTATGTTTTCACAGAATGCTGTACTTATATGTTATTATTCTATCTATGAATTATTATATGATCTGTGTTATTACATGTCATCTTATTTTCCTATGAGAGATAAACGTCAAAATTATTTCTGGTTCGTTATCCTTGATATAAAATACACCTCTTGTTCTAGAAAACAAAGTATGATTGAATGCAAAATGACCAATGAAATAACCTCAGCTTTCGTAGAATTATAAGGATGATATGATATTATACTTTTAAGGTGATAATATAATGCCCCTTTTGATGCAGTTTCATCATAAGAATCCATTGTTAACATTTTCAACTCTAACAAGCTAATACTTTCGGAGATATGATGTTTCAAAGTGTGAACACAGAATCTGCCTGTGTTCACTATTCATAAATGTCATCTTTTCTAGCTATTAGAGATTGTCAATTCGTAGTTTGAAAATATTTTCTCTTGGAAAGCAAGTATTCGATTCTTGAATTTGTGAATATATACAGGACTGTTTTGATGTAGTTTATGGAGGCAATTGGAAAGAAGAACATAATGTAATCATCAAAAGTAATTACTGTTCGTTGACCACTGAGGTTGATATTACCTTTTACTTTCTTAAGTAGTGAGACATGTTCATATATACAGTATTTTCATAATGTTGAAAATACTGATATATGGATCTACATTTGCGTATCAGTCATTTTTTCTTGAGTTATGGTTCATAATACAGAAAATAATGTGTTAGTGGTATGAACTATTGAATTTTAAATTATGAAAAGAGGATAGTATTTAATTGATATATTTTGAACTATTAAAATAATTTGTTCGTAATCCACTACCTACTCAAATATCAGGAATAAATGGACAATCTGCTATGATTGTCTCCAGCCTTGCTCTAGACATTTCGATGATACTTTCCTTAGGTATTTAATAATAATAATAATAGTGTCTTTATTAGAATACCAGAATAAAAATACACTTGGGGCGAAGTCTAGCGTCAGCTACTCCACTCAACTCCTGACAAAATTTCGAGTTGTGAAACTATGCCCAGAGTGTAAGTTGCAACAACCCATTCCACGAGGTTGAATCATTGCAAGTAATCATTAAAGGATACTGTGGGAGGTATACTCATTATTGAAAGGTTTTTTTCTGGGTTTTCTCTCCCAAACTCTGAAAAATATCTATAAATCAAAAATTAATTATTTTGTGATTTGCTTCTGCGTAAGAAACACAAGATATTTGTCAGAAGCAATCAATTGAACAATGTTGCCTAACAAACAACAACGAAACAACATCAACGAAGAAACAACTATATCGTAACGTTTCGGAGCTTATATCAGTATACGGAAATGATGAGCAAAAAATTCAGGGGTGATTTCTAGACCAAAAATAAATGCTACCTCTTCCTATAAATTTTTTTCGAAAATCGATTATTAACGAAGTTACAGGGTGTTAAGGTTAAATTTTATTCACAGTTTTTTGCACTACGTTTTGCCACGTTGATAATATTTCGACGAAATTTCGTATTTGTGGATTATACTGGATGAGCAAATAGAATTTGCAAACCATTTTTTCTCATCTTGTAGAGGGCTCCACATAGGAGCCTATACTTTTGTTTGAATGGTCCCAACTTTTTTGTGATATACTGTATGCAAATTTGACCAATTAGTATCATTCTCTGGACATTTTTACACAAAAAAGGTATACTTCTTTTGTTTCGATAAATCTAACCGTTTTCGAGAAAAACGCAAAAGAGCATTACTAGCATGCGATGAATACGAAATCTTTTCATTTATTTTCAACCTTAAACATAGCAATACACACATAATAATAATAATAATAAAATTACGACGGACTCTATGGAATATTCCTTCCATTTTCTAATGTAGAGAATTTTGTTTTAATTTTATGGTCAGTTTGCATAACTCTTCGTCTTAAAATCACTCGGCTGATTTTGCCCATTAACGAAATTTACCTGTGCAGTTGGACTCCAAACAAACCCTGCAAATTTCAACTCTTCGGCCAAGGAATTGAAAATTAAAGACATTTGGGCAAATTGATAGGCACTCTTTTCAGGTGAACAAGCGCGCCAAAAAATGCTCTTTCATCAATGAGTCTCAAAAGTCAGCAGTTGCGCATCTGAAAATAAAGGTTGATGTGTCCGAGGGATTTCCCGAAAAGCTTTTCCTTGTCAAGATAACGAATCTATTACGCTTGTAACAGTACATACGATACCTTCTTTAGAACGTTAACACATAACACAGTTTTTGTTGAACACAATCCTGAGCACCCTACCACGTCAAAATGCGTGCTTTTGACACACGTAATTTCAGTGAACAAAACCAATTTCTTTTTCAACGTCGTCCCTATATTGAATCAGTAATCGCTTTAGATATCCATCAAGGACCCTAAATCTTGTCAATCGATAGTTGAGTTTTTAGGTGATGGCTGAAACTTTGAAAGACTAACATTTTTCGAAGAATCGTTGCCTGTCCTTGGGATATCAGAGAGTTTAATGTAATAAATTGCATTTATTCTTTATTTTCAATAGCTAATGCTTATTGGAATGTGATTTTTGAGATTATTGGATATAAATATACTCATTATTGAAAGGTTTCTTTCTGGGTTTTCTCTTCCAAACTCTGAAAAATATCTATAAAATAAAAATTAATTATTTTGTGATTTGCTTCTGCGTAAGAAACACAAGATATTTGTCAGAAGCAATCAATTGAACAATGTTGCCTAACAAACAACGAAACAACATCAACGAAGAAACAACTATATCGTAACGTTACGGACTCTATATCAGACTCCTTCTCGAATTTTAGAATAACTATCAACAAAATAATTCTAAAGATTTTCGTTAAGCGTCTGACGAAGGAGTCTGATATAGTCTCCGAAACGTTACGACATAGTTGTTTCTTCGTTGATGTTGTTTCGTTGTTGTTTGTTAGGCAACATTGTTCAATTGATTGCTTCTGACAAATATCTTGTGTTTCTTACGCAGAAGCAAATCACAACATAATTAAGTTTGGGAGAGAAAACCCAGGAAGAAACCTTTTAATAATGAGAGTACCTCCCACAGTATCCTTTAATGATAACATAAATATACTCATTGAAAGCGAGGAGGTATTATTTGATTAATGTCTTCGTCGAAAATTCTAATATTTCAAGAATGTCTGTTGAAATTTTAGGTATCCGAATGAATGACTTACTGATCATCGTAAACCTGAAGTACTTCCAATCAAGGTACGGCTCTATAATTTTGAACTTAGATTCAGGGTGATGAAGATAGAATCAAGAGATGGTGAAGAGGGATATGGAACCTTGTATGAAGGGGAAGGTGCACCCAACATTTTGGAACAAGTTGGAAAAGCACAGTGGCCAAGAGCTTTGGCGCGCTGGTTCAAGTTGCTTAGCTCCAGAAAAAAAAATAATATTCCCAATATTTGCAAGAATATAAATACGACTGTAAAAACAAGCGTCCCAGAAAAACAGGTATACTTTTTGGCCAAGAATGGTCTCAAACGATTAGTTTCGAATCAAATTCAGACAGTGTGAAAAGCCAAATGGAATAAATTCATTATCTTGGTTACTGTACATATTTGTGGGGAATCCCAAAACAAGTCAATTTTGAATTGTCATTCTTCTTCGTAAAAATGCGGACCCTACCTTCAAACCCCCACAAAAGACAGATAAAGTCATAATTTTTCAAATAGGATGTATGGGCTTGTCATACATCGTTTCAAAGGTCTCGTCATTCTAAATTGAGAAATCACTTTCATGTTTATTGCAAAAATCAGATTAGAAAAAATTAAGTTATGTAATTAGCGAAATTTGGTACAATACCAAAAACTAAAATTTAATACAAAATGTAGCGAAAAAATTAAGAATGTTAATGAAGTAGATGTTCAAAGTGTTCACCCGAATGCCTTGGCAACATCCTTACCTCTAATTTCTTCCAATATTATTCAACAACTCAGGGAGTGATCGATCTAATCGCAAGTGTTATACGATCTTTTAGGTCATTCAAATCAAGAAGTTTAGTTTTCTACACAATGCTCTTCATATATCCTCATCAAAAGAAATCTAACGGGTTCAGATCAGGCGATCGCGCTGGCCATTCGATCGTTCCTCGCCTTCCTATCCACCGATTTGGAAATATTGCGTCGAGGTACTGCTGGACATTGCGTTCGTAATGTGGTGGTGCTCCATCCTGGTGGAACCATATCTTATACCATGGAACTTGAGGATTTCCTTGATCAGGATATAAATTCTTTCCAAAGTTGGAACGACATCATTTTGAAGTAGTGCTAAATAATTACTTATCGCCATTCAAATTGCCCTCAATGAAAAAGGGGCCTATGATGACATTTGGGCAAATTGATAAGTACTCTGTGCCGAGGAACAAGAGCGCCAAAAATACAAGTTAAAGTATAAAACACTTCTAACGGTTGAAATCCGGTTCAAACCAACTATTGTTGTTTACATGATTGTCCGATAGGTGTCGCACTATAACATTAATAGGAATTCTTTATAATCCAATAAGAGTTCTGTGGAATTCAATAGGAATTCAATAGAAATTCAATAGGAATAGGTCTCTTGCATGTAACACGAAATACCATATGTTTATGTTATTCTGAATCTACTTCAATATCAGATCATCATATTGTATGCCCTCATCCACTTTAAAAATTTATAAAATTTGAATATTTCGGTATAGAAAATCGGAATATCAGGAAGCAAATTCAAATGAGGTGAAACGCTTCTGATAGGTTCAATCGTTGCTATGACGGCTGACGTAATCAAAATCTACCCTCGGCAAGACCATCTGCTTTTTACAGTGAAACAAAGAATGAAACGGACACGAGGAGAGAGAAACGTAATCCAAATCTACCCTCGGCGAGTCCATCTGCTTGTTACAGCGAAACTAAAAGTGAAACGGACACGGAGAAAAGAGTGAGGGTAGATATGACGGGTGACGTCACGGGCGGGCGCCAAGTTTCGATCTTTTGAACAGTTATTATGTACATCCAAATTTGAATGATCGTTTTCTCGGTGAAAATTTAAATTTTTGACGGCGGTTGAACTTTTTTATTATTCTTATGGATATAATAATCGATTCCGATAATAAGAAAAATTAATGCAAGAGACCTATTCTAAGTATTCCATTGGAATTCTAGGAGCTTCCATTGGAATTCCATGGAATTCTACTTTATGAACACCAGAATTCCTACCGGTTTACCCCTCGGATTCCGTATAAGTTTGGTTGTGTGTACTCAGTTTACATAATACCGACTACAATAAATGTTATTGTCTGAGAATCAACATTAAATTCTCAAATAGTGAATTGATGATTCTCATTAATTTGAACCTGCAAAGAAGAGCCATATGGCGATGAAATAGTGGTCCGCTCAGTTGCGTACTCGTCGCACGATACAGTTAGTTTTCGGGAAGTGTTCGTTGAATAGCGATAGAGATTTGTGTGGTTACATGAATTCCATTGCGAGGAAGATATTATCTGAATATAAATGTCTCTTCTACGTAGATATGCAAATGACGGGTTCAACAAACTATGACTATTTCTTTGGTCAAATATGAGATTCACCTACCAAAGAAGATTCATCGAAATAAAAAACTAATAAATCCTTCATTGAAATGCGAATATCAATTTCAACTTTATGAATATTAATACAATAAGAAGATTTAAATTTCAGACGTAAAACATATATTACACATTATTAAAATAATGAAAATTTTCATTGAAACGCTTGAAACGCATTGAATAGGGAATCCAATCCCGCACCAAAACTTCAATCCCGCAAACGCGCGGGGTTAAAGACATCAATCTCACGGATCCGCAAGAATGCGGGATTGTTAACAATATACAGGGTCTCCCGGATAAGATGGGAAACATTTTAATGGGAGAATGAAAACACCTATAGACTACTGGCCCATGCTGAAAAAATTATGGGTCATTTGAACCACCAGGTGACCTATCTAGAACGATATAAGAGCACAAAATAATAAGATTCAGCACTATGCCGTCACTTGTAAGCTGTCCAACTGAGTGCAGGTGAGAATTCGAAAGTACAGGTAGAGTGAGTACATTTTGGTCACATATTTTTGTACGGCATTCTTACCACCGATAGATCCATGAAAAATAATAAGAAAACGCGCAGTGCCGTACAAAAATGGTGGTCCACAAAGTCGAATTTTTTTTTTATTTTCTGACAATTACCAGGGTAAATTTGGTCATTTGATCTTGTACGGCATCTGTGTCATACTATTTCAATACTGCTTCTAATCCATTATTCCGCAACGCCGTACAAAAATCATGCGACAAGGGGAAAAAATCGAGGGTTGTAATCCCCTCTCTTTCCGTAGTCCAGGGGGTGATTTGAAAAAGTACGGCTTCGGTTCCAAAACATTATCTAGCACTCAAAAGTACTATTAAAAATAATGCCGTCAAAAATTGATTGTTCATTTGAATGTAAATCAATAATTACCTTAATTGCATCGTATCCTTGATTTTTAGAGCTGTAAAGTCTTTTGATCCTGTACGGGAACTTTTTTTTTAACATGATATTGTAAAATACAATTGTTATATAGTATTGCCGTTCAAAAAAAACCGTTCTAAAAAAAATTATAGAGAAATACAAAAACTGGAATTTTGCGAATTATTGTAAAAGTTTAAATATCATAGATTAATGAAATATAGCAGTTTTCTACATTTTATCCCTTGTTTTAAATAGTATTAACATATATAAATTAGGAATAAATGATGCCGTACATTTTTATGCACACCATATCTTTTAGGCTGATGAAAGTGACGCTACAATTTTGAGGGTACTTTATGGCCATCTGACAGGGCCGTAGCGAAGAGCTATTCCGTGGGGGGGGAGAAACGTCTTTTGGCGCCCCTAATTAGGAAAAATAGACAAAAATCGAAAAACACACATAGTTTCTTAATAAAGAATGATTTATAAATTAATATAACTATCAATGAAAATTATTTTACAAAGAATACCGCTCTGAATTTGTGTTTTTGAGTGAAAAAAATTGTTTGCATCTCTCAACAGATCCAGGGCCAAAAAAGAATTTTATTTGACAAAAATAAATATATATACCAAGCTTTCGAGATGATAAGAATAATCTGAAGATTTTATAGATATTAAAAAGAAAACTTTCGAAAAATGATATAACAATAATTTCACGTTACCCTGCTATCTAGAGTGGAATGTTCCAACAATTCTTCGAAAATATCTGCTATTTGGAATATTGAATGAGTTTTTTGTAATTCCTGAATTTAAGCAATATTTTTGTACTCATCACCCTGAAAATTTTTGTAGTTTGCATATAGCAAATTAAATCTTCGATGTCACTCAATAGAATATTTTACCGAAATATCACGAAAAAAAAAAATGTTATTTTATAGACACTGAAAATCAACCTGTAAGTGCAGTTGTTAAATGAAGATTCACAAGGTGCTACTTCCCTTAAAAACTATGTGTCAGCAATGGCCAAAACTTTTCGCTCTATTCGAAAATACAGTTCTCTTTTTAGAACGTTTCTAGGTAATTTAAGAATATTCTAGGTAACATCACACGTTATCATTTTGCCCAAATGTCTGTAATTTTCGATTTTTTTGCCGAAAATTGTCGCAAACCATTTAGTTCAACTCTCTAATGAAGAATTCAAGGTCAAATTTGATTCTGTCCGACCGGCCGGCCGTTGCCACGATAACTAGAAAACGGAAAGATATAGCGCCTTGAAATTTTCAGGGTAGGTTGTGCATCTTAATGCTAGTTTGTTCATAGGTATACCTATCTGAAATTTGGTTGTTATTTCCTCAATAACTCGAAAAATACAAAACCGATCCAATTCAAACGTGGTTATTAGTTATTGTAGAATACCAACGCGAAATCTAGCGAAATTTCGTGAGGATCGTATCACTAGTAATTTAAAAAAAAATCATTTAAAAAAGTTCTATATGTCCTAAACTATTCGTTCGATATCGCTGAAATTTTGCCAGAGCCTTCAGAACTTAACTCTACTGCCAAGTTCCAAGTTTGAACACGATCAGATAGATATTGTTGGATATTCGAGCAGCCTTGTTTGAGTTCAGTAGATGGATGGCTGACTGTTAACTGACTCGATAACTTTGGAACGAAAGGAGATTGCAATTTTCAGGGTAGGTCACGCATCCGAATGGGAGAGTTGAGTTCGTTTTTGGGCATAATCGGCCCAACGGTTTCGGAGTTATAACCACCTGGAATATTATTTCCTCGATAACTCAAAAAATATAGACCTGATCGAATTGAAGCTTGGACTAGTTGCGGAATATCGACATAAAGACTTGTGTAAAATTTAGTGGGAACTGTAGAAATGAAAAAAAAAATTGGTTCTTAATAGGTATATTCGATTAAGGAGAATGGACAATAGAACATGCGCCAAAAGCTCCTGACTTCGCGTCAGTGCTTGAACAACTCGCCATGTATTCATGACATTTGCGCCTTTTCCCGTTTCAATTTTTCTTTTCTGGGCTGTCCTTCTGAATTCCGCTCCAGACGGTTTGAACTTATTTTGGCAAGGATCCATATCCATATTCGGTTTTCGATTTTAAATTTCAATCAATATTCATATTCACTATTCACGAATAATGTATATAAGAAGAAGAAGGTTAGTTTCTTTCTATTGAACGATTTTTATGTATAGCCGGGGAAGGCTGGGAATTCCCCACTCCTGCCATCTAGTCTCTAGCAGCAACAAAGCTTTCTACAATGCTGTCGGTCTTGTACAAATAAATTGATTAAATGGTAGGGTAGGCAATCATTCGATACAGTCACTGCACTTATGTGTAATAATAATCATCTTATGCAAGTAGTAGTTCAAAAAAATCTATTTTCATTTTGTCATTTTGCTATAGTTTTTCAAATATCCGCGGTCAATTTGGCGCCCTTTCAGATATGATCCGGGGGGGGAGGCTCCCCTCCCTCCCCCCCCGGTAGCGACGGCCCTGCCATCTGATACAGTACGGTATCAACATAATTTTGAAGAGAACAATTGATAATATGATAAAATCACTATGACGTCTAACTGAACTGAAACGGTGTGTATATTATGTCCAAGAATTGAAACTGTCAATCCCAGTATCAACAGTTTTGTATACTTTTTGGTTCAATATATACTTCAAACCTTATTGATACATACATATAATTGATTTGTTTCATTGTAATGATGTGAATAAATAAAACAATCATGTTTTAGAAAAATTCGAAATATTTAATGATAATAATAAAAAAATGGTCATTTCATAAAAAAAAAATTCATAAATTTAATGATGATAATAAGAAATATGGTTTTTGTGTGAATTATTCTGTATCGGAATCCGTTGCTGAGTTGTTATCAGAATCAACGTCTTCATCGACGTCCGAATTATCTTCTCTCGCGTCCAAGCCGAGTACATCCGAATAAAATACGATATTCCCTACAAATGCTAAACGTCGTAACAGAACGTCGCTCCAAAAATGTGCGAGTACTTATGATACTGAAATTAGCCGAATTATTTTTGAAAAATTAAAAATAAAATTGCACATCTACATAATTCAAGTATAAATCGATAGTAAACAAACCCATATATGACATAGTTTCTAACTAGGAACCTAGAATCACGAAAAGACTGAAAATTTGTACAAATAAACTATCTAAATGCCGTATAAAATAAATTTCACCTTAAATTTCGTTATATAGATTTTTTCTTTTTGATTTTTTCTATTATATTATTTTTTTCCCTTTGAACCAACGAAAATGTACGGCATATGAAAAAATATTATCTATGCATAAAATACTTTCAAAATAAATTTATTTCATGTTGTATCAAATCACCTGCTGGACTACCGAAAGAGAGGGGATTACAACCCTCGATTTTTTCCCCTTGTCGCATGATTTTTGTACGGCGTTGCGGAATAATGGATTAGAAGCAGTATTGAAATAGTATGACACAGATGCCGTACAAGATCAAATGACCAAATTTACCCTAGTAATTGTCAGAAAATAAAAAAAAAATTCGACTTTGTGGACCACCATTATTGTACGGCACTGCGCATTTTCTTATTATTTTTCATGGATCTATCGGTGGTAAGAATGCCGTACAAAAATATGTGACCAAAATGTACTCACTCTACCTGTACTTTCGAATTCTCACCTGCACTCAGTTGGACAGCTTACAAGTGACGGCATAGTGCTGAATCTTAATATTTTATGCTCTTATATCGTTCTAGATAGGTCACCTGGTGGTTCAAATGACCCATAATTTTTTCAGCATGGGCCAGTAGTCTACTAGAGGATCCCGAAAAATCCCCATTTAAAGTATCTAGGAGTTCTAGATTCTAATTTACAGGGTGTTTTTCAAATTTGAATGGAAATTAAAACCACTGTATCTCCTGAACGGAATCGCCGATTTATCCGAAATTTGGAATGAAGATAGCTTTCAAGAGGTTACAGAAAACTGCAATCAAATGTCATTCGATTTGCAGGACCGTATCACATAAATTTGGACAGTTCTAAAAAGTTTGCGAAATCACCCTGTACAAGCAATTTCTTGATTTCTTCGATATCTGCGTAAACGGTAACATTAATTTATTCAATTAATTAACTGGCAGTCAAACTATCACTCTCGGGTGATCTCCTGACTACAATTTACACACTGTACCGAACGATACCGAACGAAACCTCCATAAAGTTAGCAGAGCCACTTGCGAAAATTTCAATGAAACCTATTGCATTAATTGTCGAATATTTGTCGAGAATTTGTCGTGAAAGAAAAAAATTTGTCGCGCGCTTAGTTTTTTTTATATGGGGTGGCTCTGCTAACTTAATATTAAGTTAGCAGAGCCACTTGCAACAATTTCAATGAAACCTATTGCATTAATTGTCGAGTATTTGTCGTGAATTTGTCGTGGAAGAAAAAAGTTTGTCGCGCGCTTCGTTTTTTTTGTATGGGCTAAATTAATATTTGGCT
The DNA here is from genome assembly GCA_937662695.2 of Halyzia sedecimguttata. Taxonomy (NCBI): domain Eukaryota; kingdom Metazoa; phylum Arthropoda; class Insecta; order Coleoptera; family Coccinellidae; genus Halyzia; species Halyzia sedecimguttata. The sequence goes on along the minus strand of OW569414.2, from coordinate 11,406,808 downwards.
AAAGGGGCCACACACAAATCACGTAAGTTGGTTAATCGTATTTTTCTTCAATCAGAAATGAGCTGAATAATTGTCGAACGACCCAAACATATTCGTCGTGACAGAAAAAATTTTGTCGCGCGCTTAGTTTTTTTTTAAATGGGGTGGCTCTGCTAACTTAATATTAAGTTAGCAGAGCCACTTGTAACAATTTCAATGAAACCTATCGCATTAATTGTCGAGTATTTGTCGTGAATTTGTCGTGAAAGAAAAAAGCTTGTCGCGCGCTTCGTTTTTTTTGTATGGGCTAAAACAATATTTGGCTAAAGGGGCCACACACAAATCACGTAAGTTGGTTAATCATATTTTTTTTCAATCAGAAATGAGCTGAATAATTGTCGAAGGACCCAAACATATTCGTCGTGACAGAAAAAAATTTGTCGAGCCCTTAGTTTTTTTTAAATGGGGTGGCTCTGCTAACTTAATATTAAGTTAGCAGAGCCACTTGCCACAATTTCAATGAAACCTATCGCATTAATTGTCGAGTATTTGTCGTGAATTTGTCGTGAAAGAAAAAAGCATGTCGCGCGCTTCGTTTTTTTTGTATGGGCTAAAACAATATTTGGCTAAAGGGGCCACACACAAATCACGTAAGTTGGTTAATCATATTTTTTTTCAATCAGAAATGAGCTGAATAATTGTCGAAGGACCCAAACATATTCGTCGTGACAGAAAAAAATTTGTCGAGCCCTTAGTTTTTTTTAAATGGGGTGGCTCTGCTAACTTAATATTAAGTTAGCAGAGCCACTTGCCACAATTTCAATGAAACCTATCGCATTAATTGTCGAGTATTTGTCGTGAATTTGTCGTGAAAGAAAAAAGCTTGTCGCGCGCTTCGTTTTTTTTGTATGGGCTAAATTAATATTTGGCTAAAGGGGCCACACACAAATCACGTAAGTTGGTTAATCATATTTTTTTTCAATCAGAAATGAGCTGAATAATTGTCGAAGGACCCAAACATATTCGTCGTGACAGAAAAAAATTTGTCGAGCCCTTAGTTTTTTTTAAATGGGGTGGCTCTGCTAACTTAATATTAAGTTAGCAGAGCCACTTGCCACAATTTCAATGAAACCTATCGCATTAATTGTCGAGTATTTGTCGTGAATTTGTCGTGAAAGAAAAAAGCTTGTCGCGCGCTTCGTTTTTTTTGTATGGGCTAAAACAATATTTGGCTAAAGGGGCCACACACAAATCACGTAAGTTGGTTAATCATATTTTTTTTCAATCAGAAATGAGCTGAATAATTGTCGAAGGACCCAAACATATTCGTCGTGACAGAAAAAAATTTGTCGAGCCCTTAGTTTTTTTTAAATGGGGTGGCTCTGCTAACTTAATATTAAGTTAGCAGAGCCACTTGCCACAATTTCAATGAAACCTATCGCATTAATTGTCGAGTATTTGTCGTGAATTTGTCGTGAAAGAAAAAAGCTTGTCGCGCGCTTCGTTTTTTTTTGTATGGGCTTATTTAATATTTGGCTAAAGGGGCCACACACAAATCACGTAAGTTGGTTAATCATATTTTTTTTCAATCAGAAATGAGCTGAATAATTGTCGAAGGACCCAAACATATTCGTCGTGACAGAAAAAAATTTGTCGAGCCCTTAGTTTTTTTTAAATGGGGTGGCTCTGCTAACTTAATATTAAGTTAGCAGAGCCACTTGCCACAATTTCAATGAAACCTATCGCATTAATTGTCGAGTATTTGTCGTGAATTTGTCGTGAAAGAAAAAAGCTTGTCGCGCGCTTCGTTTTTTTTGTATGGGCTAAATTAATATTTGGCTAAAGGGGCCACACACAAATCACGTAAGTTGGTTAATCATATTTTTTTTCAATCAGAAATGAGCTGAATAATTGTCGAAGGACCCAAACATATTCGTCGTGACAGAAAAAAATTTGTCGAGCCCTTAGTTTTTTTTAAATGGGGTGGCTCTGCTAACTTAATATTAAGTTAGCAGAGCCACTTGCCACAATTTCAATGAAACCTATCGCATTAATTGTCGAGTATTTGTCGTGAATTTGTCGTGAAAGAAAAAAGCTTGTCGCGCGCTTCGTTTTTTTTGTATGGGCTAAAACAATATTTGGCTAAAGGGGCCACACACAAATCACGTAAGTTGGTTAATCATATTTTTTTTCAATCAGAAATGAGCTGAATAATTGTCGAACGACCCAAACATATTCGTCGTGACAGAAAAAAATGTGTCGAGCCCTTAGTTTTTTTTAAATGGGGTGGCTCTGCTAACTTAATATTAAGTTAGCAGAGCCACTTGCCACAATTTCAATGAAACCTATCGCATTAATTGTCGAGTATTTGTCGTGAATTTGTCGTGAAAGAAAAAAGCTTGTCGCGCGCTTCGTTTTTTTTGTATGGGCTAAAACAATATTTGGCTAAAGGGGCCACACACAAATCACGTAAGTTGGTTAATCATATTTTTTTTCAATCAGAAATGAGCTGAATAATTGTCGAAGGACCCAAACATATTCGTCGTGACAGAAAAAAATTTGTCGAGCCCTTAGTTTTTTTTTAAATGGGGTGGCTCTGCTAACTTAATATTAAGTTAGCAGAGCCACTTGCCACAATTTCAATGAAACCTATCGCATTAATTGTCGAGTATTTGTCGTGAATTTGTCGTGAAAGAAAAAAGCTTGTCGCGCGCTTCGTTTTTTTTGTATGGGCTAAATTAATATTTGGCTAAAGGGGCCACACACAAATCACGTAAGTTGGTTAATCATATTTTTTTTCAATCAGAAATGAGCTGAATAATTGTCGAACGACCCAAACATATTCGTCGTGACAGAAAAAAATTTGTCGAGCCCTTAGTTTTTTTTAAATGGGGTGGCTCTGCTAACTTAATATTAAGTTAGCAGAGCCACTTGCCACAATTTCAATGAAACCTATCGCATTAATTGTCGAGTATTTGTCGTGAATTTGTCGTGAAAGAAAAAAGCTTGTCGCGCGCTTCGTTTTTTTTGTATGGGCTAAAACAATATTTGGCTAAAGGGGCCACACACAAATCACGTAAGTTGGTTAATCATATTTTTTTTCAATCAGAAATGAGCTGAATAATTGTCGAACGACCCAAACATATTCGTCGTGACAGAAAAAAATTTGTCGAGCCCTTAGTTTTTTTTAAATGGGGTGGCTCTGCTAACTTAATATTAAGTTAGCAGAGCCACTTGCCACAATTTCAATGAAACCTATCGCATTAATTGTCGAGTATTTGTCGTGAATTTGTCGTGAAAGAAAAAAGCATGTCGCGCGCTTCGTTTTTTTTGTATGGGCTAAAACAATATTTGGCTAAAGGGGCCACACACAAATCACGTAAGTTGGTTAATCATATTTTTTTTCAATCAGAAATGAGCTGAATAATTGTCGAAGGACCCAAACATATTCGTCGTGACAGAAAAAAATTTGTCGAGCCCTTAGTTTTTTTTAAATGGGGTGGCTCTGCTAACTTAATATTAAGTAAGCAGAGCCACTTGCCACAATTTCAATGAAACCTATCGCATTAATTGTCGAGTATTTGTCGTGAATTTGTCGTGAAAGAAAAAAGCTTGTCGCGCGCTTCGTTTTTTTTGTATGGGCTAAATTAATATTTGGCTAAAGGGGCCACACACAAATCACGTAAGTTGGTTAATCATATTTTTTTTCAATCAGAAATGAGCTGAATAATTGTCGAAGGACCCAAACATATTCGTCGTGACAGAAAAAAATTTGTCGAGCCCTTAGTTTTTTTTAAATGGGGTGGCTCTGCTAACTTAATATTAAGTTAGCAGAGCCACTTGCCACAATTTCAATGAAACCTATCGCATTAATTGTCGAGTATTTGTCGTGAATTTGTCGTGAAAGAAAAAAGCTTGTCGCGCGCTTCGTTTTTTTTGTATGGGCTAAAACAATATTTGGCTAAAGGGGCCACACACAAATCACGTAAGTTGGTTAATCATATTTTTTTTCAATCAGAAATGAGCTGAATAATTGTCGAAGGACCCAAACATATTCGTCGTGACAGAAAAAAATTTGTCGAGCCCTTAGTTTTTTTTAAATGGGGTGGCTCTGCTAACTTAATATTAAGTTAGCAGAGCCACTTGCCACAATTTCAATGAAACCTATCGCATTAATTGTCGAGTATTTGTCGTGAATTTGTCGTGAAAGAAAAAAGCTTGTCGCGCGCTTCGTTTTTTTTTGTATGGGCTTATTTAATATTTGGCTAAAGGGGCCACACACAAATCACGTAAGTTGGTTAATCATATTTTTTTTCAATCAGAAATGAGCTGAATAATTGTCGAAGGACCCAAACATATTCGTCGTGACAGAAAAAAATTTGTCGAGCCCTTAGTTTTTTTTAAATGGGGTGGCTCTGCTAACTTAATATTAAGTTAGCAGAGCCACTTGCCACAATTTCAATGAAACCTATCGCATTAATTGTCGAGTATTTGTCGTGAATTTGTCGTGAAAGAAAAAAGCTTGTCGCGCGCTTCGTTTTTTTTGTATGGGCTAAAACAATATTTGGCTAAAGGGGCCACACACAAATCACGTAAGTTGGTTAATCATATTTTTTTTCAATCAGAAATGAGCTGAATAATTGTCGAAGGACCCAAACATATTCGTCGTGACAGAAAAAAATTTGTCGAGCCCTTAGTTTTTTTTAAATGGGGTGGCTCTGCTAACTTAATATTAAGTTAGCAGAGCCACTTGCCACAATTTCAATGAAACCTATCGCATTAATTGTCGAGTATTTGTCGTGAATTTGTCGTGAAAGAAAAAAGCTTGTCGCGCGCTTCGTTTTTTTTGTATGGGCTAAATTAATATTTGGCTAAAGGGGCCACACACAAATCACGTAAGTTGGTTAATCATATTTTTTTTCAATCAGAAATGAGCTGAATAATTGTCGAAGGACCCAAACATATTCGTCGTGACAGAAAAAAATTTGTCGAGCCCTTAGTTTTTTTTAAATGGGGTGGCTCTGCTAACTTAATATTAAGTTAGCAGAGCCACTTGCCACAATTTCAATGAAACCTATCGCATTAATTGTCGAGTATTTGTCGTGAATTTGTCGTGAAAGAAAAAAGCTTGTCGCGCGCTTCGTTTTTTTTGTATGGGCTAAAACAATATTTGGCTAAAGGGGCCACACACAAATCACGTAAGTTGGTTAATCATATTTTTTTTCAATCAGAAATGAGCTGAATAATTGTCGAACGACCCAAACATATTCGTCGTGACAGAAAAAAATGTGTCGAGCCCTTAGTTTTTTTTAAATGGGGTGGCTCTGCTAACTTAATATTAAGTTAGCAGAGCCACTTGCCACAATTTCAATGAAACCTATCGCATTAATTGTCGAGTATTTGTCGTGAATTTGTCGTGAAAGAAAAAAGCTTGTCGCGCGCTTCGTTTTTTTTGTATGGGCTAAAACAATATTTGGCTAAAGGGGCCACACACAAATCACGTACGTTGGTTAATCGTATTTTTTTTCAATCAGAAATGAGCTGAATAATTGTCGAACGACCCAAACATATTCGTCGTAACAGAAAAAAGTTTGTCGAGCGCTTAGTTTTTTTTAAATGGGGTGGCTCTGCTAACTTAATATTAAGTTAGCAGAGCCACCCCATTTAAAAAAAACTAAGCGCGCGGCAAAATTTTTTCTGTCACGACGAATATGTTTGGGTCGTTCGACAATTATTCAGCTCATTTCTGATTGAAAAAAAATACGATTAACCAACTTACGTGATTTGTGTGTGGCCCCTTTAGCCAAATATTAATTTAGCCCATACAAAAAAAACGAAGCACGCGACGAACTTTTTTCTTTCACGACAAATTCACGACAAATACACGACAATTAATGCGATAGGTTTCATTGAAATTGTTACAAGTGGCTCTGCTAACTTAATATTAAGTTAGCAGAGCCACCCCATTTAAAAAAAACTAAGCGCGCGGCAAAATTTTTTCTGTCACGACGAATATGTTTGGGTCGTTCGACAATTATTCAGCTCATTTCTGATTGAAAAAAAAATACGATTAACCAACGTACGTGATTTGTGTGTGGCCCCTTTAGCCAAATATTAATTTAGCCCATTCAAAAAGAACGAAGCGCGCGACAAACTTTTTTCTGTCACGACGAATATGTTTGGGTCATTCGACAATTATTCAGCTCATTTCTGATTGAAAAAAAAATACGATTAACCAACGTACGTGATTTGTGTGTGGCCCCTTTAGCCAAATATTAAATTAGCCCATACAAAAAGAACTAAGCGCGCGACAAACTTTTTTCTTTCACGACAAATTCACGACAAATACTCGACAATTTATGCAATAGGTTTCATTGAAATTGTTGCAAGTGGCTCTGCTAACTTAATATTAAGTTAGCAGAGCCACCTCATTTAAAAAAAACTAAGCGCGCGGCAAACTTTTTTCTGTCACGACGAATATGTTTGGGTCGTTCGACAATTATTCAGCTCATTTCTGATTGAAAAAAAATACGATTAACCAACTTACGTGATTTGTGTGTGGCCCCTTTAGCCAAATATTAATATAGCCCATACAAAAAAAACGAAGCGCGCGACAAACTTTTTTCTTTCACGACAAATTCACGACAAATATTCGACAATTAATGCAATAGGTTTCATTGAAATTGTTACAAGTGGCTCTGCTAACTTAATATTAAGTTAGCAGAGCCACCACATTTAAAAAAAACTAAGCGCGCGACAAACTTTTTTCTGTCACGAAGAATATGTTTGGGTCGTTCGACAATTATTCAGCTCATTTCTGATTGAAAAAAAATACGATTAACCAACGTACGTGATTTGTGTGTGGCCCCTTTAGCCAAATATTAAATAAGCCCATACAAAAAAAACGAAGCGCGCGACAAACTTTTTTCTTTCACGACAAATTCACGACAAATACTCGACAATTAATGCAATAGGTTTCATTGAAATTGTTGCAAGTGGCTCTGCTAACTTAATATTAAGTTAGCAGAGCCACCCCATTTAAAAAAAACTAAGGGCTCGACAAATTTTTTTCTGTCACGACGAATATGTTTGGGTCGTTCGACAATTATTCAGCTCATTTCTGATTGAAAAAAAATATGATTAACCAACTTAAGTGATTTGTGTGTGGCCCCTTTAGCCAAATATTGTTTTAGCCCATACAAAAAAAACGAAGCGCGCGACAAGCTTTTTTCTTTCACGACAAATTCACGACAAATACTCGACAATTAATGCGATAGGTTTCATTGAAATTGTGGCAAGTGGCTCTGCTAACTTAATATTAAGTTAGCAGAGCCACCCCATTTAAAAAAAACTAAGGGCTCGACAAATTTTTTTCTGTCACGACGAATATGTTTGGGTCCTTCGACAATTATTCAGCTCATTTCTGATTGAAAAAAAATATGATTAACCAACTTACGTGATTTGTGTGTGGCCCCTTTAGACAAATATTGTTTTAGCCCATACAAAAAAAACGAAGCGCGCGACAAGCTTTTTTCTTTCACGACAAATTCACGACAAATACTCGACAATTAATGCGATAGGTTTCATTGAAATTGTTACAAGTGGCTCTGCTAACTTAATATTAAGTTAGCAGAGCCACCCCATTTAAAAAAAAACTAAGCGCTCGACAAATTTTTTTCTGTCACGACGAATATGTTTGGGTCGTTCGACAATTATTCAGCTCATTTCTGATTGAAAAAAAATATGATTAACCAACTTACGTGATTTGTGTGTGGCCCCTTTAGCCAAATATTAATTTAGCCCATACAAAAAAAACGAAGCGCGCGACAAGCTTCTTTCTTTCACGACAAATTCACGACAAATACTCGACAATTAATGCGATAGGTTTCATTGAAATTGTGGCAAGTGGCTCTGCTAACTTAATATTAAGTTAGCAGAGCCACCCCATTTAAAAAAAACTAAGGGCTCGACAAATTTTTTTCTGTCACGACGAATATGTTTGGGTCCTTCGACAATTATTCAGCTCATTTCTGATTGAAAAAAAATATGATTAACCAACTTACGTGATTTGTGTGTGGCCCCTTTAGCCAAATATTGTTTTAGCCCATACAAAAAAAACGAAGCGCGCGACAAGCTTTTTTCTTTCACGACAAATTCACGACAAATACTCGACAATTAATGCGATAGGTTTCATTGAAATTGTTACAAGTGGCTCTGCTAACTTAATATTAAGTTAGCAGAGCCACCCCATTTAAAAAAAAACTAAGCGCTCGACAAATTTTTTTCTGTCACGACGAATATGTTTGGGTCGTTCGACAATTATTCAGCTCATTTCTGATTGAAAAAAAATATGATTAACCAACTTACGTGATTTGTGTGTGGCCCCTTTAGCCAAATATTGTTTTAGCCCATACAAAAAAAACGAAGCGCGCGACAAGCTTTTTTCTTTCACGACAAATTCACGACAAATACTCGACAATTAATGCGATAGGTTTCATTGAAATTGTGGCAAGTGGCTCTGCTAACTTAATATTAAGTTAGCAGAGCCACCCCATTTAAAAAAAACTAAGGGCTCGACAAATTTTTTTCTGTCACGACGAATATGTTTGGGTCCTTCGACAATTATTCAGCTCATTTCTGATTGAAAAAAAATATGATTAACCAACTTACGTGATTTGTGTGTGGCCCCTTTAGCCAAATATTAATTTAGCCCATACAAAAAAAACGAAGCGCGCGACAAGCTTTTTTCTTTCACGACAAATTCACGACAAATACTCGACAATTAATGCGATAGGTTTCATTGAAATTGTGGCAAGTGGCTCTGCTAACTTAATATTAAGTTAGCAGAGCCACCCCATTTAAAAAAAACTAAGGGCTCGACAAATTTTTTTCTGTCACGACGAATATGTTTGGGTCCTTCGACAATTATTCAGCTCATTTCTGATTGAAAAAAAATATGATTAACCAACTTACGTGATTTGTGTGTGGCCCCTTTAGCCAAATATTAATTTAGCCCATACAAAAAAAACGAAGCGCGCGACAAGCTTTTTTCTTTCACGACAAATTCACGACAAATACTCGACAATTAATGCGATAGGTTTCATTGAAATTGTGGCAAGTGGCTCTGCTAACTTAATATTAAGTTAGCAGAGCCACCCCATTTAAAAAAAACTAAGGGCTCGACAAATTTTTTTCTGTCACGACGAATATGTTTGGGTCCTTCGACAATTATTCAGCTCATTTCTGATTGAAAAAAAATATGATTAACCAACTTAAGTGATTTGTGTGTGGCCCCTTTAGCCAAATATTGTTTTAGCCCATACAAAAAAAACGAAGCGCGCGACAAGCTTTTTTCTTTCACGACAAATTCACGACAAATACTCGACAATTAATGCGATAGGTTTCATTGAAATTGTGGCAAGTGGCTCTGCTAACTTAATATTAAGTTAGCAGAGCCACCCCATTTAAAAAAAACTAAGGGCTCGACAAATTTTTTTCTGTCACGACGAATATGTTTGGGTCCTTCGACAATTATTCAGCTCATTTCTGATTGAAAAAAAATATGATTAACCAACTTACGTGATTTGTGTGTGGCCCCTTTAGCCAAATATTGTTTTAGCCCATACAAGAAAAACGAAGCGCGCGACAAGCTTTTTTCTTTCACGACAAATTCACGACAAATACTCGACAATTAATGCGATAGGTTTCATTGAAATTGTTACAAGTGGCTCTGCTAACTTAATATTAAGTTAGCAGAGCCACCCCATTAAAAAAAAAACTAAGCGCGCGACAAAATTTTTTCTGTCACGACGAATATGTTTGGGTCGTTCGACAATTATTCAGCTCATTTCTGATTGAAGAAAAATACGATTAACCAACTTACGTGATGTGTGTGTGGCCCCTTTAGCCAAAAATTAATTTAGCCCATACAAAAAAAACGAAGCGCGCGACAAACTTTTTTCTTCCACGACAAATTCACGACAAATACTCGACAATTAATGAAATAGGTTTCATTGAAATTGTTGCAAGTGGCTCTGCTAACTTAATATTAAGTTAGCAGAGCCACCCCATATAAAAAAAACTAAGCGCGCGACAGACTTTTTTCTTCCACGACAAATTCACGACAAATTCTCGACAATTAATGCAATAGGTTTCATTGAAATTGTTGCAAGTGGCTCTGCTAACTTAATATTAAGTTAGCAGAGCCACCCCATATAAAAAAAACTAAGCGCGCGACAAATTTTTTTCTTTCACGACAAATTCTCGACAAATATTCGACAATTAATGCAATAGGTTTCATTGAAATTTTCGCAAGTGGCTCTGCTAACTTTATGGAGGTCCGAACGAAGTACACAGAACGGCGCTTCTCAGCGCCAACCGACCAGATATCTGGGACCATCTGTCCGGATATGCCAGCTGAACATAGAAGGATCTAGCAAGGGAAAAAATCAATGCCTCTCCAAATTTCTGCTTAGCCGAAATATCGATATAGCATTGTATCTAGAAATATGTGTCCATATACAGGGTGAGTCTTTGACCACTGCATTAGTTTTAACCAAAGATTCCTCTCATCAAATGAAACACTTTTTTCATTTAACATTTTTCCAAATTCAGCTCAGATACAGGCTGTTGAAATTTTGAAAAAAAATCAGTTTTTATTTTGTAGCTTTGACATCCTTTTTTTCGAATAAAATGAATGTTGGCGTAAAGTTTCCTATAACTGTGATACATATTTTCCAAATATTAGTTATTTTCCACTTCTACTGCTTTTCTAGTTATGGACACGTGGATTCATAAAACTAAACGAAATTAGCATAAAGAAAGCATATATGGATCCGTCCCTGAGCGTTGCAATCCCGAATCAAGCTGTAAACCACGTTACCATGCCTTATTCTCGTCCGTCAACAATGTCATAGATAATTTATATGCGGGAGTGTATTAGCACATTGTGAAATCTTTAAACGCTTGTAACTGTTTACCTAAGCCGAATCTGGAAAAATGGTAAATGAAAAAGGTGTTTCATTTGATGAGAGGAATCTTTTGTTAAAATTAATGCAGTGCTCAAAGACTCACCCTGTATATTGTGTAGAGTGTGTAAAGCGCCATACGCTAAATAAATAATAAATTCAATTTGCCAAATAATATTGTATGGCACCATTCAGGTTGCCAAGGACTGATTTTTTTTCTTGATATAGTGACAATAATTTTATCTCCCGTGTCGATATTCAACATCTTATTCATCTCGTAACGAAGTGAATTTTGAATCTTTATGAATTTAGTTAATTGAATATACATTATTTAATGTTTATTTCAGTTTTCATTTGATGGAATATACATCAGTTTTTTGAAGCGTAATTCAAGGATGGGTCTTTAACAATTATTTATCATTCTGACAACTACATACTAGATCATTATAGTATATTCTTTCTAATTAAATGACTTAAAAATGAATAATTGTTATAGAGCCATCCTTGAATTATCCTTTGAAGAATTGTAGAATTCCATCAAATAAAACTGAAATTACCATTCAATAATGTATATTCATTTGATTAAATTCATAAAGTTTCGAAATTCACTTCGTTCCGAGATGAATAGGATGTTAAATATAGAGACGAGAGAAAAAAATATTTTCACTATAAAAAAAATCAGTCCTCAGCAACCTGGATGGTGCCATACAATATTATTCGGTGAAATGAACTAATTAATAATAAAGTTTACACAGATATCGAAGAAATCATGAAACTCATTGTACAGGGTGATTTCACGCACTTTTTAGATCTGTCCAAATTTATGTAATACGGTCCTGCAAATCGAATGATATTTGATTGCAGGTTTCTGGAACCTCATGAAAGCTATCTTCATTCCAAATTTCGGATAAATCAGTGATTCCGTTCAGGAGATACAGTGGTTAATTTCCATTTAAATTTAAAAAACACCCTGTAAATCAGAATCTAGAACTCCTAGATACTACAAATGGGGCTTCTTCGGGATCCTCTAAGTATTTTCTGTCTCCCATCCCAGAGCGCAAGTCTCACTGTCGAATACGGAATTTTAGTATTGAGTCCCGCAGATCCCGCACGGAAAATCCCGCAATGTTGATCCCGCAGAATTTCAGCGGGATCCCGCAATTGCGGGATTGGGGTTTTGGGGTGGCGGATGCTATTCCGCTATAGAATCCCCTGGTGAGGGTCTGCGCATGCGTGGATTCAAGAAGCGATATCTTCTGAACCACTAGTGTTAGAGAATCGGAGTTTTTTGTGAGGTGTGTAATTTTGGGAGGACTTGCAGCCACGAGTATACTGCGCTTGCGCAGACGAGAAGTGAATGGTTTTGGGTTGTTTGCGAGGGGTTAATTTCCTGGGAAATATGTGTACAATGATGTGGGAAGTCATTGGGAATTCATGGGAAATCACGGGAATTCATGGGAATTCATTGGGAATTCATGGGAAATCATGGGAAGTCATGGGAATTCATGGGAAGTCATGGGAATTCATGGGAAGTCATGGGAATTCATGGGAAGTCATGGGAATTCATAGGAAATCACCAGAAATAGTTGTGAAATTATGTAAATTCCAACTGAGAAAACATGTTTTTGGCGCTCTTGTTCCTCGGAGAGTGCTTGTCAATTTGCCCAAATGTCCCAAATTCGCTGAAAATGGTCTTAAACGATTTGGTTCGACTCACTGATCAACAGTTTATGGTCAAAATTGATTATGTCCGGCCGGCCGTCCGGTCGTCCATCCGGCCGTTAACACGATAACTCTCGAAACGAATGAGCTAGACAGTTGAAATTTTCAGAGTAGGTTAAGGAGATAAATATCTCGGTTGAGTTCGTTATTGGGCAAAATCGGCCAGGTGGTTTCGGAGTAACAAAAAAATACTTTTTTTTTACATTACAAATTTTGAATTCAACTTATTCAAGATGCAGTTATACCATCAGAATCCATTGATGTCATTCTCAATTCTAACAAACTAATACTTTCGGAGATCTGGTTGTTCAAAATGTCAATAATTATTCTCAATTCTATATGATTTCATAGAGTACTCTAATTATAATTTCCTAATGTATATAAATCCAACATGAGATGAGTCATAGACCTTCGTTTTGAATTTAATTACGAAAATTCTTGAGAATTGACGAACAGAAGCCAAATTGAAAAAGTGGGAAAGTCCTGTGGACTTTGGCAAATTTGGTTCAAACTTTGATAAATTATAAATCCGGAAGTTTTGGTTTCTCCGAGTTGGGAATGATATCAATGGATTCTTATTTGATTTATTTTATTTCATGAAGCAGTCCTATCATAAGATTCCATTGATATCATTCCCAACTCTAAGAAACCAATACTTCCGGAGATATAATTTGTCAAAGTTTGAACAAGAGCGCAAAAGCTCCTGTCCACAGGGCTTTCCCACATTTTTGATATTCACACTCAACCTATTCTCTCCTTCTGGCCGTAACCACGATAGCTCTCGAACGCAATGAGCAAGAGAGTTGAAATTTTCAGAGTAGGTTTGGGAGATAATTATCTCGGATGAGTTCCTTATTGGGCAAAATCGGCCCCCGGTGGTTTCGGAATAACGAAAACAATTTTTTTTACATACGATATACGAGATATGATTTTTCAAAATTTCAATAATTTATAGTAATTTTATGATTTTTTCAATTTATCTTCTTTGAGAAATATGATTTTTCAAAATTTCAATTTAGTCGAAATTTTGTGATTTTTTGAATTTATTTTCTTTTATGATGCTGTGCTATCATAAGAATCCATTGATATCATTTCCAACTCTGAGAAACCAATACTTTCGGAGATATGATTTCTCAAAGTTTGAACAAGAGCGCCAAAGCTCCTGTCCACAGGGCTTTCCCAAATTTTTTTATAAGTGAGAAAGACAAAAATATTATCAACAAAAAGTACAAACTACTTAAGAAACAGGAAACTTTGTGATATATTTTTGAGTATTTTTACGATAACATTTTATAATAAGATAATTTTGGCAATATTGGCCCTTAAGATGGTCTACAATTTGTTGAATAACAGGATTGACTGCCCAGCATTGTTGGAGAGGTTACCAATTTTGCTCCGCGGCTAAAAAGTAGGAATAATTATTTATTTTACTTGAACTTTGGTAGGACTAATTTGAACCTACAATCACCGATTAATTTTATGTGTAGTATTTATAACACTGTAGCTGATAAATGTGATTTAACTGTAGATTCTATAGGCAAAGTGGTTCAATTATATGTTAGTTCTATTGAATAGATGTATCAATTGGTTGACTTATTTTGGCTGATATTGGCTTTTTTTTTTTGTTTACTATTTTTCATTCACCATTTTTCCAGATTCGGCTCAGGTAAAAAGATACAGGCTGTTGAAATTTCGAAAAAAAATCAGTTTTTATTTTGTAGCTTTGACATCCTTTTTTCGAATAAAATGAATATTGGTGTAAAGTTTCCTATAACTATGAGACATATTTTCCAAATATTAGTTATTTTCTACTTCTACTGGTTTTCTAATTATGGACTCGTGGATTCATAAAACTAAACGAAATTAGCATAAAGAACGCAGATGAAGTTTTTCTTGGGTAATTTCAAGAATATTCCATCGTTTAGAACATTACATTATTCTTCATCATTTCTCCTTAAACGCACCGTTTTCGAGATATTCTTCATTGAATGTTTTAAAATGGAAAACTCCAGAAATTTCACTACTTTTATGGATCCGTCCCTGATCGTTGGAATCCCGAATCAAGCTGTAAACCACGTTACCATGCCTTTTTCTCGTCCGCCAACAATGTCATAGATAATAATTTATATGCAGGAGTGTATTAGCACATTGTGAAATCTTTAAACGCTTGTAACTTTTTACCTGAGCCGAATCTGGAAAAATTGTGAATGAAAAAACTGTTTTATTTGATGAGAGGAATCTTTGGTTAAAATTAATGCAGTGGTCAAAGACTCACCCTGTATAACGACTCCCATCAGACGTTGTCATTCCCAAACATTTGCATTTTGGCTATTAAGGGGGTTCCGAGGTCCAGCACAGGCATTTTCATTATTATAATGTAATTAAACCCACATATGAGTGAAATAAATTGACCCAAGTCTTATATTTCAATCTTAATGCCTTTTAATTGTGCGATATGCTGTTGCTCAAATCAGATCAAAATTAGTCAAATTTCTCGTTATCTAGTGCCGTTCATTTCTCGTGTAATCGTCAAACGATATTCTGTTATAATATGCGAAATAGTTTGGAATGAGTCGAGGTATAAGTCATAAAGGAACCCTATCAGGCCCAATCTTCACCACCTGGAGAGACAGTAAAACACACACACGCACACACAAAATTTCATAAAAATTGGTCAGGACGTTTTTCAGTTTTTACATAGTGATTGGAGTGCCACCTACTGGGACAAATTGTGAATAAAAACCACCTTGAGACCTACTCCCACGAACAAAATTTCAATAAGATCTGTTGAGCCGAGTTCCTCTAATCCGATTGCAGCGCCACCTACCTGGTCCAATTGTGAATTGGAACCATTCTGAGACTCACATACACAAAATTTCATCAAAATAGATCAATCCGTTTTCGAGTTCCTATAAACTAATCGCAGCGCCACCTACCTTGCCGAATTGTGAATCTGAACCATCCTGATAACGAGGGGTTAATTTCCTGGGAACTATGTGTATTGTGTACACTGCTGTGGGGGAAGTCATGGAAAATCGCGGGAAGTCATGGGAAGTCATTGGGAATTCCCGGGAATTCATGGGAATTCATGGGAATTCATTGGGAATTCATGGGAATTCATGGGAATTCATGGGAATTCATGGGAATTCATTGGGAATTCATGGGAATTCCCGGGAATTCATTGGGAAATCATAGGAAATTTCGAAATGGGAAGTCATGTGTACACTTTGTTTCCTTGAAATTAACCCCTCGGTTGTTTGGGTTATGTTGGGAGTAATGAGCCGATATTGTGAGGTTTTAAAAGAATATTCATGTCAATTCAGTGCACAAGTCAGTTTGGGGGAAATAGCGTTGTTTCCGAGTTGAAATGTCTGTATGGTGGCCCTGGGGCGAATTTATAAATAACTATATTCGGTAGATCTATATTAAAATACGTTCGGATTTGGAGAAGATGCAATTGCGTCCCTAACGGAGGACCCACAACCGCATTTTTTTCCGATCTACGGTAAAGCTAACAGCCAAACTGTATTGATAGCTATATTTGTTAAAGGAACTTGAAAAAATAAATAAAAAAAAGCACTGACGTGAAGTCAGTACTCTTTGGCGCGCGTGTTCACGGTGGCCAATTTGAATTGAATGATGAGTACTTCAAGCTCAGTGGATAGAGCGAGCCGAAGATCTACCCAAAGGATAGTGGACACCATTCACTGTCGTTTCAAAAATTAACAGTGCTGTATCTAAGCTGCCATCAGGATAGAGTAATAAAGTAGGAAGAGAACACAACTGACTCTCCTTAGTCGCACAAGCTGCTAGAAGATTTGGGAGGGTCAGTATAATCCTAATCATGTTTATAGCACGCGCGCAAAAGCAGATTGAATTAACAATGAAAGAAAAAGTGTGAAAAGTCAATCTGCTTTAGCGCGCGTGCTATAAACATGATTAGGATTATACTGACCCTCCCAAATCTTCTAGCAGCTTGTGCGACTAAGGAGAATCAGTTGTGTTCTCTTCCTACTTTATTACTCTATCCTGATGGCAGCTTAGATACAGCACTGTTAATTTTTGAAACGACAGTGAATGGTGTCCACTATCCTTTGGGTAGATCTTCGGCTCGCTCTATCCACTGAGCTTGAAGTACTCATCATTCAATTCAAATTAGCCACCGTGAACACGCGCGCCAAAGAGTACTGACTTCACGTCAGTGCTTTTTTTTATTCTACCTGTAAAATCAGACCTCCACCTCAATGAACTATTTTCTAAAAAAAATAAAATGGGTTCAAGCCCTGTGGACAGGAGCTTTCTGGCGCTCTAGTTCAAACAGACAAATTATATCTCCGAAAGTATTGGTTTCTCTGAGTTGGGAATTATATCAATGTATACATATGATAGAGCTGCATCATAAAGGAAATTCAATTCAAATATTAGTTTATTTATCAAGATTAAATGAGCAATCATGAGAATGAGAACTGCACCATGGAAGAAATCGACCTCCATAAAGTTAGCAGAGCCACTTGCGAAAATTTCAATGAAACCTATTGCATTAATTGTCGAATATTTGTCGAGAATTTGTCGTGAAAGAAAAAAATTTGTCGCGCGCTTAGTTTTTTTTATATGGGGTGGCTCTGCTAACTTAATATTAAGTTAGCAGAGCCACTTGCAACAATTTCAATGAAACCTATTGCATTAATTGTCGAGAATTTGTCGTGAATTTGTCGTGAAAGAAAAAAGTCTGTCGCGCGCTTAGTTTTTTTTATATGGGGTGGCTCTGCTAACTTAATATTAAGTTAGCAGAGCCACTTGCAACAATTTCAATGAAACCTATTGCATTAATTGTCGAGTATTTGTCGTGAATTTGTCGTGGAAGAAAAAAGTTTGTCGCGCGCTTCGTTTTTTTTGTATGGGCTAAATTAATATTTGGCTAAAGGGGCCACACACAAATCACGTAAGTTGGTTAATCGTATTTTTCTTCAATCAGAAATGAGCTGAATAATTGTCGAACGACCCAAACATATTCGTCGTGACAGAAAAAATTTTGTCGCGCGCTTAGTTTTTTTTAAATGGGGTGGCTCTGCTAACTTAATATTAAGTTAGCAGAGCCACTTGTAACAATTTCAATGAAACCTATCGCATTAATTGTCGAGTATTTGTCGTGAATTTGTCGTGAAAGAAAAAAGCTTGTCGCGCGCTTCGTTTTTTTTGTATGGGCTAAAACAATATTTGGCTAAAGGGGCCACACACAAATCACGTAAGTTGGTTAATCATATTTTTTTTCAATCAGAAATGAGCTGAATAATTGTCGAACGACCCAAACATATTCGTCGTGACAGAAAAAAATTTGTCGAGCCCTTAGTTTTTTTTAAATTGGGTGGCTCTGCTAACTTAATATTAAGTTAGCAGAGCCACTTGCCACAATTTCAATGAAACCTATCGCATTAATTGTCGAGTATTTGTCGTGAATTTGTCGTGAAAGAAAAAAGCTTGTCGCGCGCTTCGTTTTTTTTGTATGGGCTAAAACAATATTTGGCTAAAGGGGCCACACACAAATCACGTAAGTTGGTTAATCATATTTTTTTTCAATCAGAAATGAGCTGAATAATTGTCGAAGGACCCAAACATATTCGTCGTGACAGAAAAAAATTTGTCGAGCCCTTAGTTTTTTTTTAAATGGGGTGGCTCTGCTAACTTAATATTAAGTTAGCAGAGCCACTTGCCACAATTTCAATGAAACCTATCGCATTAATTGTCGAGTATTTGTCGTGAATTTGTCGTGAAAGAAAAAAGCTTGTCGCGCGCTTCGTTTTTTTTGTATGGGCTAAATTAATATTTGGCTAAAGGGGCCACACACAAATCACGTAAGTTGGTTAATCATATTTTTTTTCAATCAGAAATGAGCTGAATAATTGTCGAAGGACCCAAACATATTCGTCGTGACAGAAAAAAATTTGTCGAGCCCTTAGTTTTTTTTAAATGGGGTGGCTCTGCTAACTTAATATTAAGTTAGCAGAGCCACTTGCCACAATTTCAATGAAACCTATCGCATTAATTGTCGAGTATTTGTCGTGAATTTGTCGTGAAAGAAAAAAGCTTGTCGCGCGCTTCGTTTTTTTTGTATGGGCTAAAACAATATTTGGCTAAAGGGGCCACACACAAATCACGTAAGTTGGTTAATCATATTTTTTTTCAATCAGAAATGAGCTGAATAATTGTCGAACGACCCAAACATATTCGTCGTGACAGAAAAAAATTTGTCGAGCCCTTAGTTTTTTTTAAATGGGGTGGCTCTGCTAACTTAATATTAAGTTAGCAGAGCCACTTGTAACAATTTCAATGAAACCTATTGCATTAATTGTCGAATATTTGTCGTGAATTTGTCGTGAAAGAAAAAAGTTTGTCGCGCGCTTCGTTTTTTTTGTATGGGCTTATTTAATATTTGGCTAAAGGGGCCACACACAAATCACGTACGTTGGTTAATCGTATTTTTTTTCAATCAGAAATGAGCTGAATAATTGTCGAACGACCCAAACATATTCTTCGTGACAGAAAAAAGTTTGTCGCGCGCTTAGTTTTTTTTAAATGTGGTGGCTCTGCTAACTTAATATTAAGTTAGCAGAGCCACTTGTAACAATTTCAATGAAACCTATTGCATTAATTGTCGAATATTTGTCGTGAATTTGTCGTGAAAGAAAAAAGTTTGTCGCGCGCTTCGTTTTTTTTGTATGGGCTATATTAATATTTGGCTAAAGGGACCACACACAAATCACGTAAGTTGGTTAATCGTATTTTTTTTCAATCAGAAATGAGCTGAATAATTGTCGAACGACCCAAACATATTCGTCGTGACAGAAAAAAGTTTGCCGCGTGCTTAGTTTTTTTTAAATGAGGTGGCTCTGCTAACTTAATATTAAGTTAGCAGAGCCACTTGCAACAATTTCAATGAAACCTATTGCATAAATTGTCGAGTATTTGTCGTGAATTTGTCGTGAAAGAAAAAAGTTTGTCGCGCGCTTAGTTCTTTTTGTATGGGCTAATTTAATATTTGGCTAAAGGGGCCACACACAAATCACGTACGTTGGTTAATCTTTTTTTTTTTCAATCAGAAATGAGCTGAATAATTGTCGAATGACCCAAACATATTCGTCGTGACAGAAAAAAGTTTGTCGCGCGCTTCGTTTTTTTTGAATGGGCTAAATTAATATTTGGCTAAAGGGGCCACACACAAATCACGTACGTTGGTTAATCGTATTTTTTTTTCAATCAGAAATGAGCTGAATAATTGTCGAACGACCCAAACATATTCGTCGTGACAGAAAAAATTTTGCCGCGCGCTTAGTTTTTTTTAAATGGGGTGGCTCTGCTAACTTAATATTAAGTTAGCAGAGCCACTTGTAACAATTTCAATGAAACCTATCGCATTAATTGTCGTGTATTTGTCGTGAATTTGTCGTGAAAGAAAAAAGTTTGTCGCGCGCTTCGTTTTTTTTGTATGGGCTAAATTATTATTTGGCTAAAGGGGCCACACACAAATCACGTAAGTTGGTTAATCATATTTTTTTTCAATCAGAATTGAGCTGAATAATTGTCGAACGACCCAAACATATTCGTCGTGACAGAAAAAATTTTGAGTGCGCTTAGTTTTTTTTAAATGGGGTGGCTCTGCTAACTTAATATTAAGTTAGCAGAGCCACTTGTAACAATTTCAATGAAACCTATGGCATTAATTGTCGAGTATTTGTCGTGAATTTGTCGTGAAAGAAAAAAGTTTGTCGCGCGCTTCGTTTTTTTTGTATGGGCTAAATTATTATTTGGCTAAAGGGGCCACACACAAATCACGTAAGTTGGTTAATCATATTTTTTTTCAATCAGAATTGAGCTGAATAATTGTCGAACGACCCAAACATATTCGTCGTGACAGAAAAAATTTTGAGTGCGCTTAGTTTTTTTTAAATGGGGTGGCTCTGCTAACTTAATATTAAGTTAGCAGAGCCACTTGTAACAATTTCAATGAAACCTATTGCATTAATTGTCGAATATTTGTCGTGAATTTGTCGTGAAAGAAAAAAGTTTGTCGCGCGCTTCGTTTTTTTTGTATGGGCTATATTAATATTTGGCTAAAGGGGCCACACACAAATCACGTAAGTTGGTTAATCGTATTTTTTTTCAATCAGATATGAGCTGAATAATTGTCGAACGACCCAAACATATTCGTCGTAACAGAAAAAAGTTTGTCGAGCGCTTAGTTTTTTTTTAATGGGGTGGCTCTGCTAACTTAATATTAAGTTAGCAGAGCCACTTGCAACAATTTCAATGAAACCTATTGCATTAATTGTCGAATATTTGTCGTGAATTTGTCGTGAAAGAAAAAAGTTTGTCGCGCGCTTCGTTTTTTTTGTATGGGCTATATTAACATTTGGCTAAAGGGGCCACACACAAATCACGTACGTTGGTTAATTGTATTTATTTGCAACCAGAAATGAGCTAAATAATATGTCGAATGACCCAAACATATTCGTCGTGACAGAAAAAAGATTGTCGCGCGCTTATTTTTTTTGTATGGGCTAAATTTATATTTGGCTAAAGAGGCCACACACAAATCACGTAAGTTGGTTAATCGTATTTTTTTTCAATCAGAAATGAGCTGAATAATTGCTCATTTCTGATTGAAAAAAAAATACGATTAACCAACGTACGTGATTTGTGTGTGGCCCCTTTAGCCAAATATTAATTTAGCCCATACAAAAAAAACTAAGCACGCAACGAACTATTTTCATTCACGACAAATATTCGACAATTAATGCAATAGGTTTCATTGAAATTGTTGCAAGTGGCTCTGCTAACTTAATATTAAGTTAGCAGAGCCATCCCATTTAAAAAAAACTAAGGGCTCGACAAATATTTTTCTGTCACGACGAATATGTTTGGGTCGTTCGACAATTATTCAGCTCATTTCTGATTGAAAAAAAAAATACGATTAACCAACTTATGTGATTTGTGTGTGGCCCCTTTAGCCAAATATTAATTTAGCCCATACAAAAAAAACGAAGCACGCGACAAACTATTTTCTTTCACGACAAATTCACGACAAATATTCGACAATTAATGCGATAGGTTTCATTGAAATTGTTACAAGTGGCTCTGCTAACTTAATATTAAGTTAGCAGAGCCACCCCATTTAAAAAAAACTAAGGGCTCGACAAATTTTTTTCTGTCACGACGAATATGTTTGGGTCGTTCGACAATTATTCAGCTCATTTCTGATTGAAAAAAAATATGATTAACCAACTTACGTGATTTGTGTGTGGCCCCTTTAGCCAAATATTAATTTAGCCCATACAAAAAAAACGAAGCGCGCGACAAACTATTTTCTTTCACGACAAATTCACGACAAATATTCGACAATTAATGCGATAGGTTTCATTGAAATTGTTACAAGTGGCTCTGCTAACTTAATATTAAGTTAGCAGAGCCACCCCATTTAAAAAAAACTAAGGGCTCGACAAATTTTTTTCTGTCACGACGAATATGTTTGGGCCCTTCGACAATTATTCAGCTCATTTCTGATTGAAAAAAAATATGATTAACCAACTTACGTGATTTGTGTGTGGCCCCTTTAGCCAAATATTAATTTAGCCCATACAAAAAAAACGAAGCGCGCGACAAGCTTTTTTCTTTCATGACAAATTCACGACAAATACTCGACAATTAATGCGATAGGTTTCATTGAAATTGTTGCAAGTGGCTCTGCTAACTTAATATTAAGTTAGCAGAGCCACCCCATTTAAAAAAAACTAAGCGCTCGACAAACTTTTTTCTGTTACGACGAATATGTTTGGGTCGTTCGACAATTATTCAGCTCATTTCTGATTGTAAAAAAATACGATTAACCAACTTACGTGATTTGTGTGTGGCCCCTTTAGCCAAATATTAATATAGCCCATACAAAAAAAACGAAGCGCGCGACAAACTTTTTTCTTTCACGACAAATTCACGACAAATATTCGACAATTAATGCAATAGGTTTCATTGAAATTGTTACAAGTGGCTCTGCTAACTTAATATTAAGTTAGCAGAGCCACCCCATTTAAAAAAAACTAAGGGCTCGACAAATTTTTTTCTGTCACGACGAATATGTTTGGGTCGTTCGACAATTATTCAGCTCATTTCTGATTGAAAAAAAATATGATTAACCAACTTACGTGATTTGTGTGTGGCCCCTTTAGCCAAATATTGTTTTAGCCCATACAAAAAAAACGAAGCGCGCGACAAGCTTTTTTCTTTCACGACAAATTCACGACAAATACTCGACAATTAATGCGATAGGTTTCATTGAAATTGTGGCAAGTGGCTCTGCTAACTTAATATTAAGTTAGCAGAGCCACCCCATTTAAAAAAAACTAAGGGCTCGACAAATTTTTTTCTGTCACGACGAATATGTTTGGGTCCTTCAACAATTATTCAGCTCATTTCTGATTGAAAAAAATATGATTAACCAACTTACGTGATTTGTGTGTGGCCCCTTTAGCCAAATATTAATTTAGCCCATACAAAAAAAACGAAGCGCGCGACAAGCTTTTTTCTTTCACGACAAATTCACGACAAATACTCGACAATTAATGCGATAGGTTTCATTGAAATGGTTGCAAGTGGCTCTGCTAACTTAATATTAAGTTAGCAGAGCCACCCCATTTAAAAAAAACTAAGCGCTCGACAAACTTTTTTCTGTTACGACGAATATGTTTGGGTCGTTCGACAATTATTCAGCTCATTTCTGATTGAAAAAAAATACGATTAACCAACTTACGTGATTTGTGTGTGGCCCCTTTAGCCAAATATTAATATAGCCCATACAAAAAAAACGAAGCGCGCGACAAACTTTTTTCTTTCACGACAAATTCACGACAAATATTCGACAATTAATGCAATAGGTTTCATTGAAATTGTTACAAGTGGCTCTGCTAACTTAATATTAAGTTAGCAGAGCCACCCCATTTAAAAAAAACTAAGGGCTCGACAAATTTTTTTCTGTCACGACGAATATGTTTGGGTCGTTCGACAATTATTCAGCTCATTTCTGATTGAAAAAAAATATGATTAACCAACTTACGTGATTTGTGTGTGGCCCCTTTAGCCAAATATTGTTTTAGCCCATACAAAAAAAACGAAGCGCGCGACAAGCTTTTTTCTTTCACGACAAATTCACGACAAATACTCGACAATTAATGCGATAGGTTTCATTGAAATTGTGGCAAGTGGCTCTGCTAACTTAATATTAAGTTAGCAGAGCCACCCCATTTAAAAAAAACTAAGGGCTCGACAAATTTTTTTCTGTCACGACGAATATGTTTGGGTCCTTCGACAATTATTCAGCTCATTTCTGATTGAAAAAAATATGATTAACCAACTTACGTGATTTGTGTGTGGCCCCTTTAGCCAAATATTAATTTAGCCCATACAAAAAAAACGAAGCGCGCGACAAGCTTTTTTCTTTCACGACAAATTCACGACAAATACTCGACAATTAATGCGATAGGTTTCATTGAAATTGTTGCAAGTGGCTCTGCTAACTTAATATTAAGTTAGCAGAGCCACCCCATTTAAAAAAAACTAAGCGCTCGACAAACTTTTTTCTGTTACGACGAATATGTTTGGGTCGTTCGACAATTATTCAGCTCATTTCTGATTGAAAAAAAAATACGATTAACCAACTTACGTGATTTGTGTGTGGCCCCTTTAGCCAAATATTAATATAGCCCATACAAAAAAAACGAAGCGCGCGACAAACTTTTTTCTTTCACGACAAATTCACGACAAATATTCGACAATTAATGCAATAGGTTTCATTGAAATTGTTACAAGTGGCTCTGCTAACTTAATATTAAGTTAGCAGAGCCACCCCATTTAAAAAAAACTAAGGGCTCGACAAATTTTTTTCTGTCACGACGAATATGTTTGGGTCGTTCGACAATTATTCAGCTCATTTCTGATTGAAAAAAAATATGATTAACCAACTTACGTGATTTGTGTGTGGCCCCTTTAGCCAAATATTGTTTTAGCCCATACAAAAAAAAACGAAGCGCGCGACAAGCTTTTTTCTTTCACGACAAATTCACGACAAATACTCGACAATTAATGCGATAGGTTTCATTGAAATTGTGGCAAGTGGCTCTGCTAACTTAATATTAAGTTAGCAGAGCCACCCCATTTAAAAAAACTAAGGGCTCGACAAATTTTTTTCTGTCACGACGAATATGTTTGGGTCCTTCGACAATTATTCAGCTCATTTCTGATTGAAAAAAAATATGATTAACCAACTTACGTGATTTGTGTGTGGCCCCTTTAGCCAAATATTAATTTAGCCCATACAAAAAAAACGAAGCGCGCGACAAGCTTTTTTCTTTCACGACAAATTCACGACAAATACTCGACAATTAATGCGATAGGTTTCATTGAAATTGTTGCAAGTGGCTCTGCTAACTTAATATTAAGTTAGCAGAGCCACCCCATTTAAAAAAAACTAAGCGCGCGACAAAATTTTTTCTGTCACGACGAATATGTTTGGGTCGTTCGACAATTATTCAGCTCATTTCTGATTGAAAAAAAATACGATTAACCAACTTACGTGATTTGTGTGTGGCCCCTTTAGCCAAATATTAATTTAGCCCATACAAAAAAAACGAAGCGCGCGACAAACTATTTTCTTTCACGACAAATTCACGACAAATATTCGACAATTAATGCAATAGGTTTCATTGAAATTGTTACAAGTGGCTCTGCTAACTTAATATTAAGTTAGCAGAGCCACCCCATTTAAAAAAAACTAAGGGCTCGACAAATTTTTTTCTGTCACGACGAATATGTTTGGGTCGTTCGACAATTATTCAGCTCATTTCTGATTGAAAAAAAATATGATTAACCAACTTACGTGATTTGTGTGTGGCCCCTTTAGCCAAATATTGTTTTAGCCCATACAAAAAAAACGAAGCGCGCGACAAGCTTTTTTCTTTCACGACAAATTCACGACAAATACTCGACAATTAATGCGATAGGTTTCATTGAAATTGTTACAAGTGGCTCTGCTAACTTAATATTAAGTTAGCAGAGCCACCCCATTTAAAAAAAACTAAGCGCGCGACAAAATTTTTTCCGTCACGACGAATATGTTTGGGTCGTTCGACAATTATTCAGCTCATTTCTGATTGAAGAAAAATACGATTAACCAACTTACGTGATTTGTGTGTGGCCCCTTTAGCCAAATATTAATTTAGCCCATACAAAAAAAACGAAGCGCGCGACAAACTTTTTTCTTCCACGACAAATTCACGACAAATACTCGACAATTAATGCAATAGGTTTCATTGAAATTGTTGCAAGTGGCTCTGCTAACTTAATATTAAGTTAGCAGAGCCACCCCATATAAAAAAAACTAAGCGCGCGACAGACTTTTTTCTTTCACGACAAATTCACGACAAATTCTCGACAATTAATGCAATAGGTTTCATTGAAATTGTTGCAAGTGGCTCTGCTAACTTAATATTAAGTTAGCAGAGCCACCCCATATAAAAAAAACTAAGCGCGCGACAAATTTTTTTCTTTCACGACAAATTCTCGACAAATATTCGACAATTAATGCAATAGGTTTCATTGAAATTTTCGCAAGTGGCTCTGCTAACTTTATGGAGGTAAGAAATCGAATTAAATCTGGCCAATTTTGCCCAATAACGAACTTAACCGAGATATTCATCTCCCTAACCTACTCTGAAAATTTCAACTACCTAGCTCATTCCGTTCGAGAGTTATTGTGGAAAAACTTTTTTAAATTTTCAAAATTTTTTTTTTACAGTTTGCGGTAATCTGGTCAATACAAAACTTCACATGCGTTAAAGGTCATGATTCTACAATTTGATGCTAAATTTCAGATAGATCGAACGAACTTGTCCGAGATATTTACGCTCCAAAACCACCTTGCAATTTTCAATCCGCTAACTCCTTTCGTTCGAGAGTTATCGTGCCTACGGCCGGTCAGCCGGCCGGACATAATCGATTTCGCACTCGGATTCTTGATCAGTGAGTCGAACCAAATCGTTTGAGACCGTTTTCAGCCAAAAATTCCAAAATTACAGACACTTGGGCAAATTGATAAGCACTCTGTTCCGAGGAACTAGAGCGCCAAAAAAACAAGTTTCGTATGACAATTGCCCAAAACAGGTTTAAAGTACCTACAAATAGTAGGTATTCCATAAAACATGTATGAAAGAAGATGAGTAATAAATAAAATACCTTGTAATCGATCAAAAATTTCCTGATCTACGTTCACCAAATTTTCTCCTCTCTCGAACTACAGAATTATGCTTTCAATATTTACGTAATATTTTCAAACATTTTCGGGTGAGGTCCCCGTTGCATCGCTAAAATACGAGTATTTCAACCCCAATATTTTTGAAGTTACAATATTCCCTTCTGTCAAGTTGACATTATGACAATTCATACATAGAATAATTATATCAATGTGTGAAATACGATTTACATTGAAATTTTGAAGAATCATATCTCCGAAAGTATTAGCTTGTTAGAGTTAAAAATGATATGAATGGATTCTTATGATAAAACTTCTTATTAAAAAAATTTTAATTTGGAATTTGTTTCGTAAAAAAAAATTTTTTTTTTGTTACTCCGAAACCATCTGTCCGATTCTGCCCAATAACGAACTTAGCCGAGATATTTATCCCCCAAACCTACTCTGAAAATTTCAACTCTCTAGCTCATTCCGTTCGAGAGTTATCGTGCCTACGGCCGGACGGCCGGCCGGCCGGACCGGCCGGACAGAATGAATTTCGACCACGGATCCTTGATCAGTGAGTCGAACCAAATCGTTTAAGACCATTTTCATCGAAATATTCGAAAATTACAGACATTTGGGCAAATTGATAAGCACTCAGTTCCGAGGAACTAGAGCGCCAAAAAAACACCATTTGGTTTTTAGGATCCTTTTTCTAAAATCAAAATCATGGAAAAAAATAATTCATTATTGTGCAACGTTTTTGGCACGCTGTTCACTTGATCACAGTGCCTATCAATTCGTTCAAATGCCGTCAGCACGATTATGCTCTTCTTTCTTTTAAAAAAGCCAGTGAACTTTTTGTTCGTTGAAATCTCTATTTTCTGATGGTGTGAAAAAATATACATTACTATGGTAAATTTTCTCAGACAATGCTAGGAATTAAAAGGTAGTAAGGGCCAGACCCTCCTTGCCCCTTCCCAACTTCTCTATGAAGTACCTTTTGATGGGCTAAAGTATAATTTAAAGAAGATTCTACAACTTTCTCGAAATATTACAGATGTCTTATTGCATTTGAACTTTGTTAACTTAGCATTTTCTGAGAAAATTTACCATAGTAATGTATAATTTTTTTGCACCATCAGAAAGTAGAGAATTCAACGAATAAGAAGCCCACCGACTTTTTTAAAAAAGCAAATATTTTGACGGGAGACTTTTCGATTGAAAATTGTGGTGCTTTCTCGATATTATAATAAGGTGAAAAAATGAATATTTTAAATCAACAAAATTACAATTGTTTGGGACATAAAAAGATTAGTTTTCACCAAATTTAATAAAAAAAAATGAACACACAAGTTGTAGATGTATTTATTAAGTACAACTTTGCTAAATCCAGAAATACCGTTTTTTACCCTTACAAACTCTCCCCCTTCCAATTCCCGACCTCAGTTCACCCGTGAATTTTTTTTCCTTTAATTTTTGTTATATTCTCCTTCTTTTCCAATGGGTTTCATACAACTACATATTATTTTTTTGGGTTTCACAAATTATGGACTCTGGTACTGGGTAGTAGATACACAGACCTTTTAAACATATTTGAGTGAAGTTGTGGCATAATTCAGATTGCTTGTGAAAAACTTCTATGTGCGGTTGTCCATGACAATCATGCTTTAATAGGATGGAAATTGAACGCTAATAAGGGTCATTAATGAATGATTTCGTGGACGTTAAACATTCTCGTTATCGCGAGGTCGACGGAAAAACAATTCACGTGATGCTCATTTAATGGTCAGTAAAACTTAACACTTTGCATGGCGGCCATTTGATCTCTTATTAAGCTTTTATTTTGACCCGGAGTTTTTTGCAACCTGAATCGCAAAAAAATTATAATAGCACTGTCATTGGTTCAGGATATAAGCGCGTTCGTTCGTGTAATAATCAGACTGGCGCCTATGGGCGCCCCCGGCTAGAGATTGAAAAGGAGCTCCTTACCGGCCTAAAGTGAATAGAATATTTAACTATGTTATTGTTGAAATTTCGGCTTACATATCCAAAAGACACATTCAGCTTTTTTGTCACAAAGAGACTATTTCAGTTATTTGAGTTATATTGCGCGTATGTTCTGGGGAACATCGCGTTATCATTTTGCCCGAATGTCTGTAACTTTCGATTTTTTTGACAAAATGGTCTCTAACGATTTGGTTCGACTCCCCAATGAAGAATTCGAGGTCAAATTTGATTCTGTCCGGCCGTTGCCACGATAACTTGAGAACGGAAAGAGCTAGCGACTTGAAATTCTCAGGGTAGGAGGCGCATCCCAATACGACGGAAAAGTTCGTTAATGGACATAATCGGCCCAATGGTTTCCGAGTAATAATTTTGTTTTCAAACAATATAAATCCGATCGAATTGAAACTTGTTGAATAGTTGTAGAATATAAACCTAAGCACGTTTGTGAAATTTTGTGAGAATCGTATCGCTAGAAAATTATTAAAAAATATTTTTGTTGTCACGATAACCTGAGAACGGAAAGAGATAGCGGCTTTAAGTTTTAAGGTTAGGTTGTGCATCTGAATGTGACATTTGAATTTGTTTATAAGCATAATCGGCCAAACAGTTTTAGAGTTATAGCCATTTGAAATTTTTATTTTCCTCATCAACTCGAAAAATACAAAACCGATTGAATTCAAACATGGTTATTAGTTGTAGAATACCAACGCGAAAATTCTTGCAAAATTTCGTGAGGATAGTATTTGTAGAAAATTTTTAAGAAATCATTGAAAATTAAAAAAAAATTCTATATATCAGTAACTGTTCGTCTGAAATTACTGAAATTTTGCAAGAGCCTTTAGAACCTAACTCTACTGCCAAGTTTTAAGTTTTAACACGATCGGTCAATTATTGTTGGAGATTCGATCAGCCTTGTGTGAGTTCAGTAGATGTGTGACCGTTGCCTCGATAACTTTCGAACAAAAGGAGATAGGGCTTGCAGTTCTCAGGGTAGATTGCGTATCCGAATGAGAGAGTTAAGTTCGTTTTTGGGCATAATCGGTCTAATGATTTCCGAGTTATACCCACCTGGAATATTATTTCCTCGACAACTCAAAAAATAAAGATTCGATCGAATTGAAGCTTGGTAACTAGTAGTAGAAAATCAACATAGACGTATTTAAATTTGATTATGAGTGTCCATAATACAGGAGAGTGGACAATAGAACATACGCGCAAAAGCTTCTGACTTCACGTCAGTGCTTGAACCAATTTTTTTAGTTATTTGTATGAATAATGAATTTTGAAGACTTGATTAGTTGCTGTCATTCTGACTAAAATGTCCGTAATTTCCCAATTGTTCGCCGAAAATGCTCTCAAACGCAATGCTCTCAAAATGACCAATGAAATAACCTCAGCTATCGTAGAATTGGAAGAAGTTTAATGAAAGTTCTTCCAATTCTACGATGGCTGAGCTATTAGCAATTAGTTCGATTAGCCGTCTGTAAATGTACAGACGGCTAAAATGCGTATTGTTTATGCATTGGATACTTGTTGACTCGTTACTTAACGCTTGGTGGAATTTTCATCTCTACGAGGAACGGAATTAGGCTTACTTCATCACCTACATCAACATTTGGTTCGACTTTGCCTTAATATTTCCATATATTAAAATATTCTTTTCAATTTGACAACTTTGCAATTTTGAATATTAAATAATATGGGTAGTAACGGGTGATTTTCTAAGTGCTTTTAGATTTGATTGGAAAAAACACATAAAATTCAGCAAAATATGTATGAAATATTTTATTTGAGCCCATAGAGCGACCGATATAATTCAATGTTCAAAGATCATTTCATTTAAATGTTGGCCGCGGCTGCTCTTCAAATGGTCCATAAGCTGAGTCCAATTTTGGCATACTCTCTCCGACATATCGGCCGGTATCTCACGAATAAATTCTCAAATATTGGCTTCAAGTACGTCAATCGCTGCGGGCTTCTCCCTATAGACATGAGCCTTAGCATAGCTCCGCTATGCGGAAGAGGATGATATGATATTATACTTTTAAGGTGATAATATAATGCCCGTGGATAATCCATATGACGATAGAAATATATTCTTTGGTAAGATACATAATTAAATTGCGTTCAGAATATCTCCAGTAAAAACAAAACTGCAATATTGTGTAAGTTTTAATTAATATAATATAATTTTCAGGATAAATTTGAGAAATGAATATCCCGGATAAGTTCGTTATTGGAGAGAATCGGTCTGTTTGAATTTAATTTCATTCATGATGCAGTTCTATCGTAAGAATCCATTTATATCATTCGCAGAGACCAATAATTTCGGAGATATGATTTGTCAAAGATTAAACAAGAGCACCAAACCTCCTGTCCACAGGGCTTGAACCAATTCATTGAATACGAATTGTTAACGTTGTCATATGGTTGTCATTAGTCAAGTCATCCGAAAAAGTCCGTTCTATTTGTCAAATTCACGTCAGTTCGAAGTGAAGAAATTAGTAAATTAATCGGTCAAATAGAAAGCTATAGGTATGTCACTGAGTACATATCCTTCCGCATAATATTTCCCTGAAATTGGTTTCAAACTACCGTAGTGAATTCTCCTCAACAATTAGAAACTCAAAAGGCAGTCTGCGAAGTGTGCCATTATTGCCAATAGTTGCCCTTGTTTGAAAGGGTATTTATTGTAGATTCTGAGAAAATTTTCGTTTTTCGAAAATTCGAATACAGGGTATTGTTAAAATTAATGTAAAATTTAAAGACTCACTCTGAATTAATAAAATAAGAAATACAGCGGGCAATTTCAGAACGCTTTGAACTGTGGTACATTAAGCGAAAAGTTTTTCTCTTATTTTCAAATAGTTGAACTTGTCATCCTTTTTTTCTGGAGCGTGTTCATTTGAGCTAAAAAGCGAAAAGTCTCTGCAAAAACATATTGCGATGGTATCAAGTTCCTGGAAAATACTCTCTTGTTGGCAAGTACCCAAAAATCCCTCTAAACACATATCTCAATGATACTGGAAAGACAGTGGATCACATGTTTCAGTGATTCTGAAAAATCCCTAGAAAAACATCTTTTAGTGGTACTTAAAAGTTCCTGGAGAACATATTTTCGTGTGATATAGTGGAAACCCTCTTCAGATGGTATTAGAAGTGGAAACCTATCGTAATTATTGAGAAAGAGAAAGAGACATAAATTCAGCTGGACCTGTGCTAATGTCACCGAGTATAGCATATCCTTCCGCATAATATTTCCCTGAAATTGGGTTCAAACTACCGTAGTGAATTCTCCTCAACAATTAGAAGCTCAAAAGGCAGTCTGAACCATAATAATGGGGGAAAATCAAATTAAATGCACGCTGATGCCCCGAGTAGGTGCGAATCAAGATCCCATTGACTTCCTTATGTACTCTTCTTCAGTCTTTGAACTCGTGGCCGTAAGTTGATGAATGAAGGAGGATGCCTTTAGTAACCACCGACGATGATGCAAATATCGCATGGCACATGCATTGTATCGGAGATGAGAATATCAATTACCGTAACGGTCCAACGATCCGATTTAACGGATAACAACGGAGCCGATTTGAATCATTCTGCGCTCAGATTAATGGCCATCTACGTTTGATGACTATTACTTGCACACTCTCTTCTAGAATTGTAGTAACAGTATCAACGCTGCTAATTTAAAACAAAGGTTAAGTATTTCCCTGATGAGACTGATGATTTCTCCATATTCATTTGCTTCCTTAATTTTTCCACTTTTCGCCAACATTATTCAAATTAACAACAATGAATAATTTTGCTCAAACTCCAGCCGTTGCCACGATCATTTTCGGACGGAAAGAGATAGCGGCTTGAAATAGTCGCTAGCTCTTTCAGAGTAGGTTTTGCATCCAAATACTACGGAGAAGTTCATTAATGAGCATAATCGGCCGAATGGTTTCCGAGTACAAATTTAAAATTAAAAAATATTATTTCTCTATTTCAGTATCGTAATGAGTTCATTACAGCACTAAAAACAGTGCTGGAATGAACTCATTCCCGCATTGTTTCTAGTTATATTTTGCGTTTTGTGGTATAGTCAGCACTGACTTTCGATACTTACAAATTTGAACAAACTTCAATTATTGTCAATATAATTTAATCTGGATGAAGTGAAATAATTGTTGAGAGGAAAAGTTATATTTTCATTAAAAAATAAGGTACTAGAGGTTTCCTTCTAGTTGATTTTGATTCATTCATGCTATTAGGAAACTGTTTTAAATCCCCATGCCTTAAGTACGATTCACATTCAAATTCCGTAATCTGTCAACTTTCGTAGCAGTCACACCAATTGTCAAGATACAATACAAAAGTTACTAGGATGTATAATACGAATTTTTCATTAAATTTTAACAGTATTTTACAAAACTTGCTTGAAATAGAGAAAATATCGTCTAATACTCGTTGCAGAGGACAATTCCAACACATGCGTTCGAACACTCGCTCCTTCGTCGCTAGTTTTCGAATTTCGCCTTCGTGTTTGAATAGGAGCCCGTTCTGCAACTTGTTTTAGAATATACTATTCTCTATTTCAGTATCGTAATGAGTTCATTCCAGCACTAAAAACAGTGCTGGAATGAACTCATTCCCGCATTGTTTCTAGTTATATTTTGCGTTTTGTGGTATAGTCAGCACTGACTTTCGATCCTTACAAATTTGAACAAACTTCAATTATTGTCAATATAAGATGATCCGGATAAGGTGAAATAATTTTTGAGAGGAAAGGTTTTATTTTCATCAAAAAATAAGGTACAAGAGATTTCCTTCTTGCTGATTTTGAATCATTCATGATATTAGGAAACTGTTAAATCTGATCTCCATGCTCTACGTACAATTTAAATTCCGTGATCTGTCAACTTTCGTAATAGTCACACCAACTGACAAGGTACAATACAAAAATCACTTGTATGTATAATCCTAATTTTTCATAAAATTTCAACAGTATTTTACGAAGCTTGCGTGTAATAGAGAAAATATTGTCTAATACTCGTTGCAAAAAGCAATTCCAACACTCATGCGTAGGAAAACTCGCTCCTTCGTCGCTCGTTTTCGAATTTCAAATTCGTGTTGGAATATCAGCCCATTCTGCAACTTGTTTTAGAATATACTATTATCTCCCGATATTCTGAGATCGGAAGGAGAAGCCGACTTGCAATTTTTAGGGTATAGCTCCAAATTTGAACACGATCGGATCTATATTGTTGGAGATCCGAGCAGCCAGGTGTTAGTTCAATAGCTGGATGGGTGACCTTTGCCGCGATAACTTGAGAACGGAAAGATGTAGCGACTTGCAATTTCCAGGGCAAATTGCGCATCCTAAAGCGTTGTTACAATCCACATTATCATAGGTTGAGGGATTTTTATAAATGCATAACAATATTTTTGCACAAGTTTATATATTAGGTGAATTTACTCTCTTAAAAGCGGGAGTAAAGTGAATCTTTTACTCCCTAGGGTAAAACAAATCGAGAAAACCACTGACGCGAAGTGGAGGTTCCATTGTCTATTCTCGCCTTATGCGAAATCGATCGAGCTTACATTCGGTACTCGATTATAAAATTGTAGGTACCTAAAAGATATGTGCGGATTCTGGAGAATAGTTTCTGAAGGATGATATTTTTTTTTTTTTTTTTTATTTTTGTTCTACTGAAACGATATTCTAGTGATACGATATTTCATATTTCATATTTCATACATGTAATTACCAAGTTCTATTGGCTAGCATTTTGTATATTTTGAATTATTGAGAAAATTATAACAAAATTTAAGATGGGATCCGAAACCGTTTGGCCGATTATGCCCAACAACAAACTTGAGTGTCATATTTGGATGCGAAACCTACCCTGAAAGATACAAGTCGCTATCTCTTTTTGTTAGAAAGTGATAGTGTAAACGGTCACCCATCCAGCTACTAAACACACGCAAGACTGCTCGGATCTTCAACAATATAGATTCAATAGTGTTCAAATTTGAAACTTGGCTGTGAAGTTAGGCTCCCGCCATATCGGACAGATAGTTTCTGAGAGACAACCTTTTTTTTCAATGATTTTTTTAAAATGTTGTGCCTGGGTGAATCATCATATAGATTGAATTGGACTTATTAACACACATCAAGGCTGTCTATGTTCATGTTTAATTCCGTGCTCGCCGAGCAGCCCAAGTCAAATTTGACAAGTCGATACGTCAAGAACATGTCAAAATTGCATATCGGTCCTCCTGTTCTATAAGAGAGAGTAAAATTCATTTCAGCTATTTTAATTTGATTTCTTTCATGGTGCAGTTCTCATTCTCAAATTGCTCATTTAATCTTGATAAATAAACTATTATTTGAATTCAATTTCCTTTATGATGCAGTTCTATCATAAGAATACATTGATATAATTCCGAACTCTGAGAAACCAATACTTTCGGAGATATAATTTGTCTGTTTGAACAAGAGCGCCAGAAAGCTCCTGTCCACAGAGCTTGAACCAATAGTTTTATAGTCAGATTTATATTCTTGGAAATATTATTTTTTTCCCGGAGCTAATTAGCCTTGTGCGAGTTCATTACCTGGATTGCTATAAATTTGAACAAGCGTGCCAAAGCTCCTGGCCACAGTGCTTTTCCAACTAGTATTAAAAGTCGCTTCAAAAATATTCCAGTTGATGTTCATCAGTAGAACCATTATTCTGGAAAAACCTACTCAGATTAAATCAATTGTTTCCAATCTATACGAATTCTCCTTTGACTTTCATCCACAACTTTGCACATTTCGTCCCAATCACAATCCAATCAAACGGCATTCTCATTTGCTCTCCAATCAGCATAGATCGAACATTTGGCGTAATAGGTATGAATCTCATGGGTAATGTGAATTTTCGACAAACAGAATGAATCTTGCAGCCATTGTTCGAAGCGCAATTGTCGGATATTTGTACGTTCATAGAATACAGTAATAACGAAATGAGGGGTGACACATGCCAACGCCAGCGCATCTGTTCATCCCTATTCAAGTTGACAATAAAATCGCATATTATAATGGGCAGTGTTTAGAGGAATGATTTTCGCAAATTCATCTACCGTCACTCAATTTTTGGCGATCTTGTTCCTCGGAACAGAGTGCTTATCAAATTGCCCAAATGTCTGTAATTTTTGGCTGAAAATGGTCTAAAACGATTTGGTTCAACCATAGACATAGAATAACATGGACTGGCCCTCACGTAACTTTATCACACAGTTCGTTGCGGAATACATTAGAGAGAGAGATATTATGAAGGATAGAATACTTATGGCGATTTCCATTGACACGCTCGGAGCACTCGAAATCGATCTCTTCTGTCATGCATCTGTCCAATTGAACCGAAAATATCTGTCAAATATGTCAGTGTGACAGCTTTTATTTATTTTTTTATTTTTCATTAATTATGGAGTACAAACAGGTTTCCCCAAACTAGTACCCTCAGAGTTGTGTTCGAAAATTAACTCCACGGAGTAGAGTAGAGTTTTTGAAGGTTTGACAGATTTACTCTAGAGTTACTCTGACACTGACACTGACAGTGACAGAAGGTGCCAATATCGGAAAATAGGTTATGTTGGTTTAAGAAATATCCTATTATTATTGTTTTCTTCACATATATGTAACTCTAATCATAAATAGATATTGTGAGCAGTATAAAAACTATTAAATTACCTCACAAAACATTCATAAAACAGTTAGACAAAGATACTAGATTTTCCTTCCCATGAGGTATGTCAATTTTGACAGGAGTAAAATGAACTCCGAGTCGAATACTCCGACTTTTCGGACGACTGACACAGAGTAAAATTTACTCAACCTTTCAGTTTTCGAACGCAATGGAGTAAATATTACTCTACAGAGTTAATTTTCGAACGCAACTCAGATAAACAAATCAAAATTATACATCATATGAAAAAAAAAGAACAAACAAAGAAGAAAATACAATAAGCTAATACAGCTATACTATGACATAATTCGTCTAATCTTATTTCTAAAACATACAAAAGAAGAAGAAAATACATCAATTTCAAGTGAGGAGCAATATTGGTTAAAATCTTTCATAATTCGGCAAAGAGGTGAATTTTGTGTATAATTTCTGCGACGAAAGGGAATATCAAAAAGAATTTGATGTCGCGATACTCTGTTAGGCACTCTAAAACGGATCAAAGCGAGTATTTCCGAGGAGTCGTATATGAAGTTGATAATTTTATACATAAATAATAACCCAGTGATAGTTCTACGGTTTTCCAAGGAAATAACGTTGAAATGGGTGCGAGCACATGAGTACTCACCAGGTGTCCTTTGATAGTTAAATTTTCTCGACAAATATCTCAATAAATTATTTTGAATTCCCTCAATTCGACTAACACTGGTAATACATCTTGGCGACCACACTATCGATGCAAACTGAATCCTGCTCAAAACGAGAGAGTTAAAAACGGTTATTATTGAATTCTGGGACCTGAAATATTTACATTTTCGCTTAAGAAATCCCAATAATCTCCGACAATTATTTGATATACTATCTATATGAGCATTGAATAATAATTTTCTGTCGAAAAATACTCCCAAGTCCTTCATCAGATCAGCAGATTCCACCTCGTAGTCACCGAGACAATAATCGAAAACAATAGGATAGGCAGAACGGGTAAAAGAAATTTTTTTGCACTTACTAAAATTCAAGAACAACTGATTCAGCTCGCAAAAATGGACGAATCGATCTAGATCTCTCTGAAACAACATTGAGTCGTGTGAGCCATGAACTCGCATGAAAACCTTCAAGTCATCTGCATAAAGAAGACATCTAGCATAATGGAAACAGCCAACAATATCATTGATATAAATCAAAAATAGTAGTGGCCCCAAATGAGAACCCTGAGGAACTCCAGAGGGAGAAAGGAAAATGTCTGAACGGCAACCATGTACACTAACAAACTGTGTCCCCGAGAAGAGATAACCTTTAAACCAATCCAGTATGGTGCCGCCCACCCCGATCCCAGCAAGCTTGCGAATCAATATTTCATGGGATATTTTATCGAAAGCCTTACTGAAATCGGTGTAGACTGCGTCAACCTGCGAACCAACGTCCATACTCTCAGCAATAAACTCCGTATATAAGAAGAGATTCGTATCAATAGAACGACCTCGGAAGAAACCGTGCTGCTCCGGAACTATAACATTCTTGACCAAATTAAAAAGGGAACTGTATACAATTTTTTCAAAGACTTTAGCAAATATGTTGAGCTTACAGATAGGACGATAATTACTAACCTCAGATTCATCACCATTTTTGAAAATAGGTGTTATAGAGGAGATCTTCCACTTAGCAGGAAAATGTCCAGCGGCAAGGGACTGATTAAAAATTGGTTCAAGCACTGACGTGAAGTCAGAAGCTTTTGCGCGTATGTTCTATTGTCCATACTTCTGTATTGGACACCCTTAATCGAATTTACCATGGTAAATTATGTTGTCCATTCTCCTGTATTGGACACTCTCAATTCGAATTTACCATGGTAAATTCGAATTAAGTGTCCAATACAGGAGAATGGACAACATAATTTACCATGGTAAATTCGATTAAGGGTGTCCAATACAGAAGTATGGACAATAGAACATACGCGCAAAAGCTTCTGACTTCACGTCAGTGCTTGAACCAATTTTTTTTTTGTGACTTTTTAAAAATTTTCTAGGGGTACGGTTCTTGAAATTTTTTTTTTCGTCATTTTTTTCAAATTTTCTAGGGATACGATTCTTACAAAATTTTAAACACGTCTTTATGTTGATTTTCTACTACTAGTTACCAAGCACCAATTCGATCGAATATTTATTTTTTGAGTTATCAAGGAAATAATATTCCAGGTGGGTATAACTCGGAAACCGTTAGACCGATTATGCCCAAAAACGAACTCAACACTCTCTTTCGGATACGCAACCTACCCTGAAAATTGCAAGTCCCTATCTCCTTTCGTTCGAAAGTTATCGAGGCAACGGTCACCCATCTACTGAACTCGCACAAGAATGCTCGAATCTCCAACAATATTTAACCGATCGTATTAAAACTTGAAACTTGGCAGTAGAGTTAGGTTATGAAGGCTCTTGCAAAATTTCAGCAATTTCAAACGAATAGTTACTGATATATAGAATTTTTTTTTTTATTTTCAATGATTTATTAAAAATTTTCTACAAATGCTATCCTCACCAAATTTTGCAAACATTTCCGCGTTGGCATTCTACAACTAATAACCATGTTTGAATTCAATCGGTTCAGTACTTTTTGAGTTAATGAGGAACAAAAACAACGAAATTTCAGAAAATTTCAGATGGCTATAACTCTGAAACCATTTGGCCGATTATGCTCATAAACAAACTGAAATGTCGCGTTCTGGTGTTCATCCTAACCTGAAAATTTCAAGCCGCTATCTCATTCCGTTCTCAAGTTATCGTGACAACAAAAATATTTTTTAATAATTTTTTAAAAATTTTCTAGCCATACGATTCGCACAAAATTCCACAAACGTGCTTAAGATCATATTCTACAACTACCCACCAAGTTTCAATTCGATCGGATTTATATTGGTTGAAAACAAAATTATTACTCGGAAACCACTGGGCCGATTATGCCCATTAACGAACTTGTCCGTCGTATTGAGATGCGCCACCTACCCTGAAAATTTCAAGTTGCTAGCTCTTCTCGTTCTCAAGTTATCGTGGCAACGGCCGGACGGCCGGCCGGACAGAATCAAATTTGACCTCGAATTATTCATTGGGGAGTCGAACTAAATCGTTTGAGACCATTTTCGTCAAAAAATTCGAAAGTTACAGACATTTGGGCAAAACTATAACGCGATGTTCCCCAGAACATACGCGGAAAAAGCAAGGTCAGCGGAAGTGATAGTGAGTTGATACAACTTTTTATAAAATAAGGTGAAATTCCATCGGGACCTGATCCCTTCGTGGAATCTATATTCTTTATGCAGTTCCTGACCTCCTCTGCTGTGATGACAACATTATTCAATTCTTGCGATGAATTTACCACGATATATGGCGGTTCCGATCCACCCTCCGGGGGGACCTCAAACGAATTCACAAAATGAAGCCGGAAAAGATTTGCAATATCTGTTTCTGTATGGGCAGATATGTCACCATATTTTATTGGGCAAGGAATTGATTTTCCTCTCCTCTTCAATGACGCGAACCTCCAAAACATCTTGGGATTACCTAGTAGTGAATTTTCAAGATTATCTACGTATTTCTTAAAATCAGTATCGATAAGTACTTTCGACTGTTTTCTCAGATCGGAAAACAGTTTATAAAAAGTATCATTATTACTTCGCTTCCACATTTTATGAAGAGTATTCTTTTCTAATACAACTTTTTTAGTTTTTTCACTGAAGAATATAGGAAATTTATTACAAATTTTCTTCGTAAGAACGTAATCAGCTATTATCGAAGCAATTATACTATAGAAATGTTCAACATTGGCATCAATGTCGGCACAATTAGGTAATTCGTGTGTCCAGTTAACTGCATTCAATTCAGCATTTATACGTGTGTATGGAGCATTCTTGAAATCGGGAATGTAAATATCTCTACCTGCAGGAAAGTGTAATTTTACTAACCTAACAACAAAATTAATTGTAGGGTGATGGAGATCCTCAGTTTTCAGGCAGGTGGCTGAGGGTGACGCCTCGAAACTATATTTTTATTGCATAGAATTAAATCTAATATTCTTCCATTCTGATTACGAACATGATTGAATTGCATTAATTCACAAGTAGACAAAGTATCAATTGTGGGTGCAAACTTATTTTCTACATTGAAAGGTTTTAAGTGAATATCATTTTCTGACTGAACCCAATTTACAGAGCTACAATTAAAATCACCACATATAATAACAGGTCTATCACCGATTATCTCCATGTTTAAGGACAACTTTGAAATGAAACTCGACCGTGCGTTTTCATCATCTGGTGGCAAATAAACACAACAAACAAAAAAATTGGTTCAAGCCCTGTGGACAGGAGCTATTGGGCGCATGTTCATCTTCCTTGTGGCCCGTACTGACCAGTAAAGAAAAAAAGCAGTATCATGTTGTATACCTTAATATTATTCTGGAACACAAATTTTCCATTACAATAATCTTCATCTAGCTTCTATTTAGTATCAATTCCTGTAGAACGTGATCATAATAAGTGTTTTCCATATAATAAAATGTGTTTGATCTTGGTATGTAGGAAATCTGACATCAATTATTGGAATTAATTGATTTGACAAACAGCCGTCAAATGAGGTAAATAGATTTTTGTGACGATTTTCTGTGACCATAGAACGTCAAAACACGCTGGAATGTGAATTTTAAGCAATATCTTCTGGAATTGAGATCGTATCGGACTGAAATTTTGCACACTCGTGTAGAATGCTTGATTTAACGTCGGTACAAATTTTTTTATTAAAAAATTTTCCAACTGCCCGATCCCAACAATACTTAGATAATATTATATCCATAAATTAAGCATTTCATTATTGCATTTCTTGAAATAGGTACCTTTTCAAGTCGATCAACATCGTCCTTCTTTCGACGTCTAAACTATGACTTGATTCTTTATGTTTATGTCTTTGAATTTGTTTTCGGTGGAATTCAAAGAGTTCATAGAATAATCGATGAAAATACTGAGAGAGACCCAGGAAATTTGACACATTTTGTCTTATATCTCCAGAAATTGAAATCGTATAGAGCCAAAATTTTGTACAATGTTGCAAAATACTACAATTGACGTTAGTACAAGTTTTTGTTGCAATCTGATTAATAGTTCACGAAAAAAAAATTTTTTTTTCGAAAAAATTAAAAGAAATATTTTTTTAAAAATTACCAACATTTCGATCATAACAGAATTTTGCCAAAAGTTGCGCGTTTATATCCCCGAACTGACTACCAAGTTTCGATTCAACATCTTCTTTAGTTCCTGAAATATCAGGGAAATAACCTCAAAATTTTAAATGTCTATAACTCCTAAACCGTCCGGCCGATTTTGCCCGTTAACGAACTTAACCGTCGCATTTTGATCAGAAACCTACCCTGAAAGTTTGAAGTCGATAGGACCTTCGGTGCTCCTGTTATCGTGCCTACGGCCGGAAGTACGGCCGGCCGGCCGGCCGGCCGGACGCCACCCAAAAATCTGACACCGGATTCGTGATCAGGGAGTCCGAATTAGTCTATTAGCCAATTTTCAGCTCGAAATTCGAAAATTACAGACATTTGGACGAAATGATAGGACGATGTTCCCCTAGAACATGCGCCCAAAAATGAAGTTCCGTCAATATCAACCGATATCCAGATATCCTCCGCATCACTGAAAAACTTCCTCATCACCGTAACATTGAGAGACTTTCGCACTGAAATAAGTACACCGCCTCCTTCAGTTTTGAGGCTACTTGAAGAACATCTATCCCGCCGAAATACCTTGAAGTAATCAGAATACACAATTTCATTATCATCAATACAAGTGTTAAGCCATGTTTCCGTGATACAATATACATCTAAGTCATTACACAAAATATTGTTCTTAACTTCCACCAATTTACTTCTCAGCCCGTGAACGTTTTGATAAAAGAAACTCAAATTCATAAGTTCACTCGAGATAACTCTAAACCAGTAATTCGCACTTAAATTTTAAAGCTCCGAGCTCCGAGTGATCCGAGCGTGTCAATGGAAATCGCCATTAAAGTCAAATAATGGTAGGTATAAAAATAATGATGTTTTTTTATAAGTATCAGAATATTCAGAAATGAGTGTCGGATTTAAATGAAAATGTTTTGCTTTTCTGTCTACAAATCACCAAAACACATACACAATACACGAAACCAAACAATACAGTAACAAGAAAGGTCAGAGAATAAAGGGAACCAATGTTTTGTATTCTGTGGTTTTGCCAAACGCCAAATTCAGAGAAAATATTCATATACCGTGGTTTGCCTTTAACTATTCTGTCTTTTTTCAATGCTGATTTCATTGGTCTCTTTCTCACAACCAGTCCATGTTATTTTATGTCTATGGGTTCGACACACTGATCAAGAATCCGTGGTCGAAATCGATTCGGTCCGACCGTCCAGCCGTCCGTTAACACGATAACTCTCGAACGGAATGTGCTAGACAGTAGACATTTTCAGAATAGGTTTGGGATATAAATTTCTGGGTTAGGTTCGTTATTGGGCAAAATCGGCCGGATGATTTCGAAGTAACAAAACGAAATATTTTTTTTTACATTACAAATCTCGAATTCAATTGTTCTTAAGATGCAGTTTCATCATGAGAATCCATTGATATTATTCTCTACTCTAGCAAGCTAACACTTTCGAAGATTTTTCAAAATTTCATTAATACATCTTACTTCTATGTTTACGCATAATTCGAATTCTATCTGTCTGTGTTCTATATGTTTGCGGTAGCTGTCGTTTGGTCCAGTTTGAAAGGTAAACGTCATTAATGTCAAAGGAAACTGAAAGTGTATTTCTGAAGAGTTTGGTTCATTTAAACATGTGAACAATTTGAAATTTGGATTCGTTCATAGTCAGAGTTTTTTGGTTAGTGAGTCAAAAATGAATGATGCAAGGAAGATTTAAAACGGGATTTCTTACTAATGTACAGGTAGTTAAAAAATCAACAAGTCCAGAGCGTTCCTACCAATTGGGTCCTTCATAAATGGCTTCGTATAATTAATATACTTATGCATATATTTCACAAGTCAAATAGACCCCAGGGGGTTCATTGATTTGCCGTGAAAGCAAGAGCGTTTCTGGCTTCTTGACCTTCATCAGTACTCTGTAGCTTCTCAACAAATTCAACTAAAATGACCCGGCTCAAGCCTCTCAGAGCCGGCTTGGTCGATCATACCTAATCGTCCACGCCACCTATGAGACAAAACACGGAAATCAGCCTTTCCACACCAGTGAATATTTGAAGCGTCAAATCATATGCCACCATGCACTCGATATTAATCGAAAACGAGTCCCGCAGAGCTCAGACAGTATCTTCCCAATGGCCATGAACGCTGTTTAGCGTTTTCAAAAATAATAATGAAAAATGGCGATACCGTTGTTAAAAAATCAACAAGTCCAGAGCGTTCCTGCCAATAGGGTCCTTCATAAATGGCTTCGTATAATTAATATACTTATGCATATATATCACAAGTCAAATAGACCCCAGGGGGTTCATTGATTTGCCGAGAAAGCAAGAGCAGACGCGTTTCTGGCTTCTTGGCCTTCATCAGTACTCTGTAGCTTCCCAACAAATTCAACTAAACTGACCCGGGTCAAGCCTCTCAGAGCCGGCTTGGTCGATCATACCTAATCGCCCACGCCACCTATGAGACAAAACACGGAAATCAGCCTTGATCGACCAAGCCGGCTCTGAGAGGCTATCCCTATCCTGGCTGTGCCGGCCCCCCGGTCGGTACCACCGCAACCGCTATGTCCCTGCATTTTAAATCTGCGATACCTTCGAAAATATTCATTTAAATTACATGCTGTAAAGGGCCATATTGATCAATATTAAATGCACAATGCATTTGAGCTTCTTAATTGGATAAGGATCAATGCTGTATTGCTTAAAATAGCTTCGTAATCAAGCCATTATTTCTCGTAGAATGTAAAGAAAAAAAATGGTTATTGTGGGTTATCCTTAAGAGATAGACATATACCATCGCGGACTTTTTTGTAGCCAACTCTGAAAAACCAAGATATGATTTGTCAAAGATTGAACAAGAGCGTCATAGCTCCTGTCCACCATCTTAGGTAGAGAACAAAACTATATTAGACGATTGCTGAGTGAAATGATATACATAAGAAGACATAACACAGTGAACTACAGAGTAGATACAAGGAACCTCAGTATTGTTTATGACTGCAACTTATGTTTTT
Organism: Halyzia sedecimguttata; assembly: GCA_937662695.2. Classification (NCBI taxonomy): domain Eukaryota; kingdom Metazoa; phylum Arthropoda; class Insecta; order Coleoptera; family Coccinellidae; genus Halyzia; species Halyzia sedecimguttata. The sequence continues at coordinate 11,361,894 of OW569414.2, read as the reverse complement.
GACAAAGACTCGATGCTTTTTAAAAACTTTATTTGTGATTATCTCGAGGAAAGGACAATGTTGAAGTCTTAACAACTCGAATAATAATGAACATTATAACCATTTTCACACAAATGTAAACTATGCTGAGTATGAATTAATATTGTAACACTACTCTTCCTATTCTAGGTAAACATAGATTCTATATTATATACTACTCATACTATAATATAACTCCTCCCTGCCTAAGAGAAAAAATTGGGTTTTTATGACTCAATTTTTTAGTTGAATTTCTTCTAAAGGGTTTGATATATTTTCTCCCTTATTTTCAATATTTGGAGTTGAGCAGAGGTCAAGTTTTTTAATTACTATATAAAAAATCACTATTACAATAAACATATAAATGAAAACAGTATATAAACTTATATTGTTATAATGAATTACAGGATTTAAGACAGAATTTATTTGTCTTTTGTTATGTTCAAGATGTTCTTTCAAATTTTTCAAATTATCAAAATTAATTTCATCCAGTTTGAATGGAATGTCTGGAATATTGGGCTTGAAATCAATATTTTGTTGAACGATTTCAATATTTGGCAGATTAATTGGTTTAATTTTCGAAATGCTGGTTTGAAAATTTTTCAGTATGTATTTTTCTACTATTAATTCACATTTGTTATCGATGACTGAAATCATATATGTTCCACACAAAACGATTTTTTCTTCACTATCACTACACTTTTTAGTTGCCGTAATTTGTCTGGCTGTAACGACGATCCATTTGCTGGCATCAACTTTTTGAATTTTTGTGTGTTCTAATGAGATGGTTTGTATGAGGCAGTTTTGGTAGTTGTTGTTGAAACTGACCAGGTCAACTTCACATGGATTATTTTGGGACAGCTGCACAATCGGTTCATCGCACAGAAAGCCCATTTGGTTGACTTCTTTGCAGGGTTCATCCATTAATGCATATTTGTTTTCACTTAATGAAAGGTATTTGGCTCGTGGAATAATTAGTTTGAAGGAATTTTTGTGAGGCATAGGTAGAGGATATAGGGCATAATAATTATAGTCATTCTTTTCTACAATGGGAATTTCTAAAATGAATTTTACTTGATTATTACTAATATAACATTTAATATTTATTATTGAATAGTATTCCGAGATGATATGCTCTTCATTCAAAGATAAAGGTAATGTACCCTGTTTGAGATGAGATTCGATAATGGATAATTCTTTCTGTAGTTCTTTGTGAGTAATAATGGAGGAATGTACATAATTTAACTTAGCAAAAGAAATGGCTATTTCTATATTATTTAAAATGTCATTAATTATACTAACGGCACCTATTAGGTGTGTAAATACAGCATTTAATATAACGAAAGTAAAGTCATCCCATGAATCTAAACTCATATTGTTCATCCAGGAATTGATCTGGCTAATTCTACTTTCCAGGAGAAATTGATTTTTTTGAAAGTTATTCATTGAATTATTGAATGTATCGATAGCTTTTTCAGTTAAACTTATTTGAGAGTTTGCCACATTTAGAATTTTTTGTTGATTACTCTTAATATTTTCTATTGCACTGTCGTATTTATCAGCATCTGTTTGGTCTAAATTACCTGTTATTGATTTCCATACTGTACCTAGACCATTAATTAAACCCCTTTTTCTCCTATGAGTGTCTCCAATGTTCAAGAGAAGGAATTTGCTAATCGTATCCTCTATTTTATAATCCAAAATATACTTATAGTTATTAATTTCTCGAACATAACTTTTACCATGAAGAGAATTATGGAAAGAAGTATTCAGTTTACTATAATTAGAAACTAAATGATCAAATTCCATCTTAACAATACTTAAATCGAATATTTGTATTAAAGACCAGTACCTATTTACTAACTTAGATCTACCTAACTTTAAAGGCAGTAACCCTGGGTTATCTGTGATATGTGTAATTGCTATGTCTGCACATTGCGAGACGATGAAGGCTGTGGCGAGGATTCCGCAGGTGACTGTCCTGTAAGAATTGGCTGTCTTAGATTTTTCAAATGAACAGTTCTACCTACATTTTGTTTTGATTTATTACCTTCAGGTTTTTGTATAAGTGCTTTATTTCCTGGTAGTAATTTCATAATTCTGAATGGGCCACTGAATTTTTCTCCAGTTTTGTTACGAGCATATTTGTAACTTTTTTCATACACAGTTTGACCTACTAAGAAAGGATTTTTAACTTGTTGATTTATTTTCTCGACTAAATTTTCTTTTCTATTTTCTAGCCGTTCCTGAACTCTATCATATACTAAAGATAACTGTTCTTTATGTTTTTGAAGATAATTACTGTACATTTGCTTATCATATAAAATATCTAAAGGGTCTTTTAAACTTGTGTGACCAAACGTAAGTTCTAACGGAGTTAAATCAGTTGCTGAGTGAATTGAATTATTGTAGGCTAATATTGCATATTTCATAAGAATACTTATAGGTTCTTTCGATGTTGATCTCAAAATTCTAATATGTTCAGCTATTGTAGAGTGAAATCTTTCTATGATTCCGTCTGATTCCGGATGGTGAGCCGCTGTAAAATGAATTTTTATTTTATGAGTTTCTAACAACTCCCTTACGACATGTCCGAAAAATTCCATTCCTTGATCTGAACTAATTGTATTTGGTGTTCCATAAAAACGAAAGTATTCTAGTAATGCGTGAAATATGTCAATTGAATTTTTCGATTTAATTTCGATTGCTTGACCTAATTTTGTAAATGCGTCTACTACGGTAAGAAATTTTGTATTTTCAAGTGTATAAATATCAATATGAATTTTTTCGAAGGGTTTATTTGGGGTGTCTGTTAACATCATACTAATTTTTGGTGGGTGTCTTTCGTATTTATGTTTTTTACAGGTTTCGCAATTTGCTATATAGTTCGCCACATGTTCCTGCATGAGCGGAAAATAGTATTTTCTTTGAAGCTGTTTAATAGTTTCGTTAACTCCTCGGTGGTTTGTTTTTCCTTCATGTTGTTGTTGAATTGCGTCGTTAATTAAGTCAGGTTCTGTTAGCAATTCTCGACGTTCGGTGCAATAAACTAGATCGGGTCCGTCTCTGTTGAACAGTTTATTTGATATCTTGCTGAATGTTTTAAAAATGTTTTCCGACGAAAAATGCATATAATACCGCTTTTTATCTGCAGTGAATTCTTTCAGGAAATTCTTAATCTCACTTTCATTGTTATCTTTACTTATTTCCACGAAGTATCGAGTTATTTTTCCTAGTGTTTCTTTTCTAACAGGTTTTGGGTTTCTATATACTTCCTTGATGAAAAATTGATTTGGTTTTGAGTCAATAACGTCGGATGAAATTCTAATACTAGGATATTGTTCTTGTGTCGTATCTTCCGTGTGAGTAGATAGATCATCGAATTCGTTGTCCTCTAGTGCATCTTGCGATACAGGCTGTGCGTTCTTGCTCGATTCCGGCTGTTGTTTACCTTTACGTTTTTTGCCTGGGTGTTTGGACTTCTTCTTAGTTTGTTTTTCCCGATTTTCCTGATTTAGTTCCTGACTAATTTTTTGTACTTCCTCTTCTGAAACTTCAGCTTGAATGGCATCTTCTAATAGTTGGTCAAGTTCCTGTTGATCGATATTGGGGGTTAGTGATTCCGTATCTATTGGATTAATCTGAATTCTAGATAAGGCATCTGCATTTGTATTAATGGAGCCTTTTCTATAAACCAATTCGTAATCGTACTCTTCTAGTCGAATTTTCCATCGCTGCAGTTTGGAATTAGGTTCTTTCAATTTCGCTAGCCATACGAGTGGTCGGTGATCAGTATAGATGGTAAATTTTCTACCATATAAGTATGGACGGAAATATTTTACCGCATAAATCACTGCCAATAATTCCTTTTCTATTGTACTGTATCGTTCTTCTGATTGATTGAGCGTTCGAGATGCATAACATATTGGTCGATCGGAACCAATTTTACCTTGTGACAAAATTGCACCTATTGCATAATTAGAAGCATCAGCTGTTACAATAAAGTTTTGGTTGAAGTCTGGATACTGTAAGAGTGGTGGGTTCATCAAAATTTCCTTACATTTATTTACTGCGTCCACGAATTCCTTTGAGTGTACTATTTTCTTTCCTTTTTTTAAACAATTTGTTAGAGGTTTAGTAATTGCTGCGTAGTCCTTTATAAATTTACGGTAGTACCCTGTGAGTCCAAGAAAAGCTTTAAGCTCTGTCACAGTTTTTGGAATAGGATATTGCATAACAGCCTCTATTTTTCCAGGATTTGGTTTCAATCCCTCAGGTGTAATAATGTGTCCAAGAAACTGCACTTCTTTCTTTAGGAATTCGGATTTGTCCATTTGTATTTTAAGATTTGCTGATCTGAGGCGGTCAAAAACTTTTCGAAGTTTCTCTAGATGTTCTTCTAAAGATGTTGAGAAAATTACAATATCATCTAGATAAACTACACAAGCTTCATTCATGATTCCTCTTAGGATATTATCCATGACTCTTTCGAAGGTACGAGGGGCGTTTTTGAGTCCAAAAGGAAGCCTTTTATATTCGTAGTGACCTCTAGGTGTAGAAAATGCTGTTTTAGGTATATCTTTTGAATGCATTTCTATTTGGTGGTAGCCTGATGCCAGATCCAATGTAGAGAAGTACTTACATTTCCCTAATTTGTCTAAAATTTCTGTGATATTTGGAAGAGGGTATTGATCATCGATACACTTTTGATTTAATAATCTATAGTCGACGCATAATCGATATTTTCTCTCTCCAGATGCGTCTACTTTTTTTGGTACTATAATCACTGGACTGCTCCATGGGCTGTTGGAGGGTTGGATGATGTCATCCTTCAAAAGTTCATCCACTTGTTTTTGAATCTCTGTTTGTTGAGCTTCGGGTACCCTGTAGGCCTTTTTGAATATGGGAATCTCGTCCGTAGTGCGAATCTCATGTTTTACTTCGTTCGTGAAGCTAAGTGGTATTTTAGAGCAATGAAATATGTCTCTATACTCATAACAAAGTTTTCGGATTGCCGTTTTTTCTTCTATGTTTAGATGTTCCAATCGTAGGTTTTTCAGATTTTCTTTGAGAAAATTATACCTAGTACGATCATACAAACTTAAAGAACTATCGTTTGCATTATGTATTTCTTCTAAATTAACTTCTAATATAGGGAGTGGATTAATTTCTATATGACTTGAAATTTCGTTACTATTAATCACCGTAACTAAAGCTTCTTGATTTTGAATATTTACAAGACATTGTGGTATTTCAATTCCTTTTGAGATTTGGATATACTCGATCATGCCATGATTAAGAGAATTACACTGTACAGGTACTTTTATCACACGTTGTGATCTGGGTGGCAAATTGTATGAATAATTCGGTACTTGTTTAAAATAAATAGGAATAGGTCCAGTTTTAGTATATAAGACATTCTTCTTTAAATCGATATTAGCACCTAAGTGTCTCAATAAATCCATTCCTATCAATCCGTCATATTCTGAATTAAATTCAAAAATGTGGAAGTCGAAATGATCATTTACTTTAAAAATTTTTGGAAGTGGGATACGTGCAATATATTTATGGAATGTTGTTTGATGGGCGGTTTTTATTTTGAATGGCATGTACTTAATGAAGTTATAGTAATATTTTTGGACTATTCGGGGACTGATGATTGTTTTTGAGCTACCTGTATCTATCAAAAATTTTAATTCAACTCCGGGAATTCTAATAAACGGTAATGTGGAATTATTAATGTTCGTGAGATTTATCAAGGGTGGTTTTTCGACAATGTGACTAAATGAAAATTTTCTGGACATTCACTGGTTTCAAACGGTTCCTCTGTATAATATTCTGAGGAATGAGTGTCATTTTCATTATAATAATTATGATATTCCTCATGCTCTTGTTCAATACAATTTTGGTAATCGAAATTAGGTTCCTCATCTACATTTTGTTGAAATAATTCCTCGGAAACGAATTTTGCTGATTGATTGCTTGGTTGGAAATAGTTTTGGGGTTTCATTGTACGTCTCGTGTTTGATGAAGATGTGTCCATTGGTTCATTTTTGATTGATTTATAGGGAAAATTAGGCTTGTGATGGCTCATTCCTTGAAATCTATTCGGGGAAGAATTTGTTGGACACGCGTTTACAAATTTATTTTGATAAGGCGGTTGTCTAGCCTGATTACACACTGGTACTGTGTTGGTCGCACTCTGATTTCTCGGAAATGATGGATATACGATAGGCGGTTGTGCTGCCGGACTAACTTGATACGTTATAGGTCTAGGTGATGTAATTATGTTTCTATTCGGATAATTACTTGTACCGCGATTAAGATTATATTTTGCATACGCAAAGTTTTCTTCTTGAATAGCGAATCCTATAGCTTGTTCTAAATTAACAGGATTTCTCAATCTTATGGCTAAATTTGAATTAAGGCCTCTGAGAAATGCATTTAGTGCTTGGTTTTCATATAAATGGATTTTTATTCGTCTAGTTTCTAAATTTTGTTCTGTTAATTGGACTTTTGTTAATAATAGACTCAATAGGTCCCACATCTATTTCCGAAATTAATGGGGTTTTCATTTCTGTATTGTTTCAAATGGAGTAAATCACTTACTAAACAATTTTCGTCACGCTGGTCTGAGAAAAATTGGAGAAGTAAATTTTTCACAGACAACCAATTACTTAAAATACCTCTACTACCTACTAAATTTAAAGCTCTACCTTTTAATTTTCCTAATATGGCTCTCAACAAAAATTCGTTTTGTGGGTTCGCCGGGTTATTACGATCTGTAAAAGTATTTATCAAATACTCACTGGATTGTATGAAAATAGCCAGCGTCGCTGGATTACCGTCAAACTCAGGTATCGAATCAATATGATGTTTGTGCATTTGAGGGAATGCCATTTCTTCTTCTATTCTATCTAACCTTCTAAGGGGACTTCTATCTCTTTCGATATTACTCATAAATTACTTATTATTTATTATGTAGAAAATGAGAAAAAATATTTGGGTTTTAACTCGAATAACTATAATTATTTAAATTGGAATATTGGGAAAATTCAGAGAAAAAGGATGTGAAAACACTTACGCAAAGGTCTGCATTAAAGATGTTTTCTTTCTTCTTTTCTTCAGCAATGGGAGATGCAACGATTATAGACAGCAGATTCGTTGACAGAATCTCCGTACTGATCTATAATTTCTCTACCCAAAAGCTTTCTTCTGCTTGATCCTGGTGGTACGTTGACGATTTCTGTTCAATCGATGCCTGCCGATGACCAAGTTCGTTTTGTTGTCGATTGTCAAATGAACGTTGAAACGACCGGTGTATTATTTTGGCAATTTTGGGCCTCAAAAACCGTTTTGACAATCCTACCGACTGCGCCACTTATGTTTTTGACAAAGACTCGATGCTTTTTAAAAACTTTATTTGTGATTATCTCGAGGAAAGGACAATGTTGAAGTCTTAACAACTCGAATAATAATGAACATTATAACCATTTTCACACAAATGTAAACTATGCTGAGTATGAATTAATATTGTAACACTACTCTTCCTATTCTAGGTAAACATAGATTCTATATTATATACTACTCATACTATAATATAACTTGCATGATCTCTAAAATTAAGTTACCTAATAGATAGACAGTACAATAAGATTCGTTTTGCTGTTTGTGAACGCGAATTAATGTTTTACCTGTATATTATGTCCATAATGTATATTGGTTGGTTAAATTTCAACTGTAAACACTAGAATTTGTGTCAACGAAAGCTCGTTTTCGTGGCGGCTTATATGTTTTGATGGATGCTTTTTTTATAACTGAATAATTGTTTTCATGATATTGACCGTCACAGATTGTTATTCAATAATTTGTTTCTGACTTCGTTTTAATGTTTTATTTTAATGTTAGATATCTTTAATTTTATTTGATGAGTTACGACTGTTTTTGTGTCCAGTACTTTTCATCGTAATAATAAATTTTGTTTCAGCAAATTTCCATATCAATCCCGATTTAATAGAATTCGATGCTATTGTCATATTGCCACGTACGAATTATTTCATATAGAAACGTGTTCTAGCATCGGTTAACTTTGGCTGTTATCGATTATTCATTAGGATAGTTGCTTTTCCCACAGCTCCCAACTACTTCTTTTCGCTGATGAGGGGTTGTAATACTTTTCCATAGATTGAAAGATCATATAACTAGATTATAGATAGGATACTGAAGTTGAGACATAATTTCCTCCCTGGTAGGTCGGTACCATAATAGATAGGGGTGAAACTATCACGTGGTCGGAGCTGCTTTTCTGAGAACATTACTCATACTAAAGGTAAGGAGATATGAGGATCCCCTTCGCGTAGTTCGTGAGAGGAGGGATCCTTATTGTAATAAACTGCTTAAATATACTGGGTTGGATAAACGTGTGGAAACACCTAATTTATGGCTAAACGATAATAAACTATACTAATTAAAATTTAATCTCGAGAAACGTGTTTTCATTATACAGGGTGTTAAATATCATGTACAAACGGAAAAGAGAGGATTCTTTGGCATATTTCTTGACCAAAGTTCATATGAACGAGGGCTCGGAATTTTTAAATTGAAAATATTTGAATAGTCGTTTGGCATAATACATATTCGATTACTCCAACATATTCGAATTATTGGAAAACGAATAGACGAATTATATTCAGTTCACTTCTTTGTGCATATCGAACTAATAATGTTATCTACTTTTCTTCAATTCATCGTTTATTTAATTTATGTTTTGCTCGCATGTCTGGGGAACAGCGTGCTATTATTTTGCACAAATGTCTGTAATTTTCGAATGTTTTGCCAAAAATGGTCCCATACGTTTAGGTTCGACTCACTGATGAAGAATTCGAGGCAAATTTGATTTTGTCCGGTCGGCAAGCCGGCCGTTGTCACGATAACTTAAGAACGGAAATAGATAGTGACTTCTTCAGGGTAGGTGAGGCATCCAAATAGGAAGATTAATTCCGTTAATGGGCATAATCGGCCCTGTAGGAAATTTTAAATAGTGTTACTAAGGAATAACTACCAGTACATTAGACGGAAGACTCGTAAATTATGCTCCACTTCTTTGCATCATTCATTTTCGACTCACTAACCAAAAAACTCTGCCTATGAACTTAGCGAATCCAAATTTCAAATTGATTACAGGCTCTTGCATCAACCAAACTCTCGAGAAATACACTTTCAGTTTCGTTTGACATTAATAACGTTTATCTTTCAAACTGGACCAAACGACAGCTACCGCAAACAGATAAAACACAGATAGATAGAATTCGCATTCTGTGAAAACATACAGAAGTACGATGTATTATTGAAATTTTGAAAAATCATATCTCCGAAATTATTAGCTTGTTAGAGTTGAGAATAATATCAATGGATTCTCATAATGTAACTGCATCTTAAAAAAGTGAATTAATTCGAAATTTGTAATGTAAAAATTAATTTTTTTTATTACTCCGAAACCATCAGGCCGATTATGTCCAATAACGAACTTAACCGAGATACATATGTCCCAAGCCTACTCTTAAAATTTCAACTGTGTAACTCATTCGATTCTAATGTTATTGTGTTAACGGACGGCCGGCAGGCCGGACAAAATCGATTTCGACAACGGATTCTTGATCAGTGAATCGAACCAAATCGTTTAAGACCATTTTCAGCCGAAAATTTCAGACATTCTGGCAAATTGACTCTGTTCCGAGGAACAAGAGCGCCAAAAATACAGATCCGATTGAATTGAAAAACTTCCGATACAAAGACGTATGTGAAATTTCGTGAGGATCGTATTACTAGGGAATTAAAATAAATATTCTAAAAAAAATTATTCTCACGATAACTTGAAAGATAACGGAAAGGGATAACGACTTGTAATTTTCAGATTAGGTTGTGCATCTGAATGCGACATTTGAGTATTATAGGCAAGATCGGCCAAACAGTTTTGGAGTTATACCCATCCTAAATTTTGTTGTTATTTCCTCAATAACTCAAAATATGCAAATTTTATCCAATTAAAACTTGGTAATTAATTGTAAAATGCGGACACGCTAATTTTCGCGAAATATCGTATCACTTGAAAAAATATAAAAATTTTCAGTAATAATATAACAAGAGAGTGGTAAATTGAAAATAATTTGACAGATATTTTGAAAACTTGTTGCCAGGCAATAGTCACGAGAGCCCGCAGGGCTCGAGTGGCTATTTCCAAATGGCAACAAGTTTGAACAAAATCTGTCAAATTATTTTCTAATTTATGGAACTCGCGAGTTATATTTGACTAGATTATTTTTTGATTAACAAATTTTTACAATAAAAAAGATCAATAAAACTATCATAAAATTATACCTGTTATACTTATTAAAGTAAAGTTCTTGAACTAATTTTACCGTTATATTCGACATTGTCTTTATTACTGCTTCTTTATAATCATTTCCGTCTTTTCTTTTCATGTTATAAGCCCAATCTTTCAAAATCAATGCCAGAGTAGCTGTTGTAGTAGATTGATCCAGAATATAATTACTTTCTTTGGTGAAGGTCTCAAATTGTCTCCATATAGACTGATTACTTATTAGAGTATTTTTCGAAGTAGTTTCTAAAATCGTTTTTGTTATTCTGCTTCAGAAAAGGTACTAAACCGATCATTTTCACCCATTTTATATATCGCGTTGACATAATTAGGTAATTATTTAACTGTCATTTGCTAGGCAAATAAAAGCCATCAAGAATGGATCTAGGACGAAATGAATGATTTGAATGGAAATGGCATATCGAGCATAAAATTTGAATCTTATTCATTATTATTTAAACAAAGCAGACATTGTGGGGGACAAACTCCCACCAGATGACGAAATTCAAGACTTCCAGATGGAGTCGAGTAGGTATCAATAATCATCTGGTTATACCTTATATAGGAAAAAGAACTGTAAAATTTTGTTGTGATGACTCAATGGCCAACGTGAATCCTACAGATCTCTCATCATTATTGATCATCATGTTCTGAAATCAATACTAAAGACAATTGACACAAAGATATATAATTAACCCATCGAAATAAACCAATTATTATATCTAATAATTAGGAAGTAATAAACCAAAAATCACTTCAATTCTTCAAATATATTCTTCAGTAATTTCCATGAATTTTTGCTCGCATGTTCTGGGGAACATCGAGTTATAATTTTGCCCAAATGTCTGTAATTTTCGATTTCTTTTGCTGAAAATGATCTCAAACGATTTGGTTCGCCTCCCCAATGAAGAATTCGAGGTCAAATTTGATTCTGTCCGGCTGTTGCCACGATAACTTGAGAACGGAAGAAGATAGCGACTTGAAATTTTCAGGGTAGATGGCACGTCCAAATACGACGGACAAGTTTGTTAATGTGTTAATGTTAATCGACTCAACGGTTTCCGATCGAATTGAAACTTGGTAGCTAGTAGTAGAATAGTGACACAAAGACGTTTGTGAAATTTTGTTAGAATCGTATCACTGGAAAATTTAAAAAGATATTATTGATGTCAGGATAACCTGACAACGGAAGGAGATAGCGACTTGCAATTTTCAGGGTAGGTTGTACATCTGAATACGACATTTGAGTTTGTTAACATGCATAATCGGCCAAACGGTTTCGGAGATATAACCATGGTTGTTATTTCCTCAATAACTCGAAAAATACGAATCCGATCCAATTCAAACATGATAATTACTTGTAGAATGCCGGCATGAAAATTCTTGCAAAATTTCGCCAGCAACGTATCTCCAAAAATTTTTTTAAAAATCAGTGAAAAAAATTCTATATATCAAAAACTCTTCGTCCGGCATCGCTGAAATTTTGCGAAAACCTATTTCTACTGACAAGTTCCAGTGACAGTTGACTCAATAACTTTCGAATGAGAGTTATGTTCGTTGTTGGTTATAATCGACCAAACGGTTTCGGAGTTATACCCATCTTAAATTTTGTTGTTATTTCCTCAACAACTCAAAATGTACAAATCCGATCCATTAATTGCATCCATTTATACCCATCTAGAATATTATTTTCTCTGAAAAATACAGACCCGATCGAATTGAAGCTGGCTAACTAGTTGTAGAATATCGAATTAAGGACGTGTATGACATTTTCTGAGAACCGTACCACAAGAAAATTTTAAAACAATTACGAAAAAATTACATTTATCTCATGAATAGGTTGCGCATCCGAGTGCGACATTGAAGTTCTTTAATTGGCGTAATCGGCCAAATGGTTTTGTAGTTACTAAGCTGAAATTTTGTATTTATTTCCTCTACAACTCAAAATATACAAATCTGGTCCAATTAAAACTCGGTGATTACTAGTACAATCCCCACCCACTAATTTTCGCGAAGTTTCGTAAATATGGTATCCTTGAGGAGTAAGTATTTTCGTATTTCAATTCCAAAAGATTACATTTATGTGATAACAGACGATCCTCTCGTTACTGAAGTATGTCATTAAAATGGTATGAAATGCATTCATATATTATAAAAGCTGAGAAAACCGCCCAACTAGCAAAAATAATTTTATAAAGGTTGTAAGAACTGCTATACAGCATATCTTATAGAAACTTGAAAATCTTATAATGTGGATATAACCCATTATACAATGCCTTTACAACCAAAAAGGGCCCCACTTTACACAACCGTTTAGTTCTTTTAGGACATCCTTTAGTAAACTACACAACCGTTATGGGATAATCAATATGATGACTATATAACTGTCCTATAAGTATGCGGTTTAAGACTATTTAACGGACACATATAGAACTACCAAGAAAGTATTTTATAATACAGACAGAATAGCTAATACAATAATTTTGTTCTCTACCGTTGAAATTCGGAATAGAATTATCACAAGAATATTTTATTAGGTATGTGTAAACGTTCGCGTTGTGTAATGACAGAGGAGTAATCCAATATCAGGCATTATTATGGCGGTGGGTGATGGAGATGGGACCTGTTGTTAATCATATTGAAGACCTATATCGCTACTGTGGGGGCCAAATTTATTTGCGCAGCTAACTTTTCTGACAATATATATATATTTTGTTGGTAAAAAATTAAAGCGCCTCAGTTTAGCGTACATTTTATTGGTATTGAAAAATAAAAAATAATGTATTATTTGTTGAATTTTCAACTTAAAACAAAGCATGTATTGTGGCTGTTGTAAAAGCGGAAAAAATCTCATATTTCCTTAAAAAATCCATTTTTATTTCACCCTTTTTCGTTTCTATATGATTTTTTTCACAATGGCGGCGGTTTCTGAACAGCCGAACGTAATAAATATGGCGTATATTGTAGAATACAAATAAGATACCTTATACAATGATTCTGTTTTCATCTGAGCTGTATACGATATTAAAGTTTTATTATGTTGTTTAATGCAGCTCCATAAAATTGTTTTTAACAGTCTCTGGAATCATGGTGCAGTTTGATTCTTGACCACTTTCAACTGTTGCCAGATTTTGTTTATTACAGAAATGATAGGTAGATATTTATATAAAGGATCAGGATTGGACCACGGGTATAGTGAGTGGTCCACTATGCTGTTTTGCATAAAGTGTAGGCTACACAAGATTTTTTTTGTGCTAATTATTCAGTTATTATTTAAAAAAAAGTTGTTTTCTTAGTAAAAATAAAGGAATCTATCGCAATATTGTGTTTGTTCATATGACTAAACTCTCTTCAGCACAAGTTTACTGTTAAAATTTACAATGAACCCTTGTGACAATCCGTGTCAAATAGTCAAATATATATGACTTTTCATGATTGAATTGCAAAACATACATTGTAGGTGCTTTTAGAACATCTTGAACTACAAGATGTATCATAATAAAATAAAAAGTCTACTTATTTATTGCTACTGATTTTATGTATGTCGGAATAACTACTAACTGCCAAGCTAGCAACACTGTACGTTAGATTTCCGTGTAATCCTTTAGCGCGTTTACAAACTACATAATAGAACAGAAGTATCGCTTAACATGCGTTCGGTACGACATTAAACAATTATTTAGTTATATTGTGTTTCGAATAATTTCTTTATACAGATTCTTTCCAAGCGTGAACTAACCTCAAATTATTGGATGTATTTATACCGGTATTCATATATTTGAAATATGTTCAAGATAGTAGAAACCGAGGAAAATAATAGAAAAGAGTTGACGATTGTTCCCACAAACTGGGAAACGAATTAGCACTCTTTTTTATTTGTTTCCACTCAGATATTGCCGAATTCATTTTGAACCCGAAAACTGCTAGAAAACCCGCGTAATTTTTCTATTACTATTGGGTTATGTTTATATGTTTGTAGGTATATGTAGATGATTTTATAACGCAGAACATGAGATAAATTTATTCCTGGAACCACATTTTTATTCTATAAGCTCTTCATAAGAGTGAATACTGTTTTAGTTATAAGATGATTATAACATAGTTTAATATCTATTGTGTAGTGTTCAACTTCTGCGTAAAGCAACAATCTTATTACTTCTCTTAAAGAACTCTAATGCAACTGTTTATACAGCTTCCTTTATAACCATCTTTTAACGTGGCTATTATAAGTAATACAATAGGTATGCAACCGTATTCTAATCTGTATAACACTGTTTTAAAATTATTTTATAGAAATTTTATAGTACGTTATGCGACTGTTATAAAATTTGTCGTATTATATGAGTTGTAAGAACTTCTATACAACAGCATTATAGAAATACATCTATTTTATGACCAAATTGTCGTATTGAGACGCATTAAAAAATAATGTTATCCTTTCAAGCGGCCCAATACGATAGTTATGAAACCATTTCGTTCTTTTAGGGGTCTATTTTGCTAGTTGGGCGTAATTATATATCGATGCTAAATTCGATTAAGGGTGATGCGCGCAAAGCTCCTGCCGTTAGTACTCGAACCAATTTTTTAGTATATCGATTTCGAAGAGAATTACCAATTTTTCTGGACTTCTAAGTTCTTGAATGAAACAATATTTTTGCTGCTTCTATTTTTCACACCAGGAAATTAAACTGGATATTCACGAAACTGAAATCTAATTGACTAGATTACACAATTATGAGGGATAATTTGTGTTTCTTAATCTTCATGATAATATGTATTAAGAATGTTTAAGGTGCGACGTGAAATGGATAAATATTAAATATTATATATAAATATAAATATTAAGCCTATAAAGCTCATAATCTTCTATAGAGGAGAATATTGCAATAAGTATTCCAAAAATTGTTTTGACATTTATAACCTTTTTGATTGATAGCGAGAGGATTCGATTCAAAATTAATTTGGATAACTGTACTTTGGGCTGTTCCATAACCAATAATGTATTTTCCGGAAGTCCGGTTCTTTATGAGACAATTGAGTTTAGCAATATTCCAGGCGATATTTGTTGTCATTGCATCTTATCTTCAATAATTTCTTTATTCAGGGATATTTATCCAAAACCTTAAGAGATAGCCAAGGTTTTTCATGTAAGAAGTATATAAGACAGAGATAAATATCTATCGACTTGTCTCTTTCTAAATCAATTCGGAAAAATGTTTGGGTTCATAATGACCGAAATGTGTTTCATTCAATAAGTTCCATGTTCCTCTGTAGCCAAGTTCCAAGTCCCTATATAGCCAAGATGTTAGTCTTTCCCTGCCGCGCAAGGGATCCGGGTTCGATACCCCGCTGAGTAAGTTCACTATTTTATTTATTCTTAAAGTTCGTTTTCGTCAATTTAGGAAATTTTGACATATTTCAAGGAATCGCGACGCTGGCCATTTATATGGTGAGGTTTCCGAAAATTAAGATTGTTGACATGGAGTTCAATTAGTCTATGAAGTAGGTAATTACTCATACATTCATTATTTTTCAACAATGTACCTACTGACAGCCACGGTACTGAAATTTCAAGTTTAAATAGCAAATTAGTTGAAAATTAGTAGAAAAAAACGCAAAAATCCATTCCTTATAGCTTATACATATGTAACGAATAAATATTCCTAGTGTATTTTTTTTTCTACCAGAAATGTAGGTACTAAACGACCAAAACCTATGGAATGAATTTTCTCGTTTTTGGTGCTCTAGTTCCTCGGAACTGAGTGCTTATCAATTTGCCCAAATGTCTGTAATTTTCGAATTTTTCGATGAAAATGGTCTTAAACGATTTGGTTCGACTCACTGATCAAGAATCCGTGGTCGAAATTCATTCTGTCCGGCCGGTCCGGCCGGCCGTAGGCACGATTACTCTCGAACGGAATGAGCTAGAGAGTTGAAATTTTCAGAGTAGGTTTGGGGGATGAATATCTCGGCTAAGTTCGTTACTGGGTAAAATCGGACAGAAGGTTTCGGAGTAATAAAAAAAAATTTTTTTTTTTACAGAACAAATTCCAAATTAAATTTTTTTTAATAAGCAGTTTTATCATAAAAATCCATTCATATCATTTTTAACTCTAACAAGCTAATACTTTCGGAGATATGATTTTTCAAAATTTCAATGTAAATGGTATTTCACAGGTTGATATAATTATTCTATGTATATTCTATGTATATGAATTGCCATAAAGTCAACTTGACAGAAGGGAATATTGTAACTTCAAGAATATTGGGGTTGAAATACTCGTATTTTAGCGATGCAACGGGGACCTCACCCGAAAATGTTTGAAAATATTACGTAAATTTGAAAGCATAATTCCAAAGTTCGAGAGAGGAGAAAATTTTGTGAACGTAGATCAGGAAATTTTTGATCGATTACAAGGTAATTTATTATTTTATACATGTTTTATGGAATACCTACTATTTGTAGGTACTTTAAACCTGTTTTGGGCAATTGTCATACGAAACTTGTTTTTTTGGCGCTCTAGTTCCTCGGAACAGAATGCTTATCAATTTGCCCAAGTGTCTGTAATTTTGGAATTTTTGGCTGAAAATGGTCTCAAATGATTTGGTTCGACTCACTGATCAAGAATCCGAGTGCGAAATCGATTCTGTCCGGCCGGCCGACCGGCCGTAGGCACGATAACTCCGAACGAAAGAAGTTAGCGGATTGAAAATTGCAAGGTGGTTTTGGAGCGTAAATATCTCGGACAAGTTCGTTAATGGGCGTTAACCATCAAGGGGTTTCGGAGTTATGGCCGATTTTAGTAAAAATATTTTTTATGAATATTTCCGAAACCGATCACTCGATCTATCTGAAATTTAGCACCAGACTGTAGAAGACAGTAGAATCATGACCTTTATACGCATGTGAAGTTTTGTATTGACCAGATTACCGCAAAGTGTCAAAAAAAAAAATTTGAAAATGTGGTGCAGTTCTCATTCTCATGATTGCTCATTTAATCTTCATAAATAAACTATTATTTGAATTGAGTTTCCTTTTTGATGCAGTTCTATCATATTAATACATTGATATAATTCCCAACTCTGAGAAACCAATACCAGATATAATTTGTCTGTTTGAACTAGAGCGCCAGAAAGCTCCTGTCCACAGGGCTTGAACCCATTTTTTTAACGTCAAATGGACTTCGACAAATACTCATAACCATTAAGATGACATTCGATATTTATTGATGGGTGGCTCTGCTAATTCAATATTTAGTTAGCAGAACGCGACAACTTTTTTTCCGTCACGACAAATAAGTTTTGGTCGTTCGACAATTATTTGGTTCATTTCCGTTTGAAAAAAATTCAATTAACCAAGTTACATGATTTGTGCGTGGTTCTGATAACCTAATGTTAAGTTAGCAAAGCCACCCCATATAAAAAAACCAAGAGGGCGACAATTTTTTTTCTGTCACAAAAAATACGTTTTTGTTCGTTCGACAATTATCTAGAATTTTCTGGTTAAAAATACAATTAACCAAGTTATATGATTTGTATATGGCTCTGCTAACTTAATATTAAGTAAGCAGAGCCACTTGTAAGAATTTCAATGAAACCTATTGCAATTATTGTCGAATAATTTCCTAACAAATAAATTAAGTTAGCAGAGGCCACTATATAAAAAAAAACTAAGCGTGGGACAAACTTTTTTCTTTCGCGACAAATTCTCGACAATTAGTGCAATAGATTTATTTAAATTCTCTGGCTCTGCTAACTTTATGGAGGTTATAATTCTAGTGCAGATAGCAATATTTGATTGAAAGTGGTTGAAAAAACACACAAATTTTGCTAGAAATTTCTGATAATACACTCCACATCCTGTAAAAATGCTCAAATAGAACCAAATCAAACAGATACAAATGTAAAATCAGCCAAATCTTAAGTACTTAGGTTTTATAAATACTATTTTAGGTGATACTGTTTAGAATACCTAATTCCAATAGCAAACTTCTAATTCTCAATATTTGACATAATGAATACGATGAAAAATTCAAGCGGATGAAATGAAATATATCTCATTTCGTTAGCATTCATAACAATGTGAATAAAATATGAGTGATTTCAATGAGAATTATTTTCTATCGTCGAGTTATATGAATTTAATTTTTCCCTCGTTTTTTCAGCATGTGAAAAATAAATGAATAATAAGAATGGGATTATTACGTTAATAAAAAAATCATAACAAGCCCTGACGTGAAGTCAGCTTTTATTTATTCACGCTTCACACGCCCTCGCGCATCAATACTGCATGAACCTTCAAGCCGTCTTTTTTCAACCGAGTACTATTTCAATTCGATCGGATCTGCAATTTTGGAAATATTACGGAAATTAAATGCGGCTTGAAGGTCTTTGCGGAATTTCATCGGAATCTGTTGGATAGTTTCTGAAATAGAAAATTTTTGAAGAATAATGTTTTTTTTTTTTTTTTTGCTACTGATATGATCCTCACGAAATTCAACAAAAATTTTCGCGTCGGCATTCTACAACTAATTGCCAAGTATCAATTCAATCAGATCTGTATTTTTTTGAGTTATCGAAGAAATGACTACAAAATTTCAGATGGATATAACTCCGGAACCGCTTGGCCGATTATGCCCATACACGAACTTAACCGTCGCATATAGATGCGCAAGCTACCCTGAAAATTTCAAGTAGCTATCTCCTTCCATTCGATAGTTATTGTGGCAACGGACGGACGGTAGGACATATTCGAATTTTACCTAGAATTCTTCATCAGTGAGTCGAACCTAATTGCTACAGATCATTTTCGGCAAAAAATCGTAAATTACAGACATTTGGCAAAATGATAGCACATTGTTCCCTAAAACATAGCCCAAAAATATAGGAAAAGTTTGTAAACACCTAATGATTTAAGTAATAATCATTAAAGCATACGTCGGGATGTAAATTAATTACTAAATGGTTCCCATCTGAGTTTTCTCTCCCAACTGTGAAAAATATCTATAAAAAAAATGTATTATTTCGAAAATTGCTCTGCATATTAGTCAGAATAATGTTGCCTAATAAACTGTAACGAAACAACATTAACGATAAAAGGACTATTTTGTAACGTCTCGGAGACTAGATCAGACTCCTATCAGCTAATGATTTATATTGAATATCTTAATTGATGAATTCATTAGTATATAGATATATTATATCATATAGTATATGATAGAGTTGCATCATAAAAGAAATTAAATTCAAAAAATCATAAATTTACGATAAATTATTGAAATTTGGAAATATTATATCTCCCAAAGTATTAGTTTGTTGGAGTTGAGAATGATATCAATGGATTATTATGATGAAACTGCATCTTAAAAAAATTTAAGTTGAAATTTTTAATGTAAAAAAATTTTTTTTTCGTTATTAACGAACTTAACCTTTATCTCTCAAACTTACTCTGAAATTTTCAACGGTCTAGCTCATTCCGTTCGAGAGATATTGTGTTA
The DNA here is from genome assembly GCA_937662695.2 of Halyzia sedecimguttata. Lineage (NCBI taxonomy): Eukaryota > Metazoa > Arthropoda > Insecta > Coleoptera > Coccinellidae > Halyzia > Halyzia sedecimguttata. The sequence goes on along the minus strand of OW569414.2, from coordinate 11,342,001 downwards.
ACGGACGGACGGGCAGAGTCGATTTTGGCCACGGATTCTTGATCAGTGGGTCAAACCAAAATGTTCGAGACCATTTTCAGCCAAAAAATCGTCAATTACAGACATTTGGGCAAATTGACAAGCACTCCATTCCGAGGCGCCAAAAAAATGCAAAGGTCGCTAATGTAATACTGTTTTCGTAGAATCTATACAATTCCAATAGAAAACATCTAATATTACTTTTTAGCGGATAAAATGAAACATATCTCATTCAAATAATTTTAATTGAAATCGAACATATTTTATTCAAATTGATATGAATGCTTACGAAATGAGATACATATCTCGAACATATTTTATTCAAATTTTTATGAATGCTTACGAAATGAGATATGTTTCATTTTAAACATATGTCATTTCGTAAGCATTCACAACAATTTGAATAAAATATGTTCGATTTCAATAAGAAATATTTTCAACGGTCTAGATAAGTATCTAAATTTCGTTAATCCGCCGTTTCTTTAGTATGTGGAAAATAAATGAAGAATGTGAATTGGATTGATATGTCGATAAAATAATTATAGAAACCGTTTGCCAACACCTGATGATTTATAATGAATTTGTTGATTGAGCAATTCATTAGGATAAGAATGAATGATGTGATACTCCACAATTATATACAATTGGCTTCAAATAGAATAATTTCCTTGGTTCATGTGCGGAAAGTTTTCCATGAGGCTGTAAGAAATTATCAGGTTCTGGTGTCAGAATGTTTATTGAATGAAGAAACAAACATTCATTGATCAAAGAACACAAAAGGAAAAAGTTGAATAAGTAAATTTCAACCGAATTCTTAATTGAAGTGTCCAATGGCCTGCAATGATAATCCGTATCATTAAAATTTCACAACAATGAATTTTTATTGCAATAAATTCAACATTAGATTCGTAAAATACATCTTCGCCGATAATTGACCGATAATATAGAGCACCTCCACTTATGGATATTTTATACAAGGGTGCTTCTGAAGAAGAATTACTTGTGAAAACTCCCCAATGAAAATGGACCAACAACTGTAAAATATTTTATTTTGGGAAGTATTCAGTGTTCGAAAAAAAAATTAAGTAAAATTAACTAACCCTAAATTACTCAGGTTTCGTGTATAATGCTTTCGGGGAATGTATCTATGGGATATCTATAGAGATACTGTTGAGAATAATTGCAATAGTAAACTTCTCTATTTCTCAACAGTGAACACAAAGGATCATTTGAGCGAACAGAATGGAACATATCTCATTTTGTTATCATTCATAACATTTTTTTTTATTGTGAGACTTAAGCCAAGTGTATAACAATTTGAATAAAATATGTTCCGTTCTTAATTCCGTTCTCTCGGCTTTCCTCTGGTATGAGAATAATAAATGAATAATAAGAATAGAATTGTTAAATCAATAAAAAAATTCGGAAACATTTGTCGACAGCCGATGATTCACATTGAATATATTAATTGAGGAATTCATTAGAATGATAATGATGTGAAGATCTACAATATATATAATTGGCCACAAATATATTCAAGTTCTTGATTCCCGCAAATAAAAATATTTCATGGGGCTGTTTGAAATTAACAGGTTCAGGTGTGTCAGGATGTTTATTGAATTAAAAAACAAGAATTCACTAATCAAGGAAACACATAAGGATAGAGTTGTAGTAGTAAATTTCAACTGACTTATAAAATAAAGTGTCTAATAAAACATATCCTTTCCATTCAACATTACATGCTTATAATACTTCTACCGGCGAGAACTTGGCGATAATAAAGATCACCTCCACTTAAGGATATTTTATGTAAGAGACATTTCTGGAGTTGAATCACTAGTGAAAACTCGCCAATAAAAATTGGTTCTAGCACTGACGTCAGAAGCTTTTGCGCGCGTGTTCCATTGTCTATCGACCTCTATATTGAACACTCTTAATCTAATTTAGCATCGATATACACCGTTTTATCAGCTTTTATAATATATTGATGCATTTCATACCATTTTAATGACAGACTTGGGTAATGAGATACTGTATTCTATTGGAATTGAAATTCGTTGAATATCTTACGCCTCAAGTAACTTAAGGCTACGATATTCACGAAATTCCGCAAAAATTAGTGGGTCGGCATTCTACTAGTAATTACTGTGTTTTAATTGGATCAGATTTGTATATTTTGAGTTATAGAGGAAATAACAACAACATTTCAGATGAGTATAACTCCAAAACCGTTTTGCCGATAATGCACGGAAAAAAAATATTGCTTCTAATATATGAATTTCATATACTGACTAACTGAATTTCATATACTCGGCGTGACAGACGAACTTACATCTAATCTTATCTGACTGCAGCACCTATTCATAACACGCATTCGGATCTTGAAACTAATCTACTTTCATATTATTAGTAACAGTCAGGTCTGAAGGATCTGATGATTTCGACATATGGAACTAGAACCATCGTATACCAATGTAGGATCCCGAGCATATAAAGATGAGAATCTAATCAGATTAACAGTATACCAACGATTTTGAGTACTAGTTAGTCCCGCTTTCGAACCTAGCATTATTGTCATACATTGGTTATATTCCAGTCATATTAGACTTATGATTCAGTTATATGAATTTAGTAATCTCATCATATAAACCTCTGTAATCTTGAATCTTGTAATATAAAACTAGTAACCTCATCATATGAGTCTTCATTTCTCGTTTATCTGGCAGATGATGATCTATTATTATATTTATACGTATGAGCCCGGAGAACAGAAAAAAATTATTCGAAAAAGAAGTTTTTTCGAATCATTTTGATCATTTCTTCAAGCACATCCATATGTATCAGATGAGATCAATATAAGCCAGATGAACAAGAAATCAAACATCATCAGAATAGATAGAAATATTATAAAAAAACTCAAGACAAACAAAAACGATTTTATCCTGGGAAATTTTATTGATCTCTTCACATAATGAAAATAAACATCTAAAATTCTAACATAGAAAATATTCAATAAAAATTAATAACAATTCTTGTGCCAGTCTGTCACATATACATAACACTATAAATTATTATAAATAACATAAAAAATGACTAGCTTTAATACTACAAAAGGTATATATACATTAATTCGGTAATACTGAAGTCATATAAGGGTTCGTGTTCTAATGAATTTCATTCAAAATGGACTCAAATTCTGATTCCTCAAAAAAGAGTTACTTTCGCCGTCAGTGTCTGTAGATTCGAATATTGGAGTTTGTCCAATAGTGGGAGATTCGTACTGAAAAAAAAAATTATTAACAGAATGAAAAGAACCATTTGGAGAAAAAATGATGCAAATTGATGATGCAATTTGATGATTCTAATATTAGCATATTTTTGATAGCCTTGAATAAAATTTCATCGGAAAATTCTGGAGTTTTTGAAAAATGTAATCAGTTATACAAATTTTAATCATAATAGGTACTACATAATACTCACACTGGCACTTCCATTTCTTACATGAAGAGCGAGTGCCGTTTGAAATTTAAGGCGAGGACCAATCTTCGGGATCAATATTTTCAACGTGTCTTGGCTAAGCATTTTAACGGACCAGGATCAATTCCCTCATCTGCAAGAAAAATGTACAATAGATAAGCAAATAAATCAGGGGCTGATTTTTTTCAAAATGGTTTTATTCCGTCATTATTCTTATGGATGTATGAATCATAATCATCAAGAATCGCATCTAAACGTATCCAAAGTATTTTTGAATTCCCCCATCCCAATGTAAATATGTAATTTGATGTTCGATGTAACATCTCAAATTTAAAAGCTGTTTGAGTTATAATCATCTTCACTTCATAGATTGCAGATGTGAACTGAGATTTCAATTGGATGTGTAATTTCGATTTTTTGGCAATGTTAAAGAAGGAAAATTTTAAAACGATCACTGATGATTTTCATTCATAACAAAAACATTTTTCAATACTAGAATTATTTTCTTCATTTTACATTATTTAAAATGATAAAAAATGTATTTTTGACGTTGTTTTTAATAGCTAACCTAAACTAACCTAACCTAACTTGCCCAAATATGTAAAATATATTGAAAACTGGTGAGGGGCGATAAACTGCAAATTAACCTCATATTTTTTATAATTTGAACCTCTACAAACAATGTGAATAAGTTCCTGTATTCTACGCAAAAATGTCTGTATAATGTTATTGTTTCGGAGAAAGTGGTTATGATTCGTTTTCAATTTAGCCATTATTCCGATTTTCGTTTATAAATCAAACCAAAAGAAGATAGGAAAAAACGCGGATAGTATCATTTCATCAGTTTCTCTAAAAATAAACCAAGGATATGATATTAGATTTCCGCTATCTCTTATAGTTTGAAAGTTGTAACAATGAAACATCAAAAACGTCGCCCTGAACAAAAATAATTTATTCTCAGAGTTGGGTATTAGTGACGTATATACATACTTAAAAAAAATTAACGATTCTGATGTATACGGACATGAATTCATACCCAAAGAATTAAAGAAAATATTTTACAAGTATCATACACTATCAATCAATAAGCGAATGGCGTGTAGGTACTTACCTATAGAAATCTTAAAATATATTCCAAATTTAAATCCTTCAGGAAGGCTTCCATTCTTGAAATCGCTCACTTAAGTAGGTACCTATAAGTATACATTGTTCTTCGCACAAATATAAAAATAATAAAATATTACTGGATCGCTTCGCAAATGGAAATGCCCCACACAACACAACTTCCGCAACCTACTGCAAGTTTGTGAAGATTTAGGCGGTCATTGGGTCATCATCTTCTCTTCTTGAACAACGAATGTTCATTTCGAACAGACGGGATAATTCCATTTATACGACGGGAATACTAGAACCGTGCGAAATTTTATAGTATGGTTGAGAATATAACGCGTATATAATGCTCTATTCGATCGATAAGCTAGAAATCTGTCATTGGACCACGATTTCTAGAAAGATTGATTTTTTGATTCGTATCGGAAAGGGTTTCTAAATCATTGAAACATTATGTCGTTAATATAGGAAATTCATGTTACTGGTATATGCTACATGTTCGTACGACGTCGTTCTGGATCATTTTTTTCCGTGTGCCAATGAATGAAATTAAATGTCGCTTTCGGATACGCAACCTACCCTGAAAAGTTCAAGTCGCTATCTCTTTCCGTTCTGAAGTTAACGAGGGAAACATAATATTTTTTCAAAATTTTCTTAAAATTTTTATTGGTACGGTCCTCACAAAATTTTACATACATCTCCATGGCGATCTTCTACAACTATTTAATAAGTTTAAATTCGTTCGGGTCTGTAGTTAGCTCGCCCATTCAGATGCTCAACCTACCGTGAAAATTGCAAGTCCTTATCTCTTTCCGTTCGAAAGTTATCGAGCCAACGGTCACCAATCCAGCTACTGATCTCACCCAAGGCTGCTCGGATCTCCAACAATATAGATCCGATCGTGTTCCAACTTGGAACTTGGCGCAAAATCTCAGCTATGTCGGATGACGAACAGTTTCTGACATAGAATTGGGCCGTTGGGCTGATTATGCCCATTAACGAACTTGTCCGTCGCATTCGGACGCGCCACCTACCCTGAAAATTTTGTCTCTATCTCTTTCCGTTCACAAGGTATCGTGGCAGCGGCCGGCCGGCTGGACATAATCAAATTTGACCTGGAATTCTTCATCAGTGAGTCGAACATTATCGTTTCAGACCAGTTTCGGCAAAAAATTCAAAAGTTAGACATTTGGGCAAAATGGTAGAAAGCTGATCCCCAAAACATGCGCGCAAAAATGTAACAACAGTCAGACATTTTGAGAAGTGATATACCCAGAGAACCCAAGAACATTTGAGTTATGACATTAAAAAATAAAGTAAAATCAACTAACTCTGACTCAGGTTCCGTTAATACTGTTTTCAGAGAATGTATACAATGAGAAACTGTTAAGACTAATTCCAATAGCAAACTTATATTTCTCAATATTTGACATAGCGAATACAAAGAATCATTTGACCGGATAAAATGGAACATATTTTTAATTTCGTTACCATTCATAACAATTTGAATAAAATATGTTTCGATCTTAATTCGGATTTTCCGAATTATTCAGAATGTGGCAGATAAATGCATAATAACAAAGGGATTGTTATGTTGATAAAAAAATATAGGAAACGTTTGCCGAACCCTGATGATTTTATTGATTATCTTAATTTGTAATTCATTAGAAAAATCAACAAAATCTATAAATGGATTGAAAAAGAATGAAATCCTTGATTTGTTTTCAAATAAAAGTTTTTCATGGTGCTGTAACACGTTCAGGTGTCAGGTTGTTCATTGAATGAGAAAACCAATATTTTCTGTCCAATGAACAGAAAAGGAAAAAGTTGAATGAATAAACTTCAACCGACTTCTAAAATGGATTGGCTAATAATCTGCAATAATTGAAATCTATCATTCAAATGTTCATAGCAATGAATTTGCATTGCAACATTTAGTTAATAATTGTCCCATATACAGGGTGTTTCACTGTTTTTTTTTGGCATAAAATCTTCAATTATGCTAACATCCGTGTTTCAATTATTCGAAAAAATAATTTTCGAAGATGAATAATTCGAAAATGGGTTTTTCTATCATTTCTATTTTCAGGTACATATAGGTAATCAAATGTGGAACTTGTAAATTCATGTATTGGATGGAATAAGATGCAGTACTATAATTAAGTAATGTTACTGAGAGTTTCAATTGATTCAATATGAATTAACCCATTATTCGGAGATTCACGTCCGTGTTTATTATAAATTGAAAATTCCAAATATTCAATGGTTCATAAAATATTGATACGAAGTGTGCCATTATTGACAAAAGGCTTCTTTGAAAGAGTATTTATTGTGGATTCTGGGAAATATTTCACTTCTTGAAGATTTGATGTACAGGGTGGTTTACAAGATGTAGAATAAAGAAAATAATTTTCTCAGTCAGGACCTGCACTATCGACAAGTAATTATGAGCGAATATCAGGCATAGGCCTATACTCATTCCCAAAAATTTTCATGAAGATCCATGCAGGCGTTCAAGAGTTATGCCGATGTAAAGTTTTCGATGAAATACATAAAACATCCTGTATCTCTTAAACGAATACAGTTAGGACATATTCGAACACTGATTTAGACTCACCAAACTGTCCTGCATCTGCACTGAAAGCCTGTACAATCATTCGTGAAACACCCTGTATAGTATAGATTCCAGGACGGTTTTAGGGCTATTCGTAAAGTTTCTGGATCTTTTTTAGATGGGTAGCGAATTTCGAAACTATTTAATAAAACATGTAATATTCCATTTCAGATTGGTTCGTTTTCTCCTTTTGTCCTATCCTTTTCCAGATCGAGTTTCGGATACCTCGGAGAAACCTTTCTACTTGTTGAAGGAAGAATCGATAGTAAAGAAAAAGAGGCCATTCAATATTTAATATTTCAGCATATTTTGTTATTCATTTCAATTTTCATGAATCATAACACTAACGGGGAGAAGGTTTTTTTTGCAGAGGTTTTTTCCTAAGCTCTAGTATTATATATCTCTAGTATATCTCTAGTATTATGTATATCGAATTCTATAGTACCCGTTACACTAACCTCTGCTAACACTTTTTTCATACAAATACAAATTGTTAGATAAAGAAATGTAATGGTCAAAGTTCAAAAGAATATACAGGGTGTATCTGAGTAACACCGAAAAAATGTGAGGGGTGATTCTGTGGTGAAAATTAAGGTGGGTAATTGGTATAAAAATTAACAATCAAAATTTTTTCTCTTTCTTATTTTCCCTGTATATTAAGCTAAAGACACGAAACTTGGTCAATTTTATTTGTCAATAAAACTACACATTTTGAAATTTTTCAACCCTGAAGTATGCATAGAAAGGGTTGAAATAGTCAACCCCTAAGATATTTTTTTCCTACAACTTTTTTTTGGATAAAATTTTTTGGCTGAAAAGCCCATTCATTTACTTTTCTTATGTCCACAACTTTTCTCTAAAACTTAAACATTTATAAGAAAAATATAAATGTATTGTAAGCTCATGTTAAATAGCATTTTGTTGAACAGCCAACAAAATTATGATTCTACTAGCTAATAATAGATACATCTAGAACAATAGTGAAAAAACAATGAAAAAAAACTGTTGAAATTCGACAATACAATTATAATAATATTGAAAATGACAACTATTTTTTTTATTAATCTTCGGAGGGATGTGAACTTTCCGGCAGTAGGTTTTTCAATAAAATGTATACCAAATAGGTACCCACCTTGATTTACAGCATAGAATCCCCCCTGACATTTTTTCGGTGTTATTCACCCTGTGGGTGCTTGAAATACTTCTTTGAGGAGAATTGAGTGATCATATAGAGACATTTTTGAATAATTACTTACACAAACCAATAAAAATGCACCAACAAGTGTCAAATATTTCTTTTTGTGATTTGAACAGACAACCTAAGTACATTATTTAACTTCTGTCCGTCAAAAAATAAAGTAAAATTAACTAACTCTGAATTACTCAGGTTTCGTTCCTACTGTTTTCAGAGAATGTATACAATGAGACTCGCAATAAGATAATGTTAAGATGATTTCCAATATTTCTCAAATTTGACATAGTGATTACAAAGAAACATTTGAGCAAATAAAATGGAAGTCCTCATTTCGATTCCATTTATAAAAAAAATTTGAATAAAATATTATGTTTCGATCTTTATTCCGTTTTTCCGCCGTTTCTTAAGAATGTGGGAAATAAATGCATATAATAAGAATGGGATTGTTATGTAAAAAATATAGGAAACGTTTGCCGACATCTGATGATTTATATTGAATATTTTAATTAAGGAATTCATTAATTCAAAGAACACAGAGGGCAAAAGTTGAATGAATAAACTTCATACGACTTCCTGAATGAAGTTTCTTAGAATCTGCAATGATTAGAATGTAGCATTCAAATGTTCACAACAACGAATTTGCATTGCAATGCAATCAATTCAACATTAGATGCTTAAAATACTTCTTTGGGGAGAATTGAGTAATAATATAGAGCACCTCTACTTATAAATATTTTACATAAAAGACATTTTTGAACAATTACTTGCGAAAATTCTCTTATAAAAATGCACCAACCACTGTCAAATATTTTCAGACAATTCAAGAACATTTAAGTCCATAAAAAAATAAAATACCTAGGTTTCATTTATATTATTTTCGAAGAATGTATACGATGGAAACATATCTGATTTCGTTACAATTCATAACAATAATAGTTTGCCAACACCTGATGATTCATATCGGATATCTAACTGGGGAATCTCTTAGGATAAGAATGATGTGAAAATCAACAATATCAATAATTGGACTCAAATAGAAGTATAATGTGCAAATGAAAATTTTTTATTGGACTCTATAAATTTTACGGATTCAGGTGTTAAGATGTTCCTTGAATGAAAACACCAAAAATTCACTGTTCAAAGAACATAAACAGAAAAGTTGAATGAATAAACTTCAACTGACTTCTGGAATGAAATTTAATGTCTAATAATTCTGCAATGATTAAGACTTTCCATTCAAATATTCACATCAAAGAATTTGCATTGCAATAAATTTAACATTAGATTCTCAAAATACTTCTTCAGATGGAATTGAGTTTATAATATAGTCTAAAAATATCCAATAACAATTTAAGTTTTCAGTGATATGTCCAGACAACACAAGAACATTTAAGTTCTGTCCATAAAAAAATAAAGTAAACTCGAAATCACTCAGGTTTCGTTAATACTATTATCGACGAATAGTATACAATGGGAAACTGTTAAGGCTACTCCCAATAGCAAACTTCTATTTCTCAATATTCGACATAGCGGTACAAAGAATCATTTGACCGGATAAAATGAAACATATCTCATTTCGTTACCATTCATAACAATTTGAATAAAATATGTTTCGATCTTAATTCCGATTTTCCGGCCGTTTTTCTGAAATGTGAATAATAATAACATTTTGCCGGCACCTGACGATTCATATTGCATAGGTTTCTTAATTGTGAGGATAAGATAAGTATGTGAAAATCAACAATATCAATAATTGGCCTCAAATAGAATAATCATGTGCAAATAAAAAATTATTGGGCTGTATGAATTTAACAGGTTCAGGTGTTTAGATGTTCCTTGAATGAAAACATTGTTCAAAGAACATAAAAGGAAAAAGTTGAATGAATAAACTTCAACCGACTTCTGAAGTGAAGAATAATTTGCAATGATCGAAATGTATCATTCAAATTTTCATAACAATGAATTTGCATTGCAATAAATTTAACATTAAATGCTTAAAATACTTCTTCGGAGGGAATTGAGTTTATAATAATAATATAGAGCACCTATAGTTATGAATATTTTATAATAAGAGACATTTTTGAAAAATTACTTTGGAAAACTCATTATTAAAAATACAACTGTCAAATATTTTATTTTTCGAAGTGATACCAATGTCCAGAACATTTGAATTCTGTCCATAAACAAAATACAGTAAAACCAACTAACTCTAAATTACTCAGGTTGCGGAGAATGAGAAATGTATAAAATGAGATAGGTACGAGGATAGGTACCTACTCTTAAAACTAATTCCAATAGCAAACTTCTATTTCTCAATATTTGATAAAGCGAATACAAAAAATCATTTGAGCGGATAAAATAGAACATATTTCATTTCGTTATCTTCCATAACAATTTGAATAAAATATGTTTCGATCTTAATCCCATTTTACCGGCCTTTACTCTGAAATGTGAATAATAAATAGTGACCGACCCGAGGACCGACCGAAAGTTCGGTTTCGGTTTCGGCCAGTTTCGGCCAAGAAATCTAGTTTCGGCCTTAGTTTCGGTTTCGGCCCAAAATGGCCGAAACTTTCGGCCAGGCCGAAACTAGAATGTTCGTGAATTATCCTGGTCGTTTGGCCAGGAGTTATACGTAATTGTCGTACGAGTTATTGTGATCTATCTTTGTTAAGACTGAGAATTCACTTTAATGATTATCAATTAGATTACATAGGGTGATTCCAAATAAGACGTGAAACTTGGAGTATGACACATTAGCTGTTGTTTAATCCATATTTATTTATAACCGAAAATCAACGGTTTTTGGAGTTTGGGTGATTTTCAAAAGAGTATGATATGTACGAAAAAAGCAAAACTATGCTGTATAAGAGGTTGAAAAAGAATTAGTATGGTTTGAAATGTGGTATATGAATAAATGAAAAATCAATTTCTAATATCAATTTGTCTGAGACTTTCGAATTTCACAATTTTGTATGCCAAAATTATTTTACAAACTTGCCAAATTCCTTCTTCATTATCTAAAAGATTTCGCTAGATTGCTTAACTAGTTTCGTTTCAGCAGATTATTTATAAGCAACCTTTTGAATGTCCGGCAATAGTGAATGTGTATGAAAAGACAGCGTGAGTAAATTTCAGGCGGAAAATAACAACTGAACACATCAGAAAGACGGCACGTGCTAGCCTATGGAATGGTGGAACATAATTTATGAATACATTTTCTAATGTAATTTCGAGCTTAGTTGCAACAAAAAAAAATACTGAATTCGTTATTTTCCTCTATTTGCTTCCTATATCCCCTTTCAAATCATACTAATTCTTTTTCAACAGAACCAGCACTCAAATATCTCAGAAACCGTTGATTTTTGGTCATCAATAAAAATGGCTCAAACCACAGCAAATGATCCATACTAACACCTCCTCTAAGGTTCACGTTTGATTTGGAATCACCCTGTATACTTAGACTGATTATTTTGATAACTTGGTAATACCAAAATAATAAATAAAGATCTCAAAAAAATATCTTTTTATTTTATTTAACACTCCTTAACTATTTTTATGTATATGCGAATAAAATTGTAAAAAATACAGTAGATTTCAGTATGAAATATAAAGTTTCGGTTTCGGTTTCGGTTTCGGCCGAAACTGAGACCCTGGCCGAAAGTTCGGTTTCGGTTTCGGCTGAAATACCAGTTTCGGTCGGACACTAAATTAATAAATGAATAATAATAATGGGATTGTTATATCAATAAACAATATCGGAAACGTTTGCCGACACCTGATGATTCATATTGGATATATTAATTGAGGAATCCCTTAGTATAAGAATGATGTGAGAATATCTATAATTTGTATCGAATAGAACTACATATAAGCAAATAAAAAATTTCATGGAGCTAAAATTGATAGGTTCAGGTTCAGGTATTCATTTAATGAAAACATCAAAAATTCAGTGTTCAAAGAACACAAAAGGAAAAAGTTGAATGAATAAATTTCAACCGACTTCTAGAATGAAGTGTCTAATAAACTGCAATGATTAAAACATAGGCATTGCAATAAATATTTCGGAGAGATCTAATATAGAGACATTCCTGAAGGAGAATTACTTGTAAAAACTCACCAATAAAAATGCACCAACTACAATCAAATATTTCATTTTCAAAGTGATATGTCCAGACAACCCAAGAACATTTAAGTTTTGTTCATAAAAAAAAATAAACAACGAACACGCGACAATTCTACCGGAGAAAAAGAACTGTTTTTATCGTTCGAGTCTTTGAACTCGCACGCGAATGAATGAAAGCACGCGCAGCTAGCAAGTGCAGGAGACGTATCTTACTACGGTCTCTATTCGGAATCTGTGCAAACAAGAGTCGCTTAGATCGTGCTGCAATCATCAGCAGTAGAACGAGTAGAATAAACTAAGTGGCAAGTGGAGATGTGTGCGGTTTATACTGTGTATAGCGGGCGAAGTAGCGGCACAAGTAGGGGTCTTGCCATCACACTGCTATTCTGTCACAGAGTCGGTCCCTATATTGAGCCGCTATAGCTTGGATATGTCTTCATCCTTGCCCACAGGTGCGGATTAGGGTTTCCCGGTCGCCAGGAAAACAGCAACAAGTTTGGACTCACCGAAAAATCGTAGGTCACCCTTACCGCTTCTCATCTTTACGCAGTCAATGAAAAAATCCTTAAAAAGCGCTAACCGGTAGTCAGGAGCTTTTTCGCGCATGTTCCTGTGTCTATTCACGCCTAATACGAAGCCGATCGAGCTGAAATTCGATACTGATTGTAAAATGGTGACTAGAAGGTATGTGCGAACGGATTCTGACGAATAGTTTCTGAAGATTTTCTATTGATAAGATCCTCATGACATTTCGTAAAGATTTGCGCTGTGGCGTTCTACAACTAATTACCATGTTCGAATTGGATCGGTTTCGTATTTTTTGACTTATTAAGGAAATAACAACAACATTTCAGATGGATATAAAACAGTTTGGCCGTTTATGCCAAAGTTTTCTGCTAGAATAAAGTCACGTGATATTTGCCAAGACCCACCCTCCTCCTCAACTGACATTTGGAAAGATTTAGCACGATCCCCTCCCCCCCTCAAGCACCTCAAGTAATTTATGGACGCCCCTTATGCCTATTAACGAACTTAACCTTCACATTCGGATGAGCCACGTACTCTGAAAATGTCAAGCCTCTATCTCTTTCTGTTCAGAAGTTATCGTGACTGAACTCGCCCAAGGCATCCAGAATCAAATTTGACCTCAAATTCTTCATCAGTTAGTCAAACCTAATCGTTTGAGGCCATTTTCGGCAAAAATTCGAACATTACAGTCATTTGGGCAAAATGATAGCATGCTCTTCCTCAGAATATGCGCGCAAAAAAGTAGTATTATCACGTTTCACGTCACTGTGGACTACAAAAGTTCCCATGGAAACCGAGTGTAGGATAAGGAACTCAGGAGATTGGATTCGCGTCAATTCGGTATGTCCGTGTGCGGACGCTCTTAATGATATTAGTTGCTGGTACCTTACGTTACAGTAAAGCTTTTATGCTATGTCACTCTTTAGATAATTTTGACGTAGCTTCATCAAGCACATAGGACACTGTCGCCTCAGGAAGCATTTGATGAGAATAGGTTTATCAGATACTGACGAGTGCAGATTCTGTGGGGAGGAGGAAGAAACTCCTCTTCACCTTGTTACAGAATGCCTCGCCATTGCAAGTCAGCGAAAGGAATGCTTTGGACAGGAAACTTGTAGGAGTGAAGACGTAATATCCTTGAAGCCTTCCCAGATATTGAGGTTCATTTATACTCTGGAACTGGAGGGCGAGCTGTAGATGGCGTAATGGTGAGAACAGCTCTGATGGGGGGCACAATAGATCTCAAGGTCGCGGTGCAACGTAACCCCTTATCAATAATAATAATAATAATAATAATAATCAAGCACATGAGAGGTAGGTCAATGATTGGAACCTTAATTATATAAATTAATCAATAATTGGTACATTTTCCAGCAGTGCATATAAAGCAAGGGTAATAAAGGTGATGTGAATGCTTGTATATATTGTTTGTTTATTGCCAATTTTCAAAACTTTAAAACTGAATCAGTGCTTAGGCGATAATCTGTGATTATAAAATTATTACCATATTATTATTATTGCCATAGGTGCAAACCATCCTTTCAACTGATTTCACATCTGAAACCAGAGGTTCGAAGGTAACAGTGCATGTACCGACAAAGGAGGCATAAGTATGCTACAAAATATATTGTTTTAAACATATACTGATGTGATAATGTGCCTGATGGGAATGATCATTTTAACTCCTATTCCATATTCCGATTAAATCATTTGAACGGTATAGTCATAAATTCAGTTTGAAACTCGTATGAATCATGTTATACAACCCATTGTTCATTTAGGTATAGTTTATATTCTCTTCAAACCTGAAAATATCAGTTTCAATTCATTAAAATATTATGTTACCATATTTGGTAAATTTTGAACAATGGTTTGGAATACCCAGATATAAATTCATCCAACTGGTAAGTAATTAAATGGGACAGAGATATTTACTTTATGGACATAGACAATTGTGCTGTTCTAATTGAATCGTAACGTAGTACTCTATGTTTCGAGGGGTACCTGAATCTCATTTTGAGGCACCTGAATCTCCTTTTCAGCTCTCCACTACATTGTTCAGTTGCATTTCTGTTATCTATATCTGAATGGTATAACGACCTTTTTGTGTGTCTTTCGCTGCACCTTTTATAGGTCATCCTTATTATGTGTCACATATGTATGTGGTTCTATGATAATTTGGCTGACAGGAAAAATATTTGTAAGTACATCTGCATTGGATATCATTTTTCTATATTTTCTAATATTCCTAACAATATAGATCCGATTGAGTTGAAACTTAGCTGTAAAATGAAGTTTTAAAGGCTCTCGCAAAATTTCAGCGATATGTGACGGATAGTTCCTGAGATACAACATTTTTTTAATATTTTTTTGAATTTTCTAGTCGTACGATCCTGACTAAATTTCACATTAGTCTTCGGGTCATTATTTTTCAACCAACTACCCAGTTTTAATTCGATCAGATAAGTATTTTTCGAGTTATTGGGAAACATTGTCAGTTAGCTATAACTACAAATACACTCGGTAGATTTAGCCCATCAATGAACTCAACTGACGCATTTGGCCTCCAAACCTGCCCTGCAATTTTCAACTCTCTAACTCAGTCCGTTCGAGAGTAATCGTGCTGACGGCTGGCCGGACGGATTTTTACCTCGAATTCTCCCTCAGTGAGTCGAAACTAAACGTTTGAGACCAAATATCGATATTTTTTCAAATGGATAGGCACTCTGTTCAGGAGAATAAGTGCGCCAAAAACTATATTACATTGTAGTACGTGATAGAGGACCATAAACTAATTTTGAAAAAATCGAAGGAGCTAGAGTCCAAACGGCTTTGTTTAAAAGAAATATAGTTTTAAAATTAATTTTTTCAATCTGATTTCTGTGTGAATTTCTGGACAAAGATGTATTAGTCGGATGAAATTTGATATAAATTTATTACTCATAGAGGGCGCCACGTACAGCGTTTTATCACTTTTAAATAGAGCCTAACTTTTTTGTCCTACGCTTATACCACTATCGACTGGAAAAATAATTTTTCCGCATTTTCTGTTTCTAAAAGGTATACAAACATCATCGCTAGAAACAACGCGTAAATCAAAAATTGGTTCAAGCCCTGTGGACAGGAGCTTTCTGGCGCTCTAGTTCAAACAGACAAATTATATCTCCGAAAGTATTGGTTTCTCAGAGTTGGGAATTATATCAATGTATTCATATGATAGAAAAGGATAAGGACATAAAGGAAATTCTATTCAAATAATAGTTTATTTATCAAGATTAAATGAGCAATCATGAGAATGAGAACTGCACCATGGAAGATATCAAATTAAATCTGGCCAATTTTGCCCAATAACGAACTTAACCGAGATATTCATCTCCCTAACATACTCTGAAAATTTCAACTACCTACCTCATTCCGTTCGAGAGTTATATCTATGTCTATGGATGAAAAGCAGTCTCACTTCTCTCAGATCTCTTACTTCATGTTCCGTTCCGAAATTCAAGACTAATTTCGGAGCAAACAACTGAGATTTTTCTCACTTCGCTCACAATTCTTCGATTGATTAGATAATGTCATGTCTCCGTAAAATAAGTTGACATTATGACAATTCATACATAGAATAATTATATCATACTGTGACAACGTTGAAATACGATTTATTATTGAAATTTTGAAAAATCATATCTCCGAAAGTATTAGCTTGTTAGAGTTAAAAATGATATCATTGGATTCTTATGATAAAACTGCTTATTGACAAAAATTTAATTTGGAATTTGCTTTGTAAAAAAATTTTTTTTTTTTGTTACTCCGATACCATCTGTCCGATTTTGCCCAATAACGAACTTAGCCGAGATATTCATCTCCCAAACCTACTCTGAAAATTTCATTTGTCTAGCTCATTCCGTTCGAGAGTTATCGTGCCTACGGCCGGCCGGCCAGACCGGCCGGCCGGACGGCCGGACAGAATGAATTTCGACCACGGATTCTTGATCAGTGAGTCGAACCAAATCGTTTAAGACCATTTTCATCGAAAAATTCTAAAATTACAGACATTTGGGCAAATTGATAAGCACTCAGTTCCGAGGAACTAGAGCGCCAAAAACTGATGATGTATGCCAATTTTTCCTAAGAATAACTAAATTTCTAAAACAGGGACATTACACTTTGATATAATCAAATTTTAATAATATGTAAATAATTAGAGATATAAATTATAAAGGAAATTCAATTCAAATAATAGTTCATTTATCTAGATTAACTGAGCAATCTGAGAATGAGAACTGCACCATGGAAGAAACCAAATTAAAATAGCTGAAATGAATTAGACTCTCTCATATAAAACAGGATGAAATGTACGAGTACACAGATCATATAATAAAGCTTAGATAGAATAATTATAGCATTCAGTGAAAACATAGAAGTACGATTCATTATTGAAATTAAGAACTTCATCTTAGCATAAATTGAATTCAAACATCATAGAAGAATTTAAATTCAACAAGAGTGCCAAAAATTATCAATCCAAAACCAATAGACGAATTCTACCCAACAACGAACTCATCCGAGATATTCATTCCTCAATTATATGATGAACGATAATATATAACTTTCCTCAAATCTACAATATTCCAGTTTTGTTTTTATGGAGATATTCTGAACTCAATATTATTAACTTACCATTACCATTCCCATCATCATATGGATTGACCATCGGCATGAAAATATCAACCAACAAAAAGTATGATATTATATTATCATTCTCATATTTAACGATTGCTCGAATGAAACAACGTTATCTCTCAAGAGAATAAGTTGACATTATAACAATTCATAGAATACCCACATAATAATTCTCTCATTCTGTGAAAACGTAGAAATACGATTTACATTGAAATTTTGAAAAATCATATCTCCGAAAGTATTAGCTTGTTAGAGTTAAAAATGATATGAATGGATTTTTATGATAAAGCTGCTTATTAAAAAAAAATTAATTTGGAATTAGTTTTGTAAAAAAAAAAAATTTTTTTTTGTTACTCCGAAACATTTGTCCGATTTTGCCCAATAACGAACTTAGCCGAGATATTTATCCCACAAACCCACTCTGAAAATTTCAACTTTCTAGCTCATTCTGTTCGAGAGTTATCGTGCCTACGGCCGGCCGGACGGCCGGACAGAATGAATTTCGACCACGGATTCTTGATCAGTGAGTCGCACCAAATCGTTTAAGACCATTTTCATCGGAATATTCGAAAATTACAGACATTTGGGCAAATTGATAAGCACTCAGTTCCGAGGAACTAGAGCGCCAAAAATGGGTTCAAGCCCTGTGGACAGGAGCTTTCTGGTGCTCTAGTTCAAACAGACAAATTATATCTGGTATTGGTTTTTCAGAGTTGGGAATTAAATCAATGTATTCATATGATAGAACTGCATCATAAAGGAAATTCAATTCAAATAATAGTTTATTTATCAAGATTAAATGAGCAATCATGAGAATGAGAACTGCACCACATTTTCAAATTTTTTTTCTGACACTTTGCGGTAATCTGGTCAATACAAACTTCACATGCGTATAAAGGTCATGATTCTACAATTTGGTCATGATTCTACAATTTTTTTTTACACTTTACGGTAACCTGATCAATACAAAACTTGCGTATAAGGGTGATGATTCTACAATTTGATGCTAAATTTCAGATAGATCGAGTGATCGGTTTCGGAAATATTCATAAAAAATATTTTTACTAAAATCGGCCATAACTCCGAAACCCCTTGATGGTTTTCGCCCATTAACGAACTTGTTGATATTTACGCTCCAAAACCACCTTGCAATTTTCAATCCGCTAACTCCTTTCGTTCGAGAGTTATCGTGCCTACGGCCGGTCGGCCGGCCGGACAGAATCGATTTCGCACTCGGATTCTTGATCAGTGAGTCGAACCAAATCATTTGAGACCATTTTCAGCCAAAAATTCCAAAATTACAGACTTTTGGGCAAATTGATAAGCACTCTGTTCCGAGGAACTAGAGCGCCAAAAAAACAAGTTTCGTATGACAATTGCCCAAAACAGGTTTAAAGTACCTACAAATAGTAGGTATTCAATAAATCATGTATAAAAGAAGAAAGATAAGTAATAATAAATTACCTTGTAATCGATCAAAAATTTCCTGATCTACGTTCACAAAATTTTCTCCTCTCTCGAACTACAGAATTATGCTTTCAATATTTACGTAATATTTTCAAACATTTTCGGGTGAGGTCCCCGTTGCATCGCTAAAATACGAGTATTTCAACCCCAATATTCTTGAAGTTACAATATTCCCTTCTGTCAAGTTGACTTTATGACAATTCATACATAGAATATACATAGAATAATTATATCAATCTGTGAAATACGATTTACATTGAAATTTTGAAAAATCATATCTCCGAAAGTATTAGCTTGTTAGAGTTAAAAATGATATGAATGGATTATTATGATAAAACTGCTTATTAAAAAAAATTTAATTTGGAATTTGTTCTGTAAAAAAAATTTTTTTTTTATTACTCCGAAACCTTCTGTCCGATTTTGCCCAGTAACGAACTTAGCCGAGATATTCATCCCCCAAACCTACTCTGAAATTTTCAACTCTCTAGCTCATTCCGTTCGAGATTTATCGTGCCTACGGCTGGACGGCCGGCCGGCCGGACCGGCCGGACAGAATGAATTTCGACCACGGATTCTTGATCAGTGAGTCGAACCAAATCGTTTAAGACCATTTTCATCGAAATATTCGAATAATTAAAAACATTTACATTACAGACATTTGGGCAAATTGATAAGCACTCAGTTCCGAGGAACTAGAGCGCCAAAAAGTGGGAAAGCCTTGTGGACCAGGAGCTTTGGCGCGCTGTTCAAATTTATAGCCAGAGCAGTGACCCATCCAGGTACTGAACTCACCATAAGCTGCTTAGCTCCAGAAAAAAAAAATTCCCAATATTTCCAAGAATATATCCGACTCTTAAAACAATCGTCCAAAAAAAACTGTACATCTTTTTGGCCGAGAATGGTCTCAAATGGATAGTTTCGACCCAAATTCACTCCTGGTTCGAAAATGAACAAGACTGTGTCTGTGGTGTCGTAAGGACCCATTCTGATAGGTACAAACATTTATCTACTATATTGGGTCGAAAATAAACAGTGCTCTAAGTAATCATTAAAGTATACTTTGGGGGTTACATTCATTATTAAAGGGTTCCTTTTTGGATGTTCTCTCCCAAACTCTGAAAAATATCTATAAATTTATATTATTTTTTTAATTGCTTCTGAGTTAGAAACGCAAGATACTCAACAGAAGCAATTTATCGAACAATGTTGCCTTAACAACAATTACGAAACAACATCAACGATAAAACAACTACTTCGTAACGTTCCGCAAAATAGATCAGACTCCTTCGTCAGACAACAAACGAAAGTGTTCAGAATTATTTTTTGTTGATAACTATTTTGAAATTAAAAAATTGTAACCTTTTCGTACTTGTTTTATCCCTGAGCACAAGTTATTTAATTAATTGTACAGATATTACCAGGAAAATATTCATTCAGTTGATTGTTTTCAAGAACAACTAGCCAACTATTTTTTGTTCAAAGGATCACATTATAAACAAATTTTTGGATATCCGATGGAAAGTAGTCCTGCCCTAGCGAATGCCGTTTGGACATGGATTATCTTGTTTGCATTACCTGAATTATCCTACTGACGTTTTATGCAGGGTGAGTCTTTGACCACTGCATTAATTTTAACCAAAGATTCCTCTCATCAAATGAAACACTTTTTTCATTTACCATTTTTTCAGATTCGGCTCAGGTAAAAACTTACAAGCGTTTAAAGATTTCACAATGTGCTAATACACTCCCGCATATAAATTATCTATGACATTGTTGGCGGACGAGAATAAGGCATGGTAACGTGGTTTAGAGCTTGATTCGGGATTCCAACGCTTAGGGACGGATCCATAAAAGTAGTGAAATTTCTGGAGTTTTCCATTTTAAAACATTCAATGAAGAATATCTCGAAAACGGTGCGTTTAAGGAGAAATGATGAAGAATAATATAATGTTCTAAAACGATGGAATATTCTTGAAATGACTCAAGAAAAACTTTATATGCTTTCTTTATGCTAATTTCGTAAGTTTTATGAATCCATGAGTCCATAACTAGAAAACCAGTAGAAGTAGAAAATAACTAATATTTGGAAAATATGTATCATAGTTATAGGAAACTTTACGCCAACATTCATTTTATTCGAAAAATGGATGTCAAAGCTACAAAATAAAAACTGATTTTTTTTCAAAATTTCAACAGCCTGTATCTTTTTACCTGAGCTGAATTTGGAAAAATGTTAAACGAAAAAAGTGTTTCATTTGATGAGAGGAATCTATGGTTAAAATTAATGCAGTGGTCAAAGACTCACCCTGTATATCAAAATCAATATGTAGATGACATGATTTTACAACATATGTATAGGTACATGTTATATTATTTTGATTGAAAGCTGAGGTAACGGGGTACCATACAATTTGACGCATGATACAAGAGCTTAGCACAAAACCTCAGAAAAAATTTCAACCATATCTGACAGATAGTTTCTAGGATACAGAATTTTTTCAAATAAATTTTTTTTAATTTTCTAGTCATGCGATCCTCACAAAATTTTGCGTAAGTCTTCGTGTCGGTATTTTTCAACTAATTACCTTGCTTTGATTCGATCAGATTAGTATTTCTTGATTTATTAGGAAAACAACGTTTCAAATGGCTATAACTCTGAAACCACTCGGTGGATTTGGCCCACTAACGCCGGTGCATTTGGACTCCAAACCTACCCTGAAAATATCAACTGTCTAACCCATTGCGTTCGAGCGTAATCGAGCTTACGGCCGGCTGGACAAACAGAATCAATTTTGACCTCGGATTCTTGATCAGTGAGGCGAAACTAATCGGTACTATGTTCATAGAACATCGCGCCAAAAATAGTGGAAGATATTCAAATTGTAGGTCTTGTACTTGAATGCACTTTGCCACAAAAAAACAGTTAAGTTAAGTTAAGCTAGACTCCGCCTCTTGAAGCAATTGTTTGTATTTGCAAACGAATAAAGGCAGTTTATTATTATTATTATTATTATTATTATTATTATTATTTATTTTAACACCCTGTAGGTATATCTTTTAAACAAAGGTGTTTCGGTCTTTCGCTCCTATACGAAATTTTCTTACTATTTGATGGTCCTCTGCGTACTATTATGAAATATTGATTTTCGATTGACCACTCCATTATATTTTATCATTACCTGAACCCGGCAGACTCTGTCCTGCCATTAGGCGATATTCCCTAAAACCAGTCAGAACTGGGGCAGCGCATTCGCCATTTCGCACGGGTAGCACAAAATAAACAACAACTCATTCTCATGATTGCTCATTTAATCTTGATAAATAAACTATTATTTGAATTGAATTTTCTTTATGATGCAGTTCTATCATATGAATACATTGATATAATTCCCAACTCTGAGAAACCAATACTTTCGGAGATATAATTTGTCTGTTTGAACTAGAGCGCCACAAAGCTCCTGTCCACAGGGCTTGAACCCATTTTAGAACAAGATCTCGCAAATTTGCGAGAAGATTTTCCTGTGGATTTGGTATACCATCGTATGTGGTATTTTTTAATAGGACATGGATTGGTCAGCGTGGTGATATATGGCCTGGGAGATCACGTGACTTGAATCCTTTGGATTATTTTTTATGGGGCATTTAAAACAACCTGTTTACGCAGCGGAAATTAATAATCAAGAACAATTAATGGAGCGAATTATTACTAATGCAATCGAATCCATTCAAAATAGGCTAAACATACCGTTAGTATAATCATTTTGAGTTGCAAAGCCTAATCAATGCTAATGGTGAAATTTTTTAACATTTGATTTATTTCTTTTTGTATTTTTGGCGCTCTTGTTCCTCGGAACAGAGTGCTTAACAATTTGCCCAAATGTCTGTAATTTTCGAATTTTTGGCTGAAAATAGTCTTAAACGATTTGGTTCGACTCACCGATCAAGAATCCATGGTCGAAATCAATTCTGTCCGGCCGGTCCGGCCAGCCGGCCGTAGACACGATAACTCTCGAAAGAAAAGAGTTAGAGGATTGAAATTTGCAGAGTAGGTTTGTAGCGTGAATATCTCAGACTAGTTTGTTAACGGGCGAAATCCACAAAGCGGTTTCGGAGTTATGGCCCTTTTTATCAAAAACATTTTTTATGGATATTTCCGAAACCGATTACTCGATCTATCTGAAATTTAGCATTAAATTGTAGAATAATGACTTCTATATGCATGCGAAGTTTTGTTTTGATTGGGTTGCAATAAGGTACCAAAAAAAAATTTTTTTAATTTTTAAATTTCGTTCCTACGATAACTCCCGAACAGAATGAGCTAGGCAGTTGAAATTTTTAGAGTAGGTTTGAGAGATAATTATCTCGGTTAAGTTCGTTAGTGGGCAAAATTGGCCTAATGGTTTCGGAGGAACGAAAAACCAAATTTTTTTTACAACACAAATTCAAAATTTAACTCCTTTTAAGATGCAGTTTCACCATAAAAATCCACATATATCATTTTCAACTCTAACAAGCTAATACTTTCGGAGATATGATTTTTTGAAATTTCAATAATGAATCGTACTTCTGTACTTCTTATGTTTTCATAGAATGCTGGACTTAATTATTGTATCTATGAATTATTATATGATCTGTCTTCGTACATGTCATCTTATTTTCCTATGAGAGATAAATGTCAAAATTATTTCTGGTACCTACAACTCAATTTTTTTATAAGATAATTTTTGAAGCATTTTTTTTAAACGACACTTTTTTTAAATTTAATTTCTTTCATGATGCAATTCTATCATAGGAATCCATTGATATAATTCCCAACTCTGAGAAACCAATACTTTCGGAGATATAATTTGTCTGTTTGAACAAGAGCGCCAAAAAACTCCTTGCCACAGGGCTTGAACCAATTTTTATATTATGTATTAAAGTTGAAAATTGATGACATGCAGAAACTTTGAAGTCTAATATCTAGGAAACAAATCCAAGAATTTTATTCTACATTTTTTTTATCAAGAATATCAGCCTATATACGTTCCTTAATTTTTTGCCTGGAGTTTTGAATCAATCTGTATATCTGTAACCATGGCAACTACGTTAATATGAAGCGGATAAAAATGGTGCAAATTGAGCAAGCGACCTGATTGATGGTGTGCCATACCTTAAAACTCCATTTTTTCTAGTATGTTGACCATTAAATGAAAAATGGGTTCAAGCCCTGTGGTCAGGAGCTTTCTGGCGCTTTAGTTCAAACAGACAAATTATATCTCCGAAAGTATTGGTTTCTCAGAGTTGGGAATGATATCAATGGATTATTATGATAGAACTGCATCATAAAGGAAATTCAATTCAAATAATAGTTTATTTATCAAGATTAAATGAGCAATCTGTGAATGAGAACTGCACCATGGAAGAAATCAAATTAATATAGCTGAAATGAATTTGACTCTTTCTTATAAAACAGGATGAAATGTACGAGTATGAACACATATCATATAATAAAGCTTAGATAGAATAATTAAAGCATTCTTTGAAAACATAGAAGTACGTACGATTCATTATTGTAATTTAGAAAAATCATATCTCCGAAAGTATTAGCTTGTTGGAGTTGAAAATGATATCGATGGATTTCAATGGTGAAACTGCATCTTAAATAAAAATTACAGACATTTGGGCAAATTGATAAGCACTCAGTTCCGAGGAACTAGAGCGCCAAAAAGTGTAATTCCCTTTCCGGGATTTGAGCCCGCCTTCTCTCATTTCGAAACCGAAAACCAAATCAAAAAACCGAAACCGAAAACCCGACGGCCTAGACCAATCGGCTATCGGGCTCCTCGTATGATCTTGTCGATCTCCGGTGTTAGAATAAATCGTCGGTACTTACCTGGGATATATATTCTTAATTTTCACTTTTCGACATAAAATCGCCACATGGGGGTTTATTTGACGGATTTTTACCCTTGTCTCTCTAAATCGATTTTGACGTTTCTCGCACCAACTATTAGCAAGGAATTAGACAATGTCATGTCTCAGGAAAATAAGTTGACATTATGACAATTCATACATAGAATAATTATATAATTCTGTGAAAACGTAGAAATACGATTTTTTATTGAAATTTTGAAAAATCATATCTCCGAAAGTATTAGCTTCTTAGAGTTAAAAATGATATCATTGGATTCTTATGGTAAAACTGCTTATTGAAAAAAATTTAATTTGGAATTTGTTATGTAAAAAAAAAATTTTTTTTTGTTACTCCGAAACCATCTGTCTGATTTTGCCCAATAACGAACTTAGCCGAGATATTTATCTGCCAAACCTACTCTGAAAATTTCAACTCTCTAGCTCATTCCGTTCGAGAGTTATCGTGCCTACGGACGGCCGGACCGGCTGGCCGGACAGAATGTATTTCGACCACGGATTCTTGATCAGTGAGTCGAACCAAATCGTTTAAGACCATTTTCAGCCAAAAATTCGAAAATTACAGACATTTGGGCAAATTGATAAGCACTCAGTTCCGAGGAACTAGAGCGCCAAAATTGGCTAGATCTCCTGACGTTACATGAGTATGAGTAGTTTTGACGCGCATGTAGGCAACAGCGTACAAAAATGTTATATTTCAGTAAGTATCCGTCAGAATCCGCCGAAATTCCGAACATACCTTCGAGCTCCAGTTCAGAATCGAGTACCAAATTTCAGCTCGATCAATTTTGCATGAGACGGTGTGAATAGACAATGGAATATGCGCGCAAAAGCTCCTGACTTCACGTCAGTGTGGTTCTCGATTTTTTTTCATACTTCTTCCGAGTAGTACACGATTTTTTGATGAAATTTCACGAATCTCTCCAACTCCAGATAAAAGCTCTTGAGCATGTGGGTGCATATTTTTATTGTATTTTAGATTATTATTTCCTCAAAAAACATCTGGCGTCATGCAGCAAAAAAATGAGAACCATGAATTGTTCCTCCAAGCTCATCCTCTTTTCATTGAGGGTCAACAAGTGGGATTGAAATATAAAAATCTGGAATTATATCAAAAGTTAGGGGATGTATTGCTATGTAATGCTCTGTCTAGATAATAATAATTGTGCTTTATTGATAATGAATCAAGCGCAATAACTGGCATATGCCCTTCAGCCCGTCCATGCAAATATTCGTTTAACGAACAGATGGTAAAAGTGTCGAAAAAATCAACACATAAAAACTCCTCGAATATATAGAATTTCCCAAAAAGAAAAATAATAAACAATTGCGTAGAATATGTAATTTTCCTTTATTAAACACGTACTTCGAAACAACTTTTCTTGTCCATGAATTTAATTAGGCACTCTGAATAAAAATACAAATGTTTAAAAATGAATGACAATCGGTCCTGCTGGATTGAAAGGTATTACTCTGTGTGGTTCATACAAACTCAATCTAGATATTGTAGTTCTTATAACGCAGTTAGTTCTTCCTTTACATTCCTTGGGGGCCACCCTCAACCAGCAGGATTTTCCTTTAGCTTGTCCATAACATCCTGTTCTCAGCAGACACGGATCACAAGTACGGTGATATCCACATCCTGTAGTTCTTCCCATTTTTAGTATAGATCGATGCACTAGAATTTTGAGATGACTATTCAAATAATTTGACAGTTTATGACATCGAACATAAATTAAATATGATGACACTTCTGTGTGAATGTCGTTAATAAATGCAAGGTGGTCTTGTTTGCAACACGCAGAATTACTAACAGTAGTTGGCAACAAGTGCTTTCTAGTTCAACTACTACCAGGAGTATAATAAAATATAAAAAATTTGAAGCATTCAAACCCTTTAATTACTAACAGGAGTAGTCAACAAGTGCTTTTTAGGTCAAAATGTTTGCGTATTCTCTGAAAATTATGATGATAAGGCCGCTCACAAAAATTACAATCGTTATAAACAATTAAGTGAACAAAAAGAAGGAGGTTTAGGTTTTCACCAATATCTCAAAAACTATTTGAGAACAATCAAATTTGAAAAAAGATTCAAATAGAGGAGGAAATTTCCTAAAAAAATGGGTTTAAGCCCTGTGGACAGGAGCTTTATGGCGCTCTAGTTCAAACAGACAAATTATATCTCCGAAAGTATTGGTTTCTCTGAGTTGGGAATTATATCAATGTATACATATGATAGAGCTGCATCATAAAGGAAATTCAATTCAAATAATAGTTTATTTATCAAGATTAAATGAGCAATCATGAGAATGAGAACTGCACCATGGAAGAAATCGAATTAAATCTGGCCAATTTTGCCCAATAACGAACTTAACCGAGATATTCATCTCCCTAACCTACTCTGAAAATTTCAACTACCTAGCTCATTCCGTTCGAGAGTTATTGTGGAAAAACTTTTTTTAAATTTTCAAATTTTTTTTTTTACACTTTGCGGTAATCTGGTCAATACAAAACTTCACATGCGTATAAAGGTCATGATTCTACAATTTGATGCTAAATTTCAGATAGATCGAACGAACTTGTCCGAGATATTTACGCTCCAAAACCACCTTGCAATTTTCAATCCGCTAACTCCTTTCGTTCGAGAGTTATCGTGCCTATGGCCGGTCAGCCGGCCGGACAGAATCGATTTCGCACTCGGATTCTTGATCAGTGAGTCGAACCAAATCGTTTGAGACCATTTTCAGCCAAAAATTTCAAAATTACAGACACTTGGGCAAATTGATAAGCACACTGTTCCGAGGAACTAGAGCGCCAAAAAAACAAGTTTCGTATGACAATTGCCCAAAACAGGTTTAAAGTACCAACAAATAGTAGGTATTCCATAAAACAATTATGAAAGAAGATAAGTAATAATTTAAAATTACCTTGTAATCGATCAAAAATTTCCTGATCTACGTTCACCAAACTACAGAATTATGCTTTCAATATTTACGTAATATTTTCAAACATTTTCGGGTGAGGTCCCCGTTGCATCGCTAAAATACGAGTATTTCAACCCCAATATTTTTGAAGTTACAATATTCCCTTCTGTCAAGTTGAAATTATGAGAATTCATACATAGAATAATAATTATATCAATCTGTGAAATACGATTTACATTGAAATTTTAAAAAATCATATCTCCGAAAGTATTAGCTTGTTAGAGTTGAAAATGATATGAATGGATTCTTATGATAAAACTGCTTATTAAAAAAAATTTGATTTGGAATTTGTTTCGTAAAAAAAATTTTTTTTTTTTGTTTCTCCGAAACCATCTGTCCGATTTTGCCCAATAACGAACTTAGCCGAGATATTCATCCCCCAAACCTACTCTGAAAATTTCAACTCTCTAGCTCATTCCGTTCGAGAGTTATCGTGCTTACGGCCGGCCGGATCGGCCGGCCGGACAGAATGAATTTCGACCACGGATTCTTGATCAGTGAGTCGAACCAAATCGTTTAAGACCATTTTCATCGAAATATTCGAAAATTACAGACATTTGGGCAAATTGATAAGCACTCAGTTCCGAGGAACTAGTGCGCCAAAAAGAAGGAGGTTATGGTTTTCACCAATATCTCAAAAACTATTTGAGATAAATCAAATTTGAAAAAAGATTCAAATAGAGGAGGAAATTTCCTAAAAAAAAGTCCAAACTACTGGAACTGTAGGACCAATGTTTATAATTTTCCTACAGTTTTGAAAATACGCCCGAAAACGGGTACTCTGGCTTGCGCAAGCCTCGCCCCTTTCGTACCTTTGATGAATACATATTATTTAAACTTATGAAATATGAAAAGGAAAAATTCAGGCGCCTGCTGGATAGATCAATGAACAAGAATCCGAGGTCCAAAAATGTTTATCGCGATTTTTAATTAGTTATCCATTAGTTAATTAACAATTTTTTGTAGCACGAACGATAATTGTTAAACTATTAATCTGAGAATTTTTTCCTGTCGTGGAGCCATTTTTCAAAGGCCTTAGAATAGATTCATATTGGAAAATTTTAAAAATTGTTAATTTTCGTTTTGTTATGAATAATTTGCTTGAGTGAAAAATTATAAAGCTTCAATTTATAATATTAATAAACCGTTTTCTTATGATAAGACTACTACTCAAAAATGATTTTCAATAATTATTATCTCCTATTGTTCAAAAAATTGTTATAAACCAATACGTTGTTTATGAGATAATTTGAAATTTACTTTTGAAAACATCATTGAAGCTTTATAATTTTTCACTTAAGTAAATTGCTCATAACAAAACGAAAATTAACAATTTTTCAAATTTTCCAACGGGAATCTATTCCAAGCTCCACGAAAAAAAAAATTCTCAGATAATTAGTTTAACAATTATCGCCCTGAACATTTTAAATTTTTTATTTTCATATTTAATAAGTTTAAATAATATTTATCCATGAAAGGACCAAAGGGGGTGAGGCTTACGCAAGCCTGAGTACCTGTTTTCGGGGGTATTTTCAACCCTCTGGGAAAATTATAAATATTAGTTGTGTTCTAGGAGTGGATTTTTTTAAGGAAATCCTCCTCTTCTTGAATCTTTTTTGAAATTTGAATTATCTCAGTATCTCAGATAGTTTTTGAGATATTGGCTAATAACCAAACCTCCTTTTTTTTCACTTAATCGTTTCTAAGTATTGCAATTTTTGCAAGCGGCCTTAGCATTTTACTAAAACTATCTAGGTACATGCAATTCCGAATCGAATGACTCCTCATCATAATTTTAGGAGAATACGAAAAATGTTGACCTAAAAAGCACTTGTTGACTATAAAGCACTTGTTGACTATATGATATATATATAAAGCACTTGTTGACTATATGAACATCGGGAATACTTAGTTGGAAAAATCAGTTTAATGATAATAGAACATATTTAGCACTCGGCTATCGAAAACAATAAAAATTTGTAAATCCACTAAATTAATGATATTTCAGCAAAATATAAGAAATTAACAATATTTAAAATTTTCTGGCAGGTCATTGTACTACGCAGCCCTCTGCCAAATGTGGATTTGATCATAAATGATTAATTATATTTTTGTACATGTAAATCATTTCGACGTCGCGTTTTATAATTACGAATCTCATAGAAAAAATTGTAAATTTTCTTTTAAATAATCAGGTAACATTTCATTATTCATCCTATATACAGGGTGAATCTTTGACCACTGCATTCATTTTAACCAAAGATTCCTCTCATCAAATAAAACACTTTTTTCATTTACCATTTTTCCCGATTCAGCTCAGGTAAAAAGTCATAAGCATTTAAAGATTTTACAATGTGCTAAGACACTCCCGCATATAATTTATCTATGACATTGTTGGCGGACGAGAATAAGGCATAGTAACGTGGTTTACATTTTGATTTGGGATTCCAACGATAAGGGACGGATCCATAAAAGTAGTGAAATTTCTGGAGTTTTCCATTTTAAAACATTCAATGAAGAATATCTCGAAAACGGTGCGTTTAAGGAGAAATGATGAAGAATAAAATAATGTTCTAAAACGATGGAATATTCTTGAAATGACTCAAGAAAAACTTTATATGCTTTCTTTATGCTAATTTCGTTTAGTTTTATGAATCCACGAGTCCATAACTAGAAAACCAGTAGAAGTAGAAAATAACTAATATTTGGAATATATGTATCATAGTTATAGGAAACTTTACGCCAACATTCATTTTATTCGAAAATAGGATGTCAAAGCTACAAAATAAAAACTGATTTTTTTTCAAAATTTCAACAGCCTCTATCTTTTTACCTGAGCTGAATTTGAAAAAATGTTAAATGAAAAAATGTGTTCAAGCCCTGTGGACAGGAGCTTTCTGGCGCTCTAGTTCAAACAGAGAAATTATATCTCCGAAAGTATTGGTTGCTCAGAGTTGAGAATTATATCAATGTATTCTTATGATAGAACTGCATCATAAAGGAAATTCAATTCAAATAATAGTTTATTTATCAAGATTAAATGAGCAATCTGAGAATGAGAACTGCACCATGGAAGAAACCAAATTAAAATAGCTTAAATGAATTTGACTCTCTCTTATAGAACAGGATGACATGTACGAGTATGAACACAGATCATATAATAAAGCTTAGATAGAATAATTATAGCATTCTGTGAAAACATAGAAGTACGATTCATTATTGAAATTTAGAACTTCATCTTAGCAGAAATTGAATTCAAACATCATAGAAGAATTTAAGTTCAACAAGAGTGCCAAAAATTATCAATCCAAAACCAATAGACGAATTCTACCCAACAACGAACTCATCCGAGATATTCATTCCTCAATTCTATGATGAACGATAATATATATCTTTCCTCAAATCTACTCCAATACACCAATATTCCAGTTTTGTTTTTAGTGGAAATATTCTGACTCAATATTATTAACTTACCATTACCATTCCCATCATCATATGGATTGACCATCGGCATGAAAACATCAACCAACAAAAAGTATGATAAGTATCATTATTATAATTCTCATATTGTTACCATTACTGGAATGAATGACAATGAGACAACGTCAAAGTTGACAATATAACAATTCATAGAATAGCCACAGAATAATTCTATCATTGAAATTTTGAAAAATCATATCTCCGAAAGTATTAGTTTGTTAGAGTTAAAAATAATATGAATGGATTCTTATGGTAAAACTGCTTATTGAAAAAAATTTAATTTGGAATTTGTTCTGTAAAAAAAAAATTTTTTTTTGTTACTCCGAAACCATCTGTCCGATTTTGCCCAATAACGAACTTAGCCGAGATATTTATCCCCCAAACCTACTCTGAAAATTTCAACTGTCTAGCTCATTCCGTTCGAGAGTTATCGTGCCTACGGCCGGACGGCCGGACCGGCCGGACAGAATGAATTTCGACCACGGATTCTTGATCAGTGAGTCGAACCAAATCGTTTAAGACCATTTTCATCGAAAAATTCGAAAATTACAGACATTTGGGCAAATTGATAAGCACTCAGTTCCGAGGAACTAGAGCGCCAAAAAGTGTTTCATTTGATGAGAGGAATCTTTGGTTAAAATTAATGCAGTGGTCAAAGACTCACCCTGTATATAGTATATTCTTCAGTAAGTGATTACAGCTGTTTAACACTCATTAATCTTAAGAAATCTAACATTAATGTTATTGGTGTTTTTCTATTACATTTTAAAAGTATACCTCTATTTTGTCTTTTCTGCAGTTTGTCGATGTAAATCAAACAAGATAGACGAACAGTATCCAACATGAGGGAGCACCAATGAATTGAACAATAACAGGGCCGTATTCAGATATATCTTATTTCTTAACCTAGCGATGAAATTAACTTTTTTTGACATCGTATTATCGATGTAAACTACATGAGACTGAAACTTCAAATTTTGGTCTATTATGAATGCTGGATATTTCGTTTCATTCACTCTCGATTTCTTCGTTATTGATATTTACCTTAAAATGATTTATATCCGTATCACTTACTTTGTGCTCACTACCTATCAACATATATCTTAATTTTTGGCGCTCTTGTTCCTCGGAACAGAGTACTTATCAATTTGTCCAAATGTCTGTAATTTTTTATGAAAATGGTCTTAAACGATTTGGTTCGACTCACTGATCAAGAATCCGTGGTCAAAATCAATTATGTCTGGCCGGTCCGGTCCAGCCGGTCGTAGACACGATAACTCTTGAACGGAATGAGCTAGACAGTTGAAATTTTCAGAGTATGTTTTGGAGATAAAAATATCTCGGTTATAATAAAAACAAATTTTTCATTACAAATTTCAAATTCAATTTTTTTTTAATATGTAGTTTCATCATAGGAATCCATTGATGTCATTTTCAACTTTAACAAGCTAATACTTTCCGAGCTATGATTTACTAGCTCCTACATGATACTCAAAGCGTCGGTACGAATTTCCATAAGTTGCATAACGTGAGTGTTACATGCACCGGTATTAGCTTGCACAATACTCAGTACTTCGTTACGAATTTCAATACGTGCAGTACGGGAGACGGGAGTTACGTAATACGTCAATACGTGGCATCCCATCAGTAAAGCTGCGTATAAACTACGCGCGGCAAACCCTCGAACATTGATAGAGTTGATACACGAGGCAGCCTCGGCCTCGCGTGTATCAGACGGGGATACCTCTCGCGGCAACCCCGTGTACACTACATAGCGCGAGGCAATGTTCGAGGGTTTGCTGTGTGTAGTTTATATGCAGCCTTTATAGAAGCCAGTTTATAATGCAGTTCTATTCTATCATAATAATCTATTGATATCATTCCCAACTCTGACAAAAGAAACCAATACTTTCGGAGGTATGATTTGTCGAAGTTTGAACAAGAGCGCCAAAGCTCGTGTCCACAGGGCTTCCCCACTTTTTTTATAAGCACTTTAAAATTGTTATCGCAAAGTCAAACAAAGAGTTTGTCTCAATTCTCAATAACTGAATCGAACATAATGTTTAATGTTGAATGAATTGAATAGAAATGACAATTTATTTTGGCGCTTTTGTTCTTCGGAACAGAGTGCTTATCAATTTGCCCAAATGTCAGTAATTTTCAAATTTTTGGATGATAAGGTTCGACTCACTGATCAAGAATCCGTGGTCAAAATCGATACTGTCCGGACGGCTATCCGTTAACACGATAACTCTCGAACGGAATGAGCCAGACAGTTGAAATTTTCAGAATAGGTTTAGGATATTATTAGTATTATTTGAACATGATCGGATCGATAACTTTCGAACGAAAAGAGATGGGGAGGTTGCGCACCCGAATGGAAGAGTTAAGTCGTTTTCGGGCATAATCAGCCTAACGGTTTCTAGTTATGACCATCTGGAATATTTATAGAACATTCGCGCAATTTTGAATTTAATTTCTTTCATGATGCAGTTTCTACATTGATATCGTTCCCAACTCTGAGAAACCAATACTTTCGGAGATATGATTTGTCAAAGTTTGAACAAGAGCGCCGAAGCTCGTATCCACAGGGCTTTTCCACAAGAGGAAAATACTCAGAATTTATTTCCAGAAGCCTCATACGAGTCAAGAGTTTAAGTTGAATGATGATTAGAAATCATTACCAAATTTTACCAAATTATCATATAATTACATATATACAGGGTGTTTTATAATATATGCGCAGGACTCGTCCAAAAATATGAATAAAGTTTCTATTAACTGACCCTCTAAAATGCACCATCTTCGACAGAAAAGAATTTTTTGCGAATATCTCCGGACCCTTTTATCCTACAGAAAACAGCTTTGGTAAGTATTTCTCACGCATAATAAGCTATGTTTCGTGCGAAAAATTTTTTTTGAGTCATAATTGGTGAAGGTTTTGAAGGGGTAGTGGGTGTTTCTCTTCCCAACTTCTACATCACTGGAAATAGTACGGTTTTGAACCGCGCATTTGAACCAGCAATGTTTTCTACACAAAAAATTGGTTCAAGCCCTGTGGACAGGAGCTTTCTGGCGCTCTTGTTCAAACAGACAAATTATATCTCCGAAAGTATTGGTTTCTCAGAGTTGGGAATTATATCAATGTATTCTTATGATAGAACTGCATCATAAAGGAATTTCAATTCAAATAATAGTTTATTTATCAAGATTAAATGAGCAATCTGAGAATGAGAACTGCACAATGGAAGAAATCAATTTAAAATAGCTGAAATGAATTTGACTCTCTCTTATAGAACAGGATGACATGTACGAGTATGAACACAGATCATATAATAAATCATAGATAGAATAATTATAGCATTCTGTGAAAACATATATATATAGAAGTACGAGTCATTATTGAAATTTCGAAAAATCTTATCTCCGAAAGTATTAGCTTGTAGGAGTTGAAAATGATATCAATGGATTTTTATGGTGAAACTGCATCTTAAAAAAAATTGAGTTTGAAATTTGTTGGTAAAAAAAAAATTTTTTTTTTTCGTTACTCCTAAACCGTCTGTCTATTTTGCCTAATAACGAACTTAATCGAGATATTCATCTCCCTAACCTACTCTGAAAATTTAAACAGCCTAGCTCATTCCGTTCGAGTGTTATTGTAGAAAAACAATTTAAAACTTTTCAAAAATTTATTTTGACACTTTACGGTAAACTGATCAATACAAAACTTGCGTATAAAGGTCATAATTCTACAATTCGATGCTAAATTTCAGATAGATCGAGTGATCGGTTTCGGAAATATTCATAAAAAATGTTTTTACTAAAAACGGCCATAACTCCGAAACCGCTTGATGGATTTCGCCCATTAACGAACTTGTCCGAGATGTTTACGCTCCAAACCCAACTTGCAAATTTCAATCCTCTTACTCCTTTCGTTCGAGAGTTATCGTGTTAACGGCCGGCCGGACGGACGGACGGACTCCGGCTGCACAGAATCGATTTCGACCTCGGATTCTTGATCAGTGAGTGGAACCGAATTGTTTGAGACCATTTTCAGCCAAAAATTCGAAAATTACAGACATTTGGGCAAATTGATAAGCACTCTGTTCCGAGGAACAAGAGCGCCAAAAAAGTACTCCTAGTCATAAGCTCTAAAGTCGACCGTTTTCGAAAAAAATCAACTTTTATGCTGAAAAGCTGGGCAATTTTTTGAAATAAATTTTTTTTTACTAATTATTGGGATGCGCCACCTCTTTCCGTTCTCAAGTTATCGTGGCAACCACCGGCCGGACAGAATCAAATTTGACCTCAAATTCTTCGACGGGGAGTCGAACCCAATCGTTTGAGACTATTTTCGGCAGTTGGGTAAAATGATAAGTTCCCCAGAACATACGCGCAAAAACCAAAAGCCTGACCGGTCCGCGGAAAATATCCATTTGGAATAATTATTCACAGGAACACAATTAATGTTGAGATACATCAGTAAGTACTCATTGAGAAGATCATCTAGTTGTAGCCAATTCCATGTCGTGCGTGAACATACTTTTTTAGATGAAGATCAGTTAACTGCAAAAAATTTCCAGGAATTTTTCCCTATAATCTATCTCTAATGACTCCAAAAAGAAAAAGGATTCATATTATTAATAAATTCCCACGAAAAGATGTAGCACATAATTTTCCACTAGCTATTTTTATGTGAATAAAGAAGTCGCAGAATTCACAATGTGGCAATCATCGTAGTGAAAATGAGTGCGAATTATAATTCACATCCATAATGACGTTCAGTCAACTGGTGTTCATACCTGGAATGCATTCACTTTCATAATAACCGAATTAAAGTGGGTACTTTATCCATTAACAGAATGCGAGAAGATTAATGAGATCTTCGCACGCTATGCTTTACAATATCTTCATTGCAGGGGTTTTCAGTTTTTCTTTCGACTAATTTGGATATATTTATGACCGCTCAGATAGAAGGAAATGGAATAATTGAAAGTTCTGAGGCAGCGTCAGGAGCTTTAGCATTGGTTCATTCAATGATCTATATACAGGGTGATTTTAGACCAATAACCCATCGGGCAAGGGGTAATAGAGGGCCAGAAATGGACACTCAAACATCTACAAACACTACAAAAGTAAGTACACTCTTGTCCACTACAGTTTTTGTCGTCTGACATATGTTTCAGAATAGTATATTCTAAAACAAGTTGTAGAATGGGCTCCTATTTAAACACGAATGCGAAATTCGTAATCGAGCGAGTTTTCGAACGCATTGGAATTGCCTTCTGCAACGAGTATTAGACGATATTTTCTCTATTTCAGGCAAGTTTTGTAAAATACTGTTGAAATTTAATGAAAAATTCGGATTACCTACATACATCCTAGTGACTTTTGTATTGTATCTTGGTAGTTGGTGTGACTGCTACGAAAGTTGACAGATTACGGGATTTGAACTTGAAACGTATACCTACGTTGGGCATGGAGATCAGATTTAAAACAGTTTCCTAATAGCATGAATGATTCAAAATTAGCAAGAAGGAAATCTCTAGTACCATATTTTTTAATGAAAATAAAGCTTTTCCTCAACAATTATTTCAATATACCATTATATTGTATTGTCAATTGACGTGTGTTGAAATTTGATAGGATCGAATGTCAGTGCTGACTACCACAAAACGAAAAATATAACTAGAAACAATGCGGGAATTAGTTCATTCCAGCACTGTTTCAGTGCTGGAATGGACTCATTACGATACTGAAATAGAGAAACAAAGTTTTCATTCACTAGTTGATGGAATAGCCAAATGGAATAAATTCATTATATTGGTTACTGTACATATTCATGGAAAATCCCGAAACATTTCAAATTTAAATTATCATTCTTCTTCGTAAAAATGCGAACCCTACCTTCAACCCCCTTCGAAAAACACATGAAACCTCCAACTTTTTAAACAGAGTATGGGCTTGTGATACATCGTTTAAAAGGTCTCGTTATTCTCTATTCAGAAATGTTTTAACTTACATGTTTATTGCAAAAAAAAATTATAAAGAAATAAAATTTAGTGATAATCGAAATTTGGTACAATATCGAAAACTAAAATGTAATACAAATTGAAGGAAAAAAATTGGATCAAGCACTGACGTGAAGTCAGAAGCTTTTGCGCGTATGTTCTATTGTCCATTCTTCGGTATTGGACACTCTTAATTCGAATTAAGTGTCCAATACAGAAGAATGGACAATAGAACATACACGCAAAAGCTTCTGACTTCACGTCAGTGCTTGAACCAATTTTTTTTTTCGTGATTTTTTTGAAATTTTCTAGGGGTACGGTTCTTAAAATTTTTTTTTTCGTCATAGTTTCAAAATTTCTAGGGGTGCGGTTCTTACAAAATTTTAAACACGTCTTTATGTTGATTTTCTACTACTAGTTACCTAGCTTCAATTCGATCGAATATTTATTTTTCGAGTTATCAAGGAAATAATATTCCAGGTGGGTATAACTCGGAAACCGTTAGACCGATTATGCCAAAAATCGAATTCAACTCTCCCTTTCGGATACGCAACCTACCCTGAAAATTGCGAGTCCCTTTCTCCTTTCGTTCGAAAGTTATCGAGGCAACGGTCACCCATCTACTGAACTCGCACAAGAATGCTCGAATCTCCAACAATATTTAACCGATCGTATTAAAACTTGAAACTTGGCAGTAATGTTAGGTTATGAAGGCTCTTGCAAAATTTCAGCAATTTCAAACGAATAGTTACTGATATATAGAATTTTTTTTTTTTATTTTCAATGATTTATTAAAAATTTTCTACAAATGCTATCCTCACCAAATTTTGCAAACATTTTCGCGTTGGCATTCTACAACTAATAATAATGTTTGAATTCAATCGGTTCAGTATTTTTCAAGTTAATGAGGAACAAAAAACCACCAAATTTCAGAAAATTTCAGATGGCTATAACTCTAAAACCGTTTGGCCGATTATGCTCATAAACAAACTGAAATGTCGCGTTCTAGTGCAGATCCTAACCTGATAATTTCAAGCCGCTATCCCATTCCGTTCTCAAGTTATCGTGACAACAAAAATATTTTTTAATAATTTTTTTTAAATTTTCTAGCCATACGATTCGCGCAAAATTACACAAACGTGCTTAGGTTCATATTCTACAACTACCCACCCAGTTTCAATTCGATTATGGGTCGATTATGCCCATTAACGAACTTGTCCGTTGTATTGCGATGCGCCATCCACCCTGAAAATTTCAAGTCGCTAGCTCTTTTCGTTCTCAAATTATCGTGGCAACGGACGGCCGGCCGGACAGAATCAAATTTGACCTCGAATTCTTCATTGGGGAGTCGAACTGAATCGTTTGAGACCAATTTCGTCAAAAAATTCGAAAGTTACAGACATTTGGGCAAAACTATAACGCGATGTTCCCCAGAACATACGCGCAAAAATAATACATAACCTTTCAGTCCCCTCTCGCAAATATACTCCTCTGTAGCAGCATGGATCTCTTGAAGAAGTATCGTCACCGCTAGTTTTCAAAGATATTCACTCTTGTTCTCAGTAATCCCTTCAATATTTGATTTCAAAACGAAAAATGTCGACCCTCCTGGCCTTAGGAGGTTGTCTTTCAAAACCAGGTCTGGCCAATCCATACTATGATTATTCAGAACTTCAGGTGTTCGAAGACCGCTACAGGACCATAATGTAAGGCTATCATCTCCCATAAATACATGCTTCACTTTATTTTATGAATGGGCCCAAAAATGTATGTTATAATTTAATATGTGTCACCATGACATTCATGGTTTTGAAGAATCTCGCAAAATTTCAGTGATGTCGCACAACTGCTTTGATGATATATTATAAATTTGTTTTCAATGATTTTTTTAAAATTTTCTAGTAATACAATCCTCACGAAATTTTTTAAAAAT
Organism: Halyzia sedecimguttata; assembly: GCA_937662695.2. Classification (NCBI taxonomy): domain Eukaryota; kingdom Metazoa; phylum Arthropoda; class Insecta; order Coleoptera; family Coccinellidae; genus Halyzia; species Halyzia sedecimguttata. The sequence continues at coordinate 11,302,466 of OW569414.2, read as the reverse complement.
TTTTGCGTCGGCATTCTAGAACTTATTACCATGTTTGAATTGAATCAGCTTCATATTTTTTGGGTCGTTGAAGAAATAATAACCAAATTTCAGATTGATGTAACTCCAAAACCATTTGGCCGATTATGCTAATTAACGAACTTAATTGTCGCATTCAGATGTGCAATCTACCCTGAAAATTGCAACTCCCTATCTCCTTTCGTTCAAGAGTTATCCAGGCCCCGGTCACCCTTCCAGCTACTGAACTCACACAAGGCTGCTCGGAACTCCAACAATATATGTAAATCCAAACGTGGTCAAACTTGGAACTTGGTAGTAGAGTTAGGTTCTGAAGACTCTCGCAAAATTTCAGCCATGTCGGATGAATAGTTTCTGTTATGTAGAATTTTTTTGAATGTTTTTCTATAATTTTTCAAAAATGTTCTAGTGATCCGATCCTCACGAAATTTTACAGTACAATTTTTGCACTGGCATTGTACAACCGATAACCATGTTTGAATAAGATCGGTTTTGTATTTTTCGAGTTATTGAGGAAATAACAACCTAATTTCAGATGGGTATAACTCCAAAACCGTTCGGCGGATTGTGCTTGTAAACTCAAATGTCACATTCAGATGCATAAACTAACCCGAAAATTTCAAGTCGCTATCTCTTTCCGTTCTCAGGTTATAGTGACATAAAAAATATTTTTTTTTTATTTTCTAGTGATACGATTCTCACAAAATTTCACAAACGTGCTTAGGTTTATATTCTACAACTATTCACCAAGTTTCAATTCGATCGGATTTATATTGGTTGAAAACAAAATTATTACTCAGAAACCATTGGGCCGATTATTCCCATTAATAAACTTGTCTGTCATATTGGGATGCGCCACCTACCCTGAACATTTAAAGTCACTAGCTCTTTCCGTTCTCAAGTTATTGTGGTAACGGCCGGCCGGATAGAATCAAATTTGACCTCGAAATCTACATCGGGGAGTCGAACCCAATCGTTTGAGATCATTTTCGGCAAAAAATTCGAAAATTACAGACATTTGGGCAAAATGTTAACGCGATGTTGCCCATAACGCCCCAAACACAATAAATTGTTGATATTCTTCTGTAATCATGGGCATTATTTTGAGTCCCATAGAAATGTTAATGCTACTAACTAGAAGAATGTTTCCATATTCTGTGCCATCACACAAGACCACATTAAGAGAAAAAAGTGTTGAATATATGGCAATAACTCTATTCAATATATTGCCCTCTCATGTTAGAAAAGTTTCCTCAGAAAGTTTCTTCAGAAAATCTTTATATGCTCTTATTATGAATTGTGAACCATATGATATTTGTGAGTTCAAAGAATTTTGTAAACAGTAATGATTTTTGTATATTTGATGATGACATGTTCCATTCTTACACCTTTTTGTAATTTTTTGGAATGAATAAATACTATTTCTATTACTTTAATGTATCTAACGACAACTTCTGTGATCTTTGACGATTCTCTCACTGCTCAAGTCTGTCATTAAAATGGTACGCAATGTATTCATATCATATAAATGCTGAGAAAACGGTCTATATCGATGGTAAATTCGATTAAGGGTGCCCTAATTTCACGTTTGTGTTTGAAGAGTAATATTTTTCCAGATCGATCCTTCAGAATGATACTGACGAGCGTTATGACTTCCGAATAGGAAATTTTATGATTAGGAATTCAGCACCTCTCCCTATGCATTTCCATTGAGCGAACAAGCACACACCGGATTAAGATTATGAATAATCTCAGTTGCGCTGCAAATTGGTAGCCACAGAATACATCAGTCCTAACCTAACCAATATATTCTGAGTAGGTACCGTTTGAGGTATCATGTGTGAAATAGAAAATTTAATTTTGTGTATGGAAAATTATCCCTGTGGACCCTGAATACATCCAGTGATAATTAGTCTAGTCGACAAGTGCTCTTTAGGTCAAAAATTTTGCGTATTCTCGTAAAATTATTATCATTATGTCATTCGATTCGGAAGGGCATGTAGATAATTTTTGAGAAAATGCTAAGGCCGCTCGCAAAATGGCAAAAGTGTTAAACAAATAAATGAAAAAAGTGGTTCAAGCACTGACGTGAAGTCAGGAGCTTTTGCGCGTATGTTCTATTGTCCATTCTTCTGTTTTGGACACACTTAATCGAATTTACCATGGTAAATTATGTTGTCCATTCTCCTTAATTCGATTAAGGGTGTCCAATACAGGAGAATGGACAATAGAACATACGCGCAAAAGCTCCTGACTTCAGGTCAGTGCTTGAACCAATTTTTTTTTTCATTATTTTTTTGAAATTTTCTAGGGGTACGGTTCTTACAAAATTTTAAACACGTCTTTATGTTGATTTTTTACTACTAGTTACCAAGCTTCAATTGGATCGAATCTCTATTTTTTGAGTTATCGAGGAATTAATATTCCAGGTGGGTATAACTCAGAAACAAATAAACCGATTATGCCCAAAAACGAACTTAACTCTCCCATTCGCATACCCAACTCCCCCTTAAAATTGCAAGTCCGTATCTACTTTCGTTCGAAAGTTATCGAGGCAACGGTCACCCATATACTGAACTCACACAAGGCTGCTCGAATCTCCAACAATATTTAACCGATCGTGTTAAAACTTAAAACTTGGCAGTAGAGTTAGGTTCTAAAGGCTCTTGGAAAATTTCAGCAATTTCAGACGAATAGTTACTGATATATAGATTTTTTTTTTAAATTTTCAATGATTTCTTAAATATTTTCTACAAATACTATCCTCACGAAATTTTGCAAGAATTTTTGCGTTTTCATTCTACAACTAATAACCATGTTTCAATTCAATCGGTTTAGTATTTTTCGAGTTAATGAGGAGAAAAAAACAACCAAATTTCAGATGGCTATAACTCTAAAACCGTTCGGCCGATTATGCTTATAAACAAACTCAAATGTCGCGTTCAGATGCAAATCCTAACCTGAAAACTTCAAGCCGCTATCTCCTTCCGTTCTCAGGTTATCGTGACAACAAAAATATTCTTTAATAATTTTTTAATAATTTTCTAGCGATACGATTCTCACAAAATTTCACAAATTATTTATTAAATTCATATTCTACAACTACTCACCAAGTTTCAATTCGATCGGATTTATATTGGTTGAAAACAAAATTATTACTCGTAAACCATTGGGCCGATTATGCCCATTAACGAACTTGTCCGTCGTATTGGGATGCGCCACCTACCCTGAAAATTTCAAGTCGCTAGCTCTTTCCGTTCTCAAGTTATCGTGGCAACAGCCGGACGGCTGGCCGGACAGAATCAAATTTGACCTCGAATTCTTCATTGGGGAATCGAACCAAATCGTTTGAGACCATTTTCGTCAAAATATTCGAAAGTTACAGACATTTGGGAAAAATGATAACGCGATGTTCCCCAGAATATACGCGCAAAAAAAGGAGGTTTCCGCCAATATCTCAAAAACTATTCTAGATAATTCAAATTTGAAAAAAGATTCTATTAGAGGAGGAAATTTCCTGAAAAAATTCTCAACTGCCGAAGCTGTAGGACCGATATTTATAATTTTCCTAGAGGGATGAAAATCTGCCCGAAAACGGGTACTCCGGCTTGCGCAAGCTTCGCCCCCTTCGTACCTTTGATGAATAAATATTATTTAAACTTATTAAATATGAACATAAGAAATTGAAAAAAATCAGGCGCCTGCAGGATACATCAATGAACAATAATCTGTGGTCCAAAAATGTTTATCGCAATTTTTCAATTAGTTAAATCCATTAGTTAATTAACAATTTTCTGTAGCACGAACATTAACATTGCAAGTACGATAATTGTTAAACTATTAATCTGAGAATTTTTTCCTTTCGTGGAGCTATTTTTCAAAGGTCTTAGAATAGATTCCTTTCGGAAAATTTCAAAAATTGTTAGTTTTCGTTTTGTTATGAACAATTTACTTAAGTGAAAAATTATAAAGCTTCAATTTATAATATTACTATGGATCCGTTTTCTTATGATCAGAAGCTACTTAAAAATGATTTTTAATAATTATTATTTCCTATTGTTTGAAAAATTGTTCTAAACCAATGCGTTGTTTATGTCATAATTTAAAATTTTCTTTTGAAAACATAATTGTAGCTCTATAATTTGCCACTTAAGTAAATTGTGAATAACGAAGCAAAAACTAACAATTTTTCAAAATTTCCAACGGGAATCTATTCCAAGACCTTTGAAAAATAGCTCCACGAAAGGAAAAAATTCTCAGATTAATAGTTTAACAATTATTGCATTTACAATGTTAATGTTCGCGCTACAAAAAATTGTTAATTAACTAATGGATAATTAATTGAAAAGTCCCGATAAACACTTTTGAACCACGGATTATTGTTCATTGATAAATCCTGCAGACGCCTGAATTTTTTCAATTTTTTATTTTCATATTTAATGAGTTTAAATAATATTTATTAATGAAAGGTCCTAAGGGGGCGAGTCTTACGCAAGCCGGAGTACCCGTTTTTGGGAGTATTCTCAACCCTCTGGAAAATTATAAATATTGGACCTAGTTCCAGGAGTTGGGACTTTTTTCAGGAAATTTCGTCCTCTTCTTGAATCTTTTTCAAATTTGAATTATCTCACATAGTTTTTGAGATATTTGTGAAAAACCAAACCCCCTCCTTTTTTTTTCACTTAATTGCTTATAACTATTGCAATTTTCGCGAGCGGCCTTAGCATTTTCTCAAAAACTATCTACATGCCATTCCGAATCGAATGACACCTCAATCATAATTTTCGGAGAATACGCAAAAATTTTGACCTAAAAAGCACTTGTTGACTGGACTAAATTGGTCGAACTGAATTTTTAAGTCATGTGTGAGGCCAGTTTCCAAATCCAGAGCAAGAATTCAGAGAGATATTGTGGCTGTTTGAGGACAGCCTAACTGAGGAACGTCGCAAATGTTGCTGTCAGATCGCGATTGCGAATTTATTACGTTCAGAATACGCGAAATCGCGAAAAAATATCGAAAGATATTCCTCCCCATTCCAGAGCTTCTTCACCTTCACCCGATACCTCTTCTATCTCCGTAATGACGATAAACATCCCCGAATTACGTTAACACCAACTTTCAACATCTCCGGCAAGCCAAACAACGGCACTTCTTCCATATTCGAGCGCTGAAAGGACCTATTCAAGTCGAGTTTAGCGAAAACGCCCGTTCTCCTCGATATTTTACATAAATTGGGAATAATCATGTTTCGCAGTTCATTCTCCCCAATTTCCCCTGTCTGAATAATATCACCGCCAATACAGCCAATAAATAACAATGCCCGTGCGGGAAAGACGCAGCACAGCGGGCAGGGCGTCTGCGACAAACCGCCAAACAACAGCGGGGTGAGATCGAGAGTGAAATCTCTATCGATCTGTTTCAAATTCAATTGTCATGTTGCACCGAAAAGTGGAGAGATGAGACATCCAATAAGGATGAAGAGAATTACTCCGATGGTGCTTCGGCATAAAAGCCAGAGACGGATTGGAAATGTTATTGCAGTAGAGATTTTTCTTCCCCTCTTTTTGGCGCGTTGTCCACCTGAACAGAGTGCCTATCAATTCGTCCAAATGTCTGTAATTTTCGAATTTTTGGACGAGAATGGTCGCAAACGATTAGTTTCGACTCACTGAAGAAGAATCCGCGGCCAAAAGTGATTCTGTCCGGCCGGCCGGCCGTCAGCACGATTACGCTCGAACGCAATGAGTTAGACGTAGGGCTTCACGCGAGAGCGAGATTTTTCTCATCTCGTCTCGTTCTCGTCTCGGAAAAGCGAGACGAGACGAGACGAGACGTTTTGAAAACTATTATAGGCGATACCGAGACCACATACAGCGCAACACGAGAGTCTCGTTTTAGGTCTCGTTAAATTTTTTGTATAAAGTTTTATATACTTTTTTCAACTCCCACAGAAAACAATTGAATATGAAGAGTTTCCACTATAATTACCAATATATTTTGTCTACATTATACATCGATCGTTCTAGAAATACACGATTTTTTAGAAGATTATTAATCGTTATGACCTAGCGATAATTGAGATTATTTTTCAAGAAAAAATAGAATTCACAACCATAAAAACGGATGCCATTATGAATTCAATACTTAACGGACAACTTTTATTGCCCCTAAATCCCTATTCTTTAAAAATTTCGTCTCTATCTGAACATCTGGAGAAATGTATTCTCTTGTGCTCCTTGTAGTGAAGATGTGAACAATTATTGTATACATCTGTGGAACTACATATAATAAAACTGGTAAAGAAATGAAGCTATTCAATGTTTCGAAAAGTGTTGGGAGGAATACGCCAAGAACACCCTCAATGATCTACCCACTGGGAAGGTATTCTTTTAAAACTATACCAAATTGTTCAATTCTATTAAAAAATGTATCGACATTATTATTATTATTATTATTATTAAATTTGATACAGAGTTGAGTATAAAACTATAAAACTCTTAAAAAAAAATATAAACCTTAATGAGAAAAGTAATACAAAAACAATCAAGAACAATATGAAAAAAAAAACAATAATGATTAAGCCAATGAAAAATTCCCGAAACATGAAAAGAGACAGAAAAAATAATGCTATAACATAACAGTTGTCCTGCAGACTCCTACAACATCAGGTTCACAAATCTGGAGAGATAAATCATTGAACTTCGAGCTCAGAGAAGCGAGATTCGTATAACTGACACAGCAAGGTTAGATTTCAGCTTCTCAAGACGATATTTTAATTATTGAAGGAATTCCTCTCCTGTATTTAATAGTTAGGTCAACCTCTTCGGACGAACGTCTTGTGTTAAGTTCTTTACGAAGATCCTGCAGTTGTTTAATCTGGAGCGGTGTCTTATCATCATCAATAGATATCATCTTGTACTTATCAAAGGTAGTTAGGATCCGTTTATGACGTAGAATATTGGCAGGTACGGCCGAATTCGAAAACTCTACCTTAACCGGTCTTCGTGCTCCTTGTCGCACCTTACCCAGTCACATTGATAGCCTATTTAAAACATCAACAAAACTTTCGAAATATTGGAAAGCGGAGTTTGAAGAATATTTGCTGTTAGAAAGAGCAAATAGGAATGAAAATATTTTACAGTGGTGGAGAGTGATGAAAAAGTTCTTCTTTCATTTATTAATGGCTACATCCGTACCAATTGAAAGATTATTTTCCACAGCAGGTATATGATCATGGCAAAAACACGTACATCGTTGAAAGGTCATGTGGTGCAAGCGTGATTATGTTTGAATTCTTGGTCATCGAGTAATTTAAAAGTTGAAATGATCAGTGTTTAAAATTAAAAATAATATGTACATGTACAAATATTTTTGTATAAAAGCGTAATAAATATAGCTTTACAAAATTATTCATTATTGTATACCCTTTCGTTTATATATTATAATATCTATTATCGTTATTCAGAGTTAAGCGAGACGAGGCGAGACCACTGATAACGAGACGAGAACGAGACATATTTTTTTGGGAATTAGCGAGACCGAGACGAGATTTTTTATACTCTTGCCTACTCTCGTCTCGTGTGAAGCCCTAGTTAGACATTTGATATTTACAGAGTAGGTTTGTAGACCAAAAGCTGAATTCGTTAGTGGACAAAATTCGTCGAGTAATTTCGGTATTATAGCCATCTGAAATGTTGTGTTCCTAATAACTTGAAAAATACTGATCTGATGGAAGTAACGCTCATAGTTAGTTGAAAAATACCGACACGAAGACTAAGGCAAAATGTTGTGAGGGTCGCAAGACCGGATAATTGAAAAAATATATTCAACAAAATTCTGTATCTCAGAAACTATCCGTCAGATATCGTTGAAATTCTGCGGAAGCCTTCAAAAACTTATTTGTCAAGTTCCAAGAGCTAAGTGCTAAGAGCTTAACTCTCTCTGCATAATCCCGGCATTACTAATTACCAATTGGAATAACTGTTGATTTTGGCATATATACCAACTGACAAAGAAACTGCAACACTCAGAAGGAGCTGTTTAAATTTAATTTTTTTTTGCATGTGTATGAAAAACGTGTTAGCAGAGGTTATTGTAACGGGGTACCATATAATTTGATATATGATACTAGAGCTTAGGGAAAAAACCTCAGCAAAAAAACCCTATCTCCCCGTTAGTGTTGTGATTTATGAAAATTGAAATTGTTAACAAAATATGCTGAAATATTAAATATTGAAGGGCATCATTTTCTTCATTATCGCTTCTTCCTTCAACAAGCAGACAAGTTTCTCCAAGGTACCCGAAACCCAATCTGGAAAAGGAAAAGACAAAGGGAGAAAACGAACAATTTAAAAATGGTATATTCTATATTTTATTAAATAGATTTGAAACTCGCTACCCATTCTAAAAAAGATTCAGAAACATTATGAATAGCCCTAAAACCATCTTTGAATCTATATATATTTATAAATTTACTCTTTTGAATCACTTTTTTAAAAAAACAAATATTTATTCAGAAGCAAGTTTATTCTGAGCTGGTTAATACAATAATGAATTGGAATTATATTCTATTAAATCAGAAAGCCGGGAAACTGGAATGAAAATGCTGACTGCACAAAAGTACTCAGAGTCGAGCGGCGCTTCTAGGAAGGCCTTGAATTAAGACTAAGGGCATTTACTCCTATATTGAGGAATGCCAAGATACATATTGCATAATACCTCCCCATTTTTTAAGAAATAACTTCGGCTGAAGAGGCTGAATTATTTTTATAACTCTTCACGATATTTGTGAATTTTAAAATGAATATTTTATACAACAAACAGGCAAATATGGTTATAATGGTGAGACTTAGTATAAAATAGATTGATGATACATGGTTAGGGTGGATTTTCCAATTAAAGATTGTTTCTTGAACAGTAAAATTATCAAGTAAAAAATTGGAAATGGTTAAGTTTTCAATTATTTCAGGTTTCATATTCGGGAGAGGAACATTATGAAAAATTGTGGATATTTCTTCCTTATAAAAATACTTAAAGCTATTGGTAATGTTACAAAAGGTTTCAATCAGGAAAATTCCATTGAGTTTGTAATACTCTGTATGGTCATTACATAGTTCCCCAATTTGTACACTACCGATTGATAAAAATTTTCTCGATGATAGTTTCAGTAGATCGTCACTACACTGTGCACTTTGTCTTTCACAATTTTCTTTCTTGTGGGAAATTAAGTCCTTCATGCAGCTGGGTGCTGGTCGTAGCAAATTCTGTGGGCAGATCCACCAATCTTCTACCTTTGGGCATTCTTGATCAATGGACCACAAGATTTGTTCTTCTTTAGCCAATAAGTATTTGGGCTGTTGGGTGAGGGTAACGTTTTGGTACGGGATATAGTGGACATAATATGTGTCTAGGGAATTTGGGGATGTTAAGGGTACTTCAATGATAAAGATCACCTCATTATTTCTGGACTTTACAGAAGTGTAGCAAATGGAATAAAAGTCTTTTAAATGATAGAGGTGTTTCATGAAATCGGTGTTATTAACAAAATCATGGAATATATTTAAGGGTAAAATACTTTCATGCAAAAGATGAAGCCTTGCAAAGCTGATGGCTGTATTGACTTCATTTAGAATTCTATTTATTGTTAACTGTTCAAATTCTATAAGAATAAGTCGATTAATATCATTTTGTGTCAATCGATACTTATTATAATTTTGTATAATGTGACTAGTGACATTGGAATACTTTGATGTCATAGATCTCAGGATACTGATCATTTGATTTTGTTCGGTTTTTACCGATTGCATTTCATTCTTAAAAGATTCAAAATATTTCAAGTAAAGTGTTTCATCCTCACTATCAAGAGTTCCGAATAGTGTTTTTGCTATATGTCCGCCTATATTTAATAAACCTCTTTTTTGTCGGGTAGTGTATAAGTTATTGAGAAGCATTTCATTTTGTCTCAATTGGATTTTGATCGATCCAACATAGTTTGAAACCATAACGTTGGAACTGACCGAATTTAATTGATCAACTAAAACAAAATGATCATGTAAAATTTTATCAATATCGGTTAAATTATAGTGGTACATCAATACATGCTTTGATACACTGATGTATGTTTTCTCTACGAAAAAGGGAAGAATATTGTGTTTGATCTCCTTAAATTTTAATGAATGCAAAGCTGGGACGAAAATTAGATTGAGAAATAGCAATAGGATTCTCGTCATTTTTTTTTTGTGTTCTGAAAAGAGAAAATTAAAGATTATTACTTTCTCTGTTTAATTTTATTTTTATGATATACTTTTTGGGAGTCAGGGTTCCTTATCAATATATTATCTATAATTTTGATATTGGTTTTCTTAAATTTTGGGTCAAGTTTTGCCTTTTTTGGTATGGCAATATAAGATGGTTTAGATTCGTCGAGTTTTTTGTCTTCTTGTCGTGTCTGATTGAGTTTATCTAGTTTCTCTTTTTGTCTTTCCTTCTGTGAATTTAGATGGTCTGAGATTTCCTTCATGTTTTCGCGATATTCTTTAATATATTGCGAAATTTTTTCATGAGTAGACTGTTCGACTGGCGTATTGTAATTTAGATCCGATTTTATAACTTGTAAGGGTGTGTAGGAAGTTGACGAGTGAATTGAGTTATTATAACTCAAAAGCGCTCTATTCATCTTTTCTGACAAAGATATATTCTTGTCATCAATTACTCTAATTTGCTCAATAAGGGTAGAGTGGAATCTCTCCACTAGTGCATTGGAGGTAGGGTTGTAATTTGTGATATAATGAAGGGAAATTTTATGGGTATCGCCTAAATCTTGAATAATTTGATTTTTGAACTCTGTTCCATTATCGAAGGTTATTTTTTGTGGTATACCGTGGTTTGAAAAATATTGAGTTAATTGATTTGCAATTTCTGTTGAAGTTTTACTATTTAGAATGTAACATTGTCCATGTCTTGAGAAGGAGTCAATTATAGTCAAACAGGGTGTTCTATTCATGACTATTGTATCGATATACAAGTGGTTTGTCACCTGTTGGATTCGGTTTAAATATTAATTTAGTAGGTTGTCGTTCGTATTTTTGACTCTGGCAAATTTCGCAGGAGTTAATATAGGACTGAATATGTTTATTCATGTTCGGCCAATAAAAACGTCTTTTAATACTTTCTAAGTTTTCCTGGAAACCTCGGTGTCTGGTCTTGGTCTCGTGAAATAATTTAATTTTCTGTTGTTGGTCGTCTTCCGTTTCGATATCTTCTAAAAATGTATTTGAAATTTTGAATGAAAAAGCGTTAGCTTTGAAGAGATTCTGTGATAGATTCAAAAATGGTATTTCCAAATCTTTATTTTTGAAATATATGCCGTAATGATTATTTGGTTTGACGTATTCCTTTAAAAATTTTGTGAAGTCGTCTGGTTCTTTTATAGAAACTATGAGTCTAAATCGACTGTTCTTATGTAGTTTTAATTTTTCTACTTTAAACACATTAGCTTTTTGGAAAATTATTTGATGGATTGATGTGTTCAGAGAGCGTTCTGAATATGGTATCTCTAATATAGGGTTTTCGACATTACTATGAATAGTTTGGGAAGAAGATGGATTTGCTTGTTCTTCCTTACACGATTTCGTAATATCTTCTAGTTCCTTTTGAGATATTTCCAGATCTTCATGAGTAATTTGGGGAATTATTGAGTCTAGATCGTCATCTGAATTTTCATTTAAATTTAATTCGTCAAATTTTATGCGGGATACTGCATCTGCGTTATTGTACGCTCCTTTCCTGTATTTTATTTCGAAATTAAACTCTTCTAATTTGATTCGCCATCTCATTAGTCGAGATGATGCATCTTTCAAAGAAAATAACCACGTCAAGGGTCTATGATCCGTGTAGATCGTAAATTTCTGACCAAATAAGTAAGGTCTAAAATATTTTGTAGCCCATACAACGGCTAGAAGTTCTTTTTCGATAGTTGAATATTTTATTTCAGCTTCGTTCAATGTTCGGCTCGCATAAGCGATAGGTAGATCGTTTGGGGGTGTCCCTTGCGATAAAATTGCGCCTATAGCATATTGTGATGCGTCGGTTGTAAGTACGAATGGTCTGTTAAAGTCCGGATGTTGGAGAATCGGATAATTAATGAGTATGTTTCTGCTGGCATGAAATGCATCTACATATTCTTTGTCATTAATATTCAATTTAACATCTTTTTTCAGGTATTTAGTCATGGGTTTCGTTAATTTTGATAAATTAGGAATAAATTTTCTATAGTAGCCTATCATTCCGAGATAAGATTTAATTTCTTTAATAGTTTTAGGAATGGGAAAGTTTTTTACGACTTCAATTTTTTCAGGATTCGGTTCTATACCTTTTTCAGATATTTTGTAGCCTAAAAATACAATTTCGGTCTGAAAGAAGTATGACTTGTCTAGTTGAATTTTGAGATTTTCTTTTTCTAAGAGTTGAAGAACTGTCTGAATGTCTGCCAAATGTTTTTCGGGTGTTTCTGAAAAAATGAGAATATCATCCATGTATACTATGCATATTTTATTAATGATCGGTTTTAAGACTCTATTCATGAAACGTTGGAATGTTGAAGGGGCATTTTTCAATCCAAAGGGCATTCTTAAAAATTCGAAATGTCCTTCGTCGGTTGCGAAAGCAGTTTTTTCTATTGATTGCTCGTCTAGTTCTATTTGATGGAAACCACTTGCTAAATCAAGGGCGCTAAAATATTTTGCTTTATTCAGTTGATCCAAAAGTTCGTCAATATTGGGGATAGGAAATTTGTCATCAATTGTTTTGTCGTTCAGTTTTCTATAGTCGATAGCTATTCTCCATTTTTTGTTACCTGATTGGTCCGTTTTTTTGGGAACGATTACTATAGGGAATGACCAGGGAGAAATACTTGGTCTTATAATGTTTTTACTTAATAAATCTTGTACTTGATTCTTTACCTCTTGTTTGTGTACCTCAGGATATCTGTATCGTCTAATATACACGGGATTTTCATCTATGGTGCTAATATTATGTTTAACTCTGTTTGAGGCATTCAAAGGTTGATTTGATAGATGAAAGGCTTGTTTGTGACTTTGAATAATTTTTGTAAGTTGGTTTCGAAAATTTTTGTCCAAATGGTCTAATTTAATGGGTAGGGGTTCATTAGGACTGGTTTCTTGTAAAAAGAATTTATGTGTTCTGATGGTATTTCCTAATTCATGACTTTCCCAATTGAAATTTAATTTTAAATATCTTAAAAGGTTGGATCCTATTACACCATCATATTGTGTATGAAATTTATAGATCACAAAGGGGTATGTTGTATTATAGCCAAAAGAATTTAAAGGAAATGAAACTTTATTCGTGCTGAAATCTTTACCTAGTGCAGTTTTAAAATAGGTTTTTTCTTCGTAAATGTTTTCTGATAGTAAATTATATGCTACAGATGGATCAATAATGCTCATGGAACTTCCGCTGTCTATCAATAATTTGCAGGGTGGATAATCTAATACTATATATGGTAATGATGCTAGATGTTCCTGTGTAAAGTTTAGGTCATGTCTTTGTCTTCGGAGATTCTCTGAAAATTTTCATCAAATTCCTCAATTAATTTAGAGTCATCTATATTTTCGGATTCATAATAAAATTCTTCTTCCTCTCCTAATTCTTGTTCAATTTGTTCTGTATTAGTGAGTTCTTCAAATATAAAGTCATTAGGTCCGTTTCTTCTGTAATTTTGTCTAATATTGGGTGGTTCTTGTCGGATTTGACTGCTAGCTGGTCTTTTTACAGGGTGTATTCTTGTTCGGACCGACATAGGTTCAGGTTTGGGTTGAACCAAACGATGATTTGGATTGGGCTTAAATACGTCTTGCGGTTTTCCGAAAACTTGACTGCTTGTCGCAAATTTAGTTTCTGGTATTTTATTATTAAATTTCAAATGTACCGGTTGTGAAGGAAATTCTCCACTATTCGAATTGAATTGTCTGTTTGCAGGAAATTGTCTACTAGTTGATGGAAATTGTGGGTCTGTATAAATTCTTCTAACAGTAGGTTGGGAATTTAAATTTTGGGAGTACGTTGTCCTAGGTGTCGGTATTGTTGGTGGTTGTAAATAAAGCTGTTGTCTCTTTATTTCTCGGTTTTCTAGCATTTTACAAGTGTCATCGAAAGATTTTGGTTGGAGATCAAGTAAATTCCTAGAATTTTCGTCAACATTATTATATAAGACGGTTATGCCAATTTTCTCTGAAAGGTTTCGATAAACATTCAGTTCTGGGGGCGATAATCCTAATAATTGTATTTGGTAATCATATTGTAATTTAGTTTCTTTGATTCTTTCAATAAATTCAGAAAGTGATTCCTTCGTTTTTCTCCTCATATATTGATATTCACTTTGTAGAACGTCAAAGTTAATTTTAAAACCGAATTTACTGTTCAATAATCTTTTTAATTCAGGCCATGAATTGCAACATGGTCCAGAATACACGATAGTTCTCGCTTGATCAATTAATTTCGATTTTACTGTTGCAAAGCAATATTGATTTATTAAATCATTATCAGTTGTGCCAAATCGATCTATGAAATTTTCAGTTTCCATTAAAAAGGTTTGTAGTTCTTGTGAGTTACCATTAAATCTTGGTAATAACTCACCGAAATATTTAACTGTGCTTAAATCTATTACCATGCGATTGGAATGTTCTCCATTAGAAGTCATATTGAAGTTTTTATTATTTACGTTGATATTCAATGAATTGAATTTTTCCAATAAGGACTCTATTTTGAAAGATTTCGATGTGCTTGTTTACACTATCGGTGATATGAAAAAATGAGTTGCAAATTAAATTGAAAATATCCTTTGGGCCAGGGATAGGAAAAACTGGGATTATTGTAAGGGATAGCCTCAACTTACTTCTCGTTTTAAACCTGGTGTCCGGGCTGCTACCTCCAAACCTCCTCAGGGTGATTCTCAAGGGTTGCAGTTGAGATCAAGTCGGGAATGGTTCTCCTTACTCTGTTTTCGGGGATTCAACACACCTTCGTGGCTTATCTCTACTGCAGTCGTTTGAGCTTCTCGTGGTCGGAACTTTACTTCGAACTTATCGTCGCACTTTTCGAAACTCGGGTTTTTGGAATGTTACTCGAAGAATTGAAATTCACGTATACTTATTTTTTTTTCGTTATACTAGCAACAATCCCATCCTCGTCGCCATTTATAAATTTACTCTTTTGAATCACTTTTTTAAAAAAACAAATATTTATTCAGAAGCAAGTTTATTCTGAGCTGGTTAATACAATAATGAATTGGAATTATATTCTATTAAATCAGAAAGCCGGGAAACTGGAATGAAAATGCTGACTGCACAAAAGTACTCAGAGTCGAGCGGCGCTTCTAGGAAGGCCTTGAATTAAGACTAAGGGCATTTACTCCTATATTGAGGAATGCCAAGATACATATTGCATAATAATATATATATATATATATGTATATGCGACAATTATTAACTAAATGTTCTATGGTTTCCTCTGCTCCCCCGCATTCACAAAAAAATCCTGAAGGTTTTTTCAGGTAAACATTTTTTGATACTTCTATATTGCAGTCGTTTTTTGCAAATTTTTTAAATTTTACAAACAAACCAGCTGTTCGAGGAGATCAAAAGTCGATGTTTAGCTGTTGTTAAGATGCCTATACAGCACGTGTACGCGGAATTTATCGTCAGCTTAGTGAATTTGAAAGAGGTCGAATTATTGGTCTACGGGAGGCGAGGTTGTCATTTCGAGAAATCGCTCACCGTACGAACAGAAATCCAACTAATGCTATGAGATGTTGTCAAGCGTGGTTTGACATGCCCAAAATCGAAGAAGAGTAGGTAACGGACGTCGAAGGGGCACAAATGAAGTTCAAGATCGACGTCTAAGACTTATGGCTATTAGAGACCAATTTGTGACAACTCGATCTTTGGCTGATGAGTGGATAGGAGAACAAGGCCATCCTGTAACTGTCCGAACGGTTTACCGCCGTATAAGGTCTTTTGGACTGCAGCATTATCAACCCCATCTTGTGTTACCTCTGACGGTTGCGCATCGCTGGCAACGATTACAGTGGTGCAGAGAACGTCAACATTGGAATGTGGAATGGCATCAGGTCGTCTTTTCTGATGAATCTCGATTCTACTTGGGTCCACATGATGACCGAAGAAGAGTTAGACGACGTCGGGGAGAAAGACGTGAACCTCAGTTTGATATTGAGCGTCATGTACACCGGACAGTAGGCGTTATGGTATGGGGTGCTATTACACATGCAAGTAGGTCACCTTTAGTCTTTATTCGAGGTAACACGACAGCGCTGCATCACCTTCAAGAAATAGTTGAGGCATATCGCTGGTCGGGAAAAAGACTATGATACCTCAGAAAATGTTATTTTTCAGGACAGCGCATTGAAGTTTTGATAACGTGTTATTTAATTACCCTTTAAAATGGGTAGCTATACGCTATAAAATAACCAACAGGACATCATGAAACTATATATGCTATGTTCACTTCACACTTTCGCCTTGGTAACCCCCTTTTTTAACCCCATTTCTGAGCCTTTGTACCCCCAATTTTGAGATGTGATAATATTCACCGAAACCTTTCATTAATTTCTCGAGATATGATCCGATTGGAACCGGAGGTTTATTGAATATTGTTGAGTTTTAATGAATTTTCAATAAACAAAATTTCCAAAAATGAAAAAAAAACGCGAATCTCTCACCAACTACTAACTAGCTTTGTTTTTGTCAATGGGCTTTGAATCACTTGGGAATTGATTGCCACACTTGGGAATTGTATGGTCCTTTTTGGTTTTTGGAGGTGAAACTTTGACTTGTAATAGTCTCGAACCACATAAACAATAATCTTCTGGTGACAGATTAACGATAACTGAAATGTGATAGTCTTCATGGCAACAGTGAGAAGAGTCGGTTAGTTGCAATAGTTTGCAATAATGCGCTCTGGGGGCTGGAATGCCAAATCGAGTTAATTTGTTATTGAACATGATTCTCCACACAATTTTGAGTTGGTACGCAATTAAGTCTAAAAAATGGCATTTTTTGAGTTGTAATAGTCTTTTTCCCGACCAGCGATATGTTCTCCCTTACCTTAACCGGCTCGAGAATCCAATATTTCAGCAAGATAATGCTCGACCTCATATTGCCAGAGTTAGTTTAAACTTTTTTGAAGCGACCCATGTGAATCTTTTGCCATGGCCGCCCAGATCCCCTGATCTTTCGCCCATGATGTTTGGGACATCATGGGTAGGAGGTTTGGAAATTTACACCAGCCCCCACAGACTATGGCGGCTCAGATACATGAACTACAGGTAGCTTGGGATATTATCCATCAAGAAGAAATAGACTATCTTATTGCATCAATGCCAAGACGTGTTGGGGAGTGTATGGATAATCGCGATGGACAAACACATTATTAACAAATTTATTAAAAAACTAGAGCGCCAAAAAATTGCAAACCCTTCGTTTTTTTTTCTTCAAATTTCAATCATTTAGTCCTTGCTATACTATCTATGTTTTACCAAATGAAAATTAAAATTTAAACAGCTCCTTCAGGGTGTTGCAGTTTCTTTATCAGTCAGTATATTTTGTGATATCTTCTACGTACTCATTATAACGTTGTTATAGTACAGACTTATTACCAGTTAGTGAGAATTATTGTTGATTTTGCATGTTCTTTTTTGATAATAAAGATTTTAAAACAATTTTGCAAAATTTCATTACATAATACACTGTTTTCTTCATTAGGTTTTATTGTAAGGATGATAATTCTGCTTCTGACTAAACAACGCAAATCTTTTCAAAATAGGACACTGTCGGTTTACACCGATTTCTTTATTTTAAAGTTGTAGTAAATGTTGGTTAAACTTTTTTTGCTATAATAGTGGTATTAGCAAAATTCGCATGTAAGCCTTTCTTCTTTTCTTCAAATTAATGTTATTCTTCATTTAATTAATTGTACCTCAGTGAAAAGATCGGATAACTTTACCTTAAGTCGTTTTTCCTGTCTTTTTTTTACCAAAACGCGACACTATATACTGAAATACCGAATATTTTGAGAGGGAAAAAAATTCACGACTTCGAGAGAAATTTCAAGATTATAATATTTTGTAGAAAAATCGATCGATTAACCAATTCGTATGTTTTTTTTCTGATTTCAAAAATGTTTTTTTGCTTTACTGCAGTCAGTTCAATTCCGTAGAAAAATGAATGAATTATCCAATGATGTTTATAACTTACAATGTAAGGTATACTATTTGTTTTGGTAAAAAAAAAAAACATTTCGAGACAACTTCTACAACTGCTTTGAAATTGAAATCATTTAAAACATCACTGAAATTTTATGAGAACCTTCAAAATCATGAATGTCATGATGACATATTAAATTATAACATAAATTTTCGGGCCGATTTTTTCATAACACAAAAAAAATTGAAGCATGTATCTATGGGAGATGTAGTTGGGCATATTTGGCCCAATGGTTTCCGAGTAATAATTTTGTTTTCAACCAATACCGATCGAATTGAAACTTGGTGAGAAGTTGTAGAATACAAACCTAAGGACGTTGGTGAAATTTTGTGAGAATGGTATTACTAGAAACTTTGAAAACTCATTAAAAATTATTATTTATGTCACGATAACAAAGCGGTTCATCTTGAATTTGTTAACGACATTACTTCTGAGGCCTTCATAGCGAGCATGAACAGATTTTTCTTTCGACGAGGTAAATCTATCGCGATTTATTCCGACAACGCCACCAACTTTGTTGGGGCCCAATTCCCCACATTTTGGTGGACTTTGGGAAGCTGTCGTTAAGTTCATTATTCATGAAGGAAAAGAGTTTCAGAAGCCGTAACAAACTCAAGGTACATGTTGCAATATTTATTTGCATTGCCACCAAAGCGGTTCATCTCGAATTGGTTAGCACATAAGTGCTGAGGCCTTCATAGCGAGCATGAACAGATTTTTCTCTCGATGAGGTAAATCTATCGTGATTTATTGCGACAATGCCACCAACTTTTTTGGGGCCAAAATCCCCACATTTTGGTTGACTTTAGGAAGCTGCCGTTAAGTTCATTATTTATTAAGGAAAAAAGTTTTAGAAACCGTAACAAACTGAACGCTTATGTTACAATATTCATCTGCATTGTCACTAAAGCGGTTCATCTCGAATTGGTTAGCGACAGGACTTCTGAGGCCTTCATAGCGAGCATGAGCAGAGTTCTCTCGACGAGGAAAATCTATTGCGATTTATTCTGATAACACCATCAACTTTGTTGGGGCCAAAATCCCCACATGTTGGTGGACTTTGGGAAGCTGCCGCTAAGTTCATTATTTATTAGGGAAAAGAGTTCCATAAACCGCAACAAACTCAAGGTTTAAGTTGCAATATTTGTTAGCATTGTCACTAAAGCGGTTCATCTCGAATTGGTTAGCGACATAACTTCTGAGGCATTCACACCGAGCATGAACACATTTTTTCTCGACAATAAAAATCTATCGTGATTTATTTGCGAAAACACCACCTACTTTGTTGGGGCCAAATTCCCCACATTTTGGCGGACTTTGGGAAGCTGCCGTGAAGTTCATTATTTATTAAGAAAGAGTTTCAGTAATCGATACAAACTCAAGGATTTTTTTGCAATATTTCTTTGCATTGTCACTAATGCGGTTCATCTCAAATTGATTAGCAACATAAATTCTGAGGCATTCATAGCAAGCATGCACCGAATTTTCTCTCGACGAGGTAAATCTATCGCCATTCATTCCGACAATGCCACCAACTATGTTATATATGGTCAAAGTCCCCACATTTTGGTGGTCTTTGGGAAGATGCCGTTACGTTCATTATTTATTAAGGAAAAGAGTTTCAGAAACCGTAACAAACTCAACGCATATGATGCAAAATTTGTTTGCATTATAACTAAGGCGGTTAATCGCGAATTGGTTGGTAACATAAGTTCTGAGGCCTCCATAGCCAGCATGAACAGATTTTTCTCCCGACGAGGTGAATCTATCGCGATTTATTGCGACAATGCTACCAATTTTGTTGGGGCTAATAATGCACTCAATGTTATACAAAGCGTGGTTTCCTCGCCTGAGCATAATGAAATGATGAAAAATTATTGCGATAAGAACGGTATGTATTGGCACTTCATAGTCCAAAATCACCTCATATTGGTGGACTTTTGGATGCTGCCATTAAGTTCATTATTTATTAAGGAAAACAATTTCAGAAGCTGTATTAAACTCAAGGTTTATGTTGCAATATTTGTTTGCATTGTCACTAAAGCTGTTCATCTCGAATTACTAAGCGACATACATTCTGAGGCCTCCATAGCGAGCATGAACAGATTTTTCTCTCATCGAGATAAATCTATCGTGATTTATTGCGACAACATCACCAACTCTGTTGGGGCCAAAATCCCCACATTTTGGTGGACTTTGTGAAGAATCCATTAAGTTCATTATTTACTAAGGGAAAGAGTAACAAACTCAGCGCTTATGTTTCAATATTTGTTTGCATTGTCACTAAAGTGG
Organism: Halyzia sedecimguttata; assembly: GCA_937662695.2. NCBI lineage: Eukaryota > Metazoa > Arthropoda > Insecta > Coleoptera > Coccinellidae > Halyzia > Halyzia sedecimguttata. The sequence goes on along the minus strand of OW569414.2, from coordinate 11,281,856 downwards.
TTCATCTCGAATTGCTAAGCGACATAACTTCTGAGGCCTTCATAGCGAGCATGAACAGATTTTTCTCTTGACGAGGTAAATCTGTCGCGATTTATTGCGACAACGCCATTAACTTTGTTGGGGTCAAAATACCCACAATTTGCTGGACTTTCGGAAGCTGCCGTTAAGTTCATTATTAATTAAGGAAAAGAGTTCCAGAAACCGGAACAAACTCAAGGTTTACGCATTGTCAGTGAAGTGGTTCATCTCGAATTGGTCAGCGACATAACTTCGAGGCCTTCATAGCGAGCATGAAGAGATTTTTCTCTCGACAATAAAAATTTATCGCTATTTATTGCGACAAACGCCACCATTTTTGTTGGTGCCAAAATCCCCACATTTCGGTGAACTTTGGGAAGCGGCCGTTAGGTTCATTATTCATGGAAAAAAAGAGTTTCAGAAACCATAACAAACTCAAGGTTTATGTTGCAATATTTATTTGCATTGTCACCAAAGCAGTTCATCCCGAATTGGTTAGCGACATAAGTTCTGAGGCCTTCATAGCGAGCATGAACAGATATTTCTCTCGACTAGGTTAATCTATCGCGATTTATTGCGACCACGCCACCAACTTTGTTGGGGCCAAAATCCCCGCATTTTGTTGGTCTTTGGGAAGGTACCGATAAGTTCATTATTTATTAGGGAAAAAAGTTTTAGAAACCGTAACAAACTCAAGGCTTATGTTGCAATATTCATTTGCATTGTCACTAAAGCAGTTCATCTCGAATTGGTTAGCGACATGAGTTCTGAGGCCTTCATCCCCACATTTTGGTGGACTTTGGGAAGCTGCCGTTAAGTTCATTATTTATTAAGGATAAGAGTTTCAGAAACCATAACAAACTCATGGTTTATGTTGCAATATTTGTTTGCATTATCACTAAAGTGGTTCATCTCGAATAGGTTATGCACAATGACTTCTGAGGCCTTCATAGCGAGCATGAGCAGATTTCTCTCGACGAGGTAAATGTATCGCGATTTATTCTGTCACCACACTTGTTGGGGCCAAAATCCCCACATTTTGGTGGACTTTGGGAAACTGCCGTTAAGTTCATTTATTAAGAAAAAGAGTTTCAGTAATCGAAACATACTCAACGCTTATGTTGCAATATTTGTTTGCATTTTCACTAAAGCGGTTCAAATTGGTTAGTGACATAAGTTCTGAGGCATTCATAGCAAGCATGAACCGAATTTTCTCTCAACCAGGTAAATCCATCACGATTTATTCCGACACCGCCACCAACTATGTTGGGGTCAAAATCCCCACATTTTGGTGTACTTTGGAAGATGCCGTTATGTTGATTATTTATTAAGGAAAAGAGTTTCTGAAACCACAACAAACTCAACGCATACGTTGCAATATTTGTTTGCATTGTCACTGAAGCGGTTAATCGCGAATTGGATTGTAACATGAGTTCTGAGGTCTCCATAGTGAGCATGAACAGATTTTTCTCCCGACGAGGTAAATCTATCGCGATTTATTGCGAAAATGCCACCAATTTTGTTGGGGCTAATAATGCACTCAATGTAATACAAAGCGTGGATTCCTCGCGTGAGCATCCTGAAATTATGGAAAATTATTGCGATAAGTTCTGTTAAGTTCATTATTTATTAAGGAAAAAAGTTTCAGAACCTGTATTAAACTCCAGATTTATGTTGCAATATTTGTTTGCATTATAACTAAAGCGGTTAATCGCGAATTGGTTGGTAACATAAGTTCTGAGGCCTCAATAGCCAGCATGAACCGAATTTTCTCCCGACGAGTTGAATCTATCGCGATTTATTGTGACAATGCCACCAATTTTGTCGGGGCTAATAATGCACTCAATGTTATACAAAGCGCGGTTTCCTCGCCTGAGCATAATGAAATCATGGAAAATTATTGCGATAAGGACGGTATTTCTTGGCACTTCATACGTCCAAAATCATCACATATTGGTGGATTTGGGATGCTGCTTCCTCGCGTGAGCATCCTGAAATTATGGAAAATTATTGCGATAAGTTCTGTTAAGTTCATTATTTATTAAGGAAAAAAGAAGCTGTATCAAACTCAAGGTTTATGGTGCAATATTTGTTTGCATTGTCACTAAAGCGGTTCATCTCGAATTGCTAGGCGACATAACTACTGAGGCTTTCATAGCGAGCATGAACAGATTTTTCTCTCGACGAGGTAAATCTATCGCGATTTATTTCGACAACGCCACGTACTTCGTTGGGGCCAAATTCCCCATATTTTGGTGGACTTTGGAAGCTGTCGTTAACTTCAATATATATTAAGGAAAAGATTTTCAGAAACCGTAGCAAACTCGAGGTTTATGTTGGAATATTTGTTTTCATTGTCTCTTAACCGGTTCATTACGTACTGGTTACTAACATAAGTTATGAGGCCGTCATAGCGAGCATAAACAGATTTTTCTCTCGACGAGCTAAAATTTATCGCGATTTATTTCGACAACGCCACCAACTTTGTTTGGGCCAAAATCCCCACATTTTGGTGGACTTTGGGAAGCTGCCGTTAAGTTCATTATTTATTAAGGAAAAGAGTTCCAGAAACCGTAACAAACTCAAGGTTTACGTTTGTTATCATTGTCACTAAAGTGGTTCATCTCGAATTGGTCAGCGGCATCACTTCTGGGGCCTTCATAGCGAGCATGAACAGATTTTTCTCTCGACGAGGGAATCTATCGTGATTTATTGCGACAACGTCACCAACTTTGTTGGGGCCAAAATCCCCACAATTTGGTGGACTTTGGGAAGCTGCCAGTAGGTTCATTATTCATGGAGGAAAAGAGATTCAGAAACCGTAATAAACTCAAGGTTTATGTAGCAATATTTATTTGCATTGTCACCAAAGCGATTCATCTCGAATTAGTTAGCGACATAATTTCTGAGGCCTTCATAGCGAGCATGAACAGATATTTCTGTCGACGAGGTAAATCTATCGCGATTTATTGCGACAACGCCACCAACTTTGTTGTGGTCAAAATCCCCACATTTTGGTGGACTTTGGGAAGCTGCCGTCAAGTTCAATAGTATAAGGAAATGAGTTCCAGAAACCGTGATAAACTCAAGATTTATGTTGCGATATTTGTTTGCATTGTCACTAAAGTGGTTCAGCTTGAATCGGTTAGCGACAAGTTCTGAGGCCTCCATAGCGAGCATGAACAGAGCTTTCTCTCGTCGAGGTAAATCTATCGCGATTTATTGCGACAACACAACCAACTCTGTGGGGCCAACACATTTTGGTGGACTTCGTGAAGAATCCATTTAGTTCATTAGTTATTAAGGAAAAGAGTTTCCGAATCCGAAACAAACTCAACGCTTATGTTGCAATATTTGTTTGCATGTTCACTAAAGTGGTTCATCTTGAATTGGTTAGTAACATAACTTCTGAGGCCTTCATAGCGAGCATGAACAGATATTTCTCTCGACGAGGTAAATCTATCGCGATTTATTGCGACAACGCCACATACTTTGTTGGGGCCAAAATCCCCGCATTTTGGTGGTCTTTGGGAAGGTGCCGTTAAGATCTTTATTTATTAAGGAAGAGTTCTAGAAACCGTAACAAACTCGAGGTTTATGTTACAATATGTGTTCGCATTGTCACGGTTCACATCAAATTGGTTAGCGACATAAGTTCTGAGGCCTCCATAGCGAGCATGAACAGATTTTTCTCTCGGCGAGGTAATTCTATCGCGATTTATTGTGACAATGCCAACAATTTTGTTGGGTGTACTAATGCACTCAATGTTATACAAAGCTTGGTTTCCTCACCTAAGCATAATGATATAATGAAGCACAACTGCGATAAGGACGGTATTTCTTGGCACTTTTTAACACCACAATCCACACATTTTTGTGGACTATGGGAAGCTATGTTAAGTCATTTAAACACCATTTTGTGCGAACAGTAGGCGACATTCTTGTAACCTACGAGCAGTTAGAAACCTATATATGGTGAAAACAGAAGCAATATTAAACTTCGTACTATATCACCTCTTTCATCTGACCCCATTGACCTCCTTCCCTTAACTCCCAGTAGTTTCCTTGTGGGCCATTGTTTGCCTATCCTCAGTTGGTTCTCCCTGGCAGCATGACCAACATTTTTAGACACGATGCCAGAAAGAGTACCTGTAACCATTAATAATACGAACAAAATGGCAACTTTATAATCACAACATAGCAGTTAATATTGAAAGGTTTTTTTCTGGGTTTTCTCTCCCAAACTCTGAAGAATATCTATAAAATAAAAATCAATTATTTTGTGATTTGCTTCTGCGTAAGAAACACAAGATATTTGTCAGAAACAATCAATTGAACAATGTTGCCTAACAAACAACAACGAAACAACATCAACGAAGAAACAACTATATCGTAACGTTTCGGATATTTCAATAATGAGTATACCTCCCACAGTATCCTTTAATGATTACTTATAGCAGTTAATAGCCTAGTGTTGATTAAATAGGACAATCTTTCCCCGCTCTAATGGTCCCTCGGCAGTCACGGAACTACATCCCGGAGAAGATAGAATGGTGTGAGTGGCATCCGTGAAAACCATACATGGGCAATATAAGCGATGTGTGAAGAAGCTATTTCCCTCATTATTTCCCCTCCCGTCGAGTGATGAAGTTATACCAAAAAACAATTTTCGTGTACTTGTCCTGTCCAATCACACCCCTACCGTAATTTTCGTGCAACGACATCCTTATTTCACTCTTTTATTGTTCATATTATTTTTAATTTTTGGCACTCTTGTTCCTCGGAACAGAATGCTTATCAATTTGCCCAAATATCTGTAATTTTCGAATTTTTGGCTGAAAATAGTCTTAAACGATTTGGTTCGACTCAGTGATCAAGAATCCATGGTCGAAATCGATTCTGTCCGGCCGTTAACACGATAACTCTCGAACGGAATGAGCTAACAGTTGAAATCTTCTGAGTAGGTTTGGGACATAAATATCTTGGTTAAGTTCGTTATTGGGCAAAATCGTCCGGATGGTTTCGGAGTAACAAAAAAATTTTTTTTTTGCATTACAAATTTCGAATTCAATTTTTTTTGAGATGCAGTTTCACCATAAGAATCCAAGTATATTACTCTCAACTCTAATAAGCTAATACTTTCAGAGAGATGATTTTTCAAAATTTCAATAATACATCGAACTTCTATGTTTTCACATATGTGAATTATATCTGTCTGTGGTCTATCTGTTTGTAGTAGCTCTCGCTTGCTCCAGTTTGAAAGATAAACTTCATCAATGTCAAACGAAACTGAAAGTGTATTTCTGGAGTTTGGTTGATGTAAGCATGTAAACAATTTAAAATTTGGATTCGCTAAGTTCATAGACAGAGTTTTTTGGTTAGTGAGTGGAAATTATGCAAGGAAGTCGAGCATAATTTACGAGGCATTCTCTAATTATGGAAGATTTAGAACGGGATTTCCAACTAATGTACAAGTAGTTATTCCTTAGTAACACTATTTAGTGTTTCCTTCATAAGTATTCTGGTTTGAGTTCACTCTGGCCTAATTACATTAGATTTGTTTCATAAATAAAACTGGCTATTTCATTTAGTCAATTTATCAAAATGACTCCTGATAGTTTTGAAACACTTGTAACCAAAATTTGACCGTCATATAAAGATAAGGTTCAAAGGGATGTTAATTTCTTTTATGATGTAGTTCTATCCTAATAATCCATTGAGATCATTCGCAACTCTGAGAAACCAATACTTTAGGAGATATGATTTGTCAAAGATTGGACAAGAACACTAAAGCTCCTGTCCAAAGGGCTTTCCCACTTTTTGGTGCTCTCGTTCCTCGGAACAGAATGCTTATCAATTTGCCCAAATGTCTGTAATTTTGAAATTTTTGGCCTAAAATGGTCTTAAACGATTTGGTTCGACTCACTGATCAAGAATCCGTGGTCGAAATCGGTTCTGTCCGGCCGTTAACACGATAAATCTCGAACGAAAGGAGTAAGAGGATTGAAATTTCCAGGGTAGGTTTGGAGCGTAAATATCTCGGACGAGTTCGTTAACGGGCAAAATCCATCAAGCGGTTTCGGAGTTATGGCCGTTTTTAATAAAAACATTTTTTATGAATATTTCCGAAACCGATCTCTCGATCTATCTGAAATTTAGCATCAAATTGTAGAATATTGAGCTTTATATGCGTGCGAAGTTTTGTATTGATCGGGCCGTAAAGTGTCGAATAAAATTTTCTAAATTTTCTAAATTTGTTTCTACAATAACTCTCAAACAAAATGAGCTAGACAGTTGAAATGTTCAGAGTAGGTTTGGGGGATAAATATCTTGGTTAAGTTCGTTATTGGACAAAATCGGCCAGATAGTTTCAGAGTAACGAAAAAAAAATGTTTTTTTTACATTACAAATTTCAAATTCAATTTTTTTTTAAGATGCAGTTTTACCATAAAAATCCATTGATATCATTTCCAACTCTAACAAGCTAATACTTTCGGAGATATGATTATTCGAAATTTCAATAATGAATCGTACTTCTATGTTTTCACCGAATCCTGTACTTAATTTTTCTAGCTATGAATTATTATATGATCTGTGTTCTTACATGTCATCTTATTTTCTTATAAGAGATATGAGAGATAAATGTCAAAATTATTTCTGGTTCGTTATTCTTGATATGAAAAACCCTTCCTGTTCTATAAAACAAAGTATGATTGAGTGCAAAATGACCAATGAAATAACCTCAGCATTCGTACTTTTGAGGTGATAATATATAATGCCCGTGGATAATCCATAATATGTTGGAAATATATTCTTTAGTAAGATACATAATCAAATTGAGTTCAGAATATCTCCATTAAAAACAATGTTCTCTAAGTTTTAATTGATATAATATAATTTTCAGAGTAGATTTGAGGAATGAATATCTCGGATAAGTTCGTTATTGGGGATAATCTGTCTGTTTGAATTTATATATTCTTTATATAATTTCTTTCATGATGCAGTTCTATTGTAAGAATCCATTTATATCATTCCCAGAGACCAATTATTATTTCGGAGATATGATTTGTCGAAGTTTGAACAAGAGTGCCAAAGCTCCTGTCCACAGGGCTTGAACCAATTTTTTTTATTCATATCATTCATAGCGTCGTTGAAGAGTGTTAACCTGCTAACTCCACCTCTGAGGTGAAATGCGATAAAAATGTGGTTAGAAAGAGAAGAATATCCTCTATCTGTTACGAAAAACAGCCAACTAATTTTCAATTCACAATTAATAGAATTTTAGCCTCAATCATTACTGCTATCTCCGCACGATTTGAAATACCCACCGAATACCGGCTAAATCCATCAGTTCAGTTGTTTCAACACGTCTGAGCGCGTCTTGTTTACTACTCACAGACATCTTCCTGAGTTTGATATAGTTTTTCGTACTTAGCAGCTTGACAACATAAAGGTATGTATTCACTATATTACTCTTACATATTTTATGATGATTAGCTAAGATTTTATTTCGAAATGAGAGTCATTCCTGTATAAATAGTTTCGCTCATTAGGCGTAAGGGAGTTAGCAGTTTTTCCTTACCATTTCAATTATTTTTGGTTTTCATCATAGGAGATAGCTGTATACAGATTTTCACGGTGCTTCTACCAGTCTGTTTCTCACTATATTAATTAGACACCACTGATACTGGGGACAGTTTTTTTCATTTCTTTTATTTATATTCGATCGCTTGGATTGCCGAACTAGGTTCCAAGAACCCTCCCGGCAGAAGAGCAGTAACGAAGTGTCTATTTTAAATTTAAATATTGAAGGGATATCAAAGGATAAGTGCGATTACCTTGGAAAATTAGCGGACCAGCAAGGTGCAGAGGTGATTCTTCTCCAAGAGACCCATACAGCAACAGAGGAAAATCTTCGAGAGAGGGGACTTTTGAAAGGTTATGTATTAGTTGATTTTCTTCTAAGTCGAATTTACGGTCTAGCTTGTTATGTCAAGAATTCCTCTGTTCAAAATGTTGAGTTAATTAGGAAAGGTGAGATTGAAGGAGTTTTCTTCATTTCCTTCAAATTTTGTGACATTTCTGTCATCAACATTTATAAACCTCCAAATAGTTTTTGGCCAAGAAATTTCAATATAAATGTTAATCATCCATCAATTTACTGCGGAGATTTCAATTCGCATCATGTTACATGGGGTTATGATGTTAATGATAGAAATGGTATAGCTTTGACCGATTGGATGGAAGACAATGATTATTTTTTGATTTTCGATGCAAAAGATACACCTTCTTTCCATTCTTCAAGATGGAATAGAGGCTATAACCCTGACTTATGCATGGTTTCCTGTGATGCTTCTTCTAAACCTATTTCAGTAAAACGTAAAATTTTAGGTGTTTTTCCACGTAGCCAGCATAAGCCCATGTTATTAACTATAGGAAATGTGGTTCATTTTGCTCCCTGTTTGAATAAACCCCGTTGGAATTTCCAGAAGGCTAATTGGGTTCAATTCGCGAAAAAAGTGGACAGTGACATAAGATGGATTCGACCAACTTATGACAATTACTATAGATTTGTTGGTGTAGTAAAAGCTTCAGCTAAGAAATTCATTCCGAGGGGTTTCCGTCAAGAGTATATTCCTGGTTGGTCAGTTGAAACAGAAAATTTATATAAGGATTATCAAAATTCGCCAACTACTGAAAAATGCGAGAAGCTAATGAATTCTATAAATGCAAGTCGTAAGGAAAAGTGGAATAGTGTAGTTTCCGATATGAATTTCACACATTCGAGTAGGAGTACATGGGATGTTTTGAGAAAATTAGGGGAAGCTACTCCTCTAACATTGTCATCTTCTAAAATTGACCCTGAATTGATTGCTCGTCGGCTAGTTGATGTTTCCAATTCGGTTGGAATTTCAAAATCAAAAATCAAGAATATGAAGTATAATTTGCACAAATTTAGGACATCATCTTCATCTATAGACAGTATCTCGAATATATTCAACTTGGATGAATTAAAAGCAGCACTTAAATGCACTAAATCTCGGAAAGCAGCCGGATTTGACGGAATTTATCCTGAATTCATCAAACACTTGGGCAAAAAAGCCATGTCCTGGCTATTATCATTCTATAATAATATTCTGAATACTGGAAATATTCCAAAAGAATTCCGCAAAGCTAAAGTCATAGGAATTTTAAAACGTGGAAAGGATTCTTCCGATCCTAGCAGTTATCGACCCATTAGTCTGTTGAGTGTTCCTTTTAAAATTTTAGAAAGATTGATTCTTTTTAGGATTGAATCGTCTGTAGAAGACGTTCTACAGAATTGCCAGGGGGGCTTCAGGAAAAATAGAAATTGTTGTGATCAGGTTTTTAGTCTAACTACTTATATCGAAACAGGTTTCAATAGTAAAATGAAAACAGGAACAGCATTTGTGGATTTGTCGGCAGCATATGACACGGTATGGAAAGATGGTTTGATTTCCAAACTTTATACTCATTTAAAGTGTGGAAAAATGGTTCGTTTACTCGAAAATATGCTCTCGGATAGAAGGTTTCGTGTTTTTATTGATAATAATAGTAGTAAATTCAAGAATTTGAATAATGGTCTCCCACAAGGTTCAGTTTTAGCACCTCTTCTTTTCAATTTATATCTGTGTGATATTCCTGCTACTTCGTCTGAGAAATTCATCTACGCTGATGACATTGCCCTTGCATTTCGTCATTCTGATTTCCAAAGTATAGAAAAAAATCTATCTGCAGATTTAGATATTCTGAAAAAGTACCTATTTCAGTGGCGTTTGTGTCCGAATCCGAATAAAACTGAGGTTTCTTGCTTTCATTTGAACAATCACCAAAAATATAGAACATTGAGTGTGTCTTTCGGTGATTCTTTCTTGAGACATAATTTTTATCCTAAATATCTAGGAGTGAAACTAGATTCATCTTTGAATTTCAAAGCTCATTTGGATGATTTGCGTCTGAAGTTGAAAACGAGAAATAATATTCTGCAGAAATTAGCTGGTACTTCATGGGGTGCTGATGCAGCTACTCTTCGAACGGCTGCCTTAGCCTTGGTTTTTTCTGCCGCTGAATATTGTTGCCCCGTCTGGTTTAACAGTGCTCATACTCAAAAAATTGATGCACAGTTGAATTCATCTATGCGAATCATCACTGGAACTATTAGATCTACACCTATTCATTGGTTGCCAGTTCTTTCAAACATTGTCCCGCCCCACATTCGCAGGCAGACTGCTGTTTCAAATTCTTGGAATAAATTTCATTCTTTTCCGAATTCATTTCCGATTATCTCCTACATTCCAGACAATAAGATTCCCAGATTGAAGTCACGAAACCCTTTATGGTCCAACTGTTTTCTTAATTCGAATAAAAGTGACAAGGAAGTTTGGCGGTCTGAATGGATTTCTTGCAATTTGTTCAACAAAGATTTAATTTCTGATCCTTCAAATAGAGTTCCGGGGTTTGATCTTCCAAGGAGAATATGGTCTATTCTGAATCGTCTAAGAACCGGTCATGGTCGTTGCAACAGCATGCTTTTCAGGTGGAACTCAGTTGAGAGCCCTAGTTGTGAATGCGGGGAAGCAGAGGAAACCATAGATCATTTAGTTAATAATTGTCGCATATATAGATTCAAAGATGGTTTTAGGGCTATTCATAATGTTTCTGAATCTTTTTTAGAATGGGTAGCGAGTTTTAAATCTATTTAATAAAATATAGAATATTCCATTTTTAATTTGTTCCTTTTCTCCCTTTGCCTTTTCCTTTTCCAGATTGGGTTTCGGGTACCTTGGAGAAACTTCTCTGATTGTTGAAGGAAGAAGCGATAATGAAGAAAAAGATGCCCTTCAATATTTAATATTTCAGCATATTTTGTTAACAATTTCAATTTTCATAAATCACAACACTAACGGGGAGATAGGGTTTTTTTGCTGAGGTTTTTTCCCTAAGTTCTAGTATCATATATCAAATTATATGGTACCCCGTTACACTAACCTCTGCTAACACTTTTTTCATACACATGCTTTATTGTTAGATGAAAAATTAATTGTAATGCTCAAGTTCAAAAGAATATATATATATATACTGGGAAATTGCAGTCTGGACCTGATGGTGCCCGAAGTCGATTTTCCTGAAACTACAAATTCCAATAATGGGGGGCCATCTTGCAAAATTACGCCATACTTGAAAATGTTCAAATCGAGTTTTTGGATTTGCCAAGTGAAAATAATGACGGTGTCATTAACTACTCTAAAGCAAATATTGGACCACAAACTCCTCATGATTTCCAAACTCAACTGACTGATAATATTTGTTTGGATATGAGTGAAGACGTAATAGAAAATGAAGGATTTCGTGAGCTTCCACTGGAAGATATTACCAATCAGATTGAGCTGAACATTGAGTGTCCTCGTATAAGTCCATCCCAGTTGTCTGATCTGAGTGATATCGAAAAATCACTGGTGCCATATTCGGAAACTTCAAGTTCGGAATGTGATTCCGACTTACCAATGAAAAGTAGACAAAGGAAGAGACGATCACAAGTAGCAGGAAGCGAGGCTGGAAAAAGACAAAAACAAGAAGGAACAGCGTTACGTGTTTACTGCCGATATGCAAGCTGTTCTTATGGCACCGAAATCGAAAGTCAGTTCTTTATACTATCGAACTAAGCTACAAGTTCACAATTTATGTTTCTATAATTTGATAAGTAATGATGGTTTCTGTTTCCTGTGGTATGAAAAGCCTCCTGTGGAACGAGTTTGTCTCAATCTGGACTCATTTCTTAAAATAAGTAGTGCTTTTGCCTACTTTGCAACAAGAGAGCCGAAACATTACAATCATTATATACACGGATGGATGCTCTTATCAAAACCGTAATGCAATAATGGCGAATGCATTGCTGAACCTGGCTATTCTGGAGGGTATAACGATAATTCGAAAATATTTGGAAGTTGGCCATACGCAAATGGAATGCGACAGCATGCATTTGACCATTGAACAATATTTGCGGAGGAAAGATATCAATGTACCTGCAGAATACGCTAAATATTGTCGTGATGCTCGAAAAAATCCAAAGCCATATGAGGTTACCTACTTCGATCACACCTTCTTTAAAAAATTTGCCGAAGTTATGGTTTACAAAAGTATCCGTCCTGGAAGGACCAAGGGAGATTCAAAAGTGACTGATATTCGCACCCTCAAATATACTTCTTGTGGTGACATTTTTTATAAAGAAAGATTTACAGATACTTGGACACTTCTACCTCAACGAAGAATCCCTTTAGTGCACAAACCATGGGCTGAATTGCAACCTCTGCATGAAAATAGACTCCCAATAAAATCCTCAAAATATGAGGATCTACGATACATAAAACGCACTTTGCTGGCTGATTATCATGAATTTTATGACAACTTACCGTTCAAATAACATTTTTTTGCAGAGGTACTAAGAAAAGTGTTGTTAATTACATTATTTTTTAGAATCTGTTTTCAAAATTTTTGTTCTGTAGTCATAAAATTTCTCCTGGAAATATTTGTTTTTGTAAGCAATTGAAGATGTATTTATTTTGTTAACGAAGTATGGAAAACTAATGTAAAATTTCATTCCAGGTAGCAGCTGTAAAACTGCTATCTCCTTATCACGAGTCCACCATGTTTCTATCTCAGGACCGAAATCCTGCCAACTCCATATTTTTTATTATAAATTATGAATAAAATGTTATTTTTGAATAAACTGTTATTTGATAAACGTAACAAATGCTCATCAATCATTTTAATAAAGATTTCACTTTTAAAATTTGCATCTACAATTTCTATGCAGTTTTTGTGCTCTCCTGTAAAATCAGTCTAAACGGAGTTAGCGGGTTAACACTTTTCAACGACGATAGTTCCAACGTACCGCACGAAGTTCAGAATGTTTAAACTGTCAATGCCAAAAAAAGCACTCGAGAAGGAACGCGCTCCCTCTATCTCTCACCTCTAGGTTGCGTTCGGAATCAACGTTGGACGTTGTCCGGTGCGTACCCAACCCGTTCGGAATCGACGTCGGGTGAACCTACACAATGACTAACCACAGAAAACCACCAATCGCGCTCTACGTCGGACGCATCCGACGTTGATTCTGAACGCAACCCTAGTAACAAACTTACGAAGAGTCCATAGACTATACTACATATGTAGTCTGTGGTACAGTCCACAGAAGAAGTCCATACAGGCGTAAGATAGATGCATAGAATATTCTATGCATCTTGGGCGTAAGTAATAGCGAATTCCATTGGTAGAACTCGTGCGCACTGAGTGCATGAATCGTCGTACTCCAAAAAAATACTCCAAAATCGTTGTATGAGATTGACTCTAAGATGTAACAGACTTACACCTATAGTTCAAATGCAGGAAACTCTACAGTGGCAATCGGTAAATAAAAGACTAACATATTATGCAATGATATTTATTTTTAAAATAGTTAAAGGATTAATGCCAGCATATTTCGATCAGTTCATCAAATTCAATCACGAAATTCAAGAACACTATACAAGAGGCGCTATCAATTTTCACATAGAGAGAGTCAATACTAGAAAAGGTATGAACTCATTATTTGTAAAAGGATTGAATGAATATAATACTATCCCAAATGAAATAAAAGCCTGTGATACTCTCGTAGCTTTCAAGAAAAACCTTTTAAAGTATCTGTGATTTTGTTTATTTATAAATTTGTAGGTATTGTTTAATTTGTTTTCATATTTGTGATCGTTTACTTGTATAAGCTATAGTGGATGAATTTATTTTTGTTGTTATATATGAATGTGTTATTTGTTGTAAAATTGTAAAACAATTGTATTGTGAATATTAGGATTTTCCTATTTATCAATAAACTTACTTACTTACTTACGTATTCCATTGGACAATTTTGACTTCCTCCATCGGGAAACCAGTGAAACATTTATTGCACTGAGTGAACTCAGTGCACCACTGATTTTGCCAATGGAATTCGCCATCAGTCTTTCAACCATTCGTTCATAATTGTGACAAATTTTGTATTTCTATTGTTTTGTTTAATATATATTTCTAGATTTATTCTAGTCTGTATTTTCTGAATACCTGAAGCCAGGTACACATTATCAAACAATCCTTCTTAGCTTTATAGAGGTATTGGCTATATCTAAGGGAATTGAATGCAGAATTCCAAAGCACATGTGATATTTCGATATATTAGCAATTGTTAAATCTGGCATCATCTCCCCTATCGGCAACTTTGCAAACCTCTAGATTTCGGGGGTTCAGCTGGTGCCGGTAGATTGAGAGGGGAGACATAGTGGGGGTAATGGATTAAAATAGGCGGAAACGGACAGAGAAGCGTAGTTATCAGGCAGTTCTCGCGCAGTTCTCAAGTGGCTCTCAGGGAGATCTCAGGTAGTTAGGGTAGTTCTTTCCACTCTCTGCGAAGTGTAACCAAGACGAGTAAGTACCATTGTGAAATAGATTGTGTTGTGAATAAAAATCTAGACTGTGTTTGTGTGTGCTTCTCTTATTTTGCTAACCCGTTTAAATTTACCTCCGGAAACGAAAATTTCGATAAGCCTTTAATTCTAAATTCAACAACTGGCGACCGTGACAGGACTTAGTATCGGAATTCAGAGGTAATTTATTTCGTGTTGGGTGAAATAATCGTAAAATGGATATCAATATCAGAAAGAGGACGGTTCGACGCATGTCCTTCACGAAGGCACTCAAATCTTTCAACACCGTGATGGCCTTAGAAAGTTCAAGTACTGTGGAGATCAGAGCAGCCTTTAAAGTACTGGTGGAAAAATACCAAGAATTGGAAGAAGTTTCCACGATGATATTGGAGAACATGTTCACTGATAAAGACGTTGATGATGACGACCCAATGAAGAACGCCGAGGAAAACGACAGGTATAAGGGCCAATTCTCGACTGCCGAATGCACGTACGAAGATAGGACGGCCTCGAATGTAGAAAAGGCTCAAAGCATCATTAGCAGTGGAAATTCGACTTCCAGAACGAGGTGTAATCTTCCTAAAGTGGCACTTGCCAAATTCAGCGGGGATATTCGATGGACTACGTGATGAGGATGAGTTACAGTATTTGATGCAATCAATGGTGCCGGGATCCAGAGCAGCAGAGCTAGTGAGTAGTTACCCTCCGGTAACGGTAGCGAACATTATCAAAAGGCCATCGAAGGTCTGAAGAAATGTTTCGGGCGCGAGGACCTACAAATCGAGGTGTATGTGAGGGAACTGCTACAGTTGGTGTTAGAAAACGCCGTAATGAAGAAGAAAGTGGTGCTCACTTCGCTCTATGACCGAATTGAGTCATATATTCGCGCGTTAGAAACTCTCGGCGTAACGACGGATAAGTGTGCGGCGATGCTGTATCCGTTAGTTGAATCCTCGTTACCGGAAGACTTATTGCGCGTGTGGCAGCGATCTTATAGTGCGGCTGAAAATGGTAACGTGGGGAAAGCGTCGGATGTGTCAAAAACGCGACTCGATGGACTTATCCGTTTTTTGGAATCCGAGGTTCAAAACAAGCTAAGAATATCTATGGCCGTATAAGGATTCGACATAGGAGGTAGGACGGAACGTGACCGAAAAGCAGAAAAGAACTGGCGGTGTACGCAGAGTGTTGTTTCGGTAGTGAAAAAGGACCCGTGTGTCTTTTGTGGAAAAACTAACCACTTCAGTAAGCGGTGCTTCAAAGCGCGAAAAATGTCGCTATCGGAAAGGCAAAAGGCAGCAAAAACAAAACGAGTTTGTTTCTGTTGCTTGCAAAGCGGACATTTAAAGAGGCATTGTAGAAAAATGGTGAAATGCTCAAAGTGCAGAAAAAGACATGTGGACATAATGTGCTCTGAACAAAAAAGTCGTCCCAGTTCACGAACCGGTTCAGAAAGCTCGGTGAGTGCAGTTAATATTCCGAAAGAATGTGTTTTAGCCTCATCAGCCGAAAATGAGGTGAAATTGCCTTGGTTGGATTGTCATCCCGAGCTCAAGGACAACAACAATATGGTCATCCAATGTTTAGATAAAATGGTCAAGAAATTACAAGAAACACACAAATTCCAGGAATACGATGGGATAATACGAGAATGGCGCCACGAGGGTATAAAAGAGCAGGTACCAGCACAAGAAACCGACAAGTGTGGTGTACATTTACCCCATCACCCGGTTTTCAAGGAAGAATCTACGACAAAGGGGAGGTCCATATTCCATGCGTCTGCAGGTAGTCCAGCCCTGAATAGCTGTTTGGAAAAAGGCGGAATTTAGTCGAGAAAGTGGAGGACATTTTATTGAAGTTCAGAGAAGGTAAAATTGGTGTAATTTGTGATATTAAAAAGGCTTTTCTACAGATAAGTGTTGATCCCGCAGATATGGATTTTTTGAGATTTCTTTGGTATGACGCGCAAGGAAAATTGATCGTGTTCAGACATTGTCGGGTAATTTATTGGAGCTTGTGGCCGCCCATTCCTGATGGGTGCGACTATCAATTTACATTTAAAGGATTATTTGAAATCAATTGAAAGTGAAAGCAACGTTTTTGAATCTGAATACTTTTACATGTCGAAGCTAAAACGTAGTTTTTATGCGGATAATTGCGTGGCGAGTGTTAATAGTAATTTGTAAACTTTGAGAATAGAACTAGAAGCGGGCGTATTTCGAAGGAACCTAGACGCCTCGACTTGTAAATATGTATTGATGGTTATTTCCTTTTTGTCATTAATGTTCTTTCTTTTGTAATATCCTGGTTTATTTTTATATTCATTCATTTGTGATTTTTTGAGAATGCTGGTGGGTACTTACCATGGAGGTAGGAGGAAGTGGAGGGAGAATGTGTTTTAGCCTCATCAGCCGAAAATGAGGTGAAATTGCCTTGGTTGGATTGTCATCCCGAGCTCAAGGACAACAACAATATGGTCATCCAATGTTTAGATAAAATGGTCAAGAAATTACAAGAAACACACAAATTCCAGGAATACGATGGGATAATACGAGAATGGCGCCACGAGGGTATAAAAGAGCAGGTACCAGCACAAGAAACCGACAAGTGTGGTGTACATTTACCCCATCACCCGGTTTTCAAGGAAGAATCTACGACAAAGGGGAGGTCCATATTCCATGCGTCTGCAGGTAGTCCAGCCCTGAATAGCTGTTTGGAAAAAGGCGGAATTTAGTCGAGAAAGTGGAGGACATTTTATTGAAGTTCAGAGAAGGTAAAATTGGTGTAATTTGTGATATTAACAAGCCCTGTGGACAGGAGCTTTCTGGCGCTCTAGTTCAAACAGACAAATTATATCTCCGAAAGTATTGGTTTCTCAGAGTTGGGAATTATATCAATGTATTCATATAATAGAACTGCATCCTAAAAGAAATTCAATTCAAATAATAGTTTATTTATCAAGATTAAATGAGCAATCATGAGAATGAGAAAAGCACCATGGAAGAAATCAAATTAAATCTGGCCAATTTTGCCCAATAACGAACTTAACCGAGATATTCATCTCCCTAAACTACTCTGAAAATTTCAACTACCTACCTCATTATCCGTTCGAGAGTTATATCTATGTCTATGGATGAAAAGCAGTCTCACTACTCTCAGATCTCTTACTTCATGTTCAGTTCCGAAATGTAAGAATTTTCTGAGAAAAACTAATATCGGAGCAAACAACTGAGATTTAACTCACTTCGCTCACAATTCTTCGATTGATTAGTCTCAGGAACATGGAACATCATTTGACATTATGACAATTCATATTCATACATAGAATAATATCATTCTGTGACAACGTTGAAATACGATTTATTATTGAAATTTTGAAAAATCATATCTGAGATTTTTCTCACTTCGCTCACAATTCTTCGATTGATTAGCATAGACAAGATATACTATGATTTATTAGTCTCAGGAACATCATTTGACATTATGACAATTCATATTCATACATAGAATAATATTATTCTGTGACAACGTTGAAATACGATTTATTATTGAAATTTTGAAAAATCATATCTCCGAAAGTATTAGCTTGTTAGAGTTAAAAATGATATGATTGGATTCTCATGAAAAAACTTTTTATTAAAAAAAATTTAATTTGGAATTTGTTTCGTAAAAAAAAAATTTTTTTTTTGTTACTCCGAAACCATTTGTCCGATTTTGCCCAATAACGAACTTAGCCGAGATATTCATCCCCCAAACCTACTCTGAAAATTTCAACTCTCTAGCTCATTCCGTTCGAGAGTTATCGTGCCTACGGCCGGCCGGACAGAATGAATTTCGACCACGGATTCTTGATCAGTGAGTCGAACCAAATCGTTTAAGACCATTTTCATCGAAATATTCGAAAATTACAGACATTTGGGCAAATTGATAAGCACTCAGTTCCGAGGAACTAGAGCGCCAAAAAGGCTTTTCTACAGATAAGTGTTGATCCCGCAGATATGGATTTTTTGAGATTTCTTTGGTATGACGCGCAAGGAAAATTGATCGTGTTCAGACATTGTCGGGTAATTTATTGGAGCTTGTGGCCGCCCATTCCTGATGGGTGCGACTATCAATTTACATTTAAAGGATTATTTGAAATCAATTGAAAGTGAAAGCAACGTTTTTGAATCTGAATACTTTTACATGTCGAAGCTAAAACGTAGTTTTTATGCGGATAATTGCGTGGCGAGTGTTAATAGTAATTTGTAAACTTTGAGAATAGAACTAGAAGCGGGCGTATTTCGAAGGAACCTAGACGCCTCGACTTGTAAATATGTATTGATGGTTATTTCCTTTTTGTCATTAATGTTCTTTCTTTTGTAATATCCTGGTTTATTTTTATATTCATTCATTTGTGATTTTTTGAGAATGCTGGTGGGTACTTACCATGGAGGTAGGAGGAAGTGGAGGGAGCATGTGCTATATTTCCCTTGTAACGAAAGTGTCACATAAAATCGGCCATATTGGTATGGGCAAATCCTTTGTTATAAACATGAAATTGTGAGTTTTCTATGGTTGGAATTCCGGATTCCTATAGAAAATTGGGACACACCAATATGGCGGAGTATGTGACAAGTTTCGATCTTCATACCCCCTCCACTTTTCCTTCTACCTCCATGGTACTTACTCGGTTATATATGGATTATTTTTGTATATTTTTGACGTACATAGTGTTAATACCCAAGGTCCAAATCCTGCAAAGTTGTGATATCTTCACTCTTTTCTCGGTGGTGGGAGGATGTTAAATCTGGCAACATCTCCCCTATCGGCAACTTTTCAAACCTCTAGATTTCGGGGGTTCGGCTGGTGCCGGTAGATTGAGAGGGGAGAAATAGTAGGGGTAATGGATTAAAATAGGCGGAAACGGACAAAGAAGGGTAGTTATCAGGCAGTTCTGGCGCAGTTCTCAAGTGGCTCTCAGGGAGTTCTCAGGTAGTTTTTTCCACTCTCTGCGAAGTGTAACCAAGACGAGTAAGTACCATTGTGAAATAGATTGTGTTGTGAATAAAAATCTAGACTGTGTTTGTGTGTGCTTCTCTTATTTCGCTAACCCGTTTAAATTTACCTCCGAAAACGAAAACTTCGATAAGACTTTAATTCTAAATTCAATAGCAATATCTCTAAAAGTCACAGCCTTTGATTAGGGAAGAGAGGGGAGAGGGGATACCGCATGCCGTACTACTCAACGCTATCGATCTGAAACCAAAACTTGGACAGACTTTGACAGTTTGGTGGACACCAAACGATGATCGAAATTCCATTTCCAACAAACTAGTTGGAATATTTTGAGACTCATTTGTTAACTCTTCCTCGCCTGAATTATTTAAGTAATATTACAGCAAATATAAAATGTAGTGTAGGAAGAAATTTCTGTTTTTGTTAATTTATTTTAAGTTTCAAAGGAATTACTGTTTTTGAATTTAAGAATTTATTTTAAGTTAAAGATCAACAGCCATAGTATAATGCTAATATCTTTTCATTTTCCAATTTTATTATTATGTTTGATCGTCTCAGAAAATCGAATATTCTAGCTGCTTGTAATCTTTTGGGACTCAATAATACAGCTACCTGCTCGTGGTGAGTTCTGGATTATTTGCGATGCTGTATTGCTTTACTACATTTATTTCTTAGTATTATTGTTCATTGAAGCATTTCAAAATGACATCGTAAACTGTGTAATGCGTGGATCATCGGTGCGTTGTACATGCTTCGTTGCCCTCCGATGGTAGTACATAAAAAAAATATCGAATATTTCCTTTGAATATGGAGCCGCTAAAACTGTCGATCTGGACCGCGAGTTTGACATCGCTGCAATATCTCCAATATGCTTATGAAACTTTTTACAGCAAACATTCATAGTAAAAATGATAAAACATAAAGAACAATCCCTTTACACATTCTTTATTATATTATTAATAATTCAACAAAACATATTTACAAACGTGATTAAAAGAACAAGACTACATAATCGAAAATATATTTGTCTCATTTTTGGGATAAATTAAAATTTAAATCAGAAAACATTCCTTTAGTCTCAAAATTCTACTCTTTTATCTCTAGTTGTCCGTCGAGCGATCGATCTTGCCTTGAAGTTAGCAGCATTCTGCAATTTCTGAAACAAGAACTCTGGTATTAATTTCATCCGCATTCAAAACGCAAACATATTTTATTATGAAATTCATTGAAACAAATCAAAAAATGTTCACAAATATAATCTCCTTTGAAATGTATCAGCAGTTTTCGATTTGCGCACATTTGGCTTATACGGCTTCGAGATGGCCAGTAAAAACATCACTTTGGGGTGTCGCCCATTTCCGGCCAGGTGATTGCTTGAAATGATCGTATCTCTTCAGCATATAAGTATCTGTCTGCGCCTGTTGCGTATGCGATAATATCTTATAAGCGAATTCGTATCAGGCGAATATGGAATGTTTAGACTCCAGCGTTACCAGAACTTCTAAGATATTTTCGCGATGGTTGCGCATTTATTTTCACGC
Organism: Halyzia sedecimguttata; assembly: GCA_937662695.2. NCBI lineage: Eukaryota > Metazoa > Arthropoda > Insecta > Coleoptera > Coccinellidae > Halyzia > Halyzia sedecimguttata. The sequence continues at coordinate 11,260,828 of OW569414.2, read as the reverse complement.
CAGGTCATTTTGTTTTTATACATATTGCTCGATAAATAATGGTAACACTTTGGCTCTTTCGACCCTAATTTTTTTATCGCTTGTTTCCTTCAACGAAGAAGAGTGTGCCTTTATTTGAGTCCACCAACCACTTGTCCACCGGAGAGAGCGAAAACGCTCAGAAAATACGCAACAGCACAGATAGTGGTTTCTTTTCAAACACTCCTGGGCGCATATACAGGGTGAGTCTTTGACCACTGCATTAATTTTAACCAAAGATTCCACTCATCAAATGAAACACTTTTTTCATTTAACATTTTTCCAAATTCAGCTCAGGTAAAAAGATACAGGCTGTTGAAATTTTGAAAAAAAATCAGTTTTTATTTTGTAGTTTTGAGATCCTTTTTTCGAATAAAATGAATGTTGGCGTAAAGTTTCCTATAACTATGATACATATTTTCCAAATATTAGTTATTTTCTACTTCTACTGGTTCTCTAGTTATGGACTCGTGGATTCATAAAACTAAACGAAATTAGCATAAAGAAAGCATATAAAGTTTTTCTTGAGTCATTTCAAGAATATTCCATCGTTTTATTACATTATATTATTCTTTATCATTTCTCCTTAAACGCACCGTTTTCGAGATATTCTTCATTGAATGTTTTAAAATGGAAAACTCCAGAAATTTCACTACTTTTATGGATCCGTCCCTGAGCGTTGGAATCCCGAATCAAGCTGTAAACCACGTTACCATGCCTTATTCTCGTCCGCCAACAATGTCATAGATAATTTATATGCGGGAGTGTATTAGCACATAGTGAAATATTTAAACTCTTGTAACTTTCTACCTGAGCCGAATCTGGAAAAATGGTAAATGAAAAAAGTGTTTCATTTGATGAGAGGAATCTTTGGTTAAAATTAATGCAGTGGTCAAAGACTCACCCTGTATGTACACCTCTTGTATCTCTCATGCCTAGAAGATCTTCTCACAAAAATCCTCCATATCTGTTGTCAGAGATATGTAATTAGCCTGAAACCAGCGCAGGGCTGGTCAGGAAATTGCCCTGACTGGTCAAATCTATTTCCCTAATTAGCCTGATTAGTACTTGACTTAACTACTTTCGCATTAGACCTCAAAAAATCAAGAAAGTAGAGAGATACTTAGGAAAAACTTACTAATGGCTTTTCTAACCGCACTACTCTGCGAGATAATACCATCACTAAGAGAAAAACATATTTACCCTTTGGAATCGCTCCATTTGATTTTGAGCATGATTATTGGTTCCAGGAGTGATAAGAGGTTCAGATATCTCGAATAAATCCCTAAGGAAATAGTTTTCAGCCAAATGGATATTAATGCCAGGACCCAGAATTGTACAAAGGGTATCATATTGTTTCCTTTTCGACCAAGAATCTAGTTCTAGAACTTCTTTACCAAATTTCACTCGAACGTCTGGCATAACATCTTCCTGTAACAAAATTATTAAATTCAATAAAAAGTTTTTACTTTATGTACAATACCTGACATGTACAGTGACGGAAATAGAGAAGTAAACGATTTTTTTTTGTAAATATGGCTATAGCTTAGTTGTCTATAAACTGGTATATGCACTGATTCAATATTATTTTACCATTTTCAGGAACATCCTTTATTTCCTCACTGACAACATGGTAGATCTTTCATTTTCTTTCCTGTAGGTAGCGCTCTACAGAAGCAACAAGGGATTTATTGTCATTTTGAATAGATTACTGTCAAACGTCTGTTCTTCAAGCAATGTTATATCAATAGGGTCTCCGTATGTTATCAGGGACCTTTTACGTATTGATTTTGAACATTTATGCCATACTGAATATTCCATTTGTATCTTAAATATTATGTTTCTTCATAATGTTTTCTATATACAGGGTGAGTCTTTGACCACTGCATTCATTTTAACCAAAGATTCCTCTCATCAAATGAAACACTTTTTTCATTTACCATTTTTCCAGATTCGGCTCAGGTAAAAAGTTACAAGCGTTCAAAGATTTCACAATGTGCTAATACACTCCCGCATATAAATTATCTATGACATTGTTGGCGGACGAGAATAAGGCATGGTAACGTGGTTTACAGCTTGATTCCGGATTCCAACGCTCAGGGACGGGTCCATAAAGGTAGTGAAATTTCTGGAGTTTTCCATTTTAAAACATTCAATGAAGAATATCTCGAAAACGGTGCGTTTAAGGAGAAATGATGAAGAATAATATAATGTTCTAAAACTAAAATTTCGTTTAGTTTTATGAATCCACGAGTCCATAAAACCAGTAGAAGTAGAAAATAAATAATATTTGGAAAATATGTAACATAGTTATAGGAAACTTTACGCCAACATTCATTTTATTCGAAAAAAATTGGTTCAAGCACTGACGTGAAGTCAGAAGCTTTTGCGCGTATGTTCTATTGTCCATTCTTCTGTATTGGACACCCTTAATCGAATTTACCATGGTAAATTATGTTGTCCATTCTCCTGTATTGGACACTTAATTCGAATTTACCATGGTAAATTCGAATTAAACTTGAAGAGATTCGTATAATTTTCGCTTTAATTCTAATCTAACAACTGCTTAGAAGGGAACGCACCCTCACTCAACTGACACTTTCCATAGAACATACGGAAATTGTGACAGGGAGTATCTGTGATTGTTTACAAGAAAAGGACAACAAGCAAGCATGGTACTTGAAAACCGACGCTTCTTAAGAATGGGGGATTATAAAAGAAAATGCTTGGGTGGAGTCGCTCTCTTAGCTCTTCGGTTCCTGAACGTTCAACATTCAACAATTCATTAAGTCCAAATATTATTATGGTTCAACAAGTTCAAGTTAGTCAGTTATTAGTGTTATGTAAAAAGGGGTGAGAAAAAGCCTTTAGGGTGTTTTACATTATTAGTACCTGATCATTGTGCCCTTACGACTTTGGTCCAAGTTAACTGTATTCTTTTGAATGCATCTAATGGCGTACCTTATATTGTGTAATTAATCAACTGGTATTAGGATCTGAATTATTAATGAATCTCTGTATTTCATTTTGTGCATAATTATTGATGCGATTAATTTGATACCATCGATTTAAAGAGAAAACCCTGCCGCATTAAAGCTCACTAAGTTCATTTACGTGAGGATTATTATGTTATTTTGATTGCTTTTTGTGTCTGAGCTTTGCGGAGATATTGAAGAGTATTTATGGTGGGTTTGGTAACATATAAAAGGGTAACTTCTTAATAGTGTTGGAATTGGAAGCTCCGTAGCATCAGTAAGCAGGAATGTTAATACGGTAGAGTATGAATGAGTAATATGGCTTCCCAGGTGCAACGAGAGTGAACCCAGAGTTAGTTTTATAATGCCTGAACGTTTTCCTGCATTTTCATCAGCGTTGGCCACACAGATGAAGCAGGAACACGGTTTCGTTATTCAGAGCTTAGACCTCTGATAGTTTGTTCAAATTCATTGGTTCCTTCTGGCGAAGCTAAACGACACCGACCACCTCTGCGGTTAGCGCATCCCCTGTACATATCCTGCGCCTCCCGATAGCTGTAGGTCAAGCACTGGCTTTAGGAAGAAAGGGTGAGGTTCAGCACTGCTCTTTAATCACCTCCTGAGTGAATGAATAAGGTAGAAAGGGTGAGGTCAAGCACTGCTCTTTACTACCCTCCGCGGTGGAATGTGGTATAAACACTCATGCGTACTGACCTCCGATCCAGTGAATATTCCAATGTCATATAACAAAGAATGTAGGATCCACCAGGTGCTCTCTTTATCGTTCTTAATTATTGTAGAAATGTGAATGTACCAGTTGGTTGATATAACTATGTATGATCACGACGATCACACAACTGGGGGTTTTTCTAAGCGTTCTTTTCCCCCAGTTATACACAATATACGTATCTGAACGCACAACCGTTGTTTGAATCTTTAAACTTCCCGCCCATTTTCCTTGTTTCATTGAGTGTAACTTGGGTTGCCTACACAACGTAAGTAAGTAGTCCTACCAATTCACTAGACGATCACAATACAGCCAAGGTTAGATAAATTAGGTCATAGACTTCAATAGTAGAGGCCCCTGTGATACTGAAAGGTTATTAGAGGTATTTAAAAAAGCTGGAATCAGTACAAACTCTCCCATTCGGATACGCAAACTACCCTGAAAAGTCCCTATCTCCTTTCGTTCGAAACTTATCGAGGCAACGGTCACCCATCTACTGAACTCGCACAAGAATGCTCGAATCTCCAACAATATTTAACCGATCGTATTAAAACTTGAAACTTGGCAGTAGAGTTAGGTTATGAAGGCTCTTGCAAAATTTCAGCAATTTCAAACGATCAGTTACTGATATATAGAATTTTCTTTTTTTATTTTCAATGATTTATTAAAAATTTTCTACAAATGCTATCCTCACTTAATTTTGCAAACATTTCCGCGTTGGCATTCTACAACTGATAACCATGTTTGAATTCAATCGGTTCAGTATTTTTCGAGTTAATGAGGAACAAAAAACCACCAAATTTCAGAAAATTTCAGATGGCTATAACTCTAAAACCGTTTGGCCGATTATGCTCATAATCAAACTGAAATGTCGCGTTCTAGTGCACATCCTAACCTGAAAACTTGCAGCCGCTATCTCTTTCCGTTCTCAAGTTATCGTGACAACAAAAATATTTTAATATTTTAATAATTTTCTAGCCATACGATTCGCACAAAATTTCACAAACGTGCTAAGGTTCATATTCTACAACTACTCACCAAGTTTCAATTCGATCGGATTTATATTGGTTGAAAACAAAATTATTACTCGGAAACCGCTGGGCCGATTATGCCCATTAACGAACTTGTCCGTCGTATTGGGATGCGCCACCTAACCTGAAAATTTCAAGTCGCTAGCTCTTTTCGTTCTCAAGTTATCGTGGCAACGGCCGGACGGCCGGACAGAATCAAATTTGACCTCGAATTCTTCATTGGGGAGTCGAACTTAATCGTTTGAGACCATTTTTTTCAAAAAATTCGAAAGTTACAGACATTTGGGCAAAACTATAACGCGATGTTCCCCAGAACATACGCGCAAAAAGGATGTCAAAGCTACAAAATAAAAACTGATTTTTTTTCAAAATTTCAACAGCCTGTATCTTTTTACCTGAGCTGAATTTGGAAAAATGTTAAATGAAAAAAGTGTTTCATTTGATGAGAGGAATCTTTGGTTAAAATTAATGCAGTGGTCAAAGACTCACCCTGTATATCAATACATTTAAAATCTTTAAAATTTCGTTTTCATTAGAAGTTTAAATGAACTTGCCAAGAGTTTGCGACACTTTCTGTGGACTAGCTAGGGAAAGTCTAATAATCAACTAAACAACAACCAAATATCCTAGGGAAGTTGTTTACTTTTCTTACAATGAAAAGGCACAAAAAGAGGTCAAAAATTCTCACAATTCCAACTAACATTTAATGTTTGACTACCATGGTTTCGGGGTCAATAATTACACCCCATCTTCAGGTCACCTGACTACAAGAGAATATCAAAATTATAAAATTGTGATAACATTGTACGATTAATACTCACAATACAAGTTACAATGCCAATATCAAACCAAAACTGCTTAAAAAATTGGTTCAAGCCCTGTGGACAGGAGCTATTGGGCGCATGTTCATCTTCCTTGTGGCCCGTACTGACCAGTAAAGAAAAAAAGCAGTATCATGTTGAATACCTTAATATTATTCTGGAACTCAAATTTTCTCATTACAATAATCTTCATCTAGCTTCTATTTAGTATCAATTCCTGTAGAACGTGATCATAATAAGTGTTTTCCATATAATAAAATGTGTTTGAACTTGGTATGTAGGAAATCTGACATCAATTATTGGAATTAATTGATTTGACAAACAGCCGTCAAATGAGGTAAATAGATTTTTGTGACGATTTTCTGTGACCGTAGAACGTCAAAACACGCTGGAATGTGAATTTTAAGCAATATCTTCTGGAATTGAGATCGTATCGAACTGAAATTTTGCACACTCGTGTAGAATGCTTGATTTAACGTCGGTACAAATTTTTTTATTAAAAAATTTTCCAACTGCCCGATCCCAACAATACTTAGATAATATTATATCCATAAATTAAGCATTTCATTATTGCATTTCTTGAAATAGGTACCTTTTCAAGTCGATCAACATCGTCCTTCTTTCGACGTCTAAACTATGACTTGATTCTTTATGTTTATGTCTTTGAATTTGTTTTCGGTGGAATTCAAAGAGTTCATAGAATAATCGATGAAAATACTGAGAGAGACCCAGGAAATTTGACACATTTTGTCTTATATCTCCAGAAATTGATATCGTATAGAGCCAAAATTTTGCACAATGTTGCAAAATACTACAATTGACGTTAGTACAAGTTTTTGTTGCAATCTGATGAATAGTTCACGAAAAAAAAATTTTTTTTTCGAAAAAATTAAAAGAAATATTTTTTTAAAAATTACCAACATTTCGATCATAACAGAATTTTGCCAAAAGTTGCGCGTTTATATCCTCGAACTGAATACCAAGTTTCGATTCAACATCTTCTTTAGTTCCTGAAATATCAGGGAAATAACCTCAAAATTTTAAATGTCTATAACTCCTAAACCGTCCGGCCGATTTTGCGCGTTAACGAACTTAACCGTCGCATTTTGATCAGAAACCTACCCTGAAAGTTTGAAGTCGATAGGACCTTCGGTGCTCCTGTTATCGTGCCTACGGCCGGAAGTACGGCCGGCCGGCCGGCCATACGGCACCCAAAAATCTGACACCGGATTCGTGATCAGGGAGTCCGAATTAGTCTATTAGCCAATTTTCAGCTCGAAATTCGAAAATTACAGACATTTGGACGAAATGATAGGACGATGTTCCCCTAGAACATGCGCCCAAAAACAACAGCAACCTCAACCATGTACATGAGAGGAGGTTCAAATCTATAATCCAATAAACGGCAAACCATCATAACTTAAGAGTAACGAAGTACGGTGGTTTGCCGTTTATTGCATTATAGAATTTGTGATTTGAACCTTCTCTCATGTATATGGTTGAGGTTGCTGTTGTTTTTTAAGGAGTTTTGGTTTGATAGTGGCATTGTAACTTGTATTGTAGGTGTTAATCGTACAATGTTATCACAATTTTTGGCGCTCTAGTTCCTCGGAACTGAGAGCTTATCAATTTGCCCAAATGTCTGTAATTTTCGAATTTTTCGATGAAAATGGTCTTAAACGATTTGTTTCGGCTCACTGATCAAGAATCCGTGGTCGAAATTCATTCTGTCCGGCCGTCCGGCTGGCCGGTCCGGCCGTCCGGCCGTAGGCACGATAACTCTCGAACGGAATGAGCTAGAGAGTTGAAATTTTCAGAGTAGGTTTGGGGATAAATATCTCGGCTAAGTTCGATATTGGGCAAAATCGGACAGATGGTTTCGGAGTAACAAAAAAAATATTTTTTTTTTACAGAACAAATTCCAAATTAATTTTTTTTTAGTAAGCAGTTTTATCATAACAATCCATTCGTATCATTTTTAACTCTAACAAGCTAGTACTTTCGGAGATATGATTTTTCAAAATTTCAATGTAAATCGTTTTTCACAGATTGATATAATTATTCTACATATGAATTGTCATAATGCCAACTTATGACATGACATGACATTATCTAATCAATCGAAGAATTATGAGAATAAAGTGTATTCCGAAATGTGAGCCAAGTGAGAAAAATCTCAGTTGTTTGCTCCGAAATTAGTTTTTCTCAGAAAAGTCTTACATTTCGGAACGAACCATGAAGTAAGAGATCAGAGTTGTGTTCGAAAATTAACTCCACGGAGTAGAGTAGAGTTTTTGAAGGTTTGACAGATTTACTCTAGAGTTACTCTGACACTGACACTGACAGTGACAGAAGGTGCCAATATCGGAAAATAGGTTATGTTGGTTCAAGAAAGATCCTATTATTATTGTTTTCTTCACATATATGTAACTCTAATCATAAATATATATTGTGAGCAGTATAAAAACTATTAAATTACCTCACAAAACATTCATAAAACAGTTAGACAAAGATACTAGATTTTCCTTCCCATGAGTTATGTCAATTTTGACAGGAGTAAAATGAACTCCGAGTCGAATACTCCGACTTTTCGGACGACTGTCACAGAGTAAAATTTACTCAACCTTTCAGTTTTCGAACGCAATGGAGTAAATATTACTCTACGGAGTTAATTTTCGAACGCAACTCTGAGAGTAGTGAGACTGCTCTTCATCCATAGACAAATGCTCAGTTCTCTCAATTTATGACGGGACTGA